>BSBK01002108.1:547500-1291966 GCA_027943335.1 Chamaecyparis obtusa
CCAAAGAATGTTGTTGGTGAGATAATCAAAGAATGTATTAGTCTCACCTATGCTTCCTTATCATTTTTAATAATTTGTTGTGGAAACCAAAGTTGGTAAAGTGATTGTTGAATCATAGTTTCTCTCCCTACATCTCTCATATGATCAACATTTCTTATACAATCATCATTGTCCAACTCAACAAGACACATTTTTAAAAGCCATTGCCAACTATGTAGACCACTCTACCTTGATCCATCCCAAACAAAAATAGAAGAATTTTTCTCCTCTCCTATGAGGAAACAAGCAATGTCTAAAAATATCTCTTTCTCTTCATCATCTAAGACATCACAACTTACTTTTAATATTTTCTTGATATCATTGGGCATTATCCTACAGACCTTGTCTAGTTGATGTTAATTTTTAGTGATCAAATCATAGCTATAACAATTTAACAAAATAAATAGATAAAGAAGGCACGATAAGACAAAGTATTACCCTGGGAAAGCCTCCCTCTTGGAGGAAAAAAAGAAACAACAATTAGATCAACTATTATTTCTTTTCAAGATTCAATTACCGACCTCGCAAATATCATAGATCTTAGATTTGCTGAAGATCCTCGATCAATGAAGCAAATCAATCAACATTGAATTACAATCAATATTGCCAATCCATATTGGAGTGTAATCGCCAATCTCAGGAAGTATATAAATTGCAAGAGATAGATCGCTAATGAAGTATAAATGATGAAAACTGTGGATTGCCAATCAGATCGACGATCTAAAAGTCTATACCCCATGAATGGCTAGATGTCGCAAGATAATAATTGCAGATGTATTGATAATTCCTGATTGTTGAATATTACTGGATGTATATCATTGTTACTTTGCTATGTATATTCATTGTGCTGCTATGTATGATTGCTATGCTTTTTGTGTGTCTTATTCACTAAGACAATGCCTTGATTATATATGGAGCAATCTCCACAAACTCTCCATAAGTTGGCCTAGATTGGCACCAAGAAATATATTGACATGTAATTTGAATTTGGGCCCAACCCAATTAAATCATTAAGTGAATTTATCAATACATAGCATCTTGTGATAAAAGCAATAATTGGGCCCAACCCAATGATCTAATTGAATAATTAATTTTAATTTCTAATCAAAATTAATTATACTAGAATCCGATCTAGTTATAAAATCAACACTCCCTCTTAGCTAGGGAGGATTCTAAAGAGTATCATGGACTCCTTCCATGATTTCCATCTGGCATACCTACCGAGGATGGATCCTCCTTGCATTGCGCACAGAGGGTGGAAGAGGTTTAAAGCCTCAAGTCTTCTCTCAAAGAAGACCAAAAATACACTACCACCTGACATTGCCCACAAAGGGTGGGAGATACAACTAAATGTATCAATGATGTCAAGACTCCCTCTTAGTGAGGGCTGTGTTCTCCACAATTCCAAGCTCATCTCTAAAGTATTCAAATTTCACTCGAGTAAGAGGCTTGGTGAGAACATCAACTATCTTCTCCTCAGCTTTGATATATTTCAGCTGTATGGCGCTTCTCTATATCATGTCTTGAACAAAATGATAATGAGTTTCCACATGCTTTGATCTGTCATGAAATATAGGATTGATAGACATCTTAATGCAGCTTTGATTATCACAATGAATGACTGTAGGATCCAAAGGTTGTCCAAGACTCCAAACAACCTAGTGAGAAGCTTGTGAAGCCACACTGCTTCCCTTGAAACAACATACTTAGCTTCAGTAGTACTCATTGCAACTGAGGATTGTTTCCTGTAGGCCTAGGAAATCATGGTGGATCCCAAACTAAAACATAATCTTGAAGTGCTCTTTTTATGAGTAACACTCCCCATCCAATCTGAGTCATGATAACCTTCCAAGGTAATGATGATGTTGAGAGAATATTTCAATCCATAGCCAATAGTTCCATGCAGATATCTCAAGATATGGTTGGCTACAATGAGATGAACATGCTTTGATTTGTTCATGAACTAGCTGAGAGCACTAACTACATAACAGATGTTCCATCTAGTGTTGACTAGATACATCAAAGATCCAATCAATTGCTTGTACTCAATTGGATCTGCAAAATCAAAATTAGCTGCACATGCACTCAATTTTTTCAAGTTAGTTTCCATAGGAGTAGACATAGGCTTGCAATCCATCATTCCAAATCTTTTCAAAATATCTATAGTATATTTTTCTTGACTTAGAATAATTTCATTTGATCTTTGCCAAATTTCCAAGCCAAGAAAGTAATGAATTGGTCATAAGTCTTTCATTTCAAATTCGGAAGCCAATTCTTTCTTACATCTAATGATAAGATTCTCTTTATCAGTTAGAAATAAATCATCCACATATAAAACCAAGATTAGCATTTCATCATTAAACACTTTGAAGTAAAGATTAAGATCAACATCATTTTTACAAAATCCTAAGTTTACCAAATATTTGTCAATTCTTTCATACCATGCTCGAGGGGCTTGTTTGAGTCCATATAGAGCTTTCTTTAATCTGCATACGTGAGATTCCCTTTCATAAATCTCATAACCTTCTGGCTACTCAATGTAAACTTCTTCCTCAATAACACCATTGAGAAAAGCAATCTTTACATCCATTTGATGTAATTTCCAACCTTTAGCTACAATAATAGCTATAATAGATCTAATATAAGTATATCTAGCAATAGGTGCAAATGTTTCCTCATAATCTATTCCTTCCTTTTGAGAAGAACTACGAGCTACAAATCTAGCTTTATATTTCTCAATACTACCATCAGCAGAATGTTTAATCTTAAATAACCATTTGGAGGATACAACAGACTTACCTTTGGGCCTTGGCACAATCTCCCATACATCACTCTTGATTATGGAATCATATTCTTCATCCATGGCATCTTTCCATGCTTGCTGGTCCATGGCTTCTTTAGTGCTAGATGGTTCAGTCTTAGTAAGGTTCCACATCAATGCAACATAGTTGGAGAACTTTTGAGTTTCCTACTTTCCTTGAAGGTGCCTTGGGGGCTGCAAACTTTGCAGCTTTCTGAATGGTGTTCCTTACCCAAAGTGGTCTTTTTCTACTCACTAAAATGTCTCTTGGCCCATCAGCAGGATCCATAAGCTCATTATGATTTGAAGGTCCTGCAATTTCCCTCTAAATCTCAACATTATGATCAATATCCATATCTTGATTATCATTGGCATCATTTTCTTCTTCTATTAATGAACCTTTAGACTTCTTTAATGCAATATTCTCTTCAAAATTAATATCTCTACTTACCTCAATTTATTTTTGTCTTGGAATGTAAATTCTAAATGCTTTGGAATTCTCACTATAACCCACAAGTATACCTTTCTTACCTAAAAGTTCCAATTTGGTTCTCTTCTCCTTAGGGATGTGAATGTAAATTGTACTTCCGAAGATTCTTTAATTGTTGATGTCTGGTTTTGTTCCTGTGAAAGCCTCTTCCAGAGTCATATCCTTCAAGACACTGTGAGGGCACCTATTCTGAATATAAACAACAATCCTAGTTGCTTCAGCCCATAGAAACATCTAAAGGTTTTGATCATGGATCATTTCTTTTTCTACCTCAATTATGAACCTGTTCTTTCTTTTAGCAATACCATTTTGCTGAAGATTGTAGGGAACACACAACTCCCTCTTAATCCCTGCTTCTACACAAAAATCATGAAAACCACTTGAGGTGTACTCATCTCTATTGTCAAATCTAAGTATTTTAATTATTTTCCCAGATAAATTTTTAGGTAAAGATTTAAACTCTTTGAATCTATTCAAAATCTCATCAAATTCTTTTGACCTTAGAAAGTAGATCCATGTTTTCCTAGAGTAGTCATCTTTTTTAAATTTATATAATACAAAAACCCACTAAGAGATCCAACAAACATGAGACCACATAAATCAGAATGAACAAGAGCTAGTTTCTGATTAGATCTAGATTCACTTCTATGAAAAGAACCTTTAGTATTTTTTCGTATAGCACAACCTTTACATATATCATCACGATCATGACTGAGTTTAGGCATACCTCTAACCATTTTCTCAAGTATAGGAAGAACACAAAAGTGAAGATGCCCAAGTCTTCTATGCCATAGATTGCTAGACTCATGTGATGTATGAATTGTTAGCATAACTGATGGAGTGATGCTAAGTGTTGCATTGATGAAGATTGGTACAAATTTAATAACAGGTGAATTAGTTATTTAGTTGTCATTGATGTCAACTGATTGACTTAGTGTTTTCAGTATGTTACCACATATTGTGTGAGTAAATCATGAGTTGCAGTATGAATCTGAAGTTGCTATTCTAATGGAAGATTGTGTTATGTGTTGTGATTTTAAGTTTGTAGCCATGACTTTGGATATGAAGTGTTGAGTTGGTTATGCTTGATTGAAATCAAATTAGGTAACTACTAAAATAGTCAGTGACAAACAGTAAGTGATTTGAATGTTATTTCAAATTGGTAAAGTTTTTAATGGAGCGGTCATAGGATATGATTGATAACAATGTCCAAATACTATGTTGAGGATTGTGACTCATAATGTTGACCGGTGAAGATGGCTTAATAGACTGGAACTGGTAATTGACAAAATGAACAAGTAAATAAGACAGAGTTCTTGAACAGGTGACGAAGATTTGTTAACCGGTGAAGAAATTCGAAGTGACAATGGGATCAATGATGTTTTTAGTAAAGTAGTAAGGCATTTTCATGATTTGTGGAAAGTATTTGACATCACATTGCCCAAAGTATGCATTTGAGGTGGATTCTTCAAGAAATTTCTTTTGGTCAAACGAGTTGTTGAAGATGGTTCAATTTCCAAGATGGAATCTATGTGGAAGTTGACACAGTCAAATAAACAACATTTTATGAGTTGTTGGATACATTGTATCTTACCTAATATGATCTGGATCATTCATATCTCAGATCTAGGGTTTATATCAAGTCGGTCAAAGAAAGCTATATATTAAAAAGTTGACAACGAAGTTGTTTGCTAATTGCAAATTGGAGAAGGATGCAATGACAAAGCAAGTAAAGGAATCAAGTACGATCAAGTCAGGAAAGAGTATAGTGTGAGAAAAAGAGTTTTAGAGCTTAAAAGGATCTGATCATGCAGAGGTAGTGCAATTTCATAGATCATTCTATCTGTTTCTTTCTAACCATTGTAACAGTGAAATCCCATAATCAGGTGGATCCTAACAGATCTTTATTGCAAATCCTCTAACAAGATGACACATTAGCTTGTATTTGAAGTCCTCTAAGAAGGCTACTCCTAACAGGGCAAAGATCTTAACAGGTCTAAAAGAAAATCCCTTAATCGGGTAGCATCTAACAGTGCTTTTGTAAACCTTTAATAGGTTAAGCTCCTCACAGGGCATATTCCAGAAGAGTACAAATTCAGTGGGTGCCAACTCCCACCATGGTTTTTCCCATTTTGGTTTTCCACAAGAAAAATATTGTGTGTTCATTGTGATTTATTATTTGTGGATGCTTTCTTTGAAAATTTCTATTTGTATTTGAATGTGTTGGTGCAAAAAGTTTAAAGAGTTTAAATAAGTGAATTTGTAGATTACTGATTCACCCTTCCCCTCTTAGTAATCAAACCTATATTAACATGAATGAGAGCTTGAAAGGGTTGAGCTGAAAGATTGTAGAGGCTTCCAAACATGTTTCCAATGATCCAAGCTGATTTGATGTTGGATTTCTTAGGCCATGCAAGAACCCTTCCTTCTGAAAATGCAATTTGATAACCTTTATCTTCTAGGGAAGATATTGAGATTAAATTCCTTTTAATTCCCAGTACAAATAAGACATTAGTTAGTTGCAAGGAAATTCCAAATTCTAAGTTGAGAGAGGTATTACCAAAACCTCTTACTGAATATTGAGGATCATTACCATTGACAACATGAAGGTTGGATTCCTTTTCAATCAGATCTGAAAGTTGATTTCTATAACCCATGATGTGCCTAGATGCTCCACTATCTATCAACCAAGTGTCACCATTTGTAGGAACATTACTTGATAATGCAGAAATGAAGAGGAAGTCCTTTTTTTCTTTATCAGCAACTTTGTTCAGGTTTGCCTCTTGTTGCTTGAGCTGAGATTGACACTCCTTGGCATAGTGACCAAACTTGTCACATCTTAAGCATCGAATATGAGATAGATCCTTTGGCTTCTTCCTTGAGTTGGGAGTATCATGAGATCTAAAATTGTTGTTCCTCTTGAAGTTGTTCTTCCAATGGCCACCTTTCTTCTTAACTGATTAAGTAGTGTTGTGACATTTGTCACACCTCGCCCGTCGATGATGGGGCCCCTGTCCTTTCTTTGTTTGCTTTCCCACCCCCCCCCCCCCCCCCCCCCCCGCCCCCCCCCTTTTCATTTGCTCATCTTGATAGCTCTCTTGACAACCTCCTAAGCTCTTCCTATACCAATCGAGGGGTGGTAGCCAAGATCAAGCCCCTATTTCATTCAACATCACAAAGGAGATAAACCAAAATCTTTCAGGACAAAATAACACAGACCAAGATCTAATATGATGAGTAGACATTGTTGTAAGAAAAATGAAATAGAAGTCAAAGATAATGCAATGATGCAATGATTCAAAGTATTGCAATATAAGGCAATGATAGAGGTTGCCAAGACAGTGATATGGTAAAAAATGCTTCCAAAAAAGATCCAAGGACAAAGGAGTAGTAAGAAGGTTTGGAACAATCATTAGTATCATAAAGCATATGACTGAGAGAAAATCACAACAAACGTAGGCATGGAGGAAGGAGCGTAGTCCAAAAAAAAAACATTCATTAGTGTCATGAAGAATGATGATGTGCTTATGCTTTGACAATGAGATCCAATGAACGAAATAATCATGTTATGCTAGAAATAGGGGTCCATTACCACAGTATGATGTGCCCAGACATGCTCAAGGAACCAAGTGTGCGAATCGAAGGAGGGATGTGTTAAGATAGAAAGGATCACTAAAATCCTCCAAAGCACTCATGGCACAGATCTGCTCACGCAATGGAATCCCACTCCAGAAAAGAGTCTCCTTAATCTCCCGTGCGTAGGATCTGACTAGAATCACATAGTCTGGGAAATCTAAAAGGAAAAGAGGAAAGTATGTGACTAATCGTGAAGGAGTCACATAGCGACCAGTCAAGAAATCCATCGTTGAGGAAGAATAAGTAGAACTTTTTTTAAGTATGCACCCCTATGCCTCATGAATGCAGTAAGCCCAAATGTAAGACATGGTGTCATGACCAGTGAAGAGTATTCAATCTTGTATACATGGTAGAGGCCCCAAGAGATTCGAGTGCAAACTCATGATAGTCATGGAATGTGAGAAATAATAATCCCCGACCCATGACAATATGCGGTCTGAGCACAAAATACGACCAGTTAGGGAGTAGTAAAAAGGAAAAATCCCTCACTTTGCCCAAAGTGTGCTTGGAGCGCAAAGTAGAAGCAATTAAGGAATACTTAAAAGATTATAATCCCTTAACCCAACAAAGATGCAGTCAGAGAGTTCATGCCCAGTCACAGAATGTGACAAAAGACAAAATCCCTGACTCAACATAATATGTGCCCAAAGCACATTTCCAAGGCAGTCACAGAATATGGAAAAAATGAAAATCCTTGACTCATGCCCAACTGTGCTTGGACCGTGAAACACACTAAGTCATGGAATATTAAAGAGGGGAAAATTCACGAACGTGGATTTTGAATAAAGCGGTGACTTTAATTTCAAAACAAATTAAAGATTCAATTAAGTAAAATTTTATTTTATATTTAATTGATTAAACTCTTGAAAATCGGTAAATTTCAAAAAATTTAAAAGAAAAATGGAATCATCAAAATTTTGATGAATTGGGGAAACCCAAAATCTAGAAAACTTAAAATTTCCAAAGCGTGAGGAAAAGCAAAAATTAAATTTTTGAAACTTGAAAAATAAAGCTTGAATTAAATCGATTCCGGATTCAAAATTAAAATTTTAATTTAATATTAATTTTTTATTAACATTTAATTAAAAAATAAACAAAAAGTTGATAAAAGCAATAAAAAATAAAAATTCATGAGAAATGGCTTTTGCTTTAAAATATTTTGATTTTATGTTTTAAAATTTAAATTGACTAAATATTGATTTTATCAAATATTTAATTAATTAACTAAAAATTGAAAAATTAAAAAATGCTTTTGGATAAAAAAACTCAAATTGATTAAATATTGATTTACATTAATATTTAATTAATTATTTTAAAAGCAATCAAAAAATCAAAAAGAGGGAAATTGGATAAAACTTCCCCATGAAGTCGGACACTCAAATTAGAAATTGCCCAAAAGCTAAGAGAAAAATAGTGACAAATGACATGGAATCTCTTTGAAAGAGCTGCTAAATTTAGTGCTTTGTTTTAAAGCAGCTTTCCAGGGTTCTCAAGTCTATAAAAGAGACCCTCTCCTAATTCATTTCTCACACATGAATTGTGAAGAGCAAGCTAAGAAGCGAGATTGAGAATTTCTTGTTGAGCTAAGTGAATTTTCTTGGAGAGAGAGAGAGAGAGAAGTGTAAATTTTCTTGGGAAATTATTCTCTAGAAATTGTAGCTTTCCAGGAAAAGGGGATTATTTTTTTAGTAAGGGAAGGATTATGAAAATTATTGGAAGAGGGAAATTCCTATGCCAGAGGAAAATGCAAAAAAAATTGGAAAATTTTGAAATCTTTCTTTTTCGGAGAAAATTATTTTTGGGTTTTTGTTTTCCTACATGCTCTTATGTTTGTTTCTTTTTTGTTTTGCAAGAGAACAAGATGGTACAACCAAGAGGAGAAAACATGACCAGAAGACAAGTGATAAAGAATGAGTAGAATAGATTCTATCTAGAATCCAAGATCATGTCGAAGTTGTCAAAAGTCAATGACACCAACCTCGGATGCTTGGACCTGAGTGAAATCCATAGGAGGATGTTTGAATATAAGGAACATCATCCAACACACTTAGCCAGCCAGATCATGAATAGTAGTATGGTGGCTGCAGTTGGATTCCCTCCTGCCTTCCAGCATCCTAAGTTGATCCAGGAATGTGCAAGGCACTACCAAGCGAGAGACAGAACAATCAGAGATACTGATGGAAACTTACTTGCAGACCTTTCTCCACTAGCTATTTCGGAGGCCTTCAGAATTCCTTCCTCTTGGAGATTGGTAATGAAAACAAAGGAGCAAGCAGAAAGAGTCTTCACTATCAGAGTTCAGTACTGTGAGGAGATTATAAACAAGTGGCTACAAAAGAACATGTCTCATTTTTCCAAGCTTCCCAAGGAGCTGGTATGGCTAGATTTCCACCGAGAATATAGTGATATGATAATCTTGTTGAGCATGATATTTGGCCTACCCCAATCTTATCTATTTGAAAGATGGATGTGGTACTTTATTGAGTAGGTAGTGGAAAAACATAATCATGTAGACTGGGCAGGATTGATCAATGACAACCTAAGTGAGCAGATAGAGAGCATGGAGTAGACAAAAAAATTCTACATGAGTTTTTATGTCATCTATATGCTGGTGTATGCACCCAAAAATGGTCGCCTAGACTTTGGGCCCCATTTATTTGATTTATCAACCCTGAATCATTTTTATCAATAATCAATATTTTCAACAATATCAATCTCTTGATCAAATCTTAAATTCGATCAGATATTGGATTTTTATCCTTGGGCTAACCATTTATCCTAAAGTCTTTATTTAT
The DNA here is from genome assembly GCA_027943335.1 of Chamaecyparis obtusa. Lineage (NCBI taxonomy): Eukaryota > Viridiplantae > Streptophyta > Pinopsida > Cupressales > Cupressaceae > Chamaecyparis > Chamaecyparis obtusa. Next base: position 557,261 of record BSBK01002108.1, read on the forward strand.
TCAAAAAGAATATTTCCTCCCCTTTTGATTAAATAAAAATCCCACCTTTTCCCCTTATCCTAAGTTACACAAATAAAGCATTATTCCTATTTTAAAAAAAGGAAAAAAACACTTTTTGTCTCATATGGACATAAAGTCAACTCCTACTTTCCTATTAGAGGACACTTGTGCACATGGATTGCTCCTCTTTCAAGCTCCACTGCCGATTAAGACTTTTTGCCTCTAAATCTCAATGGTCCATTTCTTTGCATTTCTTATAAAAGGAGAGCTCTCTCCTTCATTTGGATACCATGTTTTTATGCTAATGTTATGCTGCAGGTTTTAGGTGCATTTGGAGCTTTTGAGGATATTGAAGACTTGTTGCTTTCATCATTTAGTTGCATATTTTCTTTCTTAGTTACATGCTAATGGCATTCTTAGTATAGATTTCCTTTTATGCAATAGAATAAGCTCACATAGTCTAAATAGGAGGTATTGTAATCCATTGCTATTTCCTTTCATAGCTTAGATTGCATTCTCATTTAGATTTGCATTGCATTGCATATTTGATTCTTGGAGATATTGGCATTGTTGCCCTTGTCTTCACTTGAATCTCTCATTGTATGGTTTACTAGCAAGGTCACAAGCTTGTAGCTCTAGCTAAGAGCAAACACATCATAGCCCCTTGCAACTCCATGCATAGAGAGCTATGAGCCGCTTTGTGAGGTCTCATTCTTGAGCAACCTTGCATGTAATGGTTCATAGAAGTGCACCATTTTAGTGTGTACATTTCTGGCACCCACCGTGGGGCAGAGTAGATAGGCTTTGTCCTTTGTTTCATTGCATTTTCATCATTTTTCGGATTATTTTTCAAAAATTTTGCAGTTCTAGTTTTCTATCTTAGAATATCGCGTGATACTTCTCAGTATATCGCGTGATACTTCTCAGTATATCGTGCGATATACCTTTATATAGTGGTGCGACACTTCGCATAAGAGAAGAATCATCCGCCAGTACTAAGATATATCGCTTGGCATCGTGCGAAGTATCACCCATATTGAGGTATATTGCGCAACTATAGGAAATTGTGTCACGCGATACTGGTGAAGTCTGAAGTATATCGCCTGATCTGACAGAGACTTGCATTTCCAGTTTTATCATCTGAATTTGATCATTTTAGTTTGCTGGTTTATTTTACTGTATTTAGATAGGTCTAACCTGCATCTTTTAGCTTGAATCTATCAGTTTATTGCATGTTTACATTTGGATTTTGATTTTGCTAACCTTGTTGGTCTAACAAGTTATGTTTGTAGGTGCTCTCATTGCTTGAAATTTGCTAAAAATGCATGTCAAAGAGGGCTACTAATAGTTTTTGCAGGGCTACCCAAGCATAAAAACATTTATTTATTTTTTTGTTTATTTGCTTTCTTTTCAAGTGTGGCATTCACTAATTGTATTAAGAATCTTTAAAACCTTGTGAAAGAGATTTTGAGGTGGTAGGAGAAGTATGCTCTTCACCTTTAGGTGAACCAGAAAATCTTGACCCATCTTAAGGTTTTGGAAGCAAGGGAGTAATTGAATTTCTTTGCTTGGTGTGTTTGGGAGAAGTTTTTGAGATAGGGGAGTATGCTCTTCACCCTTGAGGTGAACCAAAAACCTTGAACCTCAAAAATTATCCATTTTGTTTAATTGTTAGAATCCTTTAGCGGGCCTACTCTTGAGCAATCAAGAGGAACGACTCAAGTGGGGACAACCTTGTCATCATTTTCCTTGGTGGCAAGTGATTCCAACTCACTATAATCTCAAGGCTATCAAGGACACCAAAAACTTTGGTAGACATAACACTTATCTTCGTTTGATGTGAGTAGCTCATGGGATTGCGACCATGGGGAAAACATTGAACAAGAATGCTTAAGGTACTCTTGAGGCCGCAAGGTTCCAGTCCTTTATGAGCAGCAAGAGGGGTGTTGTGAACGGAAATCCTTATTAAGAACCGTTAGATAGAAGCCACCTTGTTTAGCCGCTTATCTTCTTAGTTCAAGGATTGATCCAAGTGGTTTACCTGGATCACCTTAACATACTCACCATATGTGTCCCTTTGGTTGTGTCATTTGACACTTCCACGACAAAGCCAACATCTCTTGTGGGTAACCACTTGGTGTGAGGCAAGGGGGCACCAAGTTGTGGGCTAAGTTGGTAAGTATTGAGCCTTGACTTTTTAGGATAGATTTGCTTGAATTGTCTTTAGTTGTGTGATGCCAGTGCAAACGTTCTTACATACAAACAATCGGTAGCATTCATAAGGTACTTTTTTAATTCTGATATCACAAGTGTTTGTCTTGGCAAGGTTGCTTTTGCCCTTGTTTCAAGTGCTTGAGACATGTTTGATCCTTCACTATTTGCAAACCTGCCAGAATTTTGCTGATATTGTGACTGAAATTGAAAACATCAACCCTCAGACTAAAAATTTTGACCAAGCAGACCAAAAATGTAAATTTTACACAATTCTAGTCAAGAGTTGAACAATTCTGCAACAGTATCGCACTCTGTAAAGAGAAATATCGTACGATACTTCGCGTTTGCTAGAAATATCACCTTCTTTGAAGAGAAATATCGTGCGATAGTTCACCCTTGACGGACTATCGCCCGACTTGCCTGGAGTATATCGCCCGCCAGTACTGAGGTATATCACCTGGCATAAGGTGAAGTATCGTGTGCTTGTAGGTATATTGCCCTAGTAGCCTGGAGTATATCGCCTGGTTAATTTCTGTCGTGCTTACAATTTGGTCAGTTTCAGTTGCTTTTAATCAGATTAGGTCTTAGAGTAGGCTTCTTACCCTGACGTTTGGGACCTGTCTTGACTCTAAATTTCTAGTTTTAGTCCTCCAAGAAAGCATCATTTGATTTACGAAATCACTTTGGAATAATTGTCAAATTAGAAGGCCATTCTTGGTGCCAAGGTTCATCTCTAAGATTGTTAGCTACATTCTTGGAAAATTTTAGTGCTCTTCTTGTCCAAATCACTTTCATTTAAATTTCAATTTCAATCATATTTTGGCCTATTCCAACCTCCTAATTCAAAAGGGAAAGGGTAGTCACCCTTTGATTTGAAGCACCTCTTTGACAGTGTTGGTAAAGCCCCTTTTCTATTTTCTCATTTCTCTTTGGACAATAGAGGACTTTGATTATCCTAGTTTGGCGCTGACACTTTGAGAGGTCACCTTATCATCGAGAGTATCTCTCTTTCATATCAGTTATGACAAGGTACCAAGTCAATCAAGGGAAGTGACCCCCTGTTGCCTTTAGCCAGTTACCACTCGTCCAGACTTGTCGACAACCTAAGGGAAAAGGACCCCTTTTTGATCAATCTCCTAAGAGTGAATCTGAGGTTTGTTTTAATCCAGGAGCTAATCCTAGTGAAGTGAGCACCTCTTTTATACCACTTTCATCAAGTATGGACATGAGTTACACTTTCACCCGACAACAAAGAGAAGCCATGAATCAAACTCTTGAGGATATCTTCCAACGACATAGGAGAGAGTATGGTGGTTCTTCTCATGCTAGTCCACCCGGATCACCTCCCAACAATGCGAGGTATTTTGATGCTCACCAACGAGCTGAGAGACATCATAAGCAAGCTCACTCAAATTTAGGGTCACAACATGAAGACTAGAACAATGAATCTAGTGATCACCACATAAATGCAGCTAATGCTATAAGGCATTCAAGACAATCCTCCCCACTTAAAGACACCTCTCGATATGCAAATACAAGATTGAGAAGCATTGAGAGAGAGAAGCAAGCCTATTTAGATGAACAGGCTGCTAAAAAGGAAAAATTTAGACAACTAGAAGAAGAGGAACATGCGTTGTTGGATATACAGAAAAGAGTCACCCAAGAAGAAGAAGATAGACTCTACGCACAACAACTCCAAAGATGATTCAATGGAAGGGGAACCAATAGTGGGAACAACTCACCCCCATCCACACCCTCCCCAAGTCCTAGAAGGAGGTCAAGAACACCCTCACGATCCCCAAGTCCTAGAGGAAGAAGGGTTTCAAGATATGACCATCACAGGAGACAGTCGTCTCATAGACATTCAAAGCAACCCTCCCAACGAGCACATCATGGCTCACAACATGGAGGAAGTTATGCTAAATTTGATCATATGGATTTCATGACTATGCAACAAGAACCATCCTTTCAAGCATATGTGGAGCAATATGTGGAACAAAACAAAGATCAATTCTTGGAAAGTCTTATTAACAAAGGCGCTAAAGTTCCATATAATTTTGATGTTCACCAAAAGATCAAGAAATAGAGCCCTTCCACTGATGAGGTGATCTTACAAATGCAAAAGGATATAGACAGGATGAAGGCTCCCAAGAGCACGTTTCATTTGGACTCCATATGTCCTAACCCCATTGACAAAAGTGTGGTGATGGTAGAATTCCCTAAGAAAGCTGAGTTCCCAACATATGACAAATATGATGGCACTGGTGACCCTCATGACCATGTTCGACAGTTCTACATAATGAGCTTTTCCTTTCACCATGAAGACTCCTACTTGATGAGATTATTCCCAAGGAGCTTAAAAGGTCAAGCCATGGAGTGGTTCACCAACCTTTCCCCTCCAGTAAAGACATTTAAAGAACTTGTCCAAAGGTTTGTTCAGCATTTTGGTTACAACTTATCAAGGTCGGTCACAATGCTTGATTTGTGCAAACTCAAGAAAAATCAAGGGGAATCTTTTGTCACATTTTTACAACGATGGAGGCGATTGTGTTCAAAATACCCAAGGACAATCCCTGAGGAGGAGAGAATTGATATCATTGTGAGCAATCTAATACCAGAACTAAGATATGAAGTCAAGAAAATCCCATTTAATTCCTTTGATACTATGGTAGAGGTGGCATGTCGCATTGAGGATGTCCTAAAAGAACAAGGAATTTTGGCTAAAACAACAAATAACAACAATGGCCAAAATAACAATGCTAATGGTAACAAGGACAAAAAGAACTCCTATTGGAACAAAAACAAGCAAGTGGTCAATGACGGAGTTGTTGACTCATCTCAACCCAAAAATGAAGGAGTTCTTAACCTCTCTCATGCAGTTCAAGCTATGAAGCTGCAAACGTCTTCAACACAACAAGACAAACCTAAATATCAAAGGAGATCTAAAACAGAGAAGCGACAATTTACCAAATTGGGAGAATCTTATGCAGATGTTTTTAAGACATTAGTTGCTCATAATTTGGCACACCCACAGGATCCTACAAAACATCGTATACCGGATCCTTTACCTCATTGGTGGGATGCGAAGGCTTTTTGCATTTTCCATAATGGGATTGGACATGACATAGAAAATTGTTTTAAATTCAAGCATCTTGTCCAAGAGCTTATTGAAAAAGGACAATTACAAGTTGATGGTTTAACCACTAATGCGGATCATAAAGCCTTTAAAGAGCCCTTGCCTAAATATGAAAAAGGAGAGAATTCTAACAATAAGAATGACAAGGTGGCTATCAACTATACATACACAAATGCTGACAATGTGATTAACATGCTTGAAGTGGCTAACGATAACATCAACATGGTGAGAAGGAAAGATCCTTATGGACATAATGTGGACTCAACTCCTATGACTGATGAAAGACCCGCTGTGGTGATAAGAGGTCCTCACTCACAAAGAATGCCCCAGTCCCTCAATGCTGTCACTAGGGGTCAGGCTCAAGCTCCCATTATTATCAGAAGTCCTAGCACTAGCAAGTCTAAGCAGCCCACGTCTAAAAGTGTTCCTCCTAAATCTGCCATTGGTCCTGATTCCAATTATAATCTTATTGACCAATTACAACGTACACCCGCGTAGATATCCATTTTTGAGCTTTTAGAATTTCCCCCTAAGCATAAGCGTGTCCTTGAAGATGCTTTGCTAGTAGCCAGTGTCCCTAACGACTTAGATATTGATCAATTCTAGAATATGGTCAACCATTTGGCTAGCCCTCATTACCTCACCTTCTCAGAAGAAGATGACAAATCCATCAGTCACCCACATAACTTGGCCTTACACATCGAAGTCATGATTCATAAAACCTGTGTCAGACGTGTACTGATAGATGGGGGTGCAGGGCTCAATATTTGTACCTTGAGTTTGTTGCTGGCTCTAGGATATTCTGAGAATGTCATTGAAACAAGGAAAAAGATCACAATCAAGGCATATGATGAAGCAGAAAGAAGTTCTAAGGGATTGGCTATTTTGCCAATTCACATTGGTCCAGTAGAAAAGGATATCTTATTTCAAATTGTTGATGTTGGACCTTTAGCCTACAACATTTTGCTAGGTAGGCCATGGATTCATGAAATGCAAGCAGTCCCATCAACATATCACCAGTGTGTTAAGTTTCCCCATAATGGTGTAGAAATTTGCATACCTAGAGATAGTGCTTTGTCAGTTAATAACATTTCTACTGGATCACATGTACCTTTGAATAGGGAAGCTGACAGTCCTAGCAGTTCATTTGAACAATGCAAGCAGAAATTTAAGACCATAGATCTTGGGATGGGAGATTATAAAATTGATTCTTTTACAAAAATGCCAATCTCTCCTAGGTCTTATGGGAGACCATCACCAAATATGAAACCTTCATCATCAGGAATGACATTATTTGGAACATTTGTTGAGTCTTCGGTCCCCATTTAGGAAGAGAAAGAGGAAGTTGATGTAAGGGACTGGATCTATCACGAGGAGAAGTACAAATACAATGAGAATTTTGCTCCTTCACTTGAAGCTTATGGGAGAGGGTATACACTGGTTAAGAATATGGGTTATCCTGGATATGGTCCCCTTAGACATAGGCTGGATGCTAAAGCTGAGCCTCTTGATCATGCTCTTTTTGGACGAAAGAATAAGTCCATGGTTGGCTTAGGTTTTGACAATAAGAAGAAGAAAGGTGTCCTTGTCCCAGCTACGACAGATAGTGACAGTGACTCAGACTATATGCCTGATCTATCTAATCAACAAGATGTGTCTGATGATTGGGTGCCCTCAACAAATCTTCTTTGGGGAGATTCCACAGATTTGATACTTGACAGTCCTACTATCCCAGCTGCGACGGATAGTGACTATATGGCCGCTAGATTGATAAAGGAAAGTGTTACTGTCCTAGCTGTGACGGATAGTACCAATGCTAGCACTAGAGAGGGGGAAACCCTTCCTAACCTTGAGGCTTCTACATCACGAGGCCCAAATGATGACTCAGACACAGACTCCCATGAATATGAATGGGACTCACTTTTAGATGCAACAGTTGATTTGGACATAGATATTGTCCATGCCTATAGTACCCAACCCGATGCGGCCAACGATCCTAGTGTAGGACTAGAGGATTGCACTCCTCAAATTACCTTAGTGGACGACACTTCATTTGGTAGGATGAGTCCTAATTCGGGTATCTTAGGAGAAGACTTGATGAACTCCAATTGTATAGTCACCAGAGATGACACCTTTCGCATAAATAACATTGAACTAGTCATTGACCTACCCCTTGTTCACTTTGACCTAATTGACTGGTCTCAGCGCCATTAAGAGCCTATATTCCTCACTTTTCAGAATGATTATGAAATTGCCTGCTATCTGAATGCTCTTGAACCCGTGGCTTCTTCCACCAGTGAACCAACAACCAGCATGACAAAGCCTGATATTAAGTACCTCAGTCTAAAAATAAAAGAGAAAGAAAAAAAAAAATAGGTCTGATGGTGAAAACCACTTTGTGGCAGTATCAGAACCAAAAATAGTAAAAAGAAATGACGTATCCAAGGGTGAAAACCTCTTTGAGGCACCTAAGGATGAGGTACTTAATAACTTGCCGAGTTATTTCCAGGACAGATCATCAGTATTGATTGAGCCAACAAAGCCAGTCAATTTGAACACAAAAGAAAATCCTCAAATAGTCCATCTTGCTCAGTCTTTATCAGAGGAAGAGACCAAGGCATATGTACAGTTCTTACAAAGAAAGAAAATTAATTTTGCATGGACCTATTCAGACATGCCAGGGCTTGACACAAATCTTATAATGCATCACTTATCCATAGCTCCAGGCGTCAAACCAGTGAAGCAGAGACTCAAAAAAATGCATCCCCATGTAGCTCTCCTTGTCAAAGGGGAATTAGAAAAACTTTTGAGAGCTAGATTCATTAGAGCCATCGATTATGCAGAATGGATCTCAAACATAGTACCAGTTTCCAAACATGATGGGTCCATTCGTGTATGTATAGATTTTAGAGATTTAAACAAAGCATGCCCAAAGGATGATTTTCTACTTCCAAACATTGACATGATAGTGGACATGACAGCGGGCTATGAGATATACTCTCTAATGGATGGTTTCTCTAGGTATAATCAAATCAAAATAACTCCCGAAGACCAAGAGAAAATAGCATTCACATGTGCATGGGGAACCTATTGCTGGAACGTCATGCCATTCAGATTAAAGAATGCAGGAGAAACCTACCAAAGAGCTATGACCACTATCTTTCATGATATGATGCAAAAAAACATGGAAGATTATGTGGATGATACCCTGGCAAAATCAAGAAAATGGGACACACACCTCGATGATCTGGAAGTAATCCTAGATCGCATGGAACAGTTTCAACTCAGATTAAATCCAAAGAAGTGCGCATTTGGTGTCACCTTAGGCAAACTTTTAGGATTCATAATATCAGCAAAAGGTATCGAGGTTGATCCTGAAAAGGTCCAAGCAATTCTAGATATGCCACCTCCTCAAAATATCAGTCAAATGAAAAGTCTTCAGGGACATCTTCAATCGATTAGGAGGTTTATTTCTCAGCTTGCAGATAGAGCGCAACCCTTTAATAAGACATTGCATAAGGGTGCTTCTTGTGTTTGGAACGAGGATTGTCAAAAGAGCCTAAATCAGATCAAACAATACTTGGCTAATCCTCTGATCCTAATGCCTCCTATTCCAGGGAAACCATTGATCCTATATATTTCAGCTATAGACACTTCCCTGGGGGCATTGTTGGCTCAATTAGATGATACTAGGAAAGAATGAGCCATATACTATATCAGCCGTACTCTAGTCTCTTACGAGATCAATTACAATAATATTGAGAAGTCTTGTCTTGCAGTGGTGTTTGCTTCTCAAAAGTTGCGCCACTACATGCTTGCTCATACCATACATTTGGTGGAAAAAATTGATCCTCTTAAGTACTTGCTCGGTAAGGATGCCCTCATGGGTAGACTTGCTAAATGGATGATGGTCCTAACTGAATTTGACATAGAGTACGTTGAAAGGAAGGCCATAAAAGGACAAGCTATTGCTAACCAATTAGCTGATTTCCTAATTTAGGATAGTATGCCGGTCCAAGTGGAATTCCCAGATGAACACATCTTGTATATGAATACTCGCACTTGGACAATGTTCTTTGATGGTTCCCACATGCAAAATGGATCAGGTGTTGGAGTGTTATTTGTTTCTCCACATGGGTACAATATCCCAAAGTCTTACAAACTTTTATTCCCATGTACGAATAATATTGCAGAATATGAAGCTTTAACCAAAGGCTTGAGAATGGCTATAAATGGAACATCACAGAGTTACATGTCTTTGGGGATTCCCAGTTAATCATCAACCAGGTCAATGAGGAGTATCAAACCAAGGATGATAAATTGATACCCTACAAGAAGATGGTTGACTCATTAAAGCGTTACTTCACCTTTGTTATGTTTCAACAAATCCCTAGGACAGAGAACAAAGCTGCAGATGCCATAGCCACATTAGCTTCCCTTCTTCAGTTGGAGACACATGAATCTAGATTTTAATTCCTGGTGGAAGAGCTACACCATCCCATCTTTGACTCGACTGAAAGCCATGTCATTTGTACCATTGTCACACACGAGTCTTCACGATATGGTGCTATCTATTCATATCTTTGTGATGGCATCATCCCCGAAACATTCAATCACTCTGAATGCTGAAACCTCATCCGTAATGCCTCTCACCACACCCTCATCTTTGGTGATTTATATAGGAGGGGTTTAGATGGGACACTCCTTAGGTGCTTGGAAAAGGAGGAATCCAACCAAGCGTTAGTTGACATCCATGAGGGCATTTGTGGTGGACATTCTAATGGTCTTTCCATGGCCCAAAGGTTGCTTAGCGTGGGATATTATTGGCCCATAATGCAGATAGACACAGTCACCTTTGCTAAGTCATGTGAAAAATGTCAGAAACATGAAAACCTGATTCATGCTCCAGGTAGGGAGCTAATCCCTTCTGTTTCTCATTGGCCATTTCAGCGCTGGGCCTTTGATCTAGTTGGGCAAATTCATCCCAACTCATCAGGTGGACATAAGTTCATTATTACTGCCACTGACTACTTCACAAAATGGGTGGAAGCTGTGCCACTTTCTGTTGCTTCAGGGAAGACTATCTCCTTGTTCATCTTGAATCATATTATTTGCCGATTTGGAGTGCCTTCTAAGATTATCATTGATAACGGAGGTCAATTTAAGAATAAGGACCTAAAGCATTTATGCAAAAATTTTAAAATCAAGCAACATTGGTCCTCCATTTACTTTCCACAGGGAAATGGATAGGCAGAGGCTTCCAATAAAACCATCCTTAAGATTCTTCATAGGACAGTGCACAAGAATGGTAGGGATTGGCACTTGCAAATCAATCCAGCACTATGGGCTTATAGAACAAGCATTCACACACCTACAGGAGCCACTCCTTTTTCTCTCACCTATGGTGCTGAAGTAGTATTGCCTTTAGAAGTCGAGATACCATCACTTAGAGTCTCACTCAAAGGTTTGATTACAGATGAGGATTACCGTGCCATGAGGTTATAGGAACTAGAACTTCTAGATGAGAAGTGTAAGGCTTCCTTTGATCATATGAGAGTGTATCAGAAGCGTATGTCCAAAGCATTCAACAAGAAGGTTCACCCTAGAGAATTTCAAATAGGTGATCTTGTTTTGCGAGAGAACCCTAAGAACCAACAGAACAAAGAACAAAAGGGCAAGTTTGAACCTAACTGGCTTGGACCATATGTCATCACAATTGCTTTTGGTACCGGTGCATATTTACTGTCAGATCCTGAGGGAGAACAGCTCCCTAATCCCATCAACATTATGCACGTCAAGAAGTTCTATCCTTGATGCCTGTTTCTGTTTGGGAGTATCCTTTGTACATATTTATTGATCCTGAAAAAATACCAAAAAAATTGATATATGATGCTGAAAAACATCCTAAAAAGCATAACACGTCCTGAAAAAATACAAAAAAATAAAAAAAATAAAAAAATAAAAAAAATAAAAAAATGAAAAAAGAATCCAAGTGGTGAAAACCTGGAAACAGGCACTACTTGAGGCCTTTGCACCCTTGTCTTTTAGCATGCGCTCTCAACACTTAGCCTTTCCATCATGCCTTGACCTTATTTGCCTTGGTCTGGAATTGGTCTTTGTCTTTGTCTAGGGGGCATAACTGTTAGCATTGGTCTTTTAGGTACGTTTGTCTCTTGGGGCATTTCACAACAGGTGTTTTTCAACACCACCCCAAATAGTGTTTTTCAACACTACCCTTGCGTCGGAGTGTTTCTTAACACTTATCGGGTGTCTTACCCAACAGTCTCGTATGATGTGATATTTCTCACTAAGCAGATATGATACTCAGAGTTTGACTCTATGACCAACACACACGCACTTAAACAATCAACTCGTTTGAGATATGTTGACTTTATTTTTCTTTGTGTGTTGTCTATGAAGATTTCTTTGATGAGTGGTCTCTCCCTGAGAGGTTTTTGATGATGCATAGCTAGAAGACTGAGGGTATGAGAACATGTTTTATTTCTTTATCTGCTTGTAGGTATATTTCGTTGATCCTAACTGTCATGAGCATTTATGCTGGTCCTACTTGACACTAGGGATTGACAAGGTATTATCCTTGACTATTTTGTGAGTGCATGCTTATAGTTATCCTGACTTTCATGTTCTTTGATACAAGCATAATCTCGCCATATCAAACTTAGGTGATCTCACTGCACTAGTCATCTTGACCTACATGTCTTTGATGCCTAGGTGAGATTCCCACATTTCTATCTGATAAAGATCATATTCATATCCACATAGTTATACTAGTGTGCATTGTATGATCTTACAATGCTACCAATAACGCTCGATGATGATAATTAGATGTCTATAAGTGTTGTGACCTTGCAAGTCAACCACTTTCATAGTAGCTTGCATTTTTAGGTTCATGATAGTCTAGTTTTGCATTCCTTGCATATGGAGAGAGCTCTCCTTTTTATCTTACGTGGACCTGTCAGTCGACTGCGCTCACCTTTCTGTCTTCTTGATCATGTCTTTCACTCATTGTCTTTTTCATCTCGAACCTATTCTTGTTCATCACAAGGGGTTAATCATATCATCATATCTATATCAAAACTATCATTTTCAAAAAATATGAGTCTATATCATACACATGAGAATTAAACATACATCTATGAGAGAGAACGTACATAAGCATGTACATAAGTATTTTGAGCAAAATGACAAGACAATATACATAAACTGATACATCCATCACAAGAGAGACATAAACACATGATACAATCAAACATCCAGTAATCTCATATATACATCAAATATAATATACAAATGGGATCCCAAATCTGGATCAATGTCTCAAGATATGTGTAAACATCTATCAACCTAAGACCTAACCCTAAGACTCGCTACCACCCTCGTGAGGAGCTCGTGGTGGTGGAGGAGGCATGGCTCTCTTATCGAGTACCGCATCTGATACCCCTACCCTCTGAGAGTATGATGGTGCTCTCTCACCCTCTGGAACGGCCTGCAAGTAGAGTCCGTGATAAAAGGCCGCTCTCGCTAACTCCCATTGGAGCTCTAGCGCATCTACCTGTGCCATCGCCTCACGGCATGCTATCTCTGCCCTGAGATCGGCTATTTACTGATCTCACTCTGCTCTCAGATCTAGCAGCTGCTGGTCCCTCACTGCTATAGTAATTTGGAGCTGCTGTATCTCTGCCTCCTAAGCATGTATCTGGGCTCTCAGCTCATCTCCTCCCATAGGCTAATCCTGTTGTGCCTCTGCCTGCCGGTGAGCTGGTCTCACCTCATCCTCGGGCATCGTTGATCTCTATCCTCGTGACCATTTCCGGCCACCTGATCTCGATCCCTCTCCTCTCTCCATCCTCCTCCCTCTCCCCCTCCCACCATCCCCTCTGTCCCCTTCGTCTCCTCCATCCCCTCCCTCCCCGCCGTCCCCTCCGTCTCCCCGGTCATCTCCTCCATCTCCTCCCTGTGCTGGTACCTGTGCATCCGGTACCGTAAACTGAGGGAATGGCACCCTCCACCGCTCTGCCCTGTAGGCTGCATCAGCCCCCGCATCTGCCACATCTGAGATATACTCCCAGGGCTCGCTCCTGATACTTGCTATCTCTGCGACAACCTGCTGATAATCCAACATGGGTAACCACCCATGACCCTCCTCATCCCTAGCCCTGGCATACGTAGTAGTCTCTGTCGAGACCCGCTGCTGCCTCCCAAACTACCGCCACACCCGAGTGATGTAGAACCTCTCCACTATCTCAGCATATTGACCTACCAGTGGCCGAGTGCACATCATGTAGCTCAACTCATCGGCTGCATCTCCCCAGACCTCCACCTCCCTATATGGCCTCCATGTGAACGAGGCCATCTCATCCAAAATCCATCGTTAATATGTCACATCCCCAGTATGGGCATGTGAGCTAAATCCTAGGTACTTATAGATGAAGGGGTACCTCCTCTCTCTCGGCTGAACTCTGGGGTGCACCACAATGATGTGCTCCCACGCCCACACCTGTGCTAGGATGGCACTACAAGCCCAAGTCCGACCATCCCTGTAGATGATCTCATGTAACTCATGGTACATCTCGACCAATATGGCAGGACCCCATGCCATCCGACGAGGCCTGCCTACCAAATCAACCAGTAACTGAGCCCATCCAAGCGGGAATCCCTTCTGACTGTGATCAGTCATCAAGATCTGTGAGATAATGGAGGCCACAATACATGGCACTGGGTAGTCTCTGCCAAAATCATCTATCAGCCTCTCCCAGCTGACATGCCTATCCAGAATAGTGACATCATCAAACATCTCTTGGATCAGTCGACGCCCCTTAGTGGCATCCTGATCATAGTACACCTGTGCCAACAAACAAATCATGTCAGTTTTCATCATATGGAAACATTACATTTATGATTATATCTCAAAACATGATTATACTCACAGGCTCGCCATGACATGGCACTCGTAAGATCCTATAGACATCCTCTAAAGTGATCGATGCCTCTCCAGTAGGCAGGTGGAAGGTGTTGTGCTCACTATGCCATCTCTCGGCAAGAGCAGTCAACAACCCATGATTAGCCCTGATATATGAAAAATACAACAGATATCTGAATCCCATGGCCCTGAGATCGGCATTTTCCGGATCATCCAGATCTCGGACACACCGCAACCCAGTCACCTTCGATACTCTGATGATCAGCGGCGGAAAGACCTCCTGCAAGCCAAAAAAACCAAGCCAGTTGTTAGCACATATCATGATGGATATCTAAAAATCAGTATACAACATCTCTAAAACATAACATTGTCTAGACCCATTTCATTTTTCCTCAAAAATGCGCCAAAAATAAAATTTCTAACTTGGGCGATACTATTTTTTTGGAGAAGTATTGCACGATACTTCTCCTTATAGAGGGGCGATAAACCTAGGCCATGCGATACTTCACCCGGTATCGTGCGATACTTCACCTAGTTTTGCGTGATCTTTCACCTAGTATCGTGTGATACTGGTGTCTTAGGTCACGCGATACTTTGGGGACCCGCGAAGTATCATACGACACTTCTCCCCAAAGGGTGCGATACTTATAAAGTATTGCGCGATAGTTCACCCAACTTCAAAAATTTGAAATTTGAAAATTTGAAAAATGTGCTAAAAAGATATTAAAAGCGACAAAAGCCTCAAAAAGCTCAAGTTTTTCGAAAACATATCGAGGCAGGATAGTGTGGTGGTCGGTTGTGCAACCGGGTATGCTCGAATCGATGCCTGTGGAAGGGAACTCCTGCTTGCTGGGCCATTTTCTCTCTCTAAGGCTCTGAAAATTCTCAAATCGCTAAAAGATAAATGATCTTGAAAATGACATTTTGACCCCTTTTATAGCCTTTTGACTTTTTGACCCCATTTTCAAAACACCTCAGAATTGCGTGAAAATTGCACCCCTAGCTAATTTCAACGTCCTGAATCCATTTTTGGACTTGAAATTGAAATCTAAGGTCATCTTGATAGTCAAAATCATGTTTCAAAATCTTCTTTTCTTATGCGCAGTTGATTGATCTTTTGAGGCCTAATCCTTTGATCGTTGTTGGGGCATTGTCATTTCTTCATTTCCATGTCTTCCAAACTTCTAGTCTTTCATTCATATTCATTCCATTCCCTCCTTTCTCACATTTGACTGCATCTTTTTTAGTCAGGCTGGGGCATGTTTCAATGGGTACCCTAGTGACCTTTACAATTCGATTGTGATTTCATTCTGATTTGATCAAATCCTTATCAATTTGTTGTTCTCCTCTACCTGATTTTGATTTCGATTCCGAGAGGGCAGTACCTATGGGATTCTCATCCCCAATTGCTTGATTCTCTTGATTCAGACATCTTTTGTGAGCTTTTGCTCAAATTTGAGATTCTTATCTCTTACTTTGAATGTGATCCTGAATCGACCTCATGTTCAAAGGCCTTTGTCTATATTTGTCCAGGTGTGATCCCAAATCGACCTCACATCTGAGTTGTTTTGTGATCCCAAATCGATCTCACATTTCAATTCATTCTTTGACTACATGTGTTCCCAAATCGATCACACATTAGTCAAAGAGGGGCAAATGTATGCACCCAAAAATGGTCGCCTAGACTTTGGGCCCCATTTATTTGATTTATCAACCCTGAATCATTTTTATCAATAATCAATATTTTCAACAATATCAATCTCTTGATCAAATCTTAAATTCGATCAGATATTGGATTTTTATCCTTGGGCTAACCATTTATCCTAAAGTCTTTATTTATTCAAAAGGAATATTTCCTCCCCTTTTGATTAAATAAAAATCCCACCTTTTCCCCTTATCCTAAGTTGCACAAATAAAGCATTATTCCTATTTTACAAAAAGGAAAAAAACACTTTTTGTCTCATATGGACATAAAGTCAACTCCTATTTTCCTATTAGAGGACACTTGTGCACATGGATTGCTCCTCTTTCAAGCTCCACTGCCGATTAAGACTTTTTGCCTCTTAATCTCAATGGTCCATTTCTTTGCATTTCTTATAAAAGGAGAGCTCTCTCCTTCATTTGGATACCATGTTTTTATGCTAATGTTATGCTGCAGGTTTTAGGTGCATTTGGAGCTTTTGAGGATATTGAAGACTTGTTGCTTTCATCATTTAGTTGCATATTTGCTTTCGTAGTTGCATGCTAATGGCATTCTTAGTATAGATTTCCTTTTATGCAATAGAATAAGCTCACATAGTCTAAATAGGAGGTATTGTAATCCATTGCTATTTCCTTTCATAGCTTAGATTGCATTCTCATTTAGATTTGCATTGCATTGCATATTTGATTCTTGGAGATATTGGCATTGTTGCCCTTGTCTTCACTTGAATCTCTCATTGTATGGTTGACTAGCAAGGTCACAAGCTTGTAGCTCTAGCTGAGAGCAAACACATCATAGTCCCTTGCAACTCCATGCATAGAGAGCTATGAGCCACTTTTTGAGGTCTCATTCTTGAGCAACCTTGCATGTAATGGTTCATAGAAGTGCACCATTTTAGTGTGTACAGCTGGCATGGACAACAAGATATGAGGGACTAGGATGTAAGGGAGCAATTGGGAGTGGAACTCAGTGGTTGAAAGTGTATAATTGCTATCCTCAGTTGCATCTGCATGCAATTGATGATTATTTCTAGGTCAACGACACATTTGCAATGTGTATTGTGTAAACTCTATAAAAGAAGCTACATGTGAGATTGTCGACAGAAGCCATAAAATTGGTGGAAAAATACGGGGCATGGTTTATTCAGTTTCCTACTTTTTCTTACATCAAGCTTCAAGAATTCTTAGCGCTTCCTAGGTATCCGACAAATAAAATGGTCCTACTAGAGATCACCTGACAGCTAACTGTCTACGACAAGATTCAGAAAGGGAAGAAGAAATTGGGACTTAATTTTTTGATTTCCATAGGCAAAGATGAAGCTAAAATGTGCACATGCCTAAAGGCAACTGAGAGGTCTCATGATGAATTATTATTCTTCCTTTGTCCATTGTATACTGAGAGGCTAAACTTTGATCCTCACAACAAAATATAGTCAGTGGCAGGGATTAGGTATCAACATATGCCACACCTTGAGGATTTTTTAGCAAATGCTGCAGATGAGCATGAAGTGAAGAAAAGGATGCATTTCAAATTGACACTAAACCTAATAAAGGCATACAAAACCTTTCATATCCCTAATCAGATGGAGGAAGAGTTAAATGTGGTTCAGAAAGGATATTGCCCCAAGAAAAGAGAAATTAGTGCCTATGATTGGTCAAAGAAAGAAGTTCTAGACCTTGAACACATTGTCTAGACCGGTCTTGGATTTCACTAGGTACTAGATTGGGAGGCAATTAAGCTAGGTGGTTGGGCCAAAAGAATGATGGACATACCATTTGATGGATCGTCAGGCACTAAGGGATGAAAGACCGAGGAAGCCACAAGGAAGAGCGATGGAAGAAGGGAAAATTCCATCAGGTAGTGTAAAATGCAAAAAGGATAAGGGTGTTGCTTAGGAAATACATGCAAAAAGGAAGTTGGACCTCCACATTGACAAACCAAAATAGAAAATGCAGAGGTCTGTAGATGTGCCATCCTCACGTAGCTGGACTCCAAGTGTGCAAGAAATAGGAACTTTTGCTAGGGAGGAAACAAATACCACCAAGAGGATTATGGAGCAAGACCACATAAATAGGTCAGTTCAAGATAGACTAAGTATCAATGCTAATGAAAGGTTGCCACAAAGAAGGAGCAAAGAGCAAGATATCACCACAGAGGAGAGTCTTGGCACACTTCTAGAAAGAGAGATGATGGAAGAGGAAGTTCCAGAAATAGAGGTAGATGTTCCTGCAGCAAAGGAAGGATTTCCTATAGTGGAAGCTACAACCCCTATGGAAATGATAGAAAGTCTAAGGGCTAAGGAAGAGATTGATATTAGAATAGTCCAAGGACAAGAGCAGTTGGTAGTATAGAAAGATCAGAACACAGATGTTCCAGAGTGGCTGAGACCATAAATGGAATACTCGTAGAGTAGACATCGAGCGGTGAATACTCACCAAGTTTTTCAGCCAAAAACTCGTGATAGAACTCGCTGATTTTTCGGCAAATTTTAATGAAAAACTCTATGAGTTTTTGAAAAAAACTCGCCCGTAGTTTTATATCTAGTGCTAGGGAAAAAAAAATGCATTTTCTTGTTCCATTTTCTATTTGTTGCGTCTTGAGCGAATAGGGGAGGAGGAGAGTGGGCTTCCAAGCCATTCTTAGGTGGATTTGAGTGGATTGAAGGCGGATTTCAACTATTTTTTGAAGAAAAAACATATTTCCAAGTAGGTTTGCTGAGATTAGTTTTATTTTTTTTTAAACATTTTATTTTGTTTTGGTTGAATCTAAATGAATACAAAATCATTTCTAAGTAGTTAGAAATGATTTTGAATCATTAGAACAAGATTCAACACTGTTTTGGACAATTTTTTAAGAAAATGATGAATCTATCAATATTTTTTTTAAGAATATCTAGTTTTTTATTAAATATCAAACCCTACCAGTTATTTTAGTTTTTTTTTTCTAACTTTGAATGATGTCTAAAAGGATTGTAACTAATTTAGATAGTTTCTAACTTTGTTTAATTCTTTTTCTAAAATATTTATTTTATGTTTTGAATTTTTATGTGTAGGGCAGTAGTTAACCATTAAGTCAGCATGGAAAATTCAGAGGAAGTGTGGCCACTAACACCATGCCCTTCTAGATTTATAGGCACCCGGCCTAAAAATGCTAGAGATAAGACATGGAGGTATGCCTATGAAGCACCGAATGATCCTGGGAAAGTGATTTGCATAAATTGCGAGAGACTAGTTTCTGGAGGCATAAACCGCCTCAAATACCACCTTGCAAGCATTAGGAAGCATGATACAAATCCATGTGAAAAAAATACAGATGAGATTAAAAGATTTGTTAATGCCCTACTTGCAGCCAGGGAAGAGAAAAAATTTCAGAGGGAGAGGGAAAGATTAGTTGTGAGGGCAGCCATAGCTAAAACTCAAGGTGCTCCTATTAACTTTCAAGAAGAAGAAGAAGCACTTGAGAGCATAGTGGACTCTCTTCATAGCCCACGCATTCGCAAATAGAGTGCCTCTTTTACCGCTTCTGCTTCTTCTAGTAGAGTGCCTAGTTCTTCACCACCATTAGCATCAGGGATAGGTAGTTATTTTGTGCCCAAGAATACACCTAGTGCACAACCATCATTAGAGGCCACTAGATGGAACAAGGAAGCACATGAGAAAATTGATATTGCATGTGCTGATTTTTGGTATTTCAAAAATCTCCCATTGAGTGTAGCTGAGAGCCTGAGAGCTCCTATTGGCTCAATTTGGTGACCGCAATGACAGTTTCGGAAAAAGGGTACAAGGCCCCTTCTCGCAAGGATTTGAGTGGGAGGTAAGTAAATAATCAAAATCCACTTGGTTTCATTTTGAAATTTTAATTGTTATTTCTTGTTTATTAAATCAAAATTGAGTACTAAGACTTGATTCCACTTTGATTTTATAGGTTTCTTGTAAATGCAATTGATAGGGCAAGACTAGTGGTAAAGCAAAAAAAAGAGTGGAGTGAATATGGCTGCACCATTCTTTTTGATGGGTGGACAGATGGAAAAAACCAAACCATTATTGATTTCTTGGTTTCTTGCAAGGATGATGTGGTATTTTGGAAATCGGTTGATGCCTCCAACAAAGTGAAAAATGCACAAACATTGGCATTAATGTTGGAGAATGTTGTCATAGAGGTGGGAGTAGATAATGTGGTTCAAATCATCACAAATAATGCGGTAGCATATGTGGCAGTAGGTTATTTTAATATTTATGTTGCACATGATTATCATTAAATATTAATATGTGATATTTAATTTAGTTTTTAGGTAAAATATGGAAATTGGAAACTAATTATTGAATTTTTACTAATATGCCAGGTAGAATCCTCTAAGACAAGCACCCCACTCTTTTTTGGACACCTTACGTAGAACATGTCCTTGACCTTCTTTTGGAGGACATAGGAAAACTTGATTGGGTGACTCCAACTGTGGAAGATGCAAGGTGGGTCACAAAGTATATCTACAATCACCTTTGGGTTCTAAATTTGATGAGACAATACACTAAAAGGAAAGATTTGGTGAGACTGGCAATCACAAGAATTTCAACAGTTTTCTTGACATTGCAAAGTATTATTAGTGCATTGAATTGTTTGAAACAAATGTTTGTGAGTCCACCATGGCTTGACTCAGCTTATTCAAAGAAGCCTGAAGGAAAAGTTGTTGTGCGCATTGTCTTTGATCAAAATTTTATGGACAAGGCTTCTGAGATTGTGAAGGTAACTTCGAGAATCAACTCTTTAATTTTTAATTATTCTTGATTCATGTCTCTCATTATTAATTTGTAACTTACTATTACTAACTTCATTAATTAATCTTTTTGTAAACTAATTTGTATTTTTAAAATTTCAATTGCAAGTGTCTGAGCCCCTGGTTAGAGTTTTGCATTTCGTTGATGGGGATCAAACCCCAATGGGGTGTCTTTATGAGGCCATGGATAGGGCCAACGAGTATAAAAAATTACTACAAGGGGGATAGACTCAAATATGATCTCATTTGAGAAATTGTTGATAGGAGGTGGAACAATTAGCTGCACCAACCCATTCATGCAGTAGGATACTTCCTCAAACCTCATTTTAGGTACGGTGATTCTTATTCAGATTTTACTAAGACTTGATTTCACTTTGTTTTTGTAGGTTGTGTACTAAGACTTGGCTTCACTTTTTTTTTGTTTTAGATATGATGTTTCCTTTTGAGATCCTAATGGAGAGGTCATGGAGGGCCTCTCTATATGCATTCAGAGGATGGTACCTAATGTTGCTGAGAGAGACCTTGTTGTGACTGAACAACAAATCTATGTGGAATCAAAGGGTAAATTATTCTCTTTAGAGTTGGCAAAGAGAGAAAGAGGCACTCAAACCCCAGGTAAAAGTAGAACATTTGTAATTTTTCCATTTGATAAATTATGTTTCGCTTGTGTCTTTTCTTTCTAACTTCTCAATATTTTATTTTGCAAAGGCTTGGTGGAAAAGTTGGGGTGGAAATACCCCACATCTAAAGAAATTTGCTCTCAGAATCTTATGCCAGCCTTGTAGGTCATCCCATTGTGAGCACAATTGGAGCTTATTTGAGTCCATCCTCACAAAGAAGAGAAACAAGTCAGCCCAAAAATGCCTCAATGATCTTGTCTATGTGCAATACAATCTTAAGTTGCACTTGAGAAGGGAAAAGGAAGCACCAACTGGTCTAATTGATTTGGATGATATAGATCCTTACTTTGATTGGATGGCACAGAAGTAGCCTCCATTGTTTACAGAGGAAGACATCACTGATTTGGAGAGATAGGCTATGAAGGAGGAGGGGGGTGGATTTGGCTTCACATTGGATGACATTTGGAGGATGATGAGGATTTAGATGAGGATTCATTAGCAGTGCCAGTGCCAGTGCTAGAAGATACATCCAGGATGGAGAGCGGGCCACACACATCAGTAGGGATACTGAGTGAGGAGGCACAGTCACACTCAGTGTAGTGTTCTACTTCTAGGACTAGGCCCTCTACTTCTAGTTCCTCTCCCTTATTTGCTCATAGAGTTGGGAAGACAAAGATGTAATTGTAATTTGTAATGATGTATTTCCTTCTAGTTTTGTAGAAACTGTTTACTATTTTTCTTCCAGTCATCAACATTCCACATGAGAATGTGATTTTGTACCCACTTTGCATTTATATATATCTAAACTTAGCTTGTTTCTTTTGTTTTCTCATTAATTAACTCATTGGATGCATCTTCTCATAGAATTTTGCAAAAAAAATGTATTTTAATTAAATGTTATGCTATTTTTAAGTTCTTGAGTTTTTTCCCGAGTTTTTCCAAAAACTAGCTGATTTTTTCCCGAGTATTCTTTTTCAGGGCTTGGCGAGTTTTTGCCGAGTCTGAGTTTTCCATCTATGGCCGAGACAAAAGATTCAAAGGAGCCAAGAAAAGGAGGTCGACCCAATGGTTGAATTGCAGGAAATCCTAGACCAAGTCAACCGATCATATGAGAAGGGAAAGGCAAACAAGTTCACAAAGATTATCTGAGGAGAATCTGGATCTAAGATCCTGCAAGTTGCAACACCAATAGTAGATAAAGAAAAGGATCAGATTGCTCCTAAAGAATATAATAGAATTGAGATTGACTTAGGTCATGCATCCAGGGCACAAGTTAGGGAGGATTTTGATGACTCCATGCAAGCAGTTAAAGATAGAATGAAGAAGCTTGAGGAGAAATATCAAAGGCAGAAGAATGAAATTAAGGCCCTATGTGACTACATAACCAACTTGTCTCATCCAATTAGTGAGGAAGATCCATCATTCGTTCCTCCAATTGATCCTATGGAGTTAGTTGAAGGAATAGACCGAATCAGGCAGATTGCACAAGGGGCAGAGGTTTGGATCGAGGGCATCCAGAATGAGGCCTACAAATATGCTGAGGATTTGGTGAAGATACATAATAGAGCACTTGCTATCCTTTCCCGAATCCAGTGTAATGAGGGATCTTGGGAGGATGAGCGCATCTATAGGGATCAGATAATTACATAATTACATGAGCTGATGGAGACACCTAATGAGAAACTGATTGATGGTGGGGTAGTCAGAGAGGGTGAAGCATATGACTTTTCCAGGTGATATGGAGCAGTACTTTTGGCCAAATAAATGTTTGAGCATTTCATTAAGGAATCCACTCTAATGGAGTAAATAGCTGATAATATCCGACAGGAGGTTTCCAACAATGTTGCCTCGCTTTTATCACAAAGGCTCACTAGATAAGAGGTAACTCTAGGAAACCTGAAAAGAAAGTTGGAGGAATCCTTTTAGATGATCTTTTTCATGAAGGAGGATTATGTGAACCTTTCTATATTCTCGAATGATATGCATTCTACTTAGGATTTGGTACCGAATTGGGATGATAGTTTGAAGAAGTTTGAGCGAGCAATGGTCGCCTTGGAATTCAAGCAAGAGTTGGCACCTAGCGTCAGCGTGGAAGAATTGGAAACAGTGCTAGATAGATTCCAGAAATTCAAGCAAAGAGGTCAAAGATAAGTACAAGTCAAGCCATTAAAATCAAAATCTCTGTCATTCATATCAGACTTAGAAATGGACTGATCTTGACTCCATGTGCCTTTAAAAACTCTACAAACTGATTTTCTTTAATGCTAGGAGTTCTACTACAAGTAATGCTAACCTCAACTTATCTAGACTTAGTCAAAAGACGTGATTAAGAAGTTAAACCAGATCTGATATACATGCCCAAATCTGAAGATAGCAGTTATGTTCAATTTATGTGTCTATGTCTAATGTCTGAGACACAAATTAAATGGCCCATCATCGGATCCTAACTTGTAATTAGGTTCAAAATCATGTGACAATGAGGCTGCTAATAGACCTGCGGCAAATGAAAGTGTTCTGAGATGAAGTTAAGACCTATAGCTGATAGGAAAATAGTCCTTTTTGATAATGATGACTGTTGTTTCTTCACAGTGACTAATGTAATAGGTGTGATGGTGCTCTTCGATGCCAAGGTGTGCTAAAATGAGGCGGATCTGATCTCTTCTCTTCCACAACTGCAAAAAAAACTCTTATATTTGCCCTGTAAATTCAAAATTCAGTACTTGTTTGTATTTGGAATAGATGAAATGAAGGTTGGGCTGTTTTACTTATATAGTGGCATCTAGATTTGGGGCCTCCATTTCTCATTAAATGCATAACCTTGAGCTTTGTGTACAAAAAGGCCTTTGATTTAATTGACTTGCTACCTTTGGATATTAATTTTAATGTTTAAGTTGCAAAGTTCAAGGTAGTGTTGTAAAATCAAGACCTGCATTAATCTTTGTGCCCAGATCTACATTAAATCACCCTTCATATCCTTAAATAGCATTTAAATTTCAATTTGTGATCTCACCTCAATTTTAGTGCCCAATATTTAGCATTTAAATTTCAATTAGAGATCTCACCTTGATTTTAGTGCCCAACATTTAGCATTTAAATTTCAATTAGAGATCTCACATCGTGTTTAGTGCCCAACATTTAATTGCTTGGGTCGGATTTGGGCTTGAGTGCTTTGATGTAGAGGCCTTATGAGGCCACATGCTTCATTATATGGGGCCCAAATCAGGTCTGACCCAGTCCCCAACCCATACACTATTTTCCGAGGTTGTTTTGCCTAGAATTTTGGGCCCAAATCATTAAAAAAGGCCACATGTCCCCTATAGGGCAGTTGTTAGAACTTAGGCCTAACTTCACACATATAGGGTCTGCATGCTTGCTTTTTGCAACCAATTTCAAGGCCTTACTTCCATGTCATAGTTTAAGGCTCATCCTTCAAGATTCGAGTTGCAATTCCAAGGCTTAAGATGAGACACAAATTTCATAGGTAGTAAAGGAGGCTCGGCCCTAAGATGAGACACAAAATTAGAGGCAAGAAAAGAAGGCTCAGCTCCAAGATGAGACACAAATTACATGGGTAGCAAATCATGTCTCAGCTCAAGATGAAACAACATTTACATGGGTAGCGGAACATGTCTCAGCTCAAAGATGAAGCAAAATTCGCATGGGTAGGAAGGCGTGTCTCAGTTCAAGATGGGACAAAATTTGCATGGGTAACAAATCATGTCTCAGCTCGAAAAAAAACTTTGTACTAAGCCAAATTTTATCTCTTTCTAGCCCAACTTCTATTTTCTATTCCATCTCCTAGACTTAACCAAATTAAATCAAACCACGCTCACTTCGATACTTAGCCAAATTTTCTCAATTTTACTCAATTGCAGCCTTTCACATCTCAGCCAAATGCCAAATTACTCAAAGCAGAACTGCTAACAGCAGTAAGGTAACAAAAAAGAGGGGGTCCCCATTTGCAATGGGGTGATGTTGTGTAAACCTCACAACACAGCTCATTCGTCCCTTCTAGATTACATTCAAATACTGTGAGCTTCCTAAAAAGTACCAGTGTTTGTGATTTGAAATGATTTGGCTCCTCCAAATGCCTATTGGAACTGTTAAAGCATAAGGCAATCCACATTAAACCAACAAGCTCAAACTCCCTAAGCTCTCACTTTTTGATCAATTCCACTGATGTGGTACTCAACCTTGGGCTCAAAACCATGGCAAGTCTGAAAAATATAATAAGATACCTATTCTAAGCCTGCCCATCTTTTATAAGCCATTGCCTGCTCTCTTTTTGCAAATTGCATTTCAGTTTGTACTTAGCGATTTTTCTTATTTGTAGCAAGGTTTCTATGATACTTAAAATAAACCTGTCTGTACTTGATTTTGTCTATAAACACATTTGCCTGCGGCATAAGAGAAATCACTTCAAGATCTCTTTCAAAAAAGCCCCCTGTGACAATTCTTGTTCAAACAGAAGGGCTTTACTCCATTATTTGAAATTTTTGATGCCATCTTCTTCATAACATGTGTCTTGCTGTTTAGTAACCATGTACTAATGAATAAAATGTCTGTGAATTAGGCTGATAGCCTTGATTTTTCATCTTCTTGAAAGCCTTCTCTGCATCATGCATTAGTTTTGTATTGATTTTGATGATCAAGTGTTCCGGGAGTTTCATTAATATGCCTCTTCAGTTTTATCAACTCATCTCTCTGACCATTTTTCTCATAGATATCAATCATTATAGTGAAAGAAGTAGCATCAGGTTTCATAACTGCTCATGGCATCTGCTCTAAAAGCTTCTCAGCCATCCCAAATCCCAGAGAAGCATTCAGAGCAATGTTAAAAGCTGCAGTGTTTGGTTTCATGGCAAGCAATGGAGCATTTTCCCTCTCCTGTCTTCTGTGGATCCAACTTTCCATCTATGAAAATAACGCAATTCCAATGACTTGTTCTTGTTGGCACCAGAATTTTCCCACTATGCATGAGGAGAAGCACATTTTTCACATGTTAACATGAGTTTCTTGCATAAGTTCGAACTAGCTATTCTAAATATAGATTTTGCAGGAGTTTGTGATTGTTACATGATAAGTTTCACGAACTTCCAGAATTTGTTAAGTGATTTTAATACCTCTATTTATTGAGGCTTTTGTAATGAATTTTCATCTCTAATCGATCAGCTGATTTTTTAATCACACGATCAAAAAGTTTAGTAATCAATCCGAATGAATAAAAATTCATGGTGTATTAATGTTTGTGCTATTGCTTTCTAGCAATTTCTGTGTGTTTTGTTGTTTGCTTTCTTCAGTACTAACTTCTGATGCTAGATATGCACCATTCACTGCTTTAGACATGTCTGCTATCACCACATAACCCCTTTCCCCTATTTTCTGTAAGACAAGTACAGATGAGTAGAGAAGATAGTGATGAATAGTTTCAGAATTCAAATGATGAACAGCCCTTGGACACCAGAGCTAGGGACTAGGGTCCAAACATTTTTTAGCTTTCAACCGAGGAAAATATTCTTTTAGTCTCTCTATAACCCCTTAAACATAAAAATATGGAATACCATATACCAACATATAGGATCACACACTTGAACTCTTTGAATTCAACTTATTGCTTGTCTTCAGATGAGTTTGTGAATGTTGACACTATAAGTTTGTTGTTGTTAATGAGTTTATCAAAGTGTACAAATTCTTATGATGATATTTTATACATTTTTCGGAGCAAATGTATGTTTTTCTTATACACAAAGTGGTGAATTCATCAAAATCAATTTTTGGGATCATTTTGGGACATGCACTTTGAATGAAGACTTTCTGAAGATGTTTCATTTCACATATGATGAACCTTGGGAATTTCCTAAACTATTTTATTAGCAATTTGATAATGCTTTCATTCTTTAATCCCTTTACCAACTATCCATTTAGCCTATGTAATTTGATTTCAATGGTCCAACTACTTAAATCTAATTTTTGGATCATATAATCTGAGTGGTGTTGTGCAAATATTCTAGTGTAACAAGAAATAATAGTGTATTCTAAAAATCCCTCAACAAATAACATGAAGATTCAAAGTTATATAATTATGTTTTTTTGTTATTTATCATATAATTGTCAATGTCTATTGAATTATTAGTATGCATATTTATTTACTAAATCTATCAATAAATAATATACCAATACAATGAATTTATATTTTGTTTACAAATTATTTAATATTATAAACAATATCATTATACAATTAAATGCTGCTTATTCATTTATCTTTCTTATGAATGCCTATCATATGAAGCCACTAATTTATAAGATTGAGGATCATCATTTATACTCGATATTGTTAGGCCCATTAAAAAGATTTTTTAATAAAGTTCGTTTGACTAAAAATATGAAACAAAATAAAGTTTGTTTGAATACAAATATGAAACAATTACCATTGTGCCCATAGTTGATATTGTTAGTATTGATCTCAAATTATCATCTTTTAGGGAAAATAATTCTTCCAAAATTTAATCCCGGACAGGCAACTATTTTCAGCTTTTCCATTGTTATCAAACGTTCTGAACCTTCCATCTTCTCCAATTTGCTGCATTTTTGCAAATTAAGCGTTTTTAAAGAGGTTAATTTGGCAAGACTGGGAAGGGCTCCTAATTCTTCACAACCAATTATTTTTAGCTTCTCTAATGATCCCAAACCTTCTAAACCTTCTATATTCTTCACTTTAGGGCAATGTATCAATTCAAATTCTTTCAAGCAAAGCAATTTAGCAAAATTGGGCAGGCCACCTGACTTCTCAAGGCGAGAAATTCATATGATGCTCTCTAGGACGTAACAATGCTCTATCTTTATGGTCTCCATTGTTCTTGGCAGGTTTTCGACCTCCTTTAGAAGCTGATTATATCCAAGAGTTAGAGTCACAAGACAGGGACAACTTTCATCAGAAATTGAAATCTTTGAAACATTGGTAGATGTTATTTGTATTCTCTTGATCCTGCAAGCCGGCCCAGAAAGATTAGGATGCCCCAGAGAGTCTGGTAATGATTGCAACTTCTTACAAGATGCAATTTCAAGTTCAGTTAAGGAAGGCAAATTCCAAAGAGATGTTGGCAAAGATTCCAAGTTGGGGCAAGAAGATATTTTAAGTGTTGTTACTGAAGACATACTACCCAGAGAGTTTCGAATGGTTGTCAACAAATCACTACTTATCTCCAGCACTGGCAACTTGCTTAGGTGGCCAATGTTAGCTGGCAGTTCCCTCAACCTGGTACCCTTTAAATACAGCTGTGTCAGAGACTCTGCCTCCGGAAGGGGCAACAATTCCACTTTCTTGCAGCCATTCAGATTCAAATACTCCAACTTTGTCATGTGCGCCAGAGTATCTATATTCTTTGACTCAAAGGTCAGCTCCAAACACCCCTGTAAATTGAGATGTTTCATGAGTGTCAGCTGTTTAAATGAATCTGGCAAGTTACGCAATTGAGGGCAATAGGTTAGATCTAAACGCTGCAGGCGGATCAACTTTCCAAAGTCGCTGGGCAGAGATGACAGATTTGTACATCTGGATAATTTCAGGACCTCTAGCGATTGGAGAAGGCAAAATTCTTCTGGGAGGCTCTCCATTTCAGACGATTTGGCAATAACCCTTATCTCCCTCAAATGTGTCAGCTGTGCTATTGATTCTGGAAATCCTCCGAATTCCCTGCAGTTTTTGATGGCCAGCTCTCTTAACTGCAAAGGAGCCTAGAGCCAATTTTCTATTTAGTTAGTAAACAATAAATACAGAAAAAAATACGTAGATGGTTAAGAGAAAGGTATTTACATTTGCTTTAGCATCCCACAACTCCTCTAGTCTCCCACCTACAAAGAGCTGTAAAATTCTTAAATTCTGCATCGAAAACCATGACGGAATATTGCTGTGCTTGAAATTGTAACAGCGAAACCACACCAATTCTTTTAGCACTTCATTATTTTCTTGATTGAAAAAATTTCCCGTGCCAACTAAAATTTTTAATCCAAGTGAGCATGGCTTGAGGATGCGAGGTCCTTGACTTGTAGCTATGAGGATTTTCCCTTCCGAGTAGTAACAAGTATCACCAGTTGCATTTGCAATTCCTCGGATTCGTATTCCTTCCTGAATAGAACAAAAAACCCCAAGAATTCTGTAACTGTCTAGAATGTGGGCGGGGCTATTTCTAAACCACAATGGTGAAAGATAGATTTTGGTCTCTAAAAGTTAAACGACAACTTATTAATTATTAACATGAGATGTGAAATTGATTTTGTTTATTTGACTGTTGAAGAGCATGATATTGAAGTAGAATGATTTAGAATTAGGAAGGGATCAAAGAAAGCACTGTTTTCACCTGTTGAGGCTGAATCTCAATAATCTGCCCTCGAAACCAAAGACGATAAGGTGAATGATGGTTTGCAATTTCTCTTCCCAAATCTCTCAAATGATCATGCATTCTAATACGATTTTTCTCACCAACTTCAACAAGTCATTTATTCACAAGACTTTGCCAGCCATGCAAACCATTCCAGTCTGATCCATCCCAAAGTGCAATGGCCCAGTTACTTCTCCATCCAATGAAGAAACATGCTATATCCAAGAACATCTCCTTCTCTTCTTTGTCTAGAGGATCATAGCTTATTTTGAGCCTCAATTTGATGTCCTTAGGCAATATTCTGGACAATTTATCAAATTGAGCATCCCAATTATTCTTGTTAGACTCCCCATAGAGCTGCCCACCTAAGACCTTGAGTGACAAAGGCAAACCATCGCAAGCCTTTACGAACTTTTTAACAAGATCTTCAAACCCTGGCAATGGATGGGGTTGTAAGAATGCATGCCAACAAAAAAGCTCCTCAGCATCAGTGGCATCCAGAGCTCTCATTTTATATATGGCGGAGATACCCCATGCTTTAAGAACATCCATCTCACGTGTGGTAACAATAATCAGACTTCCATGGCCAAGGCTCTTCCATGCAGGCACAAGAGCATCTAATTGATTTGTATGATCCACATCATCCAAAACAATAAACACAGGAACAGATCTCAAACGGCTTGTTAGAACCTCTTTTCCTTCGTCTACATTGTCAAAAGCAGTACGTTTGCTTTTGAGATCAAGGTCCTTAAGAAGCTTTTTTTGTTTCTCATGCAATAAACCTTTCCTTCCTGCTTCTCGAAGATCAAAAAGAAAACTCGACCTATCAATAGTCGAGCGTGCCTTGTTATAGAGTTCCTTTGCGAGAGTGGTTTTGCCAGAGCCACCCATTCCCCATATGCCCACGATTTTTACTGGCTCAACAGATTGAAGAGCAATCATATCAAACTCTTGTTCAGCTATAACCAAGCCCACAGGATACTTGGCAGCCTTTAGAGGTACCTTATTCATTTCCTTCATAACACGATTCACAACATTCTTCACCACCCTCTGCTCGTCACTGAACATATGAAACGCCATTAAAGAAATGAAACAGACAGCAAAAGAAAACAAGAACCCAAGTGCATGATAGGGAGATCTATAAAGATAAACTGAGGTAGGATTTAAATTTAACAGGAAAAAGTTAAAATTTGAAGTCTTATACTATTAAAAGCACAGGATACACGTAAATGGGTATCACTGTTAAACTGTCCCAGGAGGAAAAGTATTCTTGTACTTACTTTATATCATTAATGATGCCGCCGATACAACATGAAACTTCTTGGAGTGCCTGTTTCCACTGCTGCAGCACTTCTGGAGCATATCTACTCTTCTTTTCATGCTCAGAGAATGCATCTGCATATGCTCCTTTTCCTCCATCAGCCCATCTTAAAACAGAAGGCTGGACATGATAGAAGATGGGGACAATTGTCTTGGTGGTTTTGACCATATATTCCAGTTCAGCCAAACACCAGGGGGATTGTGCATAATGCTCAGAAAAAATGGCTATATAAATTGAAGCAGTAGACATGGCTCCTTCTAAAGCTTTAGGCAATAAATCCCCAAACTTCAGCTCAAGTTTGTCCAAAAACACTCGCAGTCCTGTTGCATCTAGGGAGTTGTAGATCTTACTGGCTAGCGTGTGTTTGACATCTTGCCCACAATGATTTATGAATACATCATAAGGAAAGTGTGTGGTTTTGGATGAGGATGCAACGAAAGTAGAAGCTGATGGTATTATTGTATCAAAAGCACCACCAATAAGGGCAATTCTTAGACCATGAAAATCATTTGGAAGGGCATATTTGATTTGTCCAGCAGTGGTAGAAGAGGCTGCCATTAGAAAATTGAAACTAAGAAAAATCCTTCAGAGCAAAGGTTGAGAAAAATGCTTCACAGTATGTCCACCGGAGGCAGAAGTGGATGCCACATACATAAACTAAAATGGCAAAGAAAGAAAGTTGAAAACTGGATTAAAATTGCAATGCGCGCAAAGACAGAAGAGAACTGACAAAAACAGCTCAGCTTAAAGGTGCCGACTGTTTAGGCTGATTATGCGGAGACACCAAGGTGGGGTCAACAGTCAATACGCGTTTTGCAGGCCTATGTAAAAATAGCTTTGAAAACAAAGGATTATGTGGTGGGGACGACATGTCCGTTGTTTAGTGAGGTCAACTTTCCACCAAAGCCAAAGGGCATTGACATGCACTAAAAGTAACCGTAGAAGGAGGTTTAAATAGGAGGCTAAAAACGAGTCATCAGCCTCGCTTAGAAACAATCAATACAATTTTTAAGGAGTGGAGAAGAAACGGACCGCATCTAACCTCGTCCAGCTTTCAATTCTTATGAGTCTCTCATGTACGTTTCTTCAAGTAGATGCGAACATTATCCAAAGGACCATTATAGTTAGTCTATTTTGCCTTACATTTTCCGATCAAAAGGCACTTCTGTTTTTTTCTTTAAATTATTTTGAAATTTATTCCTTACATTTGATGAAAAACGTTGGTAGTTCTACTATACAATAATTATCATCAGATTTTTTTTTAATAAAAAAGTTATATATTTTAAGTAGCATTCACAAATGAGATGGTAAGATTTAAGTAGGGAAGCTTTCTAGTAAGATTTATGATTCTAGGTAAGATTTAAGATTCATGAGTACTGGGATGGGTGACCTCCCGGGAAGTCCCGGTGCTTCACTTCTGTGAGCATCACCTAGATCCAATGAGTGCTAAGTGTTCCATTCATTCTCATGAGAGATGGGTTTGTGTGAACCACTACTCATGAATCATGGGTCAATGAGTTTGGCTCAAAAACTACACAATTGAATCCTGATAGCAATATCACAATTTGACTTGCTGTGGAAAATATCTCCTACTTATCAATTGATGAGCTTAAGGGGCTTTCTAATGAATGGTTCATAAGGCACAACACTTGGTGAAGGTTTTGCAAATGAGGATGCAAGGAGAGTGAGTTTAACCATGGCGGAAACTCTGTAGTTAAGCGCGCTCAAGCTGGAGTAGTATTGGGATGGGTGACCTCCTGGGAAGTCTCGGTGCTTCACCTCTATGAGCATCACCTAGATCCAATGAGTGCTAAGTGTTCCATTCATTCTCATCAGAAACAGGTTCATGTGAACCACTACTCATGAATCATGGGTCAATGAGTTTGACTCAAAAACTACATAGTTGAATCCTGATAGCAATATCACAATTTGACTTGCTGTGGAAAATAACTCCTACTTATCAGTGTTTATGTGGCAAAGAAATCTATCTATGTTGATGAGGATATAGAAAACCATTGCATCCATGATGTCCATGTTTGAAATTGTCATTGTGAGTATGATGACACCCAAATGGTAGAGAGGAATGCCCATTGATTGACAAATATCCCTACTAGCAAGGGGAGGTGGAGAAAAAACAACTATACATGGGGTATTAAGCCAAAGTTCAATTAAGTCTACAAATGGGAAATTTCCACGATTGCTTTTATTAGTTTTGACTTGGATCTTTAATATGACATTGGAATATATAATAGCTTTAATAGCTTTAAATATACTTAATTTAGAATAAGTTAGAATTTCTATTACTCCAAACTCAAAAAATTATCTCCACAAGGACACCAAATTTGGGTGTATCGTACTAGCATTTTAGGTCAATCTCCTAAATGTATCATGTATAATGAAAAGGGCTACGATTTGAGCTTATTTTAACAATCACATGTACATCAAAAAGAAGCATCAACCAATGGGAAAAATCATAATAAATGTTTGAGGGTTTCCATATGAATTGAAATGATAATGGGGAGCTACAACTCCTCGATAGATTAGATGAGATTCCATTGAGGGGCCTAGAAAAGAAGATATCATGCAAAGAGAGTTAATTTGGAACCCAATATAGTGGGATAGACTATTTTAAATCTAGCTTGCTATTGTAGAATTAAAGAATAAGGATTTTATCACACATTTTGCCAAGGAATTATTGGCAAGTAGGGAGAAACAAAAATAGTAGTTGCTATGTTTGTAACTTCAAAATGAAGTATTTAGAAAGAAAACGTAGTCCTTCCACCATGACATTATACAACAAATTCCAACTTTGTGAACTATTTAAATGGGAACTAAATCCAAGATAGTATTAAAAAAACTCCATATCTTAAATTTAGCCATGAAGCTAGATTTTGGTGTTTTTGGAGTGGTGTGTCATAGCCACATTTACAAATTCCTTAAGCACTGACTTGGGGATTTATATTAAGGGATCTATCCTAGCAAATTATCATAGGAGACCCCCATAAGGAATGCTTGTTATAAGAAATTTCAGCTCAACAATTATTCCATTCCAAATAAATTATGACACGATTGCTTTGTAGGCATGCCTAATTCTCTTAGCAAAAATTTTGTTCGAATGTAAATTATCTATTTCATTATGAGGATGACATTCTAATGCAAGCCACAACAACTTCCATTCCAAAAGGAACACTAGAAAAATACAATGTTAAAATAGAAATTTTTAAAGCTTCACACACCTCCTAGGCACAAATAATCTATTTGCTACACAATGCAAACTCCTTTTCAATCAAGCCAAGACACTCACTATCATATGAAAGACAAAAAAGTTCTAAGGCAATGGGAAAAATTATTTTCCTTGTTTGTAGCAAGCCTAAAGAAAATATTTGAGCAACCATTCTATCTCCTAGTAAGAAACTTTGAATGAGAACTTGCAAGAAGAATAACAAACATGAATGGCAAAAAGCACTTGGGGAGAAGTTCTCAGCAAGGGAAAGGGATTTGGCCACACAATAAGGAAAATTTATTTTGATATATAAAAGAAACTTCCTATTTTAACATAATAGAATAAGATTGAAAAGGAAAAGGAATATCCAAAAACTGAAAAAACTTCCTCATGGTCAATGAACATCTAGTCATGTAGGTTTGGGAAGAAAAGAGTGGTTATAACATTCTACCTTTTTCAATTGAATCTCAAAACTAGAGATTCAAACATTGCAAGGCTTCATCAACATTATCTAGTTCCTCTAAAAGAGAAAATAATCATGAGCAAAATGACCATCAACAACCTAAGATGAAGAACTAGGAAGAAAAATACCTTGGTTCGATGAGAAATCACATTGATAATTGAATAGTAAATCATTTAGTGGTAATAGCATAAAGGAACACGAGGTAAGGGAAGCCCATTCTAATAGAGTTCAAAAAGGTTTGAACAAGGAAGACTACTAGCAATTAATGACAAGGTAGGCTGACACATCTATAAAGAACATTTGAATAGACTAAAGATAACTCAAGCCAAAACTTAGTACCTCAAGCATGGACAAAATAAAAGAACACTAAATTTGGTCATAGTATATGAAAAAGTCAATCTTGCTAAAGATGTCATGTTGTTATGAACTCTTGGTTCATTGCATACTCTTCTAAATAACTAAATATTGTCTAAAATAACAATTTTTGATATTAGGCTAGGAGTGGGGGAGTGCTAAGAGATCATAATGGAAATTTTGTTTCAGTTGTGGTGCTCTCCTTGGGCTCACAATCCTATCACATGGCTGAAGCCATTGGAGCCTTCCAAGTTATAGATCTTGCTAGAAGAATGAGTATAAAAAACATTTGGATCGAAGGTGACTAAAAAAATATTGTAGAATGCCTTAGGGGTAAGTCCCCCCCTTCATGGACTATTAAAAGTTGGATAGAAGAGGCTATTTCTTTGTTATCTGACTTTGATAATGTTAGAATTTCTCATGCTTTCTGGGAAGCTAATAAGGTGGCTAACTATTTTGCAAATAAAGGGGTTAAACAAAGGGATCAATAGACGTGGCAAGCTTATAATCACTTAGAAGTTGATGTCTTAATCAACTATGATATCACTAATGGGAAAGTTGTTGTATTTGATAATGATGAGAATTAGTAGATTTGGGTACAATGTCATCACTATTTTTGATGGTGGCATTTTTAATATCTACACAGATAGCGAGACTTGGCACATAGTTGTCTCTTTTTTTTGTCTATCTGCTTTGTGTTTAACAAAAGGAAGGTTTTTAATGAGATGGGGGGAAGCAAGAAGAGGGTTGAGCCTCTAAATTTTTGGAAGCACACGTAGAACCAAAATGTTTGGACCAATATTGTCATTGGTGGGATGGACCCTTTCCTTGAAAAGCTTCATGGTACGATCTCATAAGTCACTAAACATCTTTCTAAACATTGGAAGGATGGTGAAATTGTTCTTTCAGTAAGGTTAATATAGATGAAAATCTCATTGGGGAGATTATTGGGATTTCCACAGAGGGGGTGAAGTTATTCCATGATATAAATTTCTCAGTTAAAGCTATTATCCGATTTCCCAAAGTTGATGAGGAGAGGAAGGCATTAGTCAAAATTTTTGAATAGTTATTTTAATGTTGGGAAGATTAAGAAGCTTTGGAAGGTGGTGTTAAGGGTAAGACTAGAATACATGACATTGGATGATAGATTCCCTAGATTCTACAACTAGCACTTTGTCGTACTTAATCATTTTTGTCATAAGGTGAGGGTCTCTTTTCCTTACTACCTATTTTTCTCGTTGAATCATAACATTGAAGAGCATATGAAGAACCTAGTAAAAACCATGTTCTGCATTTTGGTCTCATTCTCTTAATCCATTAACATTTTAAAAATATGTTGGCTCCATCTAATCCCATCTCAGTCTCAACATTGAAGGGTTATGATACAGATGCTAGTCTTTCTGATGAAGAAGGGGATTGGGATACAAAGTGGGAAGAGGAAGATGCTCTTTCCTCTAAAGTTGTGCTTAAGAATCCCTTCACAAACTTGTGTTTAAAAATAATATTACTGTCAAAACTCCCACCATGTAGAAGGATAAACATGTGAATAAGGAACACCTTGAGAAAATTTTAGTTTCCTATTATGAGGATACCCTAGAGGAAAACCCTAAAGCCCCAGATGCCACTAATGGCTCTTTCACCTCTTATCCTTGCACTGATAGAGAGAATAGGCCTAGATTCCCTGTCAAGTTGAAACCTTAAGACCACTATTTTAAGCCGGACAGGGAATTTCCTATGGGTATTTTGGCCATTGCTAGAAACAGTGTGGTTAATTATTTCAAAATCATAAAATGGGTGTTCATCAAGTGAAGGATCTTAGTTTAAAGAACATGGCTATGTATAGTAAATTGGAAATATTGGAAGCTAAAGGGGAACATGAGAAGACTACTGGAGCCTTATGGATGGAGAAAGATAAGCTATCTAAGGTGAAGCTATTGGAAAGTGAGATTGGTAAAATTAGGGTGACTATGAGCACCATCATGGAGCAAAGCCTCAAAATTGTGAAGAAAACTACCACTATGGATACTATGGTGGAGAAGTTGGAAAAAACCCAAAAGGGTACCTTGTTTGTGGACCTTGATGTAGACAAAGATAAAGCCAAGAAGGAGGATTCAGGAGCCTTGAGGAGGACTAGAGAAAACCTAAAGAAAAAAGCATACTCTTGCCCCTAGGAGATCCAGGAGTTGAAGATATTAGTTTTTGCCTAGGATTGACAACATGTTTAGAAAACCCAAGAGCTTTGACTAGTTTAAAACTACAGATGTTCAAACCCACGCCTCCATCTATCAAAACATGCTTGAATCTAAATTATTGAATGGAGACTTCAATGTGAAGGGGTTGATTATGAGTGTGACTAGTAGAGATGTCATCCTTTTTTGAGAAAGTGAGAGGAGGTGAAGTGAGGTGCTCGACCATGGACTGGAACTTGTCAACATCTAGGTCTCTAGGAACATTTTCCGCAAGAAGGGATTGATT
This sequence comes from Chamaecyparis obtusa, assembly GCA_027943335.1. Classification (NCBI taxonomy): domain Eukaryota; kingdom Viridiplantae; phylum Streptophyta; class Pinopsida; order Cupressales; family Cupressaceae; genus Chamaecyparis; species Chamaecyparis obtusa. Next base: position 594,859 of record BSBK01002108.1, read on the forward strand.
AAGAATCTTCTTGTGAGAAGGACAGATATCAAGTAGCTCAAGCATTAAGATCTGAGTTGTGGTATGCTAAAGTTGGTTAACCGGATTAAGATCCCATGCAGTTGATAGGGTAGTTGGTTGAGTGTTGAGATTAAAATCTTCTTAGAAGCACATGAGGAAGATGAACCTTTTCCTGATGGCGCTTGAGAGTTGTTTGCTACATTAGATGATTCAACTTTAGCTTTCCCTTATCATGATCAAAATATTCAAGCATATTGATCATATTGTCATCGTTAGCATAAGTGTAGGAAACTTTATTATCCTTTCCCTTGGAAGATTCTCCTTTTTCAAACTTAGGAAAAGGCTCCTTGAAAGACTTATGATCATTATTTTCTTGTGGGGAGTCAACCACAATGGTCTCATTGTCAATTAGATCCTAAATAAGATTCTTGAGTTCCATGCATTTGTTGGTTTTATGGTCTTTGTTGTGATGATAATCACAATAGTGGTTGTGTTCCACCATCTAGGCTTGATTTCAGGATCATAAGGTTTTGAATTATCGAGAAAAGTAATGATCTTGTTAGTGAGAAGAGTCTTCAAAGCATTCTCAAGTGATTCTCCAAGAGGAGTGAAATTTCTTTTAGGCTTAGGAGCCCAAGGCTTATCATTTTTGGCTTTCACAATAGTAGATAGATTAAATGTTGGCTCTTTAGTAGTGGTAGATTGTGAAGTTGAAGCCATGATTTCGTCATTGACGAAATCCTTAGTTTTGTTCCAGAATTTTCTTTTGTCTTTGTTAGGTTGGTTGTTAGAAGAGGACTTGGATTGAAGTATAATGTTTCCCTTTCAAACAAGGAAATCCTTTATGCAAATAGATGTTTCAACCAATTTATTGAAAGAAGGATGATTTTGCATCTATAATGCATAATTCATTTCAGGAACTAGAGAGTTGATGAATATGTCAATCTTATTGGTCTCAAGAATCTATCGAGGATAGTGCAAGTATAGCTTCCTCTATCACTGAATAAAGACCACAAAGGATTCACCTTGACATTATTTTATGTTGCAAAGATCAAGCATGGTGATAGCATGTTGAATGTTGTGGGAATATTGTTCGATGAATCCTTGCATTAGCTGGTCAAAATATTTGAAAGGAGGATATAGTTTAGTGAACCATTCCATAGCTTGACCACTAAGACTCCTAGGGAAGAGCCTCATCAGATAAGTGGGTTCATGCAAGAACTCCATGCTAAGTGTGCAAATTTCCCTAATGTGATCATGAGGATCTTTTTTACCGTCATATTTTTCATATTTAGGAAACTCAATCTTTCGAGGGAAGGGAGGCATATGTAGATCTTTTTCAAAAGGGAAAGAACATATAGCCTCAAGAGAGAAAGATGTGTTTGGTTGTTCTTTCTCTTTTTCCAAGCATTGCATATGTTTCATCATGTCTTCCATCTGTTTCCTCAAGATTTCCATTTTAGATGGTTCTTTTTTTATTAGGTTATCAATGTCAAAGTTGTGAGGTAGTTTAACTCCTCGAGAGGCCAAGTGCAAGAAGTATTGATCTTTGTTTTGACTTAGAGTCAACTTCATCAATCTTTGTAAGCGTTCATCTTGTTGAAACTGCAAGATATCTTCCTCAGTTATTTCATTATCTGAATCATCACTTTGTGAGCCATGTGATCCATGTCTAGTTTGTCGGGAGCCTTGTTGAGAACCATGTCTAGAGTTAGGAAATTCTTGATTTTCCTATCTAAAGTGTTTATCACCGAGTTGTTTTAGGAATTCTCCAATCCTTTTACTTTGTTCATCCATGGTTGGAGTGTAATAAAAACTATGTGCCAACTTAGGAGAGGATAGAGTAAATTCACTAGAGATGTTAGCAAAGGGTTTGAAACCCCAAGGTACAAGACCTTCTTTAGTTGAGTTGTCAAAGATAGCTTCGATTTCTTTTCCCTCATGGATTTGAGATCTAGTTATGACCAGCATGAAAGAAAGTTGTCAAAAGACAAATAGGATGTCTTATGATGACTTGATGTTCAAGCTAGGTAAGTAAAGATGTCCACTTGTCCAAAGTATAATAGCGTAAGAGAGATAGAGTAAAGATAACTTGCCACAAATTTCCCAAGCCACAGGAAGATCCCTATGTATGACACTTGTGAACAAGTAAGAGGTTGGATAGAGCATCCAAGATAGTTGATCAAAGAGATGGTGGAAAAGTGAGCATTCTACTAGCCAAGAGTGTAGTCAAGAGACCAAAGTAATCTTTTCTAGATAAGGACAATTCCTAACATGATGGAATGTACCAAATAATAAGATAAGTCAAGGGTAGCAATGGAGAAGCAATTTTGACAAAATTTAAGTTTAGTCAAAGAATTCAAGTCCAAAAGATTGCAAGGTGATTGCTAAGTTTGAAGCATTTCCTAGACAAGGTTTTTTTTGAAAACATGTAATGTGAACAAGCAATAGTCCCAATACAATCCAATAAAGGACAATGCAACCTTCCAGATACAAGCATATGTGAGGTTTTAGTAAGGTGTCAAATATACCAAGTGTATCATGTGTATGTTCAAAAAATGTTTACACAAGTCTTAGCACAAGAAGACACAACAAGTAAGCTACCTAAGGTCAAGCGGGTAGTGTTGCAACCTTTGCCCACAACTTGGTACCCCTTCGCCTCACACAAAGTGATGTTGGCTTTGGCATGGATCTGCATCCAAGGGAGTATATATGGTGAGTGTCTTGGGGTGATCTGGGTAATCCACTTGGATCAATCCTTGCACAAAGGAAATGACACGGCCAAAAAATGATAGCCTCTAAGGCCTAAAGGTTTTAGTAAGGGCCTTCGTTCATGACCCCCCTTGTAGTTCTGCAAGCAGAATTTAGACCTTTCACCCTACAAGGAAGCAGTCACATCTTCTCTCTCTTTGGATTGAAAGAATCTTTTGATTGTAGTGGGGTGGAGTAGTTAGCTTTGCTTGTTCCCCACTTGGGTCGTTTCCAAAAGATTTCTCTTTTGGCAGGCCCTCTTAAGGTGAATGCAAGAAGGTAAAGATAGATAGCTAGTGGAGGTCTAGATTTTTTATTTTCCCAAAGGGAAAAGAGCATAGTCTCCTACTCCATAGTTTCTCCTACTCCATAGTTTCTCCCAAACACATCAAAGACATATTCATTTACCCAAGACCAATTTCAAGTGATCAACCAAGTAGGTCTAGATTTATGATTTTCTAAGAGGAAAAGAGCATACTCTCCTACTTAACCAATCACAAAACAATAATCCTTCTAGTTAAGCTAGATGCTAGAAATCAAATGAAAGTAAACACATAGTTTATTTGTATCTCCAAGGCAACCTATAAGACAAAGCATTAGTAGTTTCAAGTTAGGGTCTTTGACAAGTGGATTCAAGTTAGAGTCTTTGACAAGCGGATCCTACACCACAAAATTTTAGTAGACATGAAAACATTGAGCTTTTTTGGTGAGCAAGACCCTACAAAAACACAAGTTAGATCATGAAATCATGCAAAATGAAGCAATAGCCATGCAAGATCATTGATTAGTTACTGTTAGAAGACCAAAAAACTATAAAATGCAAGAAAAATCAAGCAATCTTGGCCAAGACTCAGACTGTGATAGAGATAAACTATGGGCAATAGTTAATCAATCTATCAAAAAATTGTACGACAAACCTCACAGAAGTTGTGTGACATTCTAGATTGGTGTGACATACCTTATAAAGGCAGTGTGACACTTTTTAGTATGTTCGTGTGACACTTCTTTATATGGTAGAATGATACTTCGGAGAATGCAAAGTGTCACATAGTAGTATAAAGAAATGTTAGCTGGTATTATGAGAAATATCGTACGACTCTTGAGCTTGCAAAAATAAAATTTCCAAACCTACGACAACAAGGAACCAAAAGCATAAGAAATGGAGCAAAAAATGAATGCTCAGCCCCACGGTGGGTGCCAAATATGTGTGATCAAAAGTATGACACATTTCTATGAACCATTACACTTGAGAGAAATCCATGGAAGAGGATATCCCAAGAAGCACTTCATAGCTTCCTACTTGAAGCGAGTTTAATTCTTCTCATGATGCTCATCAAATTGGCATGAAGGATTAGTGACTTGACTACTCCAAAATGGAAGATTCAAGTGCAAGAAATGAAGCTAGGATGCAAGAATGAAAGCTAAGAATGAGAGATTAAGCTAAGATGAATGCAAGAATTTAGTAATCTAGAATGAAAATAAGAAAAATGCAAGATAGAAACTAGATTAGTAGTGAAACGTTAAGCTAGAAATGAAGCTAAGCTAAGAATTTAAATTGACAATATTGGAAGAAAGCTAAAATGCAATATGATAAGAACACAAGCTTTCTAGATTTGAATATGGAAGATTGGAACAAAAAGCATTCGGAACCCTTGAGCAAGGGAAAAGCTTCCTTTTAAAGGAATTGCTTCAAGAATGGAGGGTGGAGATTAAGAGGCAAAATAATGAGTGGATGAGATGAAGAAGCAAAAGGAGATAAAAGGAGCTGCAAAGTTAGGTAGAGATGAGTGGTGAGGATTAAGAGGCAAAATAGAAATGTTAGGTAAGATAAGATAAAATAGCATTTGAAAGAACAAATCCCATTTAATTGCTAATTAATCAAGATTAAGTGGGTGTACACATGTGAATGCGTTCTTCTAATAAAAGTGTAGGAACTTTATATTAAAAGTAAGGTTTTAGCAATTAAATAAATATTCAAGCTCTAGAAATTAGACCATAGTATAAGCTTGATATAAGATTTTTTATTTAATTATACAAAGGGGATTTTAAGAGTTACTCTGCACAATTATACTTAGCAAAGAGATGATTTGATCAAAAAGGGGCTCAAGTTCTAGTAGACCAATTTTAGGTGATTACGTCCTCTATCAAGGATTAAACCCAAGACCTTTTTTGATGCTAATAGAGATGATGGTTGGATGCAAGACATGCAAGAAGAGATGAATGCCAACTAGTTCTTAGACCAATATACAAGAATGCCATCAGAACAAAATGGGTGTTCTAGATAATGCTAAATGAAGAAGGAGAAGTGACAAGGAACAAGGAGAGGTTGGCCTACAAAGGATATTTGAAGATTAAAGGGATTTTCTTTAAGGATTGAAGGGATTGACTTTGATGGATTGAAGGGGTTATTATAAAGGAGCCTCAAAGTATATAAGACAGATGCCAATTTGAGTTTTATAAATGTTTATTTAGAAGAAAAGGTATAAATAGAGCAATTTGATAGGTTTTAGTTGTTAGAGGATTTGGACATGGTTTGCAGATTTAAGAAGACCCTATATGGTCTCAAACAAGCCCCTGGGGCTTGGTATACTAGGTTGGACAAGTACTTACTTTAGAAAGGTTTCCAAAAAGGTACTACAAATAGCATTAAATATATATTAATATTTAGGGAGAGATATTTTTGATAGTTGTGGTGTATGTTCATGACATCGTCTTTGCTAGAAACAACATTGTGTGCAAGCATTTTGTAGAAGAGATGCAAAAATAATATGATATATCTATGATTAGTGAATTATCTTTCTTCCTTGGACTTGAAATTGCCTAGTAAAAAGATGATATTTTTATTTCTAAAGCTAGGTATATTAAGGAAACGCTAAAAAACTTGGTTTAGAGGATTCAAAACTTGTGAGTACTCCTATGGCTATTGGTTGTATCTTGAGAAAAGATGATGAGTCTCTTCCTATAGATCAAACTCTCTATAGGTCTGTAGATATTTCACTATAGGTATATCACCTCTTACTTAATTTTGAGAAAATAAATTATTTATATACACTTTTATTAATATTATTAAAAAATTAATAAACACCAGACTAATATCAAATTAATAAGAAGGTTTTTATATTTAACCCTTCATTTAAAATAACATCAACTAAGAAAATAAGCATCTTACATATTATTAACTAAGATTATGCAAGTTTAAAAATATAATGTGTAACTCAACTTTCAACTTCATATATATAATGAAATTCTATTAATGCCATATTGCAACATAAAATGAGAGATAACACAATACGTTGCATGTGTAGTACAAAACAAATGCAAGCTCACGCTCACGCGGATTTTGAAAAAATTGCCCCTGCTCATTGTTGCATAGCAGCCCTTCCTGCTACGGCAATCCCTAACGATGATGGGGGTTCAGCTACAACCATTCTTGGGAAGGCTTCTATCCTTGCTATTGCGTCTACTTCTAGACTATCTCAGCCGCTACTAGGGTCTTCCCAGAAGGCCCTCTTAGGGTTTCAAACTGTTAAGGGGAGAACAATGATTTCATATGCGGATGCGGCTACTTTTGAGGTAGATATCTATGGTCTTGCCTCTGCTGGGAAAGGAGGATCCCGTCCTTCAATGTTGCATGTCTCTGTAAGTAGCCCACTTGTGATTAATCTTGATTCAAATACTATGGATGAGATCTCCAAAATTGCAGATGATTTCTCTTCTACTGCTACTATTTTTTGTTTTAGGGGTTTCTGGCCCTCTCTTCTTGATTTACATTCTTGGATTTCCAAACATTGGGAACCCATCATAACTGATACAGTTCAGATTTACCCTGTGGCAAGGGGTTTTTTCATTATGAAATTTGATAATGTTGTAGATAGGATCACCATTATGTGTAATAGTTATTTTTCTTGGGAGGAGCAGTTTCTCCTAATGGCTAAACCTTGGTATCAGGGGTTTGATCCTCTTGCTGAATCCTTTAATAAAATACCCTTATGGGTAAGATTGCTTAATCTTCCCCTTCATCTTTAGCTGGATTCTATCTTGGATTCTGTGGGGGAGGCCATTGGGGATTTCTAGATGGTTGATATGGATTCTTTTGATATTTTTAAGATGAAATATGCTCATATTCTTGGAGGATGACGTTTCCAAGGGTCACCCTGAACATATAACTTTGGCTTCTCCAAATGGATCTTGGACCCAAAATCTTGATTATGAGGGCATTCCATTTAGATGTAGGAAATATCATAAGACTAGACATCTTGTTGCACACACTACTACATTTGGGGCCAAATTTTGATGGCCATTTTTCAGATTTGCAATGCTCATTTGTCAGAATTTTGACACCTAAGTCCGTCGCCATTTTTGCGTAGAAGATTGCAACAGAAGACCTATCTATCAGTTTACTGACACCATGTCACATTGAAAACTTGAACATGACAACAACTTTGTTATGGAATTTGCTGTGGTTTATCCATCAAAATTCTGATAACAAGACCTATCAGAAATATACAATCTCTGTCGAAACTGACTGTTGAAACCATATTCTTTCTGACATTAGAACTGTTGGAATACCGATAGTTTTCATCAAATTCTGACAGATCTATCTATTGGTGATATGGCCTCACTGTCAAACATTCTGCCAAAAGTAATGTCAAATACTTTCTATTTACGACACTTTAACTGTCGCTATTCCAATAGTTATGTAGTATTCTCCGACAGGTTACCCTGTCGAACATATAGCATTACTATCATGGGAAATGTCGTAAATTATGTTTTTCTGACATTTTATCTATCGAATGCATAGCGCTTCTATCAGAATTAATGCTAGAGTGTTAAAAAACTGACGGATAGGCACATTAAAGTTAACACAGCTCAAGAGACCATCATAGGTTGTCTCTTTCTTCGGTCTATATTATTGACAGAATGTTTTTCCTTTCATTAGCTCATCAAATCCTAGGATTTGAAAGAATTTAATAGAATATTTTCATGAGAACATATATTATTTAAGTTGACATTGCATGAATTTATCTACTTCGCGCACTTGTAAACTATGAGGACAGTGATAAAGAAGCATTTCCATGAGAGGAGATGCTTCTTTATCGCCGTCTTCATAGTATACAAGTGTGCAAAGTAGATAAATTCATGCAACGTCAACTTAAATAATATACGTTGTCATGAAAATATTCTATTAAATTATTTCAAATCCCTAGATTTGATGAGCTAATGAAAGGTAAAACATTCTGTCAATAATATAGACCGAAGAAAGAGACAACCTATGATGGTCTCTTGAGTTGTGTTATCTTTAGTCCTAGTTACATGTCAATCATCAAGAATAATCACTACCTTGCATTTATGTACACTGCACAAATTGATCACAGTCTCACAAAAACATTTTACACTTGTACATCTCATCAATACTGGAGGCCTAAAGTAATTTTATATGATCACTAGTACATTTCGTGCATGGATGAGAAAACACTATCCAAAGTTTCTAGATAACCATTTTTGAGAAGAGGAATGAGTGGAGGCCAAAGAAGGGATAATTGTGAAGGTTTTATAGATGTAGGTTACTAAATCATCATCTCTACACTGGTACTCAATCTGGCCTCCACTCCATATATGTCTTCTCATAATCTAAAAACTCTCCATCATTGATTCTCGTCATTTTTTCAGCATCTTCGTGGACTGAGACCTTAAATTATTGAGCTTCTCTTTGTTTCAAGAATAGTTTAACATTCTCTACTTAACAGGGCAAACCACATGAAGGTGGAAGCTCACCTAGCCCCTCCTAGGAGCCTCTTATGACCCTTTACGACATTTTAAGACCTCTAAGATGTATTCTTAGGGATCGTTAAGGGTCATAAGGGGTCCTGGGACACAACAGCTGAGAAACATAAATGTAGGCATCATGGTCACAATTTTTTGGAGACACAACATATTTGAGTGGTTTTTCGAGATGATGAAAAGTAGTGGTTGCTTTACATCATCTGGAAATATCACTCAATTATTTTGTGTCTCCAAAAAATTGTGACCATGATGCCTACATTTATGTTTCTCAACTGTTGTGATATGTACATCATAGTCTGTCATTGTTGCTGCAGCAGAGCCTATGTTCCACAACAAAAAGGAAGACATATTTTTAGCCTGGGTCTCGATCCTACCCCAATTGTCGAAGGATCTAGGGCCAAGCTCGAAAGATGTCTTCCCATTTTGTCAGCAACATTGTATCCATCCATGATCTCAGGAACATCATCGTATTTCCACTCTTCATTTGCCAAAATATATCGCTTCTTCAAGCTTGCAAAGTAATCTTATTAATAAAAGAACTCTTGCCAACATTAGGGTACCCACAAATCAAAATTGCTGATGTTATTGGTGCTTGTGCTCAAGGATATCGATTCACTATTTTGAAATGGCCAAATCATTTTTATTTTGATTGTAGAGAAAAGGAGTGGGAGAAAATGAGTGGGTGAAAGCTGATCGAGAGCGAGAGAAGGCATTGCATTTTATTTGATCATAAATGCTCTCTGAAATGACCAATCATGTTTTCTATTTGATTCTTTTTGGTGTTTTTTTTTTCCATATTTAGTAGATAAAAATCATGGCGGCAGCCACTTAGCCATCTTTTTGATGTTTTGGGTATTTTACAAAGATACAGGTATGTGGATTTATCATTCAATTGCTTGCAGTTATTGGTCAAATGCAAATATTTTGTCACATTGCAAGGGAAAGATATCAGTTTGGTGTTTTTGGTTTATGTTAAAAGTTGATTTGGTAAAATCCTCAAAAAACACACTACATGTTCTAAAATGTAAAGAAGATGAATGTTAAATGTAAGATATATATCTCATCCATAGTAATCAAAAGAAAGGACATGGAACTTATAAGGAGATTTACCAAACCAAAAAATATAAGTGAATATGAAACATGGATTGGTACCTTATGAATTGGTTTTTGAGGTGCACAATCTTCATCAATCTCCTCAGAACAAGACCCCTCCTCACGAAAAATGCATTTAACACAAAAAAAAAATCTACAAAACTAAACTAATGGCATGTTTAGAACAAATAAATAGATTGATAATAATATGTTGAAAATTCTATTATGTTTAATACACGCAAAAGGACAAGTCCCAACAATTCTTAAACATACTTTATCTGATATGATAATAACATGCTAATTAAACTGATAAAGGTGTTATATGCATTTAATCTGCCAATTACTAATTACACAAAAAACAAATTTACAAAACTGAACTAATGGCATGTTCTTCGTATGTGATTTCTTCATCTTTCGGGCCTCTGGCATCATATTCGACTACAAATTTCAAATGCATTGCATTTTATTTGATCATGAATGCTCTATGAAATGACCACATTCTACTGGTGTCGTGCCCTAGCCTGTGCTTTATCTCCATTATTTGATGTTATTGGTGCTTGTGCTCAAGGATATTGATTCACTATTTTCAAATGTTTGGATCATTTTGGTCATTACTATTCCTCTAGTACACAGTCAGGAAATGTAACTGTCTAATGATTATATGTAATGTTGAATGGATTAAATGCTTTATTCTTGGTAGAAGTGAATAGAAGGAATAGTGTTGGTGTTAGGTTTCATTTATAATTGAATTCAATGGTTTCCAAGATGTGTTGAGGAGTTTTCTCCTTGTTTAATGTTAACTGTTCCTGCATAATCCACTCATACAATAATGAAATGCTATGTGATTGACAATTTCATACAACTAGTCCTTTGGTGTGTATTAAATACAATCTAGTCACTTATTGAATGCTTTGAATGTTAATGTTTAGAAGATATCAATAAATTATTTAAAGACAATCTTACATGTTTGGAAAGGTTTGAGAGGCACTTATAATGACTGTACCCTCACAAACAGTGGCATAGACTGGTTTTACTAAGTTTCCTTTCTCTATTTTGAGGTTTCCTTTCTCTGCCACAGGGGTACAGTCAGAGGGTTAATTGAAAAAATGATCCTTTGAATGGATACTATGAATATGAATGATTTGATATAGCATATTGCTCATTTTACTTGAAGTTTGGAATAGCTTGTGCAAGGGTGAAAGTAGTTTTGGTTGTTTTGGTCATGACTGTTCCTCTACACAGTCAGAAAATGTAACTGTCTAATGATTATATGTAATGTTTAATGGATTAAATGCTTTATTCTTGGTAGAAGTGAATGGAGTTTCCAAGATGTGTTGAGGAGTTTGCTCCTTGTTTAATGTTAACTGTTCATGCACAATCCACTCATACAACAATGAAGTTACAAAACTGAACCAATGGCATGTTTACAACAAAGAAATAGAATGATAATAATATGCTGAAAATTCTATATATTTTGTTTAATACACGCCAAAGGACTAGTCCCAACAATTCTTAAACATACTAGTTATCTGATATGATCAATTGTTAATAAAGGTCTAATTCTATAGACTGCTAGCACGAAGGAAGATTTGACTTAGCCAAATTTTCCTTGTACCACAGAAAAAAAAAATGTGTGATAACTATGTCTACTCCAACCTTAATTGTTTAAGAATTCATCATATCAGATAAATTATGTTTAAGAATTGTTGGGAGTTCTATTAGACCTTTGTTGTAAACATGTCATTGGTTTTCAAATGTTTGGATTCACATTTGTTGATATTACTAGCATATATGTTTAATGATGCCATTGTATATTGCTATCACTAAAATGACTGCATTCTATTGGTGTCATGCCCTAGCCCGTGCTTTAACTCCATTATTTGATGTTATTGGTGCTTGTGCTCAAGGATATCCATTTTTTTGAAATGTTGACTGTGGTTATCAAATGGACAGCCCATGAGCTTCTAGCTAGGCGTCATTTGTATTGATAGCTTAGGGCATCAAATGTATTGTATCATTGATAGTTGAGACTTTGTTAAAAGGAAATAGGACAAAGAACAATTTTGATTTAGTTTCTCTATTTTGATCTCTAAGTGGCTTACAACCCTAGAGAAGTATATGCAGATTTACAAATGCAGTTGCACGATACATAGCAGCCAATAATTCACAAGAAATCCATGCATCCAATTTGAATAGAAATTAATACAAAGGAATAGGGTCCTCCAATGGCCCAATCATCTGGACCTTGACTGTCCCCTCAACTAGTGACCCTTCAAAACCAGGTTATCATGCAATCAGTGAATGATCCTTCATTCTCCCGGTCTGCCCTGCATCCAAACATATTGGAAATAAACAATACAATGATAACAAGTCTTTCACAATCCCCCTTCCCTCAAGGGACACTAACAACCATCCCTTCCACATAGCATTTCACTATTGTATGAGTGGGTTGTGCAGGAACAGTTAACATTAAACAAGGAGCAAACGCCTCAACACATCTTTGTTGTAAACATGCCATTGGTTCAATTTTGTAAATTTGTTTTTTTTGTTAAATGCATTTAAATGGAACATTAAGCGTAGTAATAATATGCTTAATCTATTAGTAATTGCAGACTAAATGCCCATAACACCTTTATCAATTTAGCATGTTATTATAAGATACTAAAGAAGACCTACTATTTGTCAGAGAAATCTTCACTGTCCCCCACAATGAAGAAAATGAAGATTGACCTCCTACCCCACAACAAAGAACATTGTAATAAGAATAAGATATAATATAGTGTTAGAATAAACTTTGAAAAAAGACATGTAATGCTTAAGTTAATGATCTAAAAAGCTGCAAATATAGGAATTGAAAAAGAAGATAGTGCCAAGAAACATTTTCACAAATATGAAACGTGAGGAAAAGTAATAACATTAACAATGCCAAGATTCACAACATTAAATTTCACCTACGGATGAGTTTCTGCAGTGGGTTTCCCAGCATCAAAAATATTTTGAGTTGTATTTGAGCTATAACTAAGAGTATCATGTGGAACAGACCCTAAACTTTGAAAGCGTTCTCCAACCTAGCAATTCAAAATTCAATCTAGGCAAGCATCAGTAAGTGAAATAAATTATAGACATCAACATCAACATCATCATAATCATTAGAAATAAACTTTAAAGACATATTTTGGATATAGTACTATGTTTCTTGAAAGTTTTTGTGATGCTTCTAAAATTTAAAGACATATTTTATGGCTTAATGATAACATAGATTAGTGTTTTGTTTTCTGATGGAAAGTTGTTGATCATTCATGGTCTTGAAGAAACTTTTGATTGTTTTGATTCTCAAGTCTTGACGTTGTTTCTCAATGTGATATAGACTGACCACAAGATGGTTTAGTTGGTCCTCTCTTTCTATTTAATCATTTGTCTTCTTCATGGTGTAAGTGTTCATTAATATTCATTAATGGCGGGCAGTGATTCCTTGGTAATAAAGGCATTGACAGCATTCATAATCATATAGCTTTTTACCTAATCTAGTCACATCATCAACATTGAGGTTAGTTTGTCTGGCCTCAGCCTCAACCTCAACCTGCTCATTAGCAACGGCCTCTACACTCTCTACAACTACAATACAAATTGTTACATTAATCCATACACAAATTGCAATTAAATTTGTATTACTACACTAATCAATTTAAGATGTTTACTTGTATTATTGTGATGCACATCCTCATTTTCATCAACATGCACAGGTTGTGTATGACAAGGATCAGCAGGCTCCAAAGTTTCTAGATAACCATTTTTGAGAAGAAGAAAAAGTGGAGGCCAAAGAAGGGATAATTCTGAAGGTTTTCTAGATGTAGGTTATTGAATCATCATCTCTTGTTGATATATTTCAAATTCTACTCTGGAATGAACAAACTATAGAGATCTAACACAACTAAACATAGAATAAAGTAAACAAGAAGGGATAGAAGATACCCGGATATCAACCAAGTATACTCCAGTCTATATGCCTCCAAACTATACTAACAAAGGTGCTGAGGAGAACCTGATTAGTACCTTAGTGTTAGTGTATTGAGGAAGAGTCCAGTCCTAACAAAGGCTTCCTGCCCTAATCAACTTGTAGTTAACATTGCCAATAATTGCTAGTTGTATGGATTAGATCATAATCTGATCTTTATTCATGCTTAGACTTGTTCTTATCTATTAGCCAAAGCTGCTTATCTTTCACACCAATATATGCTGATCTAAGTTTTCTTAAGGTAGAGAATCAAGGTTTTGGGGGAGGGAAGCACGTTATGTTTTTGGTGCTTCTCTCCCTAGAATCCAACACCATATATATATGAATTGAATTATCTTCAAGAGGGCCGACCTGGTCTTATTAAATATATTTAATGTTAAAGCCAAGAGGCCGACCTTGGGCCCTTAACTAATTCAACCAACACATATATATAAATGAAATAATAATCTCCTTATTATTATAAATCACACAAGGGTATTTATTTGATCATTTTGATCTTGGCTGAAAGGCTATAATTATTAACACTTTGTACTAGTACTCAATCTGGCCTCCACTCCATATACGTCTTCTCAGAATCTAAAAACTCTCCATCATTGATTCCTGTCATTTTTTCAGCATCTCGATGCACTGAGACCTTAAATTATTGAGCTTCTCTTTGTTTCAAGAATAGTTAAACATTCTCTACTTAATAGGGCCAACCACGTGAAGGTGGAAGCTCATCTGGCCCCTCCTAAGAGCCTCTTATGACCCTTTATGACATTTTAAGACCTCTAAGATGTATTCTTAGGGATCGTAAATGGTTGTAAAGGGTCATAAGGGGTCCTGGGACAAAACAGCTGAGAAACATAATTGTAGGCATCGTGGTCACAATTTTTTGGAGACAACATAATTGAGTTGTATACCCAAACGGTGGAGAGCAACTCCTGCACCTTCGATTCCAAGTTGACTACATTTGTTGCTCATGAATACAAGGTCCTCCAATAGATGTATTCAACTTTGAATTGGGGGTGTAGAAGTTTCTCTACACTGCTTGGGTACACAACTCAATTATGTTGTCTCCAAAAGATTGTGACTATGATGCCTACAATTATGTTTCTCAGCTATTGTGAAATCTACATTTATGTTTCTCAATTGTCGTGTTTATGTGCATGTTTTTTATGTATTTTGGATAGTAAGTCTAATTTAATTTGTCTATGGACTAAGACCTTAAATCATGTAATAAGGATGCTTAGAACACTAGTATATGCAAATTTCATTATTTAATAATAAAAATCTATTACAATGTTTATACCTTCTCCCATTTACTAGTGTAATTCCTCTTTGAGTATCCCCTTTCTCCTTTGCATCCAAAATGAACTCATTCCAATCCCTCACTGGAATAAAGGGAGGATGCTCAAACTTCAGCAAGACTTCATACACGCAACATTTGTAGATTACATTCAATGCATTATTTACATTTGTAAATAAGCATTACGTACAAATCTATGGATGGTGCATGGTACGAAGCCACACTCAAGCTTGAAAATGATAGTCAATCAATAGTCAAGGTCAAGGAACAAATGGAACAACAAAGAAAACACTATACGTTAAATCATGTGATTGATAGCAGATTGGGGTGTTGGTTTTCCTTTTGGTTTCAACTTGCAGGTTTACACTATGATTGACAATTTAATGTCACTAACTCTATCACCACTCCAAAGTCTACAAGTAAAAGGGACAATTAACAAGGATCAAAGAGATCCTCCTACACTTTGAGCCAAGATGCTCAGGCGGGTGTACCCTTGATTCACTTCTTGAAAGGAATCACTAACTAATAGACATTTATACCCCTTACTAATTGATTAAAGATTTCATCATTTATATGTGTGTGTATGATTGATGATGATGGGTTGCTTCCAAAGAATAGATTAGTGCCTTATCCCAGGGAAAAGAGTCACTTAATAACATATATCAACCTAAAACCTTAACTCAAATACACATGAACTCAGAGTAAGTACTTTTCCTATTACCCCTCTCACTGTTAGGAATAAGGTGTCTCAACCTTGGATAATTCCTATTCTTATTATTTGTTTTGTAAAATGTATTTCTTGCAAATAATGTTGATGTGTCAGCATCTTGAATTGTGTGTAAGGAGATCATGGCTAAAATAGTTATGATGGATTCCTATGACATGTAAGAGCTATGTCGGGAAGATTCAATGACAGGTGAAGACATGTGGCTACTGATAAATTTGAGTACTGTACACTCTTCCCCAATCGTGGGGTTTAGGGCATCGCCCTGAAAAAAATTTGGGGGTTCCCATTTTCTCAAAGAATGGTAAAACCCTAATACAGTTATCTTTGGGAGTAGCCCTAAAAAGTGAAGCGCATGATATAAGCTTTTTTTAGGGTTGCGAAGAGAGGTGATGCGAGTGTATTGTTGGAACATTTTTATGCTGTCGTGATTTGTCTTCAAGGTTTTTCAAAATCTTTTGAAAGAACTTGCATTGCAAGTGTATTGTAAGCTGTAATAGTTTTGATTAATACATTGTGCAGGTTTTGGAGTGCTGGGGTTTTTACTGAAAGGTTTCCCTAGGGTATATCATTGTGTCATTCTCTATTTTTCTGTATGCATGGTATGTGGTTGCAATATCTTTGTTAAAGTAGTTAACGAATCTAAAATTGTAAGGATTTATAAGAATTTTCACAATACTCTCCTATAGAGATTAGCATAGGAAGCTGTTTTCACACCTGAGTTTCCTTACAAGTGGTATCAGAGCTTGATCAACTTTTGATCCTATTTGTTGGGTAGGGTTTTTTGAGCTGATCTCAAGTTTGAGTGGGAGTTTTTTGTAGAGCATTCTGAATCTTATTTTCAGATTGAGATGGCAAGTTCATCATATGGAAGAATGGAGGTGGAGAAATTTAACGGCACTAATTTTGAGTTGTGGAAACTCAAGATGGAAGACATGTTAGAAGATCGTGACCTATGGGAAGCAACTTCAAGTGCTACAAGACTAGCAACTATAGCTCAAGAAGATTGGGATATCAAAGATTGTAAAGCTAAGGGTCTCATAAGACTCTGTTTAATCGATGCAGTTCTTCTGAATGTTCTAGATGAGAAAGCTGCAAATAGTTTGTGGGAAAGACTTGCGGCCATGTATCAGGCAAAATCTCTAGTGAACAAGCTATTCCTAAGGAAGAAGTTGTACTCTCTGTGAATGGAGGAAGGTGGATCCTTAACGAATCATTTAAATGCATTTAATCTACTGGCTGCAGAGTTGACATCAGCTGGTGTCAAGTTAGAGGAGGAGGATCGTTGCTACACACTTTTGTGTTCTTTACCAGATTCATGGGACCATCTTGTGATGGCTCTCAGAAGCACGTTAGTCACCTTCAAAATGGATGATGTGGTGTCTTCACTACTATCAAAGGAGATGCGGAGAAAGGCTTCCATTTCAGAAAAAGAAGCCCTTGTTATTCGTGGGAGATCCACTGAAAGAGGGAAGAAAAATGACAATAAGTCTAACAATAAGGGTAGATCCAAATCCTGTGGGAAGTCAAAGACTTCCAATAAGTCCAAGGCAAAATGTTGGAACTGTGATAAATCTGGGCACTTCCATAAAGACTGCAAAGAGCCGAAGAAGATGAAGAAAGGTTCAAATTCAGCTTCAGAAAGATCTCAAGAAGATGGCGATGCATTCATCACAGCTTTGGTAGCCCATGCATCTGATGATGTGTGGTTGGTTGACTTGGGTGCATCTTTTCACATGACTTATCATCAAAACTAGTTCTCAAAATATGAAGAGTTTGATGGTGGAAAGGTGTACTTGGGTGATGATTCTCACCTAAAGATAGTTGGACGCGGAAGGGTCACTATCAAATTTCCTGATGGATGAGTAAAGGGAATCAATGGAGTTATGCACATTCCAGGTTTGGCATGAAACCTATTATCTATAAGTATGCTGAATGATGTAGGTGTGCAAGTTGTTTTTTTAAAAGAAGGATGCAAGATGATGAGAGGATTGATAGTGCTTGCAAGGGGTACTAGGAGAGGTACCTTATTTTAGCTAGATGCATGTATTCCTCTATGTAATAATTCTTCATCCTCACCATCTGAACAAGCAATGAAAAAGTCTATGGCTATTGGTTCTGATGGTAGTGCAAACACTTTGGAAGGTAAGCTTCCTGCAGAAAAGACAATGTTGCGGCATATGAGATTTGGCCACATTGGTGAAAAGGGTCTTAGAAGCCTAAAAAATAAAAATCTCGTTGAGGGCTTAAATGATTGCAATCTTGAGTTTGACTTCTACGAACACTGTGTCTATGGTAAACAAAATCGTGTTCAGTTTTACTCTAGTTCTCACAAATCTTTTGATGTTTTGGATCTTATTCATTCTGATGTATTTGGTCCTGTAAAAGTTCCTTCAATCTCCAAGTCTATATTTTTTGTATCTTTCATAGATGATTACAGTAGAAGGACATGGATTTATTTCCTTAAAAGTAAGACACAAGTCTTTATTCGGTTCAAGGAATTTAAAGCTCTTGTAGAGAATCGGACTAGTAAGAAGATTAAGTGTGTGAGAACTGAAAATGGTGGTGAGTTTTGCTCAGTAGAGTTTGAACAGTTCTGTAAAGAACAAGGTATCGAGAGGCATAAGAAAACTCCTTATACCCCATAGCAAAATGGAGTTGCAGAGAGAATGAACGGGACACTGATGGAGAGGGCTAGGAGTATGCTTAGTGGAGCTAGTTTAGAACAAAGGTTCTGGGCCGAAGCTATGGCCACTGCTTGCTATCTGGTTAACAAATCTCCTACATCAGCCCTTGTCGGTAAGACACCCATGGAGGTGTGGTCTGGTAAGAAGCCTTCAATTAAACATCTTCATGTTTTTGATTGTGAAGCTTATGCACATGTTCCAGAGGAGAAAAGATCTAAGTTGGAAAACAAAGCTGTTAAATGTATTTTCATCGGATACAATGTTGGTGTGAAAGGATACAAGCTTTGGGATCCTGTGACTAGTAAGGTGTTGTATAGTAGAAATGTTATTTTCAGAGAGCTAACATCTTCTCCTATTGTGCTACAACCAGATGAAAAAGAAAAGGAAAAAGATGTTGTTCAGTTGCCTCCTACTCCTGAGAAGACTGAACAGAGAGACCATGTCGGGCCTAATGATGAGGAGAGCTCTAGCAGCTCTGATAGTTTGGAAGAAGAGGAAGAACAACCTCAACCGCAACCCTTGAGGAGATCCATGAGAGAAAGAAAGCAACCAAAAAGGTTTGGTTATTCTATGTTAGATTCTAGTTGTGCCTTTGCTTTTATTACTAACACTGATGAGCCTAGATCTGTGAAAGAGGCTTTGGGCATGGAAGATGCAAGTTCCTGGATTGAGGCTATGGATGATGAGATGGCTTCATTGGAGAAAAAAAAACTTGGGACCTTGTACCTTTGCCTAAAGGGAGAAAATCTGTTGGCTGTAAATGGGTGTTCAAGAAGAAATTATGTGCAGATGGCAGCGTTGAAAGGTACAAAGCTAGATTGGTTGCAAAGGGGTATTCACAGGTAGAGGGAATAGATTATGGTGAAATATTCTCTCCTGTTGCAAAGTTGACATCCATTAGATTTCTGTTATCTCTTGCTGCATCATATGATTTAGAGATAGAACAGATGGATGTGAAGATAGCTTTCCTTCATGGTGATTTGGAGGAAGAGATTTATATGTCATAGCCTGAGCACTACATTGTTAAAGGTAAAGAATCCTTAGTTTGCAAATTAAAGAAATCTCTATATGGTTTGAAGCAATCTCCTAGGATGTGGTACCTTAAGTTTGATGCCTTTGTGTTGTCAATTGGATTTGTTAGATCGAAATCAGATCATTTTGTTTATTTTAGAGTTGAAAATGATCGCCTTCTTATTGTGGCATTATATGTTGATGATATGTTGTTGTTTGGGAAGGGTAAGGGTATGATTTCTAATTTTAAATCTCATTTGTTAGCACAGTTTGAGATGAAAGACCTTGGGGCAGCAAGGTACATCTTGGGTATGGAAATCAGTAGAGATAGGTCTAACAGAAAACTTTGGTTGACTCAGAGTAAGTATGTGACGTTTGTGTTGGACAGGTTCAGCATGGCGGATTGTAGACCACTATGTGTTCCTATTTCTATGGGAACAAAGTTATCTGTAGATGATTGTCCAAAATCTCCTAGTGAGGTGGAGGACATGAGTAGAGTACCTTATGCTAGTGTAGTTGGTAGTCTTATGTATGCTATGGTCTGTACTAGACCAGACATTGCCCAAGTAGTGGGAGTCTTGAGTCAGTTTATGGCTAACCCTGGACAGGTACACTGGGATGCAGTTAAGCGAGTATTCAGATATTTGAGGGGTACATCAAATTACTCCATATGTTATCATGGTAACTCTTCTGGATCTCTGCAATCAGTTTGTATTCATGGGTTTGTGGATTTAGATTGGGCAGGTGATATTGACAGCAAGAGATCCACCAGTGCTTATGTGTTCACTATGTTTGGTGGTGCCATCAGTTGGATGAGTAAGAGACAACTTGTGGTTGCTTTTTCCACTACAGAAGCTGAGTACATGGCTGCTACTCATGCTTGTAAGGAAGCCATTTGGCTTAGGAGATTGTGTTCTGATGTTGGTGTTGATGCATAACATATTACTATTTGGTGTGACAGTCAGAGCACTATCTTCCTTGTGAAGAATCCAATTTTCCATGCCAGAACAAAGCACATTGATGTGCAGTTTCACTTTGTGAGAGATATGGTGGAAGATGGAAAGGTAAATTTGGAGAAGGTAGATACTGTGAAGAATGTTGCAGATGCATTAACAAAACTAGTGGGCACTGAGAAGTTCAGATGGTGTTCAGAGTCTATGGGCCTTTTTGCCTATAGTGGTTAGTTCCTATTATGTTCCTGTTGCTCTTACAAGGTGTTCGACAAGTGGGAGAATGTTAGGAATAAGGTGTCTCAACCTTGGATAATTCCTATTCTTATTATTTGTTTTGTAAAATGTATTTCTTGCAAATAATGTTGATGTGTTGGCATCTTGAATTGTGTGTAAGGAGATCATGGCTAAAATGGTTATGACAGATTCCTATGACACGTCAGAGCTATGTCAGGAAGATTCAATGATAGGTGAAGACATGTGGCAACTGATAAATTTGAGTACTGTACACTCTTCCCCAATCATGGGGTTCGGGGCATCAGCCCGAAAAAAATTTTGGGGTTCCTATTTTCTCAGAGAATGGTAAAAACCTAATACAGTTATCTTTGGGAGTAGCCCTAAAAAGTGAAGCGCATGATATAAGCTTTTTTTAGGGTTGTGAAGAGAGGTGATGCGAGTGTATTGTTGGAATGTTTTTATGCTACCATGATTTGTCTTCAAGGTTTTTCAAAATCTTCTGAAAGAACTTGCATTGCAAGTGTATTGTAAGCTATAATAGTTTTGATCAATACATTGTGTAGGTTTTGGAGTGTTGGGGTTTTTACCAAAAGGTTTCCCCAGGGTATATCATTGTGTCATTCTCTATTTTTCTGTATGCGTGGTATGTGGTTGCAATATCTTTGTTAAAGTAGTTAACGAATTTGAAATTGTAAGGATTTATAAGAATTTGCACAATACTCTCCTATAGAGATTAGCATAGGAAGTTGTTTCCGCACCTAAGTTTCCTTACACTCACTCCCAAACATGATCATCAAATTCCAATCTAACAAATGAACTCACTGAGATCACCCAAAAGGCTTTAATCCTAACTTTGTTAGGAACTCCAAGATGACCTCACAATACTCTTTGTTTAGCATATGCTAATCCACTTTGTGACCTTAACATATATGAATCCACAATCAGAGCAAGAAGACAATCAAAAATTTGAGACAGGAATTCAAGTGTATTCTCATTAACTTTCAGAATCAATACATTACCAAGAAGATAGGTGCTAGGAATAAGACACAAAATCCAAGCTCTTCTTGTTCAATATAATACCATCAACAATCAGGGACTAAAAAAAGAAAGTTTTGGAATCCCTAATATAGAAAAACTTCTGCAATATATACCCCCCTAGTCATCTTGAAATCCCAAAATAGGATGCAACAAGCTACGAATGACTAGGGTTAGGGTTTCACCCACCAGACCAACTGGAAATGTCAAAAATTTATTATAGGGAAGAAACCCAAGCAACCAGGAGAAGACAAATCCTGGAAAGATCCTCAATCATGACAATTTCATTGAGAAGGTACTGAGAACCACAAAAATGCCAAAATTGTCAACTTGTTCGGCCACCTGCAACATGCCTCAAGCACAAAGAACACCGTACAGACCCCTGCAAACAATCATGGAACACCCTGGACCACACTACAATAGCAAGCACCACCAAACAAATCAAATCTGGCCTCAAAAGTAATTAAAACCAATCCCTTCTATCACTGGAAACCCTAAAAAATTTGAATTTAAACCGCAACGATCATTTCCATGGCACTAGCAGTGTATCAGTAGTCCACATTTAAAATTGGGTCAACTTTATATCACAACTGTCAGATCTCTCCTTTTCGCAGGCTCTGTGATTTATCTGTTTAAAAACACCCTAGCCTGGGCCCGCATTATGCCACTTGTCATCACACTACTTACTACTCATGGTTGGTCATCACTAACATAGGACCCACCGCAAAGCTTCCCCCTTTAGTGAATATCAACAGTGGGTGCATGATCGCAAGGGAGAAGAATATTCCTTTTGTTCACACGCCTACCGTAGATCTGTTAGCACGTCAACCTCTTTAAAAATATGTGGACCCACTGACACAGTCCACCTCATCCCACCTGGACCAATGAGAACACGCCCAAGTCAGCACCACCTCTCTGACAGCTTCCCCACCCTATAGTATTCTCCATGTCGACCAATCAAAAGCTGCTATATCATGCACACGTAGTAGTGGACCTGCCTAATTTTATCGCTTCTAAAAAAGGTGAAATCAATGGTTGGCACATAATCTCAAACCTCTGACATGTCTCATGAAAAAATGCACCCACCGTCGATCCTCTGTAGATGTCAGGACCCTCTGACAAGCTTGAGAACTAGGTCCAACTGAAAACTACCAGCACATTAAATTGTGGACCAATCACAAGTCGCCAACTATGCTTACCTGGTAGTGGACCCGCTTGCATTGAAAGGTTCCATCATAAAAGAGAATCAACGGTCATCATGATTTCGCATACCTCTAACACACCCTTCGTGAAAACATGATAACCGTTGGATCAAGATGTTGTCGGGAGACTGGGCCCAGGAAACATAAAACTGACAACTTAGGAAAAATTAACGGCACAGGGACTTAGGAGAAAATTAAAACATTAGGACTTAGGAAATATTAAAGCCCGCAGACCACTAGACTTAGGGAAATTATTAAGCACGTGGACCTTTAGGAACTTAAGTGACCCAAAAAAGTAACGTTAAAAAAGAACAGGGCCAGGGTAAGACAAAGGGTTTTCAAGGTAACAACTAGATATTTGAAAATTTGCTAAGGGTTTGAGTCCAAAGACATAAAAAACATTGCAGGGACCAAAAGAAAAAGCCAAAAGCCATGAAAATTCTTGTAGATGCTAACATGGGGCTCACCTGAGCCATAAACATGAAGAATTATTCTAAAAAAATATGTAAACCATATATATGCACACTTGAGGCAAAGAGAAGTTACATCATATCCATATTAAAATATTAGTTACAATATGAAAATACTAAACTAACTAATTCCTGAGTTCATCTCTGCATATGGTCACAACAAAGATATGCAATTACAATACAGAGAAGGCATCGTAAAAATACAATTTTAGAATTTGCCCTAGCCTGACACATTTTGCACTCAAATCCTTCATCGCGGATAAGTGGAGATGGGTGGAAAGATGTATATGAGTTGTCATCGACCCAACTAAAGTATCCGCAGCCATTATTTCCCTGTGATACCCAGTCTTCATTAGTTCTTATATTATAATGAATAGTATTTACATTAGAAACATTAAATATATACACATCAACAACCTTTTTTCTATTTGGGCAGCACCAAAATTATCGTCCAGGGTTGTTCGGTGTCCGTGAAGTCTTCAACACACACTACCCACCACCACATTGATAGTTTGGCACATTGACAAGAGTCATCGAGCCTATATATCAATAATGCACCGCACCATCGTTACTACATTTATTATTTTTATATGAAATACACCAAGGAGTACCATCAAAAATATTAACCATTTACAATAATGAAAAGTAAACCTAAATCAAATAGCTCATTTTTTTATCAGCATGTGTAGTCTCTGTGTATATGAAAAATGAAAGAAATATGAAGCTGAAATAAAATAGTGAACAAAATAGTATTCCACATAGACTGAATGAAATATACCATCAAAAGAAAGTGACAAAATCCTGTCATGAAGCATAGACATAGGAAATCAAAAAGGGACAAAAGATGAGAAATAAGAAAAATCATTACGACTATAGAAAAATCATTTATACTATAATGAAAAAAAGAAACATTCTTTGTCAACAATTTTCAAAATAATTAGGACTATAGAAAAATAATTAAGACTATACAAAATCAAATTTTAGAAATGGATGGTTCTGATGCTTTTCCATTACAACAATTGAGCATTCATCATTTGGTATTGTGTATTCCATTTAAGTATGTCAACAATGTTCAAAACCCTGTCACCAAGCACATAAAAGAAATAAGAAAAATCATTAGGACTATAGAAAAATCTAGTTCTATAAATGGACGGTTTTGATATTGCTTTGCCATTACAACAATTGAGCATTCATCATTTAGTACTTCTTGGTGTTTTCCATTTAAGTTTTTCAGTTATCGTGTTTATGTGCATGTTCTTTATGTGTTTGGCTTCTCTCCCTCGCAAGGGATGCATCGATAGGTAATTGATTTGAAAGCATAATGATTTGACAGTCTTTTTTTAGGATAGGCGTAATCATCCCGTCAACCTTAATTAACAACATTTGTGATGTATGTCAAGTACTTATAATCAGTATGCCCAAAAAATAGAGACTTAGTAGTAAAAGCATGTCCTTTGGTTTACTAGTTTACGTATAATCAGTATGTCCTTTGGTTTACTAGTTTAATCTGGTTTAAGAATGATTTGTTTCATGTTTGAATGTACCATTGAGTGAAGCTTGGCTATATTAAGTACAATCTTAAGACTCGTGACTCTTCAAATTCTCTTGTTTCCTTTAGACCTCCAAACATGTGTACTTTGAGTAGCCCTCCAATAAATGGACTTGTGATGATTTTCACAATAGTACATGTGTAGGAGGACTACTCAAAGTACTGCTTAGGCAAATCTGAATGTTCATCACCTATGCATATTAGAGTTGATCATAGAAGGTATATGGTAGACCCAGTAGCAAATAGATTTGTGGTGATTTTCACAATAGTACATGTGTTGTTGGGTAAGCTCCCAATAGCGCTTAGGCAAATATGCATGTGCATCACCTATGCATATGAAGTGGCCCAAATGGAAGATACAATCACTAAATTCTACATACTCCTTATTTTGTTCTATGTTGATATTGTCAGACATGGTCTTTCTTGAATGGAATGACTCGTTACTTGTACATTGACTAGAATGTTGGTGGAAGAAGGATGATTTGTTTGCAACCATTTTTTCAACTCTAATTTTCTCAACACAAAGGGACATTTATCATAGCCATAGAAACATGATTATTTTAAAATGAAATACACCGAGTACCATCAGAAATATTGACTATTTACAATCATGAATAGTTAACCTTAATCAAATAGCTCATTTTTTTATCAGCATGTGTAGTCTTTGTGTATATGAAAAATGAATGAAATATCAAGCTAAAATAAAATAGTGAACAAAAATTCAAATTCAAGGCCTAATTTATCACGAGCAACAAACATTAGGATGAAAGAAAAATCATTAAGAGTATAGAAAAATCATTAGGACTATAGAAAAATCATTAAGACTAGAAAATCAAGTTCTAGAAAAATCATTAAGAATACTATAGAAAAATCATTAGGACTATAGAAAAATCATTAAAACTACAAAATAAAGTTCTAGAAAAATCATTATGACTATAGAAAAATCATTTAGACTATAAAATCAAGTTCTAGAAATGGACGGTTCTGATGCTTTTCTATTACAACAATTGAGCATTCATCATTTGGTACTTCTTGGTGTATTCCATTTAAGTTTTCCAGCTGTTGTGTTTATGTGCATGTTCTTTATGTGTTTTGCTTCTCTCCCTCGCAAGGGATATGTCGATAGGTAATTGATTTGAAAGCATAATGATTTGACTGTTCCAAGTAATTTTTTTTAATCCTTTGAAGTTTCTCATGATCCTGATGTAAGTTGATTAGATTGAGCAATTTGGGGATCCAATAGGACTTTAGGGGAGCTCAATAAATGTTTTGGAAGACTTAGAGGAACTATTAGCATGACTGTTCCTTCATCTACAGCAAGTTAGACTGAATTTGCTAAGTTTTTTTTTTGTTTTGAAGTGTATTTTGTAATCTATTTCCTTTCCATGGACCCAAAGACCTAGGACCCATGGAAAAAGGATACTAACAATGTATTATACAACTCTAATGTTCTTGACTTGTAGAGATTTGAGAAAGTAAAGAGACCACTGGCTATGTTTAATGTTAACTATTCCTGCACAATCCACTCATACAACAGTGAAATGCTATGTGATTGACAATTTCATACAACTGGTCCTTTGGCGTGTATTAAACAAAATAGAATTTTTAGCATATTATTATCATTATGTTTCTTTGTTCTAAATATGTCATTGGTTCAGTTTTAATCTACTGGTGCCGTGCCCTGGCCCATGCTTTATCTCCATTATTTGATGTTATTCACTATTTTGAAATGTTGACTATGGTTATCAAATGGAAAAAATAGAAAAAAAAATTTGTACACGAAATATTTTTTACAAAACTGAACCAATGGCATGTTTACAACAAAGAAATAGAATTATAATAATATGCTGAAAATTCTATTTTGTTTAATACACGCCAAAGGACCAGTTGTATGAAATTGTCAATCACATAACATTTCACTATTGTATGAGTGGATTGTGCAGGAACAGTTAACATTAAGCTAGGAGCAAACTCCTCAACACATCTTGGAAACCATTGAATTCAATAATAAATGAAACCTAACACCAACACTATTCCTTCCATTCACTTCTACCAAGAATTCCAGCACAAGCACAAGCTATTCCAAACTTCAAGTAAAATGAGAAATATGCTATATCATATCATTCATATTCATAGTAACCATTCAAAGGATCATTTTTTCAATGAACCCTCTGACTGTACCCCTACGGTAGAGAAAGGAAACCTCAAAATAGAGAAAGGAAACTTAGTAAAACCAGTCTATGCCGCTATTTGTGAGGGTACAATCATGATAAGTGCCTCTCAAACCTCTCCAAACATGTAAGATTATCTTTAAATACTTTATTGATCTCTTCTAAACATTAACCAAATCAAACCTACATTTGAATCCACACACAATAACCCCAAAATGAAGGGTTTTGTATCCTTTAATGAATCTTAGACACTGGTAACACATGCACAGTCAAACCAGTAGTCTCCAAAGCATTCAATAAGTGACTAGATTGTATTTAATACATGCCAAAGGACCAGTTGTATGAAATTGTCAATCACATAGCATTCCACTATTGTATGAGTGGATTGTGCAAGAACAGTTAACATTAAACAAGGAGCAAACTCCTCAACACATCTTGGAAACCATTGAATTCAACAATAAATAAAACCTAACACCAACATTATTCCTTCCATTCACTTCTACCAAGAATAAAGCATTTAATCCATTCAACATTAAATATAATTATTAGACAGTTACATTTTCTAACTGTGTAGAGGAATAGTCACGACCAAAACAATCAAAACTACTTTCACCCTTGCACAAGCTATTCCAAACTTCAAGTAAAATGAGAAATATGCTATATCAAATCATTCATATTCATAGTAACCATTTAAAGGATCATTTTTTCAATGAACCCTCTGACTATACCCCTTCGGTAGAGAAAGGAAACCTCAAAATAGAGAAAGGAAACTTAGTAAAACCAGTCTATGCCGCTGTTTGTGAGGGTATAGTCATGATAAGTGCCTCTTAAACCTCTCAAAACATGTAAGAATGTCTTTAAATACTTCATTGATCTCTTCTAAACATTAACGCATGGACAGTCAAACCAGTAGTCTCCAAAGCATTCAATAAGTGAATATGAATGTTTGAAAACTTTCCTCTCAACTTCCCCAACCACTCCTAATCAGTTAGAGGGATTAGTCGAGTGTTTAGACATTAAAACTTCTTAAACATACTTTATCTGATATGATGAATTGTAATATCAACAAACGTGAATCCAAACATTTGAAAATAGTGAATCGATATCCTTGAGCACAAGCACCAATAAAATCAAATAATGGAGATAAAAGCATGGGCTAGGGCACAACACCAGTAGAATGCGGTCATTTCAGTGAGCATTCATGATCAAATAAAATGCAAAGCATTTGAAATTTGTGGTCAAATATGATGCCAGAGGCTCGAAAGACATTGCCTGTCAAAGATACCAATCAAAGATGAAGAAATCAGATACCTTCTCTCGTGCTCAGCTTGCACGAAGGAAGATTTGATAGCCAAATATTCCTTGTACCACATGAAGAACATGTCATTGGTTTAGTTTAGCATGTTATTATCATATCAGATAAAGTATGTTTAAGAATTGTTGGTAAGGATAGGAATAGTGGAGATTCTAGAAATATCTCTCTAACCGATTAGGAGTGGTTGGGGAAGTTGAGAGGAAAGTTTTCAAACATTCATATTCACTTATTGAATGCTTTGGAGACTAATGGTTTGACTGTCCATGTGTTACCAGTGATTGAGATTCATTAAAGGATACAAAACCCTTCATTTTGGGTTATTGTGTGTGGATTCATCCGCTTTAGCTAGGAAGATCAAGAAGATGGGGCAGGAGGACATTGTGGTAGAAGAAGTATTTAAAGAAGCAACAAGAAGCAATAGAAAAGTTTTCAAGAGTTTGGAACAACATTTCAGAATCCATGAATGGTATGGGTAAGGTGACCTTCATTCTTGGCCATGAATTCAATGAAACATTGGATATGGCTAATAAGAAGAAGGGTCACTTGTTGATAGTGTTCCTTGAGGGAAGGGGGATTGTGAAAGAATTTTTATCATTGTATTGTATATTTTCAATATGTTTGGATGCAAGGTAGACTAGGAGAATGAAGGATCACTCACTGATTGCATGATAACCTGGTTTTGAAGGGTCACTAGTTGAAGGGATAGTCAAGGTCCGGATGTTGATAGTAATTCATTGAGGGAAGGGGAATTGTAAGAGACTTGTTATCATTTTATTGTGTATTTCCAATATGTTTGGATGCAGGGCAGACCAGGAGAATGAAGGAGCACTCACTGATTGCATGATAATCTAGTTTTGAAGGGTCACTAGTTGAGGGGACAGTCAAGGTCTGGATGTTGATAGTGTTCCTTGAGGGAAGGGGGATTGTGAAAGGCTTGTTATCATTGTATTGTGTATTTCCAATATGTTTGGATGTAGGGCAGACTAGGAGAATGAATGATCACTCACTGATTTCATGATAACCCAGTTTTGAAGGGTCATTGGAAGAGGGGGGAATGAAGGATCACTCACTGATTGCATGATAACCCCACCAAGCATTCTTTCCTTTAAGTTTCCACAATATCTCAAAATATGATCATTATTCTTTACTTTCTTCTATATGTTATTCTTTCTATGGTTTTGTTATCTCAAAAATATATCAAAAACATTGCAGATGTGCATATAAAAGTAAAATATTATCCTTCAATTGTTCCACATTGAAGCATTTCCTCTTGGGAGTATCCTCTTCATTTGTACAATATCTATAAAAAATGGTTCCCATATTTCTTAAAGATCTATTTTAATCTTTATATTGCAATTTTGATTAGATTTGACCAATAGTTGATTTCATTGGTATTTTATAGTATATACTCCTAATGTGAAATGTGGAGAGAAAGAAAGAGACACACTAGGTATGAATTGCATGATATACCCATCATCACTTAGCACTTAAATAATAAATTATGGACAGGGAACAACCGCCTAACTTTTGGATGTTTGTTTCATGTTGGCCTCTTATTATATGCAAAGGTAGGCCTATCTTAGGCTAACAACCATAGTGTAGGGGCCATAAATTATGGATCCCAAAATAGTGCACACTTGTATTAAATTAGGTTCACTATACTACAAGGGAATGGAAACCATGCAATAGTGCCTCATGGGGATGGAAGAAACCCTTCACCAAGAAGATGATTATGTCTGCAATATTTACTAGAGGCAAGGAACATAATTTGGTTCTAGCAATTACTCCTAGAAGATAATGGCACCCACAAAACACTTGGAAAAGATAGCATTCACTATATCTTTTATCACTCTTTTAAAGCTGGGACAATAAATATCAAAGATTGATCAACGAATTCTTGAACACAAAGAACCATTGATAGTTATGATTCATGTGTACAATAACCAACAACTAGTTGTTCCAATCATGGTGTCCAATAATTATGTTAGAAAAAGCATCTAAAAATGCCTTACACAACCATAATAGATTCAAACCATGAACCGTAAGAACCTAACAATGGGACTAAGAAAGATACAGCCTAAAAAAATCTTGATCATATTCCACCCTATTGTAAGGCCTAAGAAGTAACTCTATCTTAAAGCTACACATTCCTCTAGATGAAGCTCAAAGGTTAGGTAGCTGAAGCATAGCAATACTTCAATGAATATAGGAATAATTTGATGTACAATTATTTGCTAGCTTGGTTTGTGGGTTTTCCACATAATATTTTCCATTTAACCACATTTATAGTTTGAGAAAATCAGAAAAAATTGTTTCAGATTTATATTATCCTTTTGAACTAGCACACTGCTATCAAAATGCATAATCATTGGTCATATCAAGAAAATTCCTATTGATTAGTAGGATATCCTTATAAAAATTTGATGCATGGATTTCTTATGAATTATCAACTGCTATGTATCCTACAACTGTGAAAGGAATAGTGTTGGTGTTAGGTTTCATTTATTATTGAATTCAATGGTTTCCAAGATGTGTTGAGGAGTTTGCTCCTTGTTTAATGTTAATTGTTCCTGCATAATCCACTCATAAAATAGTGAAATGCTGTGTGGAAGGGATGGTTGATAGTGTTCCTTGGGGGAAGGGGGATTGTGAAAGACTTGTTCTCATTGTATTATGTATTTCCAATATGTTTGGATGCAAGGCAGACCAGAAGAATGAAGGATCACTCATTGATTGCATGATAACCCAGTTTTGAAGGGTCACTAGTTGAGGGGACAGTCAAGGTCCAGATGATTGGGCTGTTGGAGGACCCTAGTTATTTGTATTAATTGCTATTCAAATTGGATGCATGGATTTGTTGTGAATTATTGGTTGTTATGTATCCTGCAACTGGATCCGTAAATTTGCATATACTTCTCTAGGGTTGTAAGCCACTTAGGGATCAAAATAGAGAAACTAAATAAAAATCATTCTTTGTCTTATTTCCTTTTAACAAAGTCTCAACTATCAATGATACTATACATTTGATGCCCTAAGCTATCAATACAAATGGCACCTAGCTAGAAGCTCACGGGCTGTCCATTTGATAACCACAGTCAACATGTCAAAAAAATGGATATCCTTGAGCACAAGCACCAATAACATCAAATAATGGAGTTAAAACATGGGCTAGGGCATGACACTAGTAGAATGCAGTCATTTCAGTGGCAACAATATACAATGGTGTCATTAAACACATATGCCAGTAATATCAACAAACGTGAATCCAAACATTTGAATACAGTGAATTGATATCCTTGAGCACAAGCACCAATAACATCAAATAATAGAGATATAGCACTAGCTAGGGCATGACACCAGTAGAATGTGGTCATTTTAGTGACAACAATATACAATGGCATCATTAAACACATATGCCAATAATATCAACAAATGTGAATCCAAACATTTGAATATAGTGAATCGATATCCTTGAGCACAAGCACCAATAACATCAAATAATAGAGATATAGCACTGGCTAGGGCATGACACCAATAGAATGTGGTCATTTCAGAGAGAAACTCCCTTAACAATAAAATGAAATGCATTCAAATATGATGCCAGAGGCGTGAAAGATGAAGAAATCACATACCTTCTCTCATGCTTAGCTTTCGCTCCTTTTCTCCCGCTCTCCAATCGAAATAAAAATGATGAGGCTGTTTCACTTTTTTTTTAAATGTATACCCCGAATCTGTTGGAGTTTCAATGGTCAATTAAACACCCATCAGAATACCAACATCATCGGGGCTTATTACAAAAAAAAACACCAAATTTGTAAGAAAAAGTTACCCATCGAAAACTTCTGTCAAAATTTGGCCCCAAATATAGTAGTGACGGTGTTCCTCTAATAAGGTTAGATCGAAGAAATCACCTTCTTGGTGGTTGGGGGTTTCAGACCATCATTATACAGTTCGTAAAGTCTCCAAGGAAGGGGGTGTGACAGACTATTCACCATAGATTGATCATTCTTTGGCAGCTACTACTGCTGCTATCTTTGATGCTACAGAGATTGTCTCTAAGGCGGCTCTGGTTTAGAATGTTAAGGTTTCCCCTTCTTTTGTTGTTGTCTCCATCCAGTTAATTGAAGCTAGCACTGGTTTAGTTGTCTTATCTCTTGGTTCAGTTGTCTTGGCAGCTGCTACTGTTGTTGTATTTGATGCTACATATACTGTCTCTAAGGTGGCTTTTGTTCAGAATGTTAAGGTTGTCCCTTCTTTTTCTGTTGTCTTTGTCCAAAACATTGAAGCTAGAACTACTTCAGTTGTCTTATCTCTTGTAGCTAGCTTCCCTTTAGTGGGTTCTTCAAGTATTTCTCAGGATTGGAAAAAGGTTGTTGAAAAGGTGGAGGATGGATGGACATCAGTCAAAGGAAAAAAAATCAATTCCTCCAAACCTTCATTTGATATGTCTTTACGTTCTCATAAGAATGGGCCAAAATGTAAATCTTGATGGTCCTTTGTTGTGTTTAGCTAGGCTGGTTTTCCACCCTCTTGATGGGAACTATGGTGAGTTCCCCTAGTTTGTTGAGTGGTGTTCCATAGTTGTTTTAAGATCTTTCATTGCTATATCTTTCTCTACTCTTTGTACAAGGTTTTGGGTCCTTTCAAAACCTATTTTTACTTAATCAAAACATAAAATGAGAGATACACATTTTTGTGTGCACATATATTTAAAACCTAAAGAAATAGATTATGATATCAAATAATTGATTTAAGATTATGTCAAATGATAAGAAGAAAATATCTTACAAACCATGAACCAAGCTTTTACATGTTAGAGATAAAAAAAATTTAGGACAAGAACTAGTTAGAGATCTAGATTTTTCTTTTGTAATAATTCAAAGATAAAATGTAGAAAACCCTATGTCTTCAAGGCTTAATAGATGGACATGAAATATACATTCCTAAATGGAGAATTGAAATAAGTATACACAAAGAAATCAGAAGTATTCAAACTATCAAACATGTTGGATATGGTCTACAAATTGAAGAAGGCACCATATGAATTAAAGAAAGCTCTCAGAGCTTGTTATTCAAGACTAGACATGTACTTACTGAAGAAAGGATGATTGTTTTAGTATATCTCAGTGATATAATATTTGGTGTAAATGATGGTATGTGTGAAATTTTTTTGATGGGTTGAAAAAGGAATTTGAGATGTTTGTGATTGGGGAGCTAAATTTGTTTCTTGGTTTACAATTCAATTAGAAAATTGATGGTATCTTTATTTCACAATCAATGTATGTGAAGGAACTATTGAAAAATTTTAGAATACAAAATTCTATATCAGTATGTACTCCAATTACTAGTTGTACATTGAGTGAGGATGTTCAATCTCCTAAGATTGATGAGAGAAGATACATACAAATAAAATGATTAAAATATTATTATTTTTGGCTACTACTAGACCAAATATCATGCATCTAGTTTGTCTTGTAGCTAGATTCCAACAACATCCTAGAGAAATGCATTTTTCTACTGTGAAAAGAATTTTTAGAAACTTGAAAGGCACTAGAGATTATGGATTATGGTATCCTAGGAAGTCTAACTTTACTCTGATTACTTATATTGATGCAGATTGGGTTGGTTGTGTGGATGATAGGAAAAGTACAAGTGGGGTGTATTTTCCCTTAGACCCCAACAAGTTTCTTGGTCAAGTAAGAAATAGGTCTCAATATCTTTATCTAATATAGAAACTAAATATATTATTGTTGCATATTGTTGTACTGAGAAATTATTAATTACACAAACTTCTAAGGATATTGGAATATTATTTGATGAGACTATTTTCATAATTTGTGACAATACTAGTGAAATAACTATTTTAAAGAATATATTACTATATATTCAAGGACAAAACACATTTTAATTTGGTGTCTCTTTTTGAGAGAAAGTTTTAGAGAATGAGGTGAAACTTGAGCATTTGCCTACAAAAGAATAAATTGTTGACATCTTTACCAAGGCACTTTCTAAGTATACTTTGAATATCTCTATGAGTGATTGGGGGTTATTCCCCCTCCTTTTTAGAACTAGATTCATATAGAGTTACATTAGTCTTGTGGACTTCATGTACATTTTTAATCTAGACTAATTGTGGACAATTCCTCTCAAAGGGAGCTAAGTGCAGTTGTGAGTTGATATATGATCTTTAGGGGACTTGAGTAGAATGAGAAATTACTTTCTTATGGCCTTTTCTATTGATGTCAAAGGGGAGAGAAAAAAACATGATGGATTTTTTATTGGGATAAAATTATATATGAGAAAGTTATTATTGTTGATGTATTTCCATCAATGAAAAAGGGGGAGATTATTGTAGGGTTGAGTAGAATGATAAGTTGGATAAGATGTTGATGTTGCATTGATGTCAATATATTTTTGTTGACAAATCAATGACTATTTATTGTAGATTTTCTTGAGTTTTTTGTGTTGTGGTGCTGATATTTTTTATTTGCATTCATTCTATATTATAACTCTATCCATGTAGTTTGGATATATTGTTGAGTAGTGTTTAGAGTAATTGGATTCAATATTTTGTATTTTAGATAATAGTTCAAAGGAATTTGTGTTAACTCATGTGTAACAGTATCTAGAAGAATTTCCTACGAGAAATGCATGTTTAGTATCTCTGGACACATGTTGATTTATATTGTTTTTGTTTGGAATTATTCTTATAATGTTTTAATCTTCTTTTTTTTCAATTTAGATGGTACAATTTTTTGTGTTTCAGAGGTCCGCATTCAAAGTCCAATGGTGTTTACTCTAGGTTTGTCCAATCTTGAGTGTTTACACCTTTACATTAAAAGATCTATTACATGTCCATTAAAGAGTAATGTGTATGTTGTATTTTTTGGTCCTAATTAATTTGTGTTGTGGTCTACTTTTGATTCCTTTCCACATTATGCTCGGTTAATATGCTTAGTCGAACTAGGAAGTTTCTTGCAAGCATGAGGCTGGTATAAATAAAGGATGGATTGTTGAGGGAGAGTGTGCAATTGTGATGATGATTTGTAAAAGAGAATTTAAATCTCCTTATATGTGTGAATATGAGTTGGTGCAAAGTATTGGGATATGTAGTGTGGACTTTCATGTGCCGCTACTAGAAGCAATGAGTAGAAGGTATTGAAAGATATATTAGTTAAGTTGTAGAGGTTATGTTGGAAATATAATTTGGAAATGTGATACTGAGAGGGGGGGGTGAATCATATATCACCTACTAATTCATTTTGATATGCATAAAACATTTTCATAGCATCAATAATACTTGATCAAAACAAAATAACTAACATACTAAGCAACATCCATGAAAGTACTCATAACACAATAATTTTGGTTACCCAGAAACCCTTGAAAGGTAAGATTGGGGTGGGGATGACACCCACAAATTTTCACTACTGTAGTAATAAATTTTCCTGTTAGGGCTTACAAATTTTGATCAAAACATGATCTACCCTATGAGGGGTCTACCCTGTTAAGAGCTAAAAGACTTATATAGTCTACCTTGCTAAAGGATTTGAAACTTACAACAAAGTAAGAACTCGGTTAAGAGATTACAAAAAGTCTGTTAGGACTACTCGGTTAAGAGATTTACCCTGATACACTGGTTAGAATGTCTCAGTACTTGATCTTTTAGTTTGTATTGTATGTAAATTACAGATCTTCTCTTTACTGTATTATATTGATCTCTTCTATCAGATTTATCTCTATTATGTCCTTTCACTGCTTAACTCGATCACTGAACTCTATCTGAATGCTTCACTAATCTGAATGTGCCTCTTTGCTCATTCCCTCATATCCTTCACATTCTCTCTTTCACACTTTTTTCCTCTTACATGTTTTAGGGTTTAGATCTTAACCTTATATAATCAACAAAACATCTTCATGATTCAAGATCTACAGTTCAGATTAATTCCTTTTGCTGCTTAAGCCTTACTAATTTCTGATTGGCTCTAATTATTACATAGGGATCAATGATTGTAAAATAGATGTGTAATCACCTCTGTAATTACCTCAACAAATAAAATACAAAACATGAATGTTGCCCAAAATGATTTACCTCGATCACTGTGCCATAACAAACTCATATGTCATTCCTAGCTCACTTGGAAAATGTAGTTCCTGATACTTGGCATTCACTGTACTCAACATATGTTGATATCTCTATCACTCGGTAATCATTGCATATATGACTCGACAAAACTAGACTCGACATAATAGTAAAATACATAGTGACCGTAAGTTTACTCGGTAGTACTACTACTCGATAAGTGTACATTACATAATTCAGCCTTAACATAATGACTCAGTCGCAGTGATGAATGACCATCATTGCCTAGATAAATGACTAAGTGTGGGTCACTAATAGTCAACAAAATTATAGAGATCTACAATCTCCCCCTTTGACATTAGTGGCAAAAATGCTTTGTCATGAAATTATACTTCTATTTATAAAAGTACATAGTATTAGCAGAATACTCCCCCTAAGATATATATACATTCAAAAAAATTTCACCTTCCCTTTGTCAAGTCATGTCATTTGATTTCCCCCTTATTTTTGGCATGACAAATCTCTTCTAGAGTACGGATTTGAAAGTATTTCTCCAAAAATGGTTTATGCAACATCATAACCATGTGTAGTGTAGTTTCCCATCCTAATGTAGCAACATTTAAAACTTTTGAATGCACTTCTAGCTCGGTAGCTAGATTGATTAGGCTCTTGACTATAGATAGATTTGGATCCTTTTGGGTTAAGTCCTTAGCCTTGACTAACCTTCTCAGTATGGCCTCTAGGTGAGGTGTCAAAATTGTTTGTATAGAAAGTAGATGAGCTCTTATCTTTCCATCATTAGCCATCAGTTTGGCTATCCTTCCTTGTGTATGCATAAGCTTGGCATAATGTTTTGAATTTCTACATCCAAGCTTAAGGACTAACTAGTGGACATGAGTTCTTGCTGTAGTTTATCAACCAGTCCTTGGTTATCCTCATTGAAATGTTCTACATTACAAAGTTTGGTAAGAAGAGATTGTGCATTCACAACTACTTCTTTGGTTTCTGTTACCAAAGTGGAAGTGCGACTTGTTTCACTGCGATCTCGACAGATACTTTTTCGAGCATTTTGGTCTCAAACTTTCTTTCTGAC
The DNA here is from genome assembly GCA_027943335.1 of Chamaecyparis obtusa. Classification (NCBI taxonomy): domain Eukaryota; kingdom Viridiplantae; phylum Streptophyta; class Pinopsida; order Cupressales; family Cupressaceae; genus Chamaecyparis; species Chamaecyparis obtusa. The sequence continues at coordinate 632,316 of BSBK01002108.1, forward strand.
CACTCAAACAACTTATCACTGGCGCTACTTGCTTCATTATTTACTTTCTAAACAATATGTAAAAGTTGTTCCAATATGGGAGTAGAAATATTTACATATGAAAACTCAAAAACATCATTAAATATATCTTTAATTTCATATAGAACCTATCTTTGCTGATGTTCTCTTCTCAGTTCTTCCTGTCTTCATTTCCTTGTCAATAAATCTTTCAATATTTGCATCTGCTCATAAGATAAGTTATAAGAATCCCATTTAGGAATAACAATAACTTCATCAATGGTTATCTTTGGGGAAAAGACTATTTCCATCAGTCACTGGTAAACACTCTATCAGTCTGAGTGTTGTCATTGATTGGCAAAAGAGGATAGAGAGTTGTCATCTCTATAAAGAGGACAGAGAGTTATCATCTCTATAAAGGTAACTCTACATCAAGGTAGGCTCATTTAGCTAGAAGAAAATAGGACCTATAATTTCATTGAAACCGGTCACTACACTAAGCATCAACAACCAGACAATGCACTCAATTAGGGAACTAAGTATCCTCACTTCAACTGGTATAGACAAGAGAAGTCAAAAAATAATAATCATGCTAAGTGTCTATACACTCAATCGGGATAGTATCAATGGTAGTCGTCCTCCTAAATGCAACTGGTAAAATAAGAAAGAGACTACATGAGATCGAAGAACTCAATCGACGACATGAACCAAGGAAGTCATAGTCAACTGTCAACTATCTGTTCCAACCTGCTCTTCCTACCAGTATTTATTGTAGTAAATCCAGGTGACCTTGAGTTGTCTCAATGATCATTTTGTAGCATAATTAAATGAATTATAGCTAGAATCAATGGCATTTGAGGCATGATTGAATATTTTAAAGCCGGATTTTGTTGCTTTAAAATTAGGGAGTTATCTCTTGTAAAGAAAAGTTGGCTAGTGTATACACCCAAAAATGGTCATCTAGACTATTAGCCCCTTTTGCTAAATCATAAATTGCTTATTCTTGATCAAATCCTAGTTTTGTCATTTATTCAATTATTTTCTATGGGCTAACCATTTTATCCTAAGTCTTTATTTATTAAAAGGAATATTTCCTCCCTTTTTAATAAATAAAAAGCCCCCACTTTTCCTCCTATCCTAAGTTGCACAAATAAAGCATTATTCTTATTTTATAAAAAGAGAAAAAGTACTTTTTGTTTCATATGGACACAAAAGTCAACTCCTATTTTCTCATTGGAGGATATTTGTGCACATGGATTGCTCCTCTTTTATGCTCCACCGTTGATTAAATCTTTTGCCTCTTAATCTCCATGGTCCATTCCTTCTCATTTCCTTTAAAAGGAGAGCTCTCTTCTTCATTCTAGATCCCCAACTTTTTATGCTAACTTTATGCTGCACGACTTCTAGGTCACTTTGGAGCTTTTGAAGATTTGGAGCATTCTTAGCATCTACATCTCATTCTTGCATTCTACATCTCATTCTTGCATTCTTAGCTTAGCTTCATATTTATGATTTCTTAGATTAGCTTCATTTCTATGCTCTAGATTAGCTCACATAGATTAATTAGCTTGGGTTGTAACACTTGCATATTTCCTTTCATAGCTTAGCTTGCATTTCCATTTTTAGTATAGTTGCATTGCATTTTCATTCTTGATTCTTGAGGATATTGGCATTCTTTCCCTTGTCTTCATTGAATCTCCCATTGCATGGTTTACTAGCAAGGTTATAGGCTAAATAGCTCTAGCTGAGAGCATTCTTAAAACCCTTGCACTCCATGCCTAGGGAGCTATGGATCAATTTTTGAGACCTCATTCTTGAGTGTTCTTGAATGTAATGATTCATAGAAGTGTGAAAAAATTATAGCACACATTTATGGTTTACTTTGATTTTTGAAACCTATTCTTGAGTGTTCTTGAATGTAATGATTCATAGAAGTGTGACAAAATTATAGCACACAGCTGGCATGTGACTATTGTTTTCTTCATATAAGTGTCTAAAGTTAGAAAAGGTAACATAGGTTTTCTCAGCAAACCAATACTTAGTTGAGTGATGTAATCAAAGGATCTCAAGATTAGGTCATAGAGTGTAGGTGCAGTCAAAGCAACATAACTCTATATATTATTTTGCCTATAAAAAATAAGAGTTGCCTTCATTCTGCCAAAAGAAAGAGTGAACCTATGTGCTACAGAAGTAAGGGTTAGAGAAAATAAAGAAAGAGAAGCAATAGGTTGTGCAAAGAAACACAATAGTATTTGAGAATACACTTGTGTTAACCGGTGATGGTTTTCAGTCAAGCACAAAGAGAGATCTATCTGGCTAAGCAGAGCCCTCTATAAAGATCTTGATTCTATTGTTTTCTAAAAAACTACAAAAGACAAATCCTAGTATTTGGGTGGACTCTAACAGGTCCCTTGTATCAAAATCCCTTAACTGGGTGACATCTTGTAAGGTGTTTGAAGTCCTTTGATCGGGTAGGTCTTAACCGACCTTACTATAACAAATCCCTTGACCGGGTCACACTTAGCAAGTGTGTTTTTATCCCTTAACTAGGTAGGCTCCTAGCAGGGTGTACTCTAGAAAAGTAAAAATATTGTGAGGTCTCCTCACACCAAGGTTTTCACCCTAATCAGGTTTCCATGTGATAAATCTGGTGTTATTCTGTGATTATTCTCTTACTATTTTATTTTCTTAGAACTGTTTGCTTTTGTGCTGTAAGTTTACTTCACTAGATCAGCATTAAGCAAATAATTTTGTAAGTGTTGATTCACCCCTCCCCTCTCAGCACCGATTGGGACTGTCAATTGGTATCATAGCCTTGTCTTTTCTTTCTTTGTTGATTAACCACACAAAGAAGAAGCCACGATGATGAGAAAGGAAGGACCAAAGTTTTCAAAAGAAAACTTCACCTTATAGCGCAGTAGAATGAAGCTATACATGAAGACCATTGGTGACTAGTACTGGAATCATGTTACCAATGGCTACAAAGAACCCACTAGCACCTCAACACCTAATCAAGAGAAAATCAAGACTGAGCACTCGACCGCCATGGATATGATAGCTAGCACCTTACCCGACTATGTTTATGCTGAGATTGAAAATCTTGACTCCACCTGTAAAATGTGGAAAAAGTTGTGAATGGTCTATGGAGGAGATCCCAATGTTTAGAGAGCCAAAGTTAAAAGCCTCAGAGGAAAGTATGACGACATGAGGATGAATGATGGAGAAGATATCAAGCAATATAGCAACCTGTATCGTCTTAAAATGGAAGCACTTCCATGTTAAGAGCGTTTAGCCCTTCTAGTAAGTGGTTTAGGGTCATGTCAAACACCTTGAATGGATACTTGACTTGGATCTATCTTTTTCCCTATTCTACCCCATTTTTCACTTCTTCTTGGCATTTTCCTGGCATCTTGGACTATGAACTTGAGATTCTTGACCTCAGGGTCAAGGTCGACCTTTTAGGTCAAAGTCAACCTCGATCCTAACTTGGTTAGGAACAACCTCAATTGTGACCTGGTCAGGAACAACCTCAATCTTGACTTGGTTAGGATCAACCTTGTCCATGAGCCTAGGGTTTGGGATCCTTGGGGTTAGCTTTTAGTTTCGGGGTTTCATCAAAATCTTGTCTTTTCCCTCTTCGGGGCCACTATTTCTTAGATTAAGTGTTGAATTCTCAAATTAATATTTGAGGTGGACCTTTCTCAATATTTTTATAGGATTCCTAATTTATTATTAGAGATTGGCCTTTCTCGAGTTTTGTGCCTAATGCTCAAATTAACTTTGGGGTTGGCCTTACCTTGAATTTTGTGACAAGGCTCTTAAATAATTATTTTATTTCTATATTGAGGGTGGTCCCCTCCTAGAGTTTTGTGTCAAGACTTTAATTTAATTTCCTCTCCATGTGCACCTCTCTAGAGTTTTTTGCCATGAGCCCTTAATTATTATTTTCTACGAGGCCCCTCTTGTACCCTAGATCACTATAACAAGAGGCCTTCCTCTCTCATTTTTTCCATCAAGTTTTCATGTTCAAGAACTCTCAAGCAAGGTGATCAAGCAAGCATTCATTCAAGCAAGAATCCATTCAAGATTTCAAGTCTTCTTCTCCATCCAAGTTCTCCATTGAAGATCAAGGATTCAAGCATTCAAGCCATTGAAGGGATATGCTTAAGCATTCAAAATTCATCATTCAAACCCTAGATCCAGCCATCATGATGGTGTGATCTTCCTTCAAGATCTTTTTGTTCATCTTCAAGGTCTATTCAGTCTTCTCTCAAGGTGAATTCTAAGCATACAACCATGGAAGTTTGATTTACATTTATGTTCAAGCTTTCATATCTACATACTTGATTACATTTCAAATACAATTTCATGTCTATTGAATTGCATAGCTTCATTGTTAGATCTACTTCTACTACTTGCTAGCATTCTCCATTTCAATTTCAATATTAAGGTTGACTCCAAACCGGGGTATGACCAAGGAAAACCCCCCAAACAAATAACAAAACCATTTTTCTTGTAGGTACAGGTGCAAAATTTTGGATCTAAGAGTAGATTTGGATACCCTTTTTGCTGAACTTCTGGGATCTGCGAACAAATTCAAAATCGACCTTCAAATAAAAAATGTATCCTTTGACCTTTTATGAGGGTCAAAGATGACCTCCCTTAGAATTGGAAAAGATTTCTAAGTTTTGTAGATCTCGCAGTTTCAGTTGAACATCGCGAAAATCAACAGTGTTTGAGACTGTTTGACAAGGTTTTAAGCAGGTTCTTTTTAGGAGGTAAGTAACTTTATGTCTTCATTTCAACATTAGTCATTTACATTTACTTTCCATATCAATATGATTCAAATGTAAGTGTAAAATATTTGTTTTTGGGTCTCTTTTATGTGCAAACCATTATTCTAGGACCCTATCCTTTTTTTATGCTTTACATTTTGGTGAACCCGACTTACTTACTCTCCTTTCTTTTGTGGAATTAGATTCCCTATTGTGTTTTGTGGTGTTAGATTTCCTTTATATTATCTTTTTGATGTTATATTTTCCCTTTGTGTTAAATCTTGCATGGTAATTAGATTTGAAAAATACAAAAAAATTGCAAAATTTCTTTAAAAATACAAAAACATTTACATTTTCACGCTTTTAGTATTCAACATGTATGATTCTTGTTTTGAGTACTTTGATGAGGCTTTTGTTTTTCAAAATTATAGATACCTTAATGAGGTACATGGAAGTGAAGATGAAAATTGTTTGAATGAGATCTCCATTGATCCTATTCCTATTTCATCTTCCTCCACAACCTCTTCAATTGACCTTTACAAAGATGAGTTAGGGATTGATGCTAATTATTCTCCTAATCTATTTCTTTTCTATGAGCCTATTTTACAATACAATTTTCCTTCTTTCCCCTTTAGGGATAAAGCTTTAAGGACTTATGGCACTCCTACAATACGCTTTATGGATAGGGATGCTAATCCTCCTATTTGGGATGAACCTTTGGATTTGGATGTTGATTACCCTCTTCCTCATGAAACCATTATGGATAATCCTCCTATTTAGGATGAACCTTTGGATTTGGAAGTTGATTAATCTTTTCCTCATGAAACCATTGTGGATAATCCTCCTATTTGGGATGAATCTTTGGATTTGGATGTTGATTACTCTCTTCCTTATGAAGCCATTGTGGATAATTCTACTTTTTGGGATGAACCCTTGGATAAATACATTGATTTATCCCCTCCTTGTGATGAATTTTTGATACAAAAGGATGACATATTATCTAGAACACACTCCCCTTATGTGAAATAAGATGACATTATAGATGCTTTACCTCCCTTTAGGATTCCTTCTAGTGACAAGACATTAGCGGAAAAAGATATGAATTCCCTTAACACTCTTCCTCTTAGTGGTGATCTTATGGTAAATCAAGATCCTACCTCACAGCATTCTTACCATAGTATTACTTATATCTATTCAAATCCTTTTCCAACTGTGGTTCCAAGTGTTCCTGTGCTTGTGTCTTCCATTCATATCAATTCCTACACTTTTCCTAGTATTCCTAAACTTCCTAATTCTAATTGTATCTTTCCTAATCTAGTTCCTAAACTTCCTAATCCTAATCCTATCTTACCTAATCCAATTCATAATATTCATATTCCTAATTCTCCATCTGCTATTCCTAGTTCTTCCCACACTTATGTTGAGGTTCAAACTATGGTTCATATTGTAGATGTGCAAATATTATTCAAAGTACCTTCTCCTAATTATCCGATCCATAAATATAAAAGAAAAGAAACTTCTCCTTTGAAATTTATTCATAATTTTACTCCTCACTCTGATATAACAGAGATCTTTTCCCCTCTAGACTAGGGGGCAAGAGGTATATTTCTTCGTGTCTTTTAGAATCCATTATGTTCCTACTTTGAGCTTAATTGGTTATTCTTTCATTTATCTTGATGGTTTTTATTATGATAGTTTTTCATCGATTTCTCTCTTCTATTATTCAAGATATCTTTTCTAGGACATGTGTTTTGCAAAGGTATCCCTTGCCTTTCATCCCTAGGGGGCAAGGTTCTCTCTTCTCTCTCTTCATCAAGGGAACTACTTTCCTTAGCTTAGTGGTATTTGTTTATATTGCAATATTATTTCATCATATTGACAAATGTTTTGACTATGGATAACCTTCTTATACAAGAAGTTGTCCTAAGTCAACACTTCTTCTCTATGTTCCAAATTATGTTCTTTATAAACTCTCACCCTTTCTTGGTGTTTGAGTTGTTTCCCTCATTCCAAAGATTCCTCTTCCTCTTCTTTGCAAGGGGCTTGATGATTGAATCTTTGTTCCTACCTTTGAAAGATGATATTTTATCTAAAGCACTCCTCTTTGCTGGGGGTCTTGTTGATAAGATCTCTTTCATTTGAGGATCCTTTTCCATGAATGCCATATCATTTTCACAATTATATATACTCTTGGATGTAGGGTTCAATATCCCTCACTAAGAATATGGTATACATTGTTGCTAAATAGGATATCTCCTTGCATTATGAAGTAGGTATCCTCTTCCATCTTTGTTCCTACACTTGGGGGGCAAGGATGCCATCTCCTTCTTTTCTATCTTTCTGAGATTCACCTCTTTCCTAGAGTAAGTAGTATCTATCTATTATGTGATATCCAATCTAACATAAAAAAATTTGGTTTGCATTGAGGAACTATGTCCATGATAACAACCTCTTATGTTGTTTGACATTGGGTTTCCATGGTTGATATATCTCTCATCTTGGAAACTGAATAGTGTGCTATCCTTCACAAGAGTTACTTTCTTTTCACTTATTGCATGATATCTCTTTACATTCATCCCATCCATGGCCTCATAGGAGCTATGACCTTCTTGGCTTGGACTGGGTGTGGTTTGTGGATATTGTCTTGATGTTGAAGAAGGCTTTATCCTTGTTCTTTTCTTTCCTTAACATGTCAAAATAGTATGTTTTTTTCCATATTAAGGAGGGGGGCATATATAGGGTCTCCCTTGTACTATAGTTTTTTACTTTTATATGCTAAATCTTCCAAAGGTAACACACATAAGTTGCTAAATCTTGAGGAGACACACATTTTTCAAATTTTCAATATGCTAAATCTTGAAAGGTAACGCATATAAGTTGCTAAATCCTAAAAAGACATGCATCCATATGCTAAATCTTTTGATGGTAATGCACATAAGTTGCTAAATCCTAAGGAGACACACATTTTTCAAATTTTTCAATATGCAAAATCCTTTGAAGGTAATGCGCATAAGTTGCTAAATCTTGAAGAGACACGCATTTCCTATTTTCAATATGCTAAATCTTGGAAGCTAACGCACATAAGTTGCTAAATCCTGAAAAGACATGCATTTATGTGCTAAATCTTCTGAAGGTAATACACATAAGTTGCTAAATTTTGAGGAGATGTGCATTTCATATTCATACTCATACAAGAAGGTGGATCTATGAGTATTCCAGAAGTTGTCAGAAGATGCATTACAATTGAAAGAACAATTTATGGGTGAACTTGTTGGGCTCTCCCTCCAGGGTGATTCATGGTAAGGTGGGCATCTTACTAGGTGAGGTAATCACTCTTTTCCCTTTCTCTCTTTTCTGCTTTCATACTAGTAGGACAGGATCATGAAGCTATGTTATTTATAGTTTTCATCTTGTCTTTCTTATGTAATCATTTATGCTTTTATGATAGCTTTCCAAATATGATATTAGTATGAGAAATATTTCTTAACAAGGTTTCTTATGCTAATTGATTTGGGTTGTTTAGTACTAACCCTTGTTCTTTTGACACCCTCATGCATGTATGTTGAGTTAGAATCCCTAATCTAGGGGCTTGTGCCCTTAGCTAAGTGTTATTTTATCTCTTTGCAAATCCACTTGGATCTCTTCTTCCTTCTCCTTTACCAAGAGTTTCCATCAAGTCCATACTCTTACTAAAGTGGGGGCTTAATGTATCATCTTAAAATGGAAGCACTTCCATGTTAAGAGCATTTATCCATCCAAGTAACTGGTTTAGGGTCATGTCAAATGCCTTGATTGGATACTTGACTTGGATCTAGCTTTTTCCCTATTCTATACCATTTTTCACTTCTTCCTAGCATTTTCTTGGCATCTTGGACTATGAACCTGAGATTCTTGACCTCAAGGTCAAGGTCAACCTTTTAGGTCAAAATAAACCTCAATCCTGACCTAGTCAGGAACAACCTCGATCCTGACCTAGTTAGGATTAACCTCATCCTTGGCCCTAGGGTCCGGGATCCTCGAGGTTAGCTTCCAGTTTTGAGGTTTCATCAAAATCTTGTCTTTTACCTCTTCGAGGTCACTATTTCTTGGATTAAGTGTCAAATTCTCAAATTAATATTTGAGGTGGACCTTTCTTGATATTTGTATAGGATTCCAAATTTATTATTGGAGATTAGCCTTTCTCAGGTTTTGTGCCTAATGCTCAAATTAACTTTGGGGTTGGCCTTACCTTGAATTTTGTGACAAGGCTCTTAAATAATTATTTTATTTCTATATTAAGGGTGGTCCCCTCCTAGAGTTTTGTGTCAAGACTTTAATTTAATTTCCTCTCCATGTGCACCTCTCTATAGTTTTGTGCCATGGGCCCTTAATTATTGTTTTCTAGAAGGCCCCTCTTGTGCCCTAGATCACTATAAAAGGAGGCCTTCCTCTCTCATTTTCTCCATCAAGTTTTCATGTTCAAGCACTCTCAAAAAAGGTGATCAAGCAAGCATTCATTCAAGAAAGCATCCATTCAAGCATTCAAGTCTTCTTCTCCATCCAAGTTCTCCATTGAAGATCAAGAATTCAAGCATTCAAGCCATTGAAGTGATTTGGTTCAAGCATTCAAGATTCATCATTCAAACCCTAGATCTAGCCATCATGATGGTGTGATCTTCCTTCAAGATCCTTTTTTTCATCTTCAAGATCTATTCATTCTTCTCTCAAGATGGATTCCAAGCATACAACCATGGAGGTTTGATTTACATTTATGTTCAAGCTTTCATATCTACATACTTGATTACAATTCAAATACAATTGCATATCTATTGAATTGCATAGCTTCATTGTTAGATCTACTTCTACTACTTTCTAGCATTCTCCATTTCAATTTCAATATTAGGGTTGATTCCAAACCGAGGTTTGACCAAGGCAAGCCCCCCAAACAAATAACAAAACCATTTTTCTTGCAGGTATAGGTGCGAGATTTTGAATCTTAGAGTAGATTTGGATACCCTTTTTGCCGAACTTCTGGGATCTGCGAACAAAGTCAGAATCGACCTTCAAATAAAAAATGTAGACTTTGACCTTTTATGAGGGTCAAAGATGACCTCCCTTAGAATTGGAAAATATTTCTAGGTTTTGTAGATCTCGCATTTTTGGGTTAAGAATGTGAAAATCAACAATTTCTAAGACTTTTTGACAAGGTTTTAAGTAGGTTCCTTTTAGGAGATAAGTACCTTTATCTCTTCATTTCAACATTAGTAATTTACATTTACTTTCCATATCAATACAATTCAAATGTAAGTGTAAAATATTGGTTTTGGGATCTCTTTTATGTGCAAACCATTGTTGTAGGACACCATCCATATTTTATCATTTACACAACTGAATCAAGGAAGTCATCAACTCCATCAGAAGTGTTGGAGGCAAGCTGACTGAAGAGGAGTTGGTGAGAAAAATACTGAGAACTCTCCGACCTCAGTATGCCATAAAATTCTCTGCCATTCAAGAGCTTAGATCGGTGACTAAAAATCAAGTCACCTTAGACTCCCTAATCGGTAAGTTGGGTGCTTTTGAATTGAGTAATTTTGATAATAGCCTATCCATTCAAGAAGCATCATTTAAGTCATCTGTAAATGCCTCTTCCACCAAAAAGGGAAGAGAAACTAATATCTCCTCTACCGGTAAGATTGGCAATCTTGTTGAGAATATACTCTCGAAAAAGATGGAGCAAGATGAGTTTGAAGCCCTAATTGCCAAGAGATTCCCCAGAGGGAAAGGGAAGTACAAACAAAATCTCCCTTTAAAATGTTTCTCTTGCAACAAGATAGGACACATTGCTACCTGGTGTCCTGATAATGAAAATAGAGACAAAAGAGACCAGTTCAAAAGAAAAACAAGGAGTGCTATCTTGCGGAGGAAGGAGTTATAGATAATGAGTCTGAAGACTTGGAAGATCCAAAAATTGCATTTGTTGCAATGAAGGAGGAGAGCCCAGCTATCAAAGAATTTGTACTCATATCCAGATCCCACCAGCATGATGACTGGATCATTGATAGTGGATGTAATCACCATATGACCAGTGACAAGAGCAAGTTCATTAACTTGGACCTCAATGACAACGGATCAGTCACATTTGGAAACAATGCCCCTTGTTCCATCAAGGGAAAAGGATCTATTATTTTCTGCAACAATGTTGTTTGTGAAGACATGTACTGGGTCAAAGGACTCAGGTATAACTTGATGAGTGTTGCACAACTGAAAAACAAAGCTTTCTAGTTAGAATTTAGTCAAGGCTCCTACATAGTCAAAAATCAATCTAGATCTCATGTTGTGACTGGCAGACAAAGAAAAGGCAATTTGTTCTACCTAGACTCAACAGAAGGAGCTTGTTTGATTGCTTCAGTCAAAGGAGAATCAAGAAAGATTGGTCTTATCTCCAAAGAAGACAATAGCTGGCTATGGCATGAGAGACTCTGCCATATAAACTTTGACAACATTGTCAAAGTCAACAAAAAGAAATTGGTCAAAGGAATCCCAGAAATTGCAAAACCCATAAGTGGCATTTGCAAGGATTGTCAGTTAGGAAAACTGATAGGAGCAAGTTTCAGTAGCAAGTCATTTTCTTGTTGAATATTCCCTAGATCTTGTACACACAGACCTATGTGGACCAATAAGGACAAAGAGCTATCATGGAGACCGGTACTTCATGTTGTCTGTAGATGATTTCTCAAGAATGATGCGGACACTCTTTCTCCAAGAGAAATCAGAAGCCTTTCACATGTTCAAGGTTTACAAAGCCAGAGTAGAAAAAGAAACACATAGAAGCTTGAAATGTCTGAGATTAGACAGAGGAAGTGAGTACACCTCTCAAGAATTCACTCACTACTATGAGGAACATGGCATTTAGAGACAGTTTTCTGCACCTAGGACTCCTTAGCAGAATGGAGTGGCAGAAAGAAGAAATAAAACATTGATCGACTATGCCAGAACCCTGTTGATCCAAAAGGGTCTTCCTCACCACTTTTGGAGAGAAGCTATCAGCACCGTTGTTTACACAATCAACTGAGTTCAAATCAAAAAGGGAACCAGTAAGATTCCCTACAAACTATGGTTTAAACATACTCCCAGTGTAGGTTACTTCAAAATCTTTGGTAGTAAATGTTATATCAAGAGAGAAATGTTCTTTGGGAAGTTTGATCCCAAGAGTGACGAAGGAACATTCTTGGGTTATTCTACCAAAAGAAAAGCCTATCGGTGTCTGAACAAAAGAACAGGCAAAATAATTGAAAGAATCAATGTAAAAATTGATGAATCATCAGAACCAAACAAAAGGACCAGTCACGTCAATCATGAAAATCTTAAACTGACCAATGAAGGAGATGTCTTTGAGTTCAATGAAGCAACAACTGAAGATGAGGAGGAAACTCCCACCGATAGATATCAAGAGCAAGAGATTGTGCTCAAAGCTGACAAAACACCCCAGGATGGTGAACAGGTAGATGCTCAGAACCCTGACAAAGAAGTTGATCAACAAGATGAACTGGACCAAGAATAGAGGCCAGCTCTTCCAAGGTATGTCACATATCAGTCTACTGACAACATAATTGGTGACAGACATGGGAATGTCCTGACTATGAAAAAGGCCAAAGAGAACATCTATCTTCTTTTGTGTGTTGAGCCCAAAACCACCAAAGAATCCCTTGAAGATGAGAACTAGGTCAAGGCCATGGATGAAGAAATTGAACAAATAGAAAAGAATGACACATGGGAACTTGTGCCAAGACCTCAAGACAAAAACATCATTGGGACAAAATGGGTCTATAGAAAAAAACTAAATGAGGATGGTAAAGTCATTAGAAATAAAGCAAGGCTAGTTTGCAAAGGCTATGCTCAGGAAGCTGGACTAGACTATGGAGAAACTTTTGCACTAGTAGCTAGGCTAGAAGGGGTGAGAATTCTTCTTGCCTATGCAGCTCACAAAAGCTTCAAAGTGTACCACATGGATGTGAAGTCTGCATTCCTCAATGGAATATTGGAGGAAGAAGTCTACATTGAGCAACTAGAAGGATTTACATCTACGCAAAAGAATGATATGGTCTGAAAACTAAAAAAGGCTCTTTATGGGCTCAAGCAAGCCCCAAGGGCTTGGTATGAAAGATTGCACTCATATCTTCTAACAATTGGACTCACCAGAATTAGTGATAATAGCAATATGTATCTCAAATCTAGAAAAGATGGAAACTTAATTATTGAAATCTTTGTTGATGACATCATCTTTGGAGGAGATGATAGAATGAGAAAAATATTTGCTGAAGAAATGAAGAGAGAATTTGAGATGTCTATGCTAGGGCCCATAAGATTCTTTATTGGACTATAGGTCCATCAGCTAAAAGAAGGTATCTTCATCTCTCAGTCCAAGTACATAAAAGAAATTCTCAAGACCTTTGGATTAGATGAATCCAAACCAGTTGGAACTCCAATGATAACTAATCTCAAGTTCTCAAAGGAAGATGATGCCAAAGAAGTAAATGAAAAAATGTATCGGTCCATGATAGGAAAATTACAGTATGTTGTTCACAGCAGACTAGACATTGCTCATGTAGTTGGCATAGTAGCAAGATTCTCTACTAACTCTAAAGAAACACATCTAATGGTAGTAAAGAGAATCTTTAGATATCTTAAGGGATTAGAGGAATATGGCTTGTGGTTCCCACACAAAGGTGGATTCAAAATAGAAGTCTACATAGATGCAGACTAGGCTGACAACATAGATGATAGAAAAAGCACAAGTGGTGGTGCATTCTTTCTAGGTGGAAGAATTGTATCATGGACAAGAAGAAGAATTGCATTTCACAGTCCACTGCTGAAGTTGAATATGTTGCAGCTGCAATAAATCTCACATAGGTGATTTGGATCAAACAACTACTAGAAGGTATTTAGGAAAAGGTACCTAAACTAATTGTAATTTACTGTGATAGTACCAGTGCCATAAACATATCTAAAAACCCTGTTATGCACTCCAAGACCAAGCACATTGCCATCAAGTATCACTACTTAAGGGAACTTGTACAGGAGAAAGAAGTAAGATTGGAGTATGTACCCACCAAGGAATAGATTGTTGATATATTCACAAAGCTATTACCAAAGAGTACTTTTGAGTATCTTAGAGGTAGACTAGGGGTTGTACCCCTCTCAGATCATCAGTAATAATCAAACAAAGAGTCATCAGTTCATTATGATACAAACAAAGGAACACATCTTATCCTTTATGAACTGATGGAATGGACTGCTACTCACAGGGGGAGTAGATTAGAAATTGGAAATCTCTCTGATTAGCCTTTTAGGCATTCCTATGAAAAAGGGGGAGAATATGATATGAATTGCCCAAATTTCCTATCACAATTTTTCCATCAATGCCAAAGGGGGAGATTGTTGGCATCAATCATCGGTAAACACTCTACCGGTCCTAGTGTTATCATTGAATGGAAAAAGAGGATAGAGAGTTGTCATCTCTATAAAAAGGATAGAGAGTTATTATCTCTATAAAGGTAACTCTACATCAAGGTAGGCTCATTTAGCCAAAAGAAAATAGGACCTATAATTTCATTGAAACCAGTCACTACACTAAGCATCAGCAACTAGATAATGCACTCAATCAGGGAAGTGTGTATCCTCACTTCAACCAGTATAGACAAGAGAAGTCAAAAAGAAATAATCATGCTAAGTGTCTATACACTCAACCAAGACAGTATCACCGGTAGTCATCCTCCTAAATGCAATCAGTAAAACAAGAAAGAGACTGTACAAGATCGAAGAACTCAACTGATGGCATGAACTGAGGAAGTCATAGTCAATTCTCAACTACCTGTTCCAACCTACTCTTCCTACCAGTATTTATTACAGTAAATCTGGGTGACCTTGAGTTGTCTCGATGATCAATTTGTAGCATAGTTAAATGAATTAAAGTTGGAATCAATGGCATTTGAGGCATCATTGAATATTTTAAAGCCAAATTTTGTGGCTTTAAAATCAGGGAGTTATCTCGTGTAAAGAAAAGTTGGCTGGCATGTGACTATTATTTTCTTCATATAAGCATTTAAAGTTAGAAAAGGTAATGGAGGCTTGATTAGTGAACCAATACTCAGCTGAGTGATGTAATCAAAGGATCTCAAGATTAGGTCATACAGTTTAGGCACAGTCAAAGCAACATAACTCTATATATTATTTTGCCTATCAAAAATAAGAGTTGCCTTCATTCTGCCAAAAGAAAGAGTGAACCTATGCGCTATAGAAGAAAGGGTTAGAGAAAATAAAGAAAGATAAGAAATAGGTTGTGCAAAGAAGCACAATATTAGTTGATAATACACCTGTGTTAACCGGTGATGATTTTCAGTCAAGCACAAAGAGAGATCTATCTGGCTAAGTAGAGCCCTCTATAAAGATCTTGATTCTATTATTTTCTAGAAAACTACAATAGACAAATCCAAGTGTTTGGGAGGACTCTAATAGGTCCCTTATATCAAAATTCATTAATTGGGTGACATCTTTTAAGGTGTTTGAAGTCCTTTAATCGGGTAGGTCTTAACCGACCTTATTGTAACAAATCCCTTGACCGGGTCACACTTAGCAAGTGTGTTTTTATCCCTTAACTGGGTAGGCTCCTAACAGGGCATACTTTAGAAAAGAACAAATATTGTGAGGTCTCCTCACATCATGGTTTTCACCCTAACTAGGTTTCCATGTGATAAATTTGGTGTTATTCTGCGATTGTTCTCTTACTATTTTATTTTCTTAGAACAATTTTCTTTTGTGTTGTAAGTTTACTTCACTTGATCAACAATAAGCAAAGAATTTTATAAGTGTCGATTCACCCCTCCCCTCTCAGGACCAATTGGGACTGTCAAAGAGTTCCATTTTATTATTCAATGCCTTCTTTGGTGTGATCCCACTTGGCATATGTACAAGAGCTTGTATTACCTCTTGTTCTATAGGCTCATGTACCTCAATAGCTTTGTCTTTTACTTCTTTTTCTTCTATTCCCGTATCCTCCACATGAGGACTATTATCTTTTTCTTCAAACTTCTCTTCTTTATCTTGTTGTAACTCCTCGGTAGATGTGGTTTGGTTGGTTAGTGTTGACTTATCTTGTTCCTCGGTAGTGCTTGTATTGGCTAACATGGAAACTATAAAAATTGTAGGTTTGGCGAGGGTAATGTTAACAATTGATGTCTCATCAATAGTCAGATAATATTTGACTTGCAAAAGTACAATATTACTGCCTAGCAAATATGTGTCTTTTTCTTCCTTAGCCTGTATATCCTCCTCAGTCAATACCTAATTCTTGATTGGGCTATCCTCTGTTATATCAACAATGTGTACTTTTGATACCTTCTAAATTTCCTCTACCTTAGGAGCTTCAGTCTCCAGAATGGGTGATTCCATTACATTTTGTTTAGTAGAAGGCTCAGCATCCTTAGATGTACTAGCACCTTTATCTGCATCTTTGTTAATCAAAAAACCAAACACTATCTTCCAAATCTTGACACTTTCTTGTACAACATCCTCAACCTTGTGTTGAAGGATTAAATAAGCTCTAAGCTTAGGGTCAATTTTTTTTTGCTATTGTTCCACAATTTTTCTAATGTTGGCAAGGGTGAGACTTGATTCCACTTGTGCTAGGATGCTCTCTCTTATTTTTTTTCCATATTAAGAGCATATTCCCATTTTTGTGCTACCTTATTGCTTAACTCCTTAGGGATTCAGTTCTCCAACTGAATAGGTAACATCTTGAAAATGCACAACATTTCAAGAATAGCATCTTCAACCTTTTCTTTGTCTCCAATACTCAGGCTTCTAAACTTTAATCCTTTCAAATCTTCCACCCTACAGAGCTTGTGATCTTGTGACATATTTCTTCCATAGTAGGTTTGACATCCTACAATGCAACCTTGTTCTTCACCTCTTCATCACTTTCTATTTCCTCATCATCTTCTTGTTCCAAAACAAGTTTCCTTCTAGGCCTTTTGTTAACCTTGCTCGGCACTGCCTTAGGCTGTATAGGTTTTCGTTTACCAGATGTAGGTGATTTATTTGGAGTTTTGACAGTTTCTCCCCTTGTTTTAGGCCTCAACACAGGTGTCGATGACACTTTAGGTTTCAGTATCCTTTTCTTGGTTGGGGGCTCGACAATTACTAGCTTCTTACCTTTCTTCTTTTCCACTTGAGCCTCTTCTTCTTCTTCTTCAATGTCACTAGAATCATTTCATTCATCCTCTCCTAGTCCTTGGGTTAATTCTAGTGGTGCATCCTTTTCTATTTCTTCCACATATTTCTCCAGACTCTTTACTATTTTCTTTCTCTTTCTTTCTACAATTGTAGCCATTAAACCCATAGTGATTTTAGATTTGGCTTCTTTGTACGTTCCAAAGTAGGGTGCTTTACTATCAATTTCTTCAGCTAAGAGGTTTGTAATAGCAGTAATAGCTTCATCTATATTTACTTCATAGGGTAATGGCATTATCCATGAAACCCTAGGCAAGACTGCTTGTGCACAAGTGAAGTTTGTGTCAACTAGAAAACATATATCATGGTTGTACTTTTCAACTAATGACATAGGGACTCTACTCCTCTTTCTCATTTTCTTCTTGAATTTGACAAAATAGTTATCCATCACACCATTAAAACTATCTCCTATCTGACCTATGAACTCACTAATTTGAATAGTAATGGGTCTCTTCTTGTCCCATATCACACCTCCAATAGTAGGAAAATACTTATGTATATAAAAGAATAGACAGATTAGAAAAGAATCAAACTTACACATTGAATTCTTTGCAGTCTGGATTGAGTTAAGGTTCTCAACAAGCTGAGTCAATTGGAGCTTAGCAAGATCATATGTGTGTCCCTTCTTGATGATTTTCCATGCCTAGTCCACTGCCATACAGAGGACGCTATCCAACCAACTGGATTGGTAGAATTTTCCTGAGATAACCCTAACAATAAAGTCAATTTATTGATCTGTACTGGTGGAGATCATCATTCCACGCTTGTTCCATACTACCTGTGTGTTTTCTTGAATGTCTTCTTTGCTTGAACACTTCATTTTCCTTTTTCCTTGAATCATAGGGTATCTAGTAACTCGGTGGATCATTTCCTTTGTTATTCACAGGTCCATCTTCCAGCCATAGTTTCATATCATGTACTCGACTTAATACTATTTTTATCCACTCAACTTTGAAATTCTATGGGAAATCTAGGGCATGAACTAACCCTTGTTCAGCAACCGATTTATACTCCAACTTCAACACTCCATTATCACATAATTTTTCATATGCCTCCCTGATCTCGTAATCTATGATTTCTTTGATTTTGCACATGTAGCAAGACCTAATATCGTTCATTATCAACACATTCTCTAGAATTAAGGATAGGGTGCCAGTCAAATCTCCTTTAATTGCGGTTTCTGAAATTGCCCTAAATGTCTGTGGCTTACAAACTTCATTTCTCACCAATTGTGCATTGAAAACTTCCATCCTTTGTTTCTTCATTGTAGCAGATGATGATGATGCCATTTTAATTTAAAATTTCCAAAAAAGAAATGTTTTCTTAGTAATGTACCTTTCTCGTAAGTGTCCTGTAGATGATTTGTGCTGACGACACACTAAAAAGATTCGGAATCACCTTAAACAAATTGGTTTCTCACAATCTGAGTCACTCAAAGAAATCTCAATTCTCTTGGTGAAAAGAAATGGGCAAAATTTTTATGCTTTATAGATTCCAAAAGGTAGAATTAGGGCCTCATAAATGCTTTGTACAAAATTTCTAAGTGGAATACAATTGTCTCGACAAAGTCATGTTAACCTTGGCTAATACAAGCTCGGTCAATATAACCATTATGACACAACTTGATGTATATAGAATCTTGACCACAATAGGTGCTCTACATACATTGATAACTTGATCAAGACACTAATGCCCGACATCAAAAATGAAATTATCTACTTCGCTTAGATATGTCCTAATGCATCTTTATCTATGCAAATATGGACTGTTACTCAACTTTATGTTAGGAACTGATGTAAGATAAATCCTTGTAGGATTCAATTCCAAACATACCTTCTATTCTTAGTTAGAATAAGTGTGATCACCTGATCCTTTAGATTGGGTGACCTCAGATGTGCTAGCTTCACTTGTGCTTTCTTCTTCTTTCTTCTTCCATGTCTTGTTCATCTGATTTTTCAATTTCTCATAGATATCTTCATTCTTATTCTGATCATTGCTCGGCATAGGTGATCTACAATATTTCTTTAGGTGACCTATCTTATTACACTTGTAACTTACCATGCTTCCATTCATCCAACTTTTAGATTTACCTCTAAAATGAGTCTTCATACAATTTGCTCCAATGTGTGTAGATCTCTATAGTTTTGTTGACTATTAGTGACTCACACTTAGTCATATATCTAGGCAATGATGGTTGGTCATCACTACGACCAAGTCATTATGTAAAGGCTGAGTTATGTATTGTATACTTACCAAGCAATAGTATTGCTGAGTAAAGTCATGGTCACTATATGTTTG
Organism: Chamaecyparis obtusa; assembly: GCA_027943335.1. NCBI lineage: Eukaryota > Viridiplantae > Streptophyta > Pinopsida > Cupressales > Cupressaceae > Chamaecyparis > Chamaecyparis obtusa. The sequence goes on from BSBK01002108.1 coordinate 651,653, forward strand.
TATTATGTCGAGTATAGTTTTTACCGAGCTACATATGCAATGATTACCGAGCGATAAGGAGATAACAACAAATGTTGAGTACAGTGAATGTTAGCCAACAATGACATATGAGTTTGTTATGGCACATTGATTGAGGTAAACCATTTTTGGTGATAGTCATATTTTGTATTTTGTTTATTAAGGTAATTATAGAGGTAATTACGCATTCATTTTGTAATCATTGATCCTTATGTAATAACTAGAGCCAATCAAAAAATTGTAAAGCTTAAGAGGCAATAGGAATCAATCTAAACCATAGATCTTGAATCATGAAGATGTTTTGCTTATTATACAAGGAAAAGATCTAAACCCTAGAACATATGGAGAGAGTAAGAGATATTGAGAGATCGAATGAATACTATGGGTATGAAGGAATGAGCAAAAAGGTACATTCAGAATAGTGAAGTATTCAGACAGAGTTCAGTGATCGAGCTCAACAGTGAAAGGATAGAATAGAGATAGATCTGATAGAAGAGATCAATATTATATAGTAAAGAGGAGATCTATAATCTACATATAAGTGCAAACCGAAAGATCAGGTACTAAGACATTCTAACTAGTGTATCTGGGTAAATCTCTTAATCGAGTAGTCCTAACAAACTATTTTTAATCTCTTAATCAAGTGCTTACTTTGTTGTAGTCCTAACAGACTTTTTGTAATCTCTTAACCGAGTGCTTACTTTGTTGTAAGTTTCAAATCCTTTAGCAAGGTAGACTATATAAGTCTTTTAGCTTTTAACATGGCAGACCTTTCACAAGGTAGATCATGATTTGATCATATTTTGTAAGCCTTAATAGGCAAAACTTATTACTGCAGTAGTGAAGATTTGTGGGTGTCATCCCCACCCCAGTTTTACCTTTCAAGGGTTTATGGGTTACCAAAATTATTGTGTTATGAGTGATTTCATGTATGTTGCTTAATATGTTAGTTACTTAGATTGATCAAGTTTTGTTAATGTCATGCAAAAGTTTTATAAGTATTAAAATGATTGAAGTAGGTGATATCTGATTCACCCCCACTCTCAGTATCACATTTCCCACTTATATTTCCAACAATGTGTCCATATTTTCCATGGTAATGACAATTTTACCAGGTGTTATAATCCCAATTTTATAAGTTATACTTTATAGGTGACTTAGTCTGTTCATTTGATGACCATCTAGGTTTAGATTTTCATTCAAATACTTTATGCCCATACTTCTGACAGTTGAAACAATTACCTTGAAACTTAGGTGAGGTAGATAGATTATTGACCTTAGACCTATATTCATGTGCCTAATGTCCATGTTTCTTACAGTTAAAGCAATGTCCATTGAACTTAGGTTTAGGATCAGACTTACCATGTTTGCTTCTACATATGTTGGCCGTATGTCCTGGCTTTCCATAGTGATGGCATGTGGGCTTGGTGTTCTTTGGTTTTTCATTCTTCTATTCTCCATTCTTTGATGATTCTCCTTCTTTAATAGATGATGCATGTTCATTTAGTCCAAGTCCAGATCTATCACCAGATCTTCTAGGTGACCTTAACAGCTCTTCAAAATATTTTGCAACTTCATTAGGTTTGTTCATCCTTTCATTGATTTCCTTTTCAGATCTTAGTTCATTCCTCAATTGATCATTTTCAGACCTCAGTTGGTTGATTTCCATATCTTTCCTACCCAACTCTTGATTAACCAATAGTAGTTGATTTACCATGTCTACTTGATTATTAGTAAACCTTTGCATGTCACTTATCCTTTCATCTAGTATTATTGCAATTTGTCTTTTGTCATCTTTAGCCATTATCTTATCATCTTTACCTTTCTTTTTTTGTTCAACTAGTTCACTAAGTCTGACAAGTTGAATTTCTTGTTCTCTCCTTAGATTTTTTATGTCATCATTTAGTATGGTATTTTTCTCTAGTAGCTCTTTTATGGCTTTGTCACTTTTTGCAGAGTTTCCATTATCGAATAGTCCAGTGGTATCTTCCTCTTGATATTGTGAATCATTTTGCTAAATAGAAATTTCTCTCCTTCTGCTCAACGATTTCTTCAGTTCACCTCTGGCTGCTTCTAGTTGTTGTAATGCCAGTTGTACATCAATCTTCTAATTCTCTATGACCTTCCCTAGCTTATAGACTTCCATCTCAAGATATTTTTCTTCAAGTGGTTAGACTTTCTATGAGAAACCTTGCAGCTCTGATACCAATTGTTGGAAATATAATTAGGAAATGTGATAATGAGAGGGGGGGTGAATCAGATATCACCTACTAATTCATTTTGATATGCATAAAACATTTGCATAGAATCAACAATACTTGATCAAAACAAAATAACTAACATACTAAGCAACATCCATGAAAATACTCATAACAAAATAATTTTGGTTACCCAGAAACCCTTGAAAGGTCAAATTGGGGTGGGGATGACACCCACAAATCTTCACTACTGCAGTAATAAATTTTCCTATTAGGGCTTATAAAATTTGATCAAAACATGATCTACCTTGTGAGGGGTCTTCCCTGTTAAGAGCTCAAAGACTTATACAGTCTACCTTGCTAAAGGATTTGAAACTTACAACAAAGTAAGCACTCGGTTAAGAGATTACAAAAAGTCTATTAGGACTACTCGGTTAAGAGATTTACCCTGATACACTAGTTAGAATGTCTCAGTACATGATCTTTCAATTTGCACTGTATGCAGATTATAGATCTTCTCTTTACTATATTATATTGATCTCTTCTATCAGATTTATCTCTATTCTATCCTTTCACTACTTAGCTTGGTCACTGAACTCTATATGAACGCTTCACTAATCTGAATGTGCCTCTCTGCTCATTCTCTCATATCCTTCACATTCTCTCTTTCACACTATTTTCCTCTTACACATTTTAGGGTTTAGATCTTAACCTTATATAATTAACAAAACATCTTTATGATTCAAGATCTACGGTTCAAATTAATTCCTTTTGCTGCTTAAGCCTTACTAATTTCTGATTGGCTCTAAGTATTACATAGGGATCAATGATTGTAAAATAGATGTGTAATCACCTCTGTAATTACCTCAACAAACAAAATACAAAACATGAATGTCACCCAAAATGATTTACCTCAATCACTGTCCCATAACAAACTCATATGTCGTTCCTAGCTCACTCAGCAAATGCAGTTCCTGATACTCAGCATTTACTATACTCGGCATATGTTGAAATCTCTATCACTCAGTAATCATTGCATATATGACTCGGCAAAACTAGACTTGACATAATACAAAATACTAGTGACCGTAAGTTTACTCAGTAGTACTACTGCTCGGTAAGTGTACATTACATAATTCGGCCTTTACATAATGACTCAATCGCAGTGATGATCGACCATCATTGCCTAGATAAATGACTAAGTGTGGGTCACTAATAGTCAAAAAAATTATAGAGATCTATAGGTTAAATAATGGTGGATATTTTCTCTTTTATTCTTTCTCATCTATGCAGTGTGCCTTCTTTCAGAAAGTGAGCCCTCTTGTAGTGAGCCTTTGCAGTGAGAATTATTTGTAAAAAAACATTAATTGATGTCACCCTAATAGGCCTTTATATAATTGAAAATTAATCTTCATTTTTTATTTTCCCTTAATATGGTTTTCCACATAAATTTGGCATTTTATTTTGTATGGTTTGTTGTGGTTCTTCCTTTTCACATGTTCCTTTAATGTTTACATTATTTTTAGATTAAGGATTAAGATAAGTTCTTTTGTATCTGATTCATGAGAAGAATTTTAATTTTTATGGACAACTTAATCACCCCCACCCCCCCCCCCCCCCTCTTATTTCTCTTGTGCATTTAACATTATATAGGTTTCATGAGGTTTTTTGATAAAAAAGAAACATAAAATAGTTAAGTACCGAAATTAAGACTAGATTCTAAATGATGAAGGTTGAGACTTGGAACCAATATAATTGTAGGATATTTTAGCAATAATATGGAGTGAGGTTCCCTAATACCTCCAAAATAGGGCCTTCAAAAGGGATTCACAAGTTTTAAGTTATGTGATGTTAGGTTTGATCCTAGTTTCAATATTCAAAGATAAGTAAAGTGTAGGATTAATATTGAAGATTTGATGTATAATAGGGCCCAAATAGGTTTTACAAGATCTAGGAAAAACATATACCAATTTAGGTATAAAAGGGAATGTAAAATTGTAAAGGGGCACAATTTACTATAATATAGCCTCTAAGGCTATAGTCCCTAGTCCACAGGGTTGGAAACTAATTGATTAAATACCTAGTATCATATTAGTGACTTCATTGACAAGTATCTTGTTTTTGTATTATCTTGTAAGACTATTTTTCATGGACAATAGATAGCTCCTACATGCTTCACTCCTACATTTAGTCATAGGAAGCGACACCATATAGTTGTATTTTTCATCCCATTTTAAGTTGTTTATATGAATATTTGTCAAATACATATTGTAAAGGTGAATATTCTTGAATGAAAATTTAAATGATTTCATTGTTTCCTTTTAAGTTATTTTATGTAATGACACAAACAAATTAAAAATATGAAAAGGACAAAAACACAACACAAATGGGAATCCCATCTACTTGGAATTATAGAAAAATATCTCTTTTTGAGGTAGGAGGAAAAAATATGAGTATTTTGTGATGCAAGGGTATTCTTGGGTGATGCAGGGGAATTCTTGGTCCTCGATAAATCTGCATAGGTGGTGTGTGTTTGGTCGATGTTACTTGGTTGCAGCCTTAACCGATGGTCTTGGCTATTGAAGGAAGCTCAGTCGCTGAAGGAACTCGGTAATCTCTGGCGCTCAGTGAAAGTGTTACTTGATGATGCCTGTGGTGCACGGTCGACACTAGTGCTCGGTAATGCTTGGCATGCTCAATTATTTCACTGTTGCTTGGTAGTTCTGGTTTACCAACTGGAGTTCTGTGTGATTTGTTGGGCCAAATTGGTGCATTTATTGTTGGTAGCTGTTGTTATAGGATGACATGTTGAATTAAATATGTGTAAGGCAATCTATAAGATGACTTGTATTGCATTTAATATTTGTTAGGAGGAGTTGATGGTTTCATCCAGCTGACTTGTGGCTGATGATTAGTATTTAAGGGGTGTTTGGGTAGATGTTTTAGGGAAAATTGGTAGTTCTTAGGAGCATCAATTTTGGATGCGCTGCTAAGCTAGAGTTGGTGAATTTGTGGAAAAGCTCTTCCATGATCTTGCAGATCAAATTGTTATTTGATAGTTTGTAGTTGCAGAGCTAGTGGTTTGCACACTTCGAGACAAGGAGATTTCTTGGAGGCTTTTGAGCTCGAGTTTAGATCTGCTTTACGGTTTCCATCAGTTACTGATAGTTTTTAGAACTAGACTAGCTAGATTTGTATTGGATCTTGTTGATCTTGTAGAATTTTTTCTGATTATAATTGGCCCTAACTTGGAAGGCCTTATAGCCAGGCATGTTAATGGAAAATTACTTTGAAAATAATTGTTGTTGTTGAGTATTCTGCTATGTTGATTATTGGCTGCAAGGTTTGGACTATCCTTAATTGGATCCACCATCCTTGACTGCGTCGGGTGATATCAGAGAAAGTTGATCTTGTTTGTGGAGTGAAGTTTACTCCTGTTGGAGCAAAGGTTGACCTAGCAAGGCTGATCTTGCAAAGTTGATCTTTATGGTGAATAGATCACGTGATCTTAGTTGCAGATCCATGGTACTGACTTGTGGAATCTTTCCCTAGTTTTTTTTGCAAGGTAGCAGGTTGAGCTTTAACTTGCATACAACTTGGATATTGTCACAAGGTGATCGATGTAGGGTTTTTTATAGAGGGTTTTCTCTTATCTTTAAGGATGCCTCCGAGAAGATTGGACCCTAGAGTAATTGTAGATCTCTATGATATTGTGGAATCTAGGATTATAGAGAAGGTGAAATATGATTTCAGATCTGAGATGGAACTATTGGAAAGTTGGCTATACTGATGTATATGACTTGATATAGTGTTTTCATTATGGTAACAAAGTCATATAGCAGTTTGGAGTTAGCACATTTGATGTAAAGATTAGAATTCAGTTAAGTGTTGAAGACTGGACAGTATACAGAGTTCTTACAACTCATACCATCAATGCACGTGTGTATGGAAGAATTATGGTATGCACCCTAGAAGTTAATTTAGTTAAACTATACTCATACTTAGTCTATGAGCACATAATCAGATGTGCAAGGATGAGAAAGATACAGTTAGTTGAAATTGCACAACTAGTGTGTGCTAGGAAATAACAGAGCATGGAGCCGACAATTAATATTTTGGTTTTCTATTATAATGTAATGTTGTAAAGGCTATGCACCCATTGTATTTAGGTTGCTGACATGTTTATATATTTAATTGTAAGCATGATTAAGCCAATTCATTTGGAAGCATTGTTTGTAATAGGTTATAGGGCCGACCTAGTTGTTTATTTTGTATGAGCGTATAAATATAAGATGCACCCATTGTATTCAGCATGGAAGTCAAGATAGAGTTGTAATAAGAAGAGCATAAGTATGCAAAGATAGTATAAGATGTTTTAGAGCTTTTCTAGAGGTTAAAGCATCAGTGCATCAAAGGAACTAATCTGACAAGTAGTGTCACAGTGATAGTTCATTCAACATATATAGTGTGTATATGAGATCAGAAGGTTGTATCCTTCACTACTTGAGCAGTCAGCTCTAGGACAGTGTGTCCAATCCCCTAACAGGGATTATTGTAAAAGACTCCTAATAGGTTCTGACCCTTAACAAGGTCTACTGTACTTAAAGCATTGTAAAGAAACTCCTAACAGGGTTAAGGATCTTCTAACGAGGATCACAAAACACTAGTGTAGAATATTAGTGAGTGTCAATTCCCATTGGGGTTTTTACCTATTTGGGTTTCCCTGTAACCATATTGGTGTCATGTGTTGATTTCATGTTTCATGCTTATGTGAATTTTTAATTTAGCACTTAAGCATTTAAGTTTAGTATAAAGATTAAAGTGAAAAGTTAAAATATAGTGAACACTAATTCACCCCCCCCCTCTCTCCATTTTCCCATTCCTAAAAATTGGTATTAGATCTCTGGTCCTCAGTAAAGAATTTTAACCACTTCAGGAGATCATGGAAAAAGTAGAAATGAAACAATTGAAAAGAAATCTTGAAGCTGCTTTTGAAGACCTAGACAATTCAAAAAGAGAAATTGAAGAACTAAAGGAAAAGGTTAGTGATTCTCAATTAATTATCAAAACACTAAGAAAGGATTTGAAATAATTCTCTAACAGTGATCTTGAAGCGAAGGTCAAGAAGTTGAATGAAGACAATGCATCTTTGAAAGTACTTGAAGAATTCAATGATAAGTTGGTCAATAATCAGGAAGTCTACAATGAACAAGTCAACGAGAACCTTCAACTCAATGAGGAATTAAGGGAAGCCAACTTGGAAATCTTGGAGCTAAGGAATAGCAAAGAAAGATTGGAGTCTGAATTGAAAGAAGAAAAGAATCACATTGACAAATTGCACACCAATTCTAATTTGATAAAATCTTAGTTGTATGCAAGAAGAGCCAAAGGAGACTCTAGCTGTATTGGATATAATGAAGCACAAAGCCAGATTGACAACATGCGAGGAAGAAAGGATACACAAAAGGACTCTACTAATACTGAGAAGACTAAAGATAAAAACAAAGATAATAGTGGACCACCCAAGAATGAGTGCAAGCAAGTAGAACACACTTGTTTTGCATGTAAAAAGCATGGACACATTGCAAGGAACTGCACAGAGGTAAAACCTTTTAATGGTTACTGTTATTCATGCAATAAATTTGGTCATAAAGCTATGAAATGTAAGACTAGTAAGAAGAACAGGATTCAACATGATCAGAGGAATCAGAATCAGACAAATGTAAGAAGTTCTCAGAATGTTACATGTCAGATATGTAACTATAATGGTCACTCAATGAGACAATGTAAAATGGTGACTCATGACAATGCAGTGAGGAATATAAGGCCTCTAGTCATTTGTCACTCTTGTAACAGGGCTAGACATATCTCATATTCTATAGATCAAGGACGCAAGGTCAGGAAAGCCCTAAAAAGGCCGAAGAACCAGTATTGGATCTTGAAGGAGAAGTCAATTTTGTGAAAGCCTCAGAGGATGCGAGCTTAATTTGGTCAGAGAAAAAGAAGGACAAGACTAATGAGTATGTATTGGATGCATCCATAGTAGATTCACCCTCTACATCTAGATGAATGGCCCTTAGGGTCATAGGGGGAGCTAATTTAGCTCTAGACCCCTGTGTGGCTACTATACTCATTCTCAGAGTATGCATGTTTGGAAATTTTGAAGTGATAGCTTGGGTTACACAAGTAGCATTAATGGTGGAATTCTCACTTTAAGTACACATAATGTTGTTTAATTACTCATTGCATTCAAATTCAGAGTGATTGAAGAGTAGAAAGAGCCTTGAAAGTTTTTGTGAAGACTTGGAGATTGATTTATTAGTAATTTGCAGTGCATTAAGTCAGTTACAGAAACCCTAGTTCTTCACGCCGATCCAGAAGTCTTAAGAGTATCTTATAAATTAGTTGATCAAGTAAGTCATAGCCACTCCCATAGTTTATGATGTTGCAGAGAAGAAGAGATATATATTTTAGAAGCATCCATTTAAGTCAACCATAGATGATTTAGACGGATATTTCTCCCGCATGCCTATGGGTGTTATGCATGTTGAGGACATTAGGGCATATATCTACTACAAGAAAGAACCGGTTGGGTTGGATAGGTTAAGGGTGCACATGGATACCATGTTGAAACCAGACAAAACATTCATGGATGAATATATTAAATGGAATGATCACCCTATTATTGAGTATGCTATGGCATGTGAATTCTATGAGACTGAATGGATAAATATTTTACTGACCAAAATTCATGATGAATTGTTTTGGATAGGTGATATGCCAGTAAGAATCAGGTCAATGACTTGATATATGAGATGACAAGCCTTTCTAGGATAGGCACCATCCTTCCCATAGGCAAGGATGTTAGAAATATTGTTGAGAAAACTTGTAAGTCAAGGAGTGATAGGCGCGGGATGACAATTGAGCCTATTGAACAAGTAGACATCAAATTGATGTCTATGATACTTGGATATAGATTTCATCACACTAGCAAGGTGAATAGTGTGTCTATGGGCACAATTCTAGTAGCCATCAGACTTGTGAAGGAAGATGGAGAGTTCAACTTGTGTGCAATCTTGCATGCATAGTTGATTGATAACATCAAGGCAATCAAGCATGACAAGACTAAGATATTTAGGTTTGGGTCATTGATCATCTACATGTATCTTCATATAGTTAGAAAGTATCAAATTTGTACTTGGATAAGTCCATTCCAGCCATGCCATAGATATCTAACAAGGCATCCACTGAGAGTACGTTGAGAGATTATGTAACATTGGAATTGAAGATCTTCGGGGCTAAGATGCAAATGAGGTGCAAAATTCCAGAGAGCATTGTGGAAAAGTATAAGGATACAATATGTTTTATGGTTGAAACTAATACAAATTTTATGGAAGCTATTAAGCCAAGAACCAAGTGGATTCATCCACTTGGTTATGAGGTAGAGGAACAGGTCCTTGAAGCATATGCGGAAGTACTACTATCAGCCCACAAAGATCCTAATGAACCTAGGTGGGGTACTTATGAGGAGAAGATAAGAGAAGTAGATGCCAAGCTAAATAATGCAGCAACAAAAAGAAAGGTTGCTAAAGTCACATCAAAGATCTTGAGAATACATGGTGTGTCTCAAGAAAATATTGACAAAGCAAAAGAACAAAAGATTGCTTTGGAATTAAAGAGCACAGATACAGCAAAGCTAGGCTCACAAAATGCCAAAATGAAGAAGGTAAAGATAGAGAAATCTGATGAATAGAAGGATATAACTAATGAAACTCCTTTTGTGCCCAAAGAAACCAGTGATCCTATTGCTCCTCCAGAGTATAAGCCAATGGCAAAGAGAAAGAAAGAGGTTGGCACTAGTTATCCATCCTCATGAGTCACAAGAAATAGAAGGAATACTCAAGCACCTCCTGAAGTAAGCTTTAAACCTAGTCTTAGTGTGCTAAGTGCCATAATAGTTAATGAGGGAAGAATTGATCAAGTAGGGAAGTTTTATGATAAGTATAATGAAATTGACAAGTCAGAGATTCATGGCATGATCATAAAGTAAATGATCAAGTTCAAAAGAATAGTTTTGGAACTAAAAACAATGATTCCTGACAATGTATGGAATATCCTTGAATTCCAAAAGAGACAAGCTATTGAGGAGGATCTGCGGATAAGGGAAAAGATTCTTGATGATACCCTTCGTGTATGTGAACTAGAAGAAAAGAAATTGTTGTTAGATTTGGTGAAGCCTCACCTCAGAACTAAAACAAGGACTCTGAATATAATGGATAAAAACTATGAGCTAGTTGCTAAAGAAATAGAGAAAGCCTTTGAGAAGGTATTCATCAATGAAAACATGTATCCACATACTGTGCCCACAGCTAATGTACCCACAATGGTTACCAAAGGGTCAGAGACCATCGAGGTACAGTCTACAGGTCCTCAAGATTCAGTGCCTACAGTGGAAGCACAATCAGAGGCAGACAAGTCTGCACCCATGATAGTCACTCAAGGACAACACTATTATCATTGATAATGTGGAGATAGCCATGGTGGCCACAGATAATGATTTGGAAAAAATTGAGGAAGCTTTTGTGGGCACACAAGAAGCTGAAATCTTATGTAGTTCCACTCCTCCCAATCAACAATAAGAAATTTTGATTGAAGACATTATAGAAAAAGAAGAAGAAAAAGAAAAAATAGAAAAAGAAGAAGAAAAAAAAGAAACAGAAAAAGAAGAAGAAAATATGGAACAAAAGAAAGAACAAGAAAAATAAAAAGAAGAAGAGAGTAATGAACCATCAGTTGAACTAGCCAAGGTAAAACAAGAAGTGATGGATAGCACTCCCATCACTCCCTCCTTAGAATTATTGTCAAATTTGACACCTGACACATTCAGTTTAGACTCATGGATAGAAGAACACCTGATTAAGTTCAGCGCCTTAGTTATGGAGAAGGAAAAGGAGAAACAAGTGATGATAAATCCTCTCCTTATGGAATTAGTGAACATACTGAATAGTTTGTTGCCTATGGACAAGAAAGTGTCTAAGGTACACTCTATTAATGATGTAAGTGTAGACACCTAAAAAAATCCTTTAGAAAATAAAGTATTTTTATTTTCTGAAAAATCTCTGATGACATCATCATTTGTTAATTAATTATTTATTTAATTTATTTATTTATTTTTATGCTATTAAATCCCTTTATCTTAATTAAAAATATTTAATTAAGGAATCCCTCCCAAAAATGTTTAAATCTTATTTAAACATTATTTCCCTATTTATTAATTATTTAATTAATAAATTGACCAAAAATCCCAAAATAGATTATTTATTTATTTTTTGCCCAAAACTTGGCCAATTTTCTTAAGATCACTAACCTCTTCCAAAATCCTCTAATCCTTCTTTAATTTTGATTAAAGGCTAATCTCATCATTTCCTAACCCTAAGCCCAACTCAAAATATTTAATTAAGATTAAATATTTAATCCTCATGTTTATTAAATTCATTTTAATAAATATTCTCAAAACCTAAACCATGGAAATAAATAAATCTTTATCTATTTCCTAAAATCTATGTTTATCCTAAGGAAGTTCTAGACTCTTCTAGAAAGTCTTATCCTTGTCCCCCTAATCCTAATCCTAATCCTAATCCCCCCCCTAACCTTGTCACAATTCCTAACCAAGGTTAGCCAACTCCTAAGCTTAACCCAAAGTCAACAAACTTCTAGAAACTTCTCTTACATGCATTAAATACATTTAAAGCCTCCTTATCCCTCTTACATGCATTTATGATGCATTTAAGAAGCCCCTCACCCCTTTCTTACACCCTTTGACCTTAGGCACATTTCTCAAATTGTGCACATCCCTCCCATCTTTCAACCCAATGCCCTTGTGACACTTGTCACAAGGAGGTGGCCCTGAAACTAGCACAATCCATGTGCTCCCCTTTGAATGAATCTTGGCCTCTCTTAAGGATTTTGATCCTGGCCACTCATTTCTCCTTCCTAAAGCCTATAAATACCCTCATTTCTAAGAGCAATCATCCACTTTTTTATTTTCAAGTAATAGTAATCTTATAATGTCATTTTCATGTTAGATCATAGCTTAAAATCAACTAATTGTTAGATTTCTTTGTTTTCTTCAAGTTTTTTAACACATCATAGCTTAGCAATAATGGATTAACATAGTTTATTTCATTGTTTTGCATAGCATATTATCAATATCACATCTCTGTTTGGTTAATAACAATCTTAGCATAAGCATCATGTAGCTCAAATCTTCATTAAAGCATTGTATTTGAGTTCTTGAAGCCTTAGGGGCAATTTTGGGTGTTCTACCCATTATTGTGCCATTTTTGGGGTTTTCATGAGTCTCAAATCATCTTAGAAAGCATTAGGAACATGCTCCAAGTGCTTAGAGAGCACACCCACATCCCCTTAAGCAAGAGCAAATCAAACAGTGCTTGAGTGCACCTGTTTAAGCTCAATCTGAGGTGGCTTAGCTTAGAGCTTCTTTATTTTTGATTGATTTCATGCTAGATTAAAATCTAAATCTTTGTTTGGTTTGAAAAATTTCAAAATAGGTACCGTCAAAAGCCTAGTCTACATTTTGGCATGCCCGGTGGGACCCCTGTCCTGACCATCTACTCCCAAATCAACATTTTGTGGTCGTTTTTCTCATCTTCTCAAAAATTTTGGGTTATCACATTCTGTCGTAGTACAAATTGTACATTTGTAGTCTACAATTGTGCATTTGTTAAAAAATTTGTAAATCTACACATTTATGCTTAAAAACTACGCATTTGTTAATTAAATTACGCATATGTCCTGATTTGCTGTGCATTTGTCATGATTTGCTGCACATTTGTCATGATTTGCTGCACATATGTCAAACAGAGCTGTGCATATGTATTTTGTAAAAAACTTGCATTTTGAAAGCATTTTTGCACAATAGGTATAGTTGCGCATACATACTCTATTATTGTGCATATGTGCAAAATTAAAAACTGTGCATCTATCACCTTTTCCTGTGCATCAATGCTTTGTATCTGTGTATTCATTCCAGAGAGCGGTAAACTGATGTTTTTAAAGTTCTTTAAAATTGATTTTTCTTGCAGTTTCTAAACTCTTGTTCCTTTTACAGGTACAAAATCAATCAATGACATTCCTAAAAAGTCTTTCAAATTGCTAAAATGAACTTCAATCATGCAAACTAGGACTTTAGAAATGCATTCACGCAAAATTAGGAACATTTCAAAGCTTTGGGTACTTAAAAAGAATCACAAATCTACATTCTGAAAATCTAAAATCATGTCCTAAAACTTCTGTTCAGTTGAAGACTAACATCTTTCTATTGGCAAATCTATCATCAAAAAAGTCCTCATTGCTCGGGGAAAATCTATCATCACTTGGGGCATATCAGATTCATCAAGATCCATATCAATCTGGTATTCTCCTAACCTTGTAAACTGTATCAGTTTTTGCAACCATCGGATCATAGTGTTCTTTCCTTGGTTCTTCGGCAACTGAAGAATTCAGATGTGATACCTACTAGTTCTGCTAAGACAATCGAGTCTAGAACAGGTCACTCACTTCTTAGCAATCCTAAGGTTTGGAATCAAACATTTTGACACTCTTTCACAATCATCGGTTCATCGCTACTACAGTGAACATTATCTTTGGTCATTCAGGACCTATTATCTCCATATCAATTCAATATCAATCAACTTCTATCTAATATCAATTATCAATTTCAAACATCAGTTTCATATCTCTATCAAACACAGACTGTCTTTGAACCACTGCGCTTCACACAGTAATTCAAAGAGGGGCAAAATGTAATACCCCAAAAATGGGCCATAAGTTCATTAATCTCCTATATCAACAAATCGAACGAAATCAACATCAAAGTCCTAATCTAAGGCACATCTAAACATCATCAAATCATAATTGATTATCTTAAATTCTGCATTGGGGAATATTCCTAGTAATATTCCTAATTATCTTAATTATCTTTAATTTAATGATTATTTGGCAATAAATCATATTTATCCTAAAATTTGATTAATTGAATATTTTTCATATTTAATTAATTAGATTTAATATCTTGCCACTTAATTGTTTAATTAAATTTAATTTTATCTATTATTAATTATATTATTTAAATTTGACAATAAATCCAAAATCTTATGAATAATTGATTAAATTCTTATTTAATTAATTAAAGCAAGTTGTCATTATTTAATAATATAGTTTTTAATAAAAGTTTGATTAAATAATTGATTAACCCATAAATCAATTGTTTTATTTTCAAAAATCAGTTAAGTTGGAAATAAATCACTTTATTATTAAATTAATTCATAAATAAAACATGCACAATCACAAAAGCAAACAACTATCAATTATCAATTAAAGCTTAACTCTATTTTGAGTTAATCTCTGCTTTTGCATATTTTTGTGAGTTAAATATCCTTTATTTAAAAATAACTCAAAAATCAACCTGAGTTATTTGAGTGATTTATGGCTTTTTCTCATGCACCTCCAAAGCCTTGGATTTCTATAAAAACAAGGCTCATCTCTTCATAACTCATCTCTCAATCATCTCTCAAATTTGCATCTACAACATCTCATATTTTGCACAATCACGCTAGAGAATTGCAATTGGAAGGCTCAAAGCTTATTGCAAATCAACATTGTTGTGAGATCAATTTCAAATTCATAGCTTTCATATTATTGTTAGAATCTTCATTCTCATATTATATCATTTCTAGATTAGCATTGTTAGATCAATTTTCATATTAGCATAGATTTCATATCAGTTTTCATCATTATTATTGCATAGAAAATACCAAAAATATAGATTAATTGCATTCATATTTCATATCAGTTTGGCATTCAAATCCTTCATTTAGGTGTCGTCTAGGTCACTGATCTTGATAACAATCTAAGAACATTAAATACATTCTCTCCCAGGAGAGGTTGATAGATCACGTGGGGTTGACATCACGAGCTTTGGTGAATCAAAATTGATTAGTGCGCCTTCTCTTATTGATTGATACATTCTCTCCCCGGAGAGGTTGATAGATCACGTGGAGTTGGCATCATAGACCTTGGTGAAGCAAAACTTTGTCTTAGCATGTCAGATTAATCTGTTTGCTTTGTTTGGGTTAAAAGTGAAAAGGTGTCAAAAATATTGGATCTGGAGCCAAGTCCCCTTGTGGTATACTATTGTGAGTGATCTTTAGAGAGGGTTAACCGTAGCGGACAATCCCTTCAAAGGGAAAACTGCATTGATGGAACCTCAAGCGGTTATAGCCATTTTCACCATGGTAGTGACAGCCGCTATATAAATATCCTTGTGGAAGAAATCTTCATGGGTATGGTTCATTGTTGGGTTTTCAGATCTCCCTAGCAGCTCCTGAAGATTAAGTTCTCAGACTGTGTCAAAACCCTGGTGCGCCAAGATTGGAGTTCACCCCTTTGGATCATAAAAGTTGCAGAGTCAAACCATTACTAAAAACCCTAGCGAGGCCAAATTTTTATTTTATAGGGTATATGTGTGTTATTGCAAAACATTTTTGGAACATACACAATTAGTGCTTTTGAGGATTAGAATGAATAAGTCACTTGATTGTTCATGCACAAGGTTGCTTTTGCCCTTGTTCATTGTTTTCAGACATGCTTGAAATCACTTGCTTGCTATTTTGCGTGCTTGTTTATCTATCTGGTTACTGAAAATGAACAAATCTGTTACAATCTTCAAATCTGGACATTGAAATTTGCAAACAATTCAAATCTGAAAACTCAAAATTTGTAAAATCTGAAGTAAAATCCTTTTCTGGAGTCAAAAGTCATCTCAGGAGGTCAGAAAGTCATACAAGTTTTTTTTCAAGTGTCATTTCATTACTGCCCATCTGTCATATGATTGAGTACCCAGTGTCATATGAGTTTTCATGCCAGCAAATTCTAAAAGTCAAAATCTTGCAACTATCGTACGAGTTTTGCAACTGTCATTTCATAACATACCCACTATCGTACGAGTCTGCAGAGTGTCGTTTGGGAAATTTTTGAAAGTTGTCAGAATTGCCAGATACCCAACTTTTTCAGCCTAGTTCTAGAATCTATCATACGAATCATTATGTCAGGAATAGAGCAATAGCTATTGAAAATCAGTATACATGTCTCAAAGAATCAGTACACATGAGGAAGAAACTCTAATCACCACTATGATGAAGCAGCTGCAAGTTATGCAAGTCCAGCTTGACAAACTTGAGAAAGAAAAGGAACCTAAAGAGTTCTCCATGGAAACTCTATGCTCTTTTCCATTTGATAAAGACTTGTACATGTCACCATGCCTCTGGATAGAATGTGAGCAATGTGACAACCCTTATGATACCTCTTCCATGGAGAGTGACACATCTAGCTTTGAAGACTATGATGGCTATGATGATAGATAATGTAATGATACCTATGACACCTTTGTTCCTAAGAGTCCTCCTCATCATTCGTTCCTACTTACTACAAATGGGCCATCACATTGGATAGATTGTGATGGTGATCCATATGATTCTGATTTTGAAAGAGATTTTGATGGCTTTTGTGGACAATACCTTGATTATGATCCATCTACTACTGTTGAGGACTATAAAATGCATCATGCTAGCTTGAAACATCAATACTATAAGGATCTCTCCTCTAAGAACTCTCAGGCTGAAAATAAAGATTACACTCTCAAGCAAGATCATGTTAATGTTGAACCTTTGTCTTGTGATGGTTCCCTTCCATCCCCTACTTCCTCCAATACTCGTACATTTCCTAAAGCTTTCAAGTCTTTCAAATCTTTCACAGAACCTTCATCTGACACAAGCCCTGATACTTTTCATGCTGTTCCCTATAGTTATCCTCCAGGGCTACCTCTTAAAGAAACTCAAGCTAACCTTCACTTGGCTACAAATAATTTCAATAATGATAAACCTAAAGAGCCTAAGCCTTCATATGCTATAATCCCTACTTCAGCTAGTCCTCCACCAACTTTTTCAAAGTCATCCATACAATCCCAACATGCTTCCTTGTCCTTAGAAGTGGCTCCATGTCAAGAGGACTCTAAAAATGATGAAGAAAAGAACATAAAGAAAGATCAAGATCAAGAACCCTCCATGTCATCCACTTCTTTTCCTGATGTCTCTTATCCGCTTCATGGTTCTTTTGATCCTGTACACCCTTTTTCATGCATTTCATCATGTCTTAAGTCTTCTCCTAAGCAAGATCATGATGCTACTTACACTGTTGAGCTTATTGACAATCAAAATGACCTTACTACACTTGCGCTTTCCAAAGATGATACTTCCATTAAGGTTGTTAAAAATAGTGTTGTTCCTTCCAATGTTAAGCCTATTGAAAATCAAAAGAAAAATTATGTGCTTATGCTATCCAAAGATCCTTGTCAAGATCAAAGTCTTCCATCTTCTTATTCTACCATTCCATGTTCGCTTCCACTTTCTACTCTTCCTAAGTCTTTGCAAGCTTTGAACAATCCTATCAAAGAAGGTGCTCATATTCAAGATGTCCATGATTCTATTGAAAATTCTAATGCTCACTCTAAAGATGTTGATATCCTTGGTTGTCATATAGATATTGATGAACTTATTGATTATCCTTTTGCATCTTCCACTTCCATCCTTGGACCTCTTCCACCACTACTAAAGGCTTCACGTCTTCCTTCCATCTTGGGTCCTTATGTCCCTTCACTTTTCCCTCCTAACTCTCCTTATTCACCATCCATCTTGGGTCCTTACATCCCTCCATCTCCCATATTTCCTCAAGATCAACATAGATGCATACCTTCAAATCCTTTTCATCCACCCACCCATCTAAACCATCCATATCCTCCTTCTCCTTCCACAAGTCCCAAGTCTTTTGGAAGTAACTTGAATGTTCAATACAAGAAAAAGAAGCAATACAAGAATCCATCAAAAAAAGAAGATCACCATGTCTCCTCTAATAGACATGGAAACATAAAGTCAAAAGAGATATCTAAGAAAAAAACTACAAGACAAGTATGGAATCAAAAATCCATCATTGAAGATATTCTCTCTAGATCATCAAAAGAAAATAAAAAGCCTATGGCTATATGGATTCCAAAGTCTCTCTTGAAAGAGTCTAGTGTTGAGCAAAAAGTGAAATTGACATTCAAGCTTCCAAAGGTTTCCACTTCATTTCACTCCAAAAATATTCTTTCATTCCATGCGCCTAAACCTCAACCTCTGCTATCCATTCGCCATATTCCTTCACATATTTCTTCATTTACATTTCCTCCACCCTCTCGCCACCCTTCAAGGTGTGTGTTTACGTTGATCTTGCCTTCCTTTCCACCTACCCTTTCACAATCCTTCCATTCATTATCCTTCTACCTTCTATCCTTTTTCCTCATTTGCATATTCCTCCTATCCTCCAACCTCACTCGCTTTACATAAAACCTTATCCTCCATTTTCCTCTTCCATATTCCTTTCCGTATCAGCATCTTTGAGCATATCATTTTGAATCCTTGGCATATCATGGTTTATCCTTTCAAGGAGCATTATCTAAAAAGCTTGCCTTCTTCCAAAAAAAATGAAAAATAAAATAAAATTGAAAATGTGCCTTGGTGAAAACTTGGAAACAGGCACCTTGGTAGCAAAAGTAAAGAGAAATAAATTCATCTTATGGTGAAAACCACTCCCTTGTGGTGCCTTGGATAAGTACCATGATAAAAACTTGGCAATCAGGCATCATGCGTAGTTCTTCTACATATTTCATCCATTCCATTTTTTCTCTTTGATCTTGACAATGTTGATCTATACACGAATATTTGGCTATCTTGTGAGCTATCTTATGATGATCTTGCTTTCATTCCCTTCCTACTTAGCCTTCATGTCCATCTTCCTCCATTCATTTTTGCCTATTGCTATCCTTTTCCCCTTTGGTCTTGATCTAAAAAAAGAAAAGAGAAAGAGTAAAGCACGGTGTTATGAAGCCTCTTGACATGTCTACTCCTTTAGACTACATCCTGTCCTTCTTTGGCATTATGCTTTTGTGACTTGTCCTATGCTAGCCTTTCATTGCTTGTCCAAATGCGCTTTACATGAGAATTTTTTCCTAGCTTGGGTATTCTTGAGGAGTTTTCCCTTGAGGATTTCTTCCCTTCATTCTCCTTCATTCTTTTGTCTTCCATCTCATCGACCAGGATGCCAATGCCTCTTGTTCTCCACCTTGCTAGACATTGGGACTAAACGATATGATCTTACTTGGGAGTTTACAATGGAAAAAGATGATATCAAGCATACCTAGTATCAGAACTAGTATCAAAACCAGTATTAGAACAAGTATCAGAACCAGTATCAGAACCAGTATCAGAACCAGTATCAGAACAAGTATCAAAACCAGTATCAGAACAAGTATCAAAACACCTACTAGGGCTACATCTTTCACTTTATTTTATGGTTCTGAGGTGGTACTACCTATTGAGGTTGAAATCCCATCACTAAGAATCAAAATGCATGGTCTAGTAACTGATGATGACTACAGAGTGTCTAGATTGCAAGAACTTGAACTACTAGATGAGTGTAGACAAGCAGTGTATGATCATCTCAGAGTATATCAGAAGAGAATGTCTAGAGGCTACAACAAGAAAGTCAGACACAGAGAATTTTAGGGTCTTGAGAGAAAATCCTAAAAATCAATCCCATCGAGAACGCAAGGGGAAGTTCTAACCCAATTGGCTGGGTCCCTTTGTAATCACTACTACTTTTGGCTCTGGCGCCTATCGACTCTCAATGACTGAAGGAGAACAGCTCCGAGAACCAATCAACATTCTCCATCTGAAGAAAGTCTATGCCTAAAGTATTCAGTCTATAGTAAAATGTCCTAAAAAAATTATAAAAATTAGAAAAAGTCCTGAAAAAATGAACATCTTGGTGAAAACCTAGCAATAGGCACCTTAATGATTCACAAAAAAATAAAAAAATATCAAAAGTACAAAAAAATTGAAAAAATGAAAAATACAAAAAAAATGAAAAAAAGAAACAAAAGTGCCTTGGTGAAAACTTGGAAACAGGAACCTTGGTAGCAAAAATAGAATCTCTGCCAAGATGGTGAAAACTCGGCAAATGGGCGCCACTTGTTCCAAATGCTCCATAGATATCAGTACAATCTTGGTCTTTCCTAGCTTTCAGTCTTACTTTAGTTTGTACATATCTCCTGGTTTGTTTCTGCATTTTCAGTTTTCAATAAGTTGGTCTGTACACCAATCGGCTCAAGCGTCTATATCTTATCAATGTTTAACACTTGAGGGAAATCAATGTCATATCCTATGGTCTCCCATGTATCTTAGATGAATCATATCTAGTCAAAGTCCTTTGAAGCTTTATATGAGTCAGTCAATCAGTCTTGTCTCCAGAAAGGTTTGCATCTACAACAACGCAATCAAACATCAAAACTCAACTGAAAACAATCTATGCTTTTTACATGCTTTTATCTCCTTGTATGCTTACTGATTCACATTGAGATTTTTGCATATTGTGTCCCTTCAAGCTCTTCGATGATGTCCTTTATAGGATTTAGAGAGTGATGACTGGGGGCATAATCTTTTCTTTGTCTTCTGCTTGTATGTGAAAATCTAATGTCTTTGGAAATTCTGGATTGAAATGGTGTCCGACTATAAGAGCCTCTATCTCAAATTGGATGGCCATGCGTACCTCGACCATTGATACCCGGATGATTCAAAGAAGTTTGATCTAACTACTGTCTTTTTGAGTGAGTTTTTTTTTCCTACTGTGAAACACGATCTTACCTAAGGATGTGAACGATAAAGGGTCACTACGGGTAATTCACATTGGATTTAGAATGATCTCTTGGCTGTTTGATGTGTTTGTCATGCAAGGCGTATTCAGGTCATCATGGTGTTTATGTTTTGATGCTTATACAAATTGCTATATCAAAATGGACATGATATTCAAGTCATCCTGGTGTTTGTGCCTTGGTGCTTATATCTAATCTGACATTCTGAAAACAAAATCAATATTCATATGTCCATGGTTGTTTTGGACCAGTGGGTGTTGTATTGGTTCTTGAGCGTTACAAATTGATATTCATATGTCCATGGTTTCATATCTAGTGGGCATTGTATTGATTTATCTAGTTACCTAAAAGTTCAATGATGATAACAAATCGACACATGATCAGTGACTAGGTCCTAGGTCTTAGGTTGCATTTCATTTGCATGTCTCTTTGCACTTTTGCACTTTGCATGATCTCACAAATTGCTTGAACACTTAAAAGATTCTTCAATCACCTCTTCCAATCTAACAAGTGTTGAATCTCACATGAAGGTTCCTCCAATGAAGCAACAAGTAGAATCCTTTTTCGGGATCAAAATTCAAATCTGAGATTGTTTATATTATTAACTACTTGCATATTCGACCTTCGATCATCACAGAAATCCATAATTCAACTTAACTGATTATCTTACATCAAACTATCAAAATTTCAACTTGGTCAACTATGGTCAACTCATGGTTTAACCTAGTCAAACTTGGTCTTTTGGGACCTTCCAACGATGCAGAATGCGTTCTCAAATGTATATAACCACTTTTCAAATCAATTAACATGCTTCTAAACTATCAACGCTGACTTTTCTTGTCATATTTGAATTTTAATCCCAAAGGGGGCATGGTATTGCACATAATTCAAAGTTTGTAAATCAAAATTCTATCGATCAAGTCTATCAATATCTTTCATCAGTGATCAAGACAAACAATCACGTCTAGTTACTGATTCATCAAAAAAGTCCTCATTGCTCGGGGCAAATCTATCATCACTTGGGGCATAACAGATTCATCAAGATCCATATCAATCTGGTATTCTCCTAACCTTGTAAACTGTATCAGTTTTTGCAACCATCGGATCGTAGTGTTCTTTCCTTGGTTCTTCGGCAACTGAAGGATTCGGATGTGATACCTGCTAGTTCTGCTAAGACAATCGAGTCTAGAACGGGTCACTCGCTTCTTAGCAATCCTAAGGTTTGGAATCAAGCATTTTGACACTCTTTCACAATCATCGGTTCATCGCTGCTATAGTGAACATTATCTTTGGTCATTCAGGACCTATTATCTCCATATCAATTCAATATCAATCAGCTTCTATCTCATATCAATTATCAATTTCAAACATCAGTTTCATATCTCTATCAAACACAGACTGTCTTTGAACCACTACGCTTCACACAGTAATTCAAAGAGGGGCAAAATGTAATACCCCAAAAATGGGCTATAAGTTCATTAATCTCCTATATCAACAAATCGAACGAAATCAACATCAAAGTCCTAATCTAAGGCACATCTAAACATCATCAAATCATAATTGATTATCTTAAATTCTGCATCGAAGAATATTCCTAGTAATATTCCTAATTATCTTAATTATCTTTAATTTAATGATTATTTGGCAATAAATCATATTTATCCTAAAATTTAATTAATTGAATATTTTTCATATTTAATTAATTAGATTTAATATCTTGCCACTTAATTGTTTAATTAAATTTAATTTTATCTATTATTAATTATATTATTTAAATTTGACAATAAATCCAAAATCTTATGAATAATTGATTAAATTCTTATTTAATTAATTAAAGCAAGTTGTCATTATTTAATAATATAGTTTTTAATAAAAGTTTGATTAAATAATTGATTAACCCATAAATCAATTGTTTTATTTTCAAAAATCAGTTAAGTTGGAAATAAATCACTTTATTATTAAATTAATTCATAAATAAAACATGCACAATCACAAAAGCAAACAACTATCAATTATCAATTAAACCTAAACTCTATTTTGAGTTAATCTATGCTTTTGCATGTTTTTGTGAGTTAAATATCCTTTATTTAAAAATAACTCAAAAATCAACCTGAGTTATTTGAGTGATTTATGGCTTTTTCTCATGCACCTCCAAAGCCTTGGATTTCTATAAAAACAAGGCTCATCTCTTTATAACTCATCTCTCAATCATCTCTCAAATTTGCATCTACAGCATCTCATATTTTGCACAATCACGCTGGAGAATTGCAATTGGAAGGCTCAAAGCTTATTGCAAATCAACATTGTTGTGAGATCAATTTCAAATTCATAGCTTTCATATTATTGTTAGAATCTTCATTCTCATATCATATCATTTCTAGATAAGCATTGTTAGATCAATTTTCATATTAGCATAGATTTCATATCAGTTTTCATCATTATTATTGCATAGAAAATACCAAAAATATAGATTAATTGCATTCATATTTCATATTAGTTTGGCATTCAAATCCTTCATTTAGGTGTCGTCTAGGTCACTGATCTTGATAACAATCTAAGAACATTAATCTCGTACCTACTAGAAGGCAGTAAATCGCTTGGTTAGATAGTTTTCAATTTTGCATGATTTTGATTATAGCTAACCTCTAATGTTTTACTGAAGTGTTGTGTCTACAGATCAGGTACAATTTTCACACACACAGCTAAGTCCTAAGAGTCATTGTCAATTTGAAAAATGAACATACTCTTGAATGCACTAAAAGAAACAAACATCTCTATTCCCTCTTTTGTTTCAATTCAAAGCAAGCACACAATCAAATCTTGAATGCCTTAAAAGGATCAAAACAAAGCACTTCAAAGTTCTTAAATCAACACGCCAATCTCAATCTTGAGTGCTCAAAGAAAGAACTTGCAATCACTCAAATCGTTTACTTTTTGGAGAAAGAACAAATCAAACTTTAAACACTTGTGTCTTCAAAAGTTTTCAAAGTTCAAACACACTTAATCAATTTGGGGAAAAGGAACAAACTTGCTTGATGTGCATTTAGGATTTTTTCAATTCTTGCAAAAACCTTGTTAAAGTAAGCAACATAGAACATTTGGACTCAGACAAGTTCACTTGCTCTACTTTTAGCAAGGCCTGTCCAAGGAGAAAAGTGTTTCCTCCTCAGAGAATGACCTCAAACTGGTATCCCTCCCAGCCGGTATATAAATAAAGTGAAGGAAAAAAGTACTCACTTATATCTCCTAATCCATTGGCATTTTGTGCCAAATACAAATGTCTGGGGATGGTAAATATTCCTCCCCCAGCATTGTTGGCTAGGCTCTTAAGTGAGTCATAGGCGGTCATCATAACCAGGTATGGAGACTCCATGAAACTATTAAAAACCTGATAAAATAGAGGCTACCCTATCTACCAAAAGTATCAAAATCCTTGTGCAAGGACCGATTCCAAGGGGTTTACCGGGTCGCCTCAAGATTACTCACCATTTCTATTCCCTTCAAGGGGGTACCAAGCTGTGGGCAAGCGATTTCGATACTCACCTTCCATAGGTAGATCTTCTTGAAGTGCTTAACAGTCAAAAACTTCATGAAAATATTGTTGAAACATACACTTTTCAAAGCTTTATCAGAGTCAGTTATCCTGTTTGTATCCTGCAAGGTTTCTTTGTCCCTTGTGGAGATTGCTTTTCCAAAAGTCTTGTTTATCTATCCTTTGCAGTTGGAAAAAACTAAATCAACCTACAAACTTGATACTCAAAAAATCTTGTAGAAATCAAATACCCAAAGCTTTACTATCATAAATTTCCCCAAAGTTATGCCCAATTTGATCAAACATCTGAAAGCTAAGTTACCCAAATCCAAAGATTATCAAGAGAAGAAAGTTGCAGAAAGAAACCTTAAGAGCCATCAATCCTCTATCCAAGCAACCCAAGCAGAAGAAAAATATCAAGAAAGACTTGATAATATTGGCTATAATGCAAAAGTCAAACAATTTGCCTACCAATTTTGAGTGAACCATCGCTATGTTAACCTTGAAAGAGAAGATTAGTTGGATCCATTGCATGTCCTATTCTACCTTTAGATCTCAAAATCCTATCTTGACAGTCCTTCATCCTAGTCTCATCCTAGTTTCATCTCTGCATCATCACCAAACCTTAGTTTCATCCTAGAGTCCTTCTTAGTTGCATACACCATGATCTTCCTAGTAGCATCATAGATCATCCATCCCAATTGCATCCACATCATCCTTTTATAAAGAACATTGTTCCATCATCCTTCACCATCTTTTCATCAGCAATCCACAATTAGAATCCCATATCCTTCATCCAAATCTAGTATCCAATATCCAAATCAGAACTCACCATCCTTTGCACCAAATCCAGAGATCCAAATCCACAAGCACTTAGTGTTTAAAACCTTTGAGTTGTTTTCATCCCCTATCCTAAAATCAAAAATCATCCCCTTTTTGATAGAACATTGTCTAAAGGGAATCCAACTTGTCCTTGCACAGCCTCGTCATCTCGAGCAAGAGATTGGCTTGTATTGATAAGAATCCAGTTGACCGAAGATCATTAGTCTATCCTAGGTTGGCCAAATCCTATCACTGATCCTCCATCGGGAAAAATAGCAGCTCATTGTTGACACTTAGTAATCTTCCACTAGCATCCCATCAATCCTCCACCCAATCTTGACCCAAATCAGAGCATCCCATCAAGCCTCCATCATCACCAAGCTTTTTTACCAATCTGTCACCATCTTCCATCAAATCTTCTGCCATCTTTGATCCAAATCCAAGCATCTCACCAATCCATGCATTATAGAATTTCATCATCCTTAGAAATTCCTTAAGCTTGCATCCATCATTCTTTAGAGTCTTTAGGAAATATCTTGCATCCATCTAGCATCTGGATCTCCATGCCTGTCGAGACAAAATTTGGATCTAGGAAGTGAAGCAACATGAATCCTTATCCAATCACCAGCACATCTGATCCCAACATTTTTACTAGCACAATGGTAGCCTATGATCCCCAAATACAAACTAGAAATACATGGGATGATCCCAATATCCCCTCAGCTCCTCTAGCAATAGAAACATTTGTGAATCATCCAGAGAATCCACCAGTAGTCAATACACTCATGGCCCAAAACTAGCAAAGCATGTTCACTAACTTTTCACAAGTGCATACTTCCATTCCACCATATCTCCATCCTCGCATTCCCATAAGTACTATCCAAATCCCAGCACAAGTATACTCTCCATTCATCCAACCATTCCTTCATCCAACCTTGCAAACATCTCAAGAAACCTCTGCCATTCCCCTTCTTCTGCAAGGAAGCTTTGCAAGTCTCGTAACACAAGCTACAACACTAGCTGCTCCATTCCCTATCATAGATACTTCATCATCTGCCATGGACGCTCAAGCTCTTGCTTAAATCCAACACTTGTCACAAAATCAACTCCCACCTATTACACAAAACTTTACGTAAGTAGTTTCGCCATCTTCCATAGGCCAATCAACATCATTCTTTCTAGGAGGGATACAATCATCCTTCCCCCTCACTTCACAAGCTTCTACATCCACACCTTTCATGCTGGGAGGGACACAAATGCCCTTTCCTTTCACTTCACAAGCTTCCACATCCATACCATCTTTTTCAGGGTCAACGCAATCATTTCCCTCTTTCTCCCAACAAGCCTCCACATCAGCATCATCTATTCTGGGGGCAGCGCAACCACTTCCCTTTCATACTCAGCAAGCTTTCGCATCAACATCACCCTTTTCATGGAGAACACAAATGTTCTCTTCATTTCCCCCCCAACAAGCATCTACCTAGGCACAAGCCCAGCAAAATTCCTTCACCATAGGAATGCCTTCCATGGGTTTTTCCAATCCACCATTCATATCCCAAACTCCCATTACATCTACCTTCCAAGCATCCGTTGTAGCACAATTCCCACCTCACACTAGTTCTCGTTGGGGTCTCACTCAAGAAGACATGAAAGCCTTTGGAATACCAACTCACTCTCCTACATCTGTGTTTGCAAACCAACAAGCCACCTTCTCACAAGTAGCACAACAACAACCATCTCAACCTCCACCAACTTCATCCTTCACAAGCTATCCATTCCCAACACCTAGTGCTTTTCAGAAAGTTCCTCCACCTTAGCAGCAAAGTTCCTCCCATTTCACAAGTCATCTTGCCCAGCCCCCCTTTGCTTCAAGCTTCCCTACATCAGTTCCACCCTTAAGTAATGCGGGAATGCACCTGACCTATATCGGTCAACCACAGAGCCAAGTTTAGCAAGGACCATCTTATCAACAAGCTGCATCATTCCACCAGCCACCCCCACAACAACCATATTTCTAGTCACAGCAACAAACCCCCATCATTTCCCAACAGCAACAAGTTTCCTCCTATCAGTTACAACAACAAGTCCCCGTCATCCCACAACACCAGCAAGTAGTCTCGTATCCTCCACCATAATATCCCCCTATGCTGCATCAGTAATACACCCAGCAAACATCA
The DNA here is from genome assembly GCA_027943335.1 of Chamaecyparis obtusa. NCBI lineage: Eukaryota > Viridiplantae > Streptophyta > Pinopsida > Cupressales > Cupressaceae > Chamaecyparis > Chamaecyparis obtusa. The sequence goes on from BSBK01002108.1 coordinate 679,223, forward strand.
CTCCAAAATCCACTCCAATCTACCTATCCCATTGGGCCATCTCCATATCCCACTCCACAATACCCACCTCAAATGGGAGTACCCACTCAAACACTAATTAATGCCGAGTGGGAAGCCATGAAGAACGCTCTTAAGGAGCTTGAAACCGATACCGATAGCAAAACCTACAAGTTTGAGGAGCTATTTCCTTATATGTTTGACCGATCCATTGCCACTATACCTTTCCCCAAGCACTTTGAGACACCTAAATTTGATAAATATTGAGGGAAAGGAGATCCAGTCAACCATATTAAAGAATTCTATATGGCGTGCCAAGAAGTAGCTTACAATGATAACTATCTCTTACGACTATTCCCCAAAAGCTTGGGAGGAACTACTGTTGAATGGTTCTACAAAATACCATGTGGGACTATCACAACCTTTGCTAAAATTTCTAAGAAGTTCATTGCCCACTATGCTCACAATGTTGAGAATGAGTTGACCTGTTTAGATCTCTACAACTCAAAATAGAAAGAAAGAGAAAGCCTAGCAGAATACTTGCAATGATGGCAGAACCTTACCACCAGGTTATCATACCAGCCACCTGAAAAACATTTGACCAAAATCTTTATTGATAATCTGCATCCTAAGTTTTCCCACTTCATGAGGATGAATTGTCTCCAAACCTATCAAGATATCAAGAGGAAGGGGATAGGTATTGAAAAGGCCCTCCTAGATGAAGGCATGATCCAACACTTCAAAAATGATGCCCAAAAACCCAACAATGATAAATATTGTTACTCGAATCGTAACAAGAATGTTGTTACTAATGGAGCCACTGATACCAAGCATGTCCAATTTGTCATGGCTAGTCCTCCATCAACTCTTTCATACCAACAACAATAAGCACCTATCTATCAACAACCTCCTCAAGTCCATCAACAACCCACGCAACAATATCATTCTTAGAATAATCAGCAGAATTATCAGCAGCAAGCCCATTAAGCTTATCAACGTAATCTAAGCAATCAGGTCAATGCTGTTAATGTTGCTCCCAAATAACACAAGCCCAGAGCTCAGAAAAATCCAAGGAAGACCTTCACACCACTAGGTGATCCTTTGGATGTTATCTTTCACCGAATGGCCAAGGCCAACTTGATCACATTTCTACCAATCCAGCCAGTTGATGATACCACTCCCAAGCCCGATTGGTAAAAAGATCACGAGTACTGTGATTATCATCATGTCAAAGGACACACTACTTTGAAGTGTATGAGACTCAAAAACTATATCCAAGATCTCATTAATCAAAAAGAGATTCAAGTAGATACACCCACTCAAGCCTTGCCAAATGCCAATTTACAAATCTATCAGAATGTGTTCCCACAACACAATGCTGGGAAGAACCAAGCTAATACCAATCATCCCTAGAATCATGGAAAAGGAAAGAAAGAAGATCAGACTACTACCTACATTAATTATGATAAATTTTTTGGATGTATAACCCAAGTTGAGCCTAGAGTCAATGCCATCCATGTTAGAGGAGTGGATCATCAATGTGTTGTTACTACCCATAGAGGCCAGATCACTGTTGCTAGTGCCCGTCCAAGGCCAGTACATAATGCACAAAATGCATAGTATAACCTCATAGAACATCTTGGGAACACACCAGCCCAAATATCCATCCTGGACCTTCTTTGCACTTCACCTCTCCATCAGGAGATCCTTGACCGAGCTCTCAAAGAAGGACATGTCCCCACAGACATTAACACCACCTAGTTTGTGACCCTTATGGGACATCTATCTATAGCCTGTGCTTTATCCTTTAAAACATATGACATGCCAGAAGTTTTACCTAACCATACTCTCCCTCTCTGCATTGTCATCATGGTCAAAAACTTTTCCATCAAATGGGTCTTAATAGATAATGGCTTAGCCCTGAACTTGTGTACTTTGAAATTCATTCAGCAGATTGGGTTCACACAGACTGATATAGCACATGAAGTAATCACTATCAAAGCCTATGACAACTTGGAGCATACCTCTAAAGGTACTATTACTTTGCCTATTCAGCTAGGCCCAGCAACACAAGATACCATTTTCCATGTTGATCTTGACCTACCATTCAATATCCTCCTAGGCCAACCATGGATTCATTCCATCAAGGCTATACCATCTACATACCATCAATGCATCAAATTTCTGCGTCAAGGCACTGATATTACCATCCATGCTAATCCCCAACCCTTTGCATATTGTCGTGCAATGGAAGCATCATTTCCTCACTCCACTCATTATCCTGGAACTGACATTGGTACTTCTATTGCCAGCTATTCCTAATCCCATTGTGATCCAGAAACCATTCTCACCTCCACCCTCTCTTCTATCAAGATCAATAACCAGGGATGTGGTGAATATAGCCTACATGATGCATTTGTCAGAGGGGACCTCCCGCTTGATCCACATACTCAAGGGCACCCGAATCCCCAAAGAAAGCCTATTGAAGAGCATCATGAAATCAAGAGAATTGGATCTATGACTTTTGAATCCCATGGCAACATAAACAGTCAAGAGATGGATCCTAACATCAATAGGTGGTTGTACAAGGATCCCCCACCACTTGACACCGAACTTCTTAGCTATTTAAAAGATAAATATCCAAAACAACATAAGTATACCACTGAACAATGGAACTATCAAGGCAATGGTCTAGGACCACAAGAAGGCGGTAGGCAATATCCCATCATAGCATCAAATAATCCTAAGCATCAAGGTCTTGGCTTTAATACTCCTTGCCTGCATATACAAGAGCCCAATACCGCAACTAAGGGCACCAACATGACTAGCATTCCCCTCTTTAATAGCCAGGATGACCTCGTAGAGATCAAAGATATCCCTAAAGAGAAATAAATCAGATCCTATGATGATATCTTTGATGATGACACCCTCCTAGGGACTTCTGTCCTCCAGCAACTTGCCATCAATCTCATAGTACTTCCCCTCACCCACCCTGAACTCATAGACTGGGACCAACCAAGCATCACACACATCGATGAGTTCCAAAGCGTGGAAGCACTCCTAGAATTCATGGGGGCATCAGGCCCACACTCAGTTCAGGATTCAGAGTCAACTCACATCTGTAAGCTTGACCCAAAAGGATACTTTGGAGAGGAGGCAAGCTTTAGTTGCAAAAGATAAATAGAAAGATTAAAACATGAGTCCTTATGTGAAAACCCTCCTGGGGCACATTCTGATTCCAAAAAGTAAAAATTAAGAGTGTATCTTCTAGTGAAAACTTGGCAATTCAAGCGCTAGAAGATGAAGACTTGCCTCTTCCTCCCATCTAGGATTATAGACTTGAGCAGTCACCTATCATCATAGAAGAAACCAAGCTAGTCAACTTGGGTACAGAGGAATGTCTGAGGATCACCTACATTGTAGCCAACATGACAAAAGGTGAAGAAATGGCTTTCACTACGCTACTTCAAGAAGCTACTGGGAACTTTGCATGGTCATATGCACACATTCCTGGACTTGATCCTAAACTTGTTATTCATCATCTAGCTGTGGACCCCAATGTTAAGCCAGTAAAGTAGAAGCCATACAAAATGCATCCCAAAGTAGCTCTATTGGTAAAATCAGAACTAGAAAAGCTCCTAGATGCAAAAATTATCAGAGCTATAGATTACTCAGATTGGATCTCCAACATGGTACCTATCACAAAGCCTTCCAGTGACATCCAAATTTGTATAGATTTTAGGGACCTAAATAAGGCATGTCCTAAAGATGATTTCCCACTACCAAATATAGACATGATTGTAGATCTTACAGCAGGTCATGAAATGTTGTCACTAATGGATGGCTTTTCAGGCTACAATCAGATTCGTATAGCAAAAGTAGATCAACACAAAAAAGCATTCACAACTCCATGGGGTACCTTCTACTACAACATGATGTCATTCAGGCTAAAGAATGCAGGAGCCACATATCAAAGAGCAATGACAGCAATCTTCCATGACATGATCCACAAGATTCTAGAAGACTATGTGGATGATATTCTTGGAAAATCAAAGACATGCCATGAACACCTTGACATTCTTGAGAGTGTGTTTGATCACCTGCAGCACTATGGGTTAAGGCTCAATCCAAAGAAATGTTTCTTTGGTGTTACATCTGAAAAGCTCCTAGGTTTCATAGTATCATGATGAGGCATAGAGATTGACCCTAAAAAGGTCAAAGCAATAACAGAAATGCCTCCACCAAGAACACTCAAATAGCTCAGAAGCCTACAGGGAAAGCTTCAATTAGTGCGTCGGTTCATTTCTCAACTAGTAGACAAGTGCCAACCTTTTACGCATCTCTTATGCAAAGACACAAGCTTCAAATGGGATCCCATATGTCAGAGAAGCTTTGATAAGCTCAAGGAGTATCTAGCTAATTCTCCAATCCTAGTACCACTAGTTCTAGGATGCCCTCTCATACTCTACATCTTGGCAACCACTATAGCACTGGGGGCACTCCTAGCTCAGCATGATGATGAAAACAAAGAGAGAGCCATCTACTACATTAGTCGAACTCTTGTCGACTATGAGCTTAATTACTCACCCATGGAAAAAGCATGCCTTGCAGTGGTTTTTTCCACTCAAAAGCTTAGACATTACATGCTCAGTCACACAATCAAGCTCATTTCAAAGGTGGACCCCCTCAAATATCTACTATCAAGGACAACTCTCACAGGCCGTATGGAAAAATGGGTCATGTTACTCAGCAATTTTGACCTCCAGTACATAGATCAGAAAGCAATCAAGGGGAAAGTCATTGCCAATTAGCTAGCAGAGGCACCACTGGTGGATGCTTATCCACTAATCATGGAATTGCCTGATGAACACTTATGTATGATCGAAGAGCAGCCCATGTGGAAGCTATACTTTGATGGCTCCTACACATCACATGGATCAGGGGAAGGAATCTTATTTGTCACACCTCAAGGTGATTACATTCCAAAATCATTCAAGTTGGGATTCCCATGTACTAACAACATTGCAAAATATGAGGCACTCATCTTAGGTCTCAAAACAGCCATTCAATAGAATATCATAGAACTACAAGTGTTCGATGATTCACAACTGATTATCAAGAAAGTCCTAGATGAATATCAAACAAAGGATAACAAGCTGCTACCTTATAAAGAACTCATGGACAGATTGAAAGAGCATTTCCTGAATCTACAGTTTACACAGATACCAAGACTTTAAAATAAAGCAGCTGACGCAACGGCAACTATTGGGTCCTTGTTAGAAATACCACACGATGCATCACAGTATGAATTCCTAGTCAAGTAGCTACATACACCATCTTATGAGAACGTTAATGCAGAAATGGTGTGTGTCTTGGTTGGTCCTTAGTCCCCATGGTACCATGACATCCATGCATATCTAAAAAATGGTATCATATCTCCCCATCTCACCAACAACCAATGCCAAAACCTTATTCACAGAGCTTCCTGCTACACTCTTGTAGCCAACACCCTTTATCATCGAGGGTATCACAACATCCTCTCTAGGTGTTTAGATTCAAATGAGGTCATCCTGGCTTTACAAGAGGTCTACGCTATAATTTGTGGTGCCCATATGAGTGGCATGGTTCTAGCTAAGCAGTTGCTTCGAAATGGGTATTATTGGCCAACCATGGAACACGATGCTTATGAGTTTGTCAGAAAATGTTTACCATGTCAGCAGCATGCAAATTTGATTCATGCACCAGCACAAGACTTGCAGCCCATTGCACCACCTTGGCCATTTTCATGTTGGGGCTTTGACCTTGTCGGCTTAATCACTCCCCTTTCCTCAGATGGACACAAGTACATAATAATTGCCATAGAGTACTTCACCAAATGGGTTGAAGTGATTCCACTCACCCTAACTACTGGCATACAAATATCCAAGTTCATCCTTTACCACATCATTTTCCGCTTTGGCATACCATCTACCATCTTCACAGACCATGGTACACCTTTTGAAAACCAGCATGTGGATGATCTGTGTGCTAGACTCCACATCCATCACCGTTTCTCCAGTCCATATTTCCCTCAAGAAAATGGCCAGGCTGAGGCAACCAACAAAACTATCTTGAAAATCCTCAAGAAGGTTTTCAATGATTCTGGTCGTGATTGGCACCTCCAAATCAATCCCACCCTTTGGGCCTACCATACTTCTTATCGCACTCCCACAGGCACCACCCAATATTCCCTTGTCTATGGTGCCAAAGTCATTCTATCGATTGAGGTTGAGCTCCCATCATTGTGAGTCTCCATGAAGAACTACACCACTGATGAAGACTATCATGTGGCCCGTCTCACACAGCTAGACCTGTTAGCTGAAAAGAGACAACAAGCCTATGATCACCCGGTTGCCTACCAAAATTGACTCAAAAGGAGTTATAACAAGAAGGCCCATCCTAGACAATTCCAGGTCGGTGACATAGTCCTCAAAGAAAATTAGAAGGTCCAAGCAAATAGAGAAAAGAAAGGCAAGTTTGAGCCTACTTGGTTGGGCCCCTATGTTGTCACAACATGCTTTGGCTCCGGAGCTTATCAGCTATCTACACTAGAAGGTGAGCCTTTGAATGATCCAATCAACATCATACATCTTGAAGAGGTTCTATGCCTGAACCAAATTCTACATATTCAGAAAATCCATAAAAATTTGGAAAAAGTAGAAAAAATCAAAAAAAAAAAAAGAAAAGAAAAACAATCGTCCAATGGTGAAAACTTGGTAATTCAAGCACCTTGGACAAGTATGTTGGTGAAAACTTGGCAAACAAGTACCATACATAGTGGACCAAGTCATTATCTATCAAACTCCCATCCCTCCATCCCTCCATCCCAGTCCTTTTTCACCCATCCCCATCCCCCTCCCCCATCCCCCAACATTCCTCTTTTTATAATCCTCAAGCAAATCCGCAATCCCACCTGCACATATCTTGTACCATATCTTGTATCATATCCTGTATAGCGTGATCTTCCTATCCCCAATCCTGAGCTTCTATCCATATCCATTGTATGTCTTTTCCCATCCATTATACATATCATCCCTTTTTGTTGTACATAGTCCTTGTCAGTCCTACCGCAACATTTGATCAGAACATCTTGTCCTACCCAGCCTTGTACTTCAGCAACATCACTTGTCGACTATTCTTGATCCCAGTGATTATTCTTTGACTTCATCATTTTCCCATCGACCAACAACACTCATTCTCTCATCAATCCGTGGGTCCTTGAGGATGTATCCTTCCTCCTGTCAAACCTAATCTTCCACCCATCACACTAGGTCCATGTCGATGCATCCTTCCACACATTCAGACCAATCTTCCCACCATTAATCAAATCAGTCACATCAAATCTCTCTCTTTGGCAAAGGATGTCTTTTTGGAGTTATCATTTCGGTCTTGGATTTTGTCCTTTGGATTTTTTTAATCTTTTACAGCTTCTCGTTGTTCTCTACTCAAAGTCACCACGATCCTTTATATCATGGTGCGCTGCGAATGAGGACAATCTGGGGTCAGGTCTTTTGATCTTTTGATTTTGCTTGTGAGTCAGTCGGATGTGACCCTTGCATGATTCACATGTGATCTTCTGGGTTACATGGTGCACTTGGGAAATTTCATTTTCTTGTGGTTTCTCCCGCATCGTTTCAACCATGCTTCCACTTGGGTTCATGTGTGATGCTGGGGCAACCTTGCGTGTCTTTTTCACGTCAGTCCTCTGCAACTTTGGTGACAAGGCCTCATGATCCCAGTATCCTTAGTAGGTCTCTCATGTTGCTATATTAAACTAGGTTGTGCTCTCCACATTTGCACTTGGAGCTTCCCCATATCCCTTGCATCCTGCATCATATAGATTAATCTTGCATCTTTCATCTCCCATGTAGCTGCATCCTACATTTTGCATTCCATCTCATCTTGCATTCACCCATATTTGCTCTTAGAAGTTTGGTTATTTATCTCCCCTTCTTCCTAGGTCCTTCTTTCTCTGTTTCCTTTCGAGAAAATTCCACAACATTTACTCCTTGCATTATTTTCTCGAGGGGGCACAACCCCCTTATTCCTCTAAATTCTAGCCTTGGGCATCTTATTTTCTTGTCTTTGACACCATGCCACTTGTGGCATCGCATCAAAGAGGGGAAAAATGTAGACACCAAAAAAATCCTTTAGAAAATAAAGTATTTTTATTTTCTGAAAAATCTCTGATGACATCATCATTTGTTAATTAATTATTTATTTAATTTATTTATTTATTTTTATGCCATTAAATCCCTTTATCTTAATTAAAAATATTTAATTAAGGAATCCCTCCCAAAAATGTTTAAATCTTATTTAAACATCATTCCCCTATTTATTAATTATTTAATTAATAAATTGACCAAAAATCCCAAAATAAATTATTTATTTATTTTTTGCCCAAAACTTGGCCAATTTCCTTAAGACCACTAACCTCTTCCAAAATCTTCTAATCCTTCTTTAATTTCAATTAAAGGCTAATCCCATCATTTCCTAACCCTAATCCCAACTCAAAATATTTAATTAAGATTAAATATTTAATCCTCATGTTTATTAAATTCATTTTAATAAATATTCTCAAAACCTAAACCATGGAAATAAATAAATCTTTATCTATTTCCTAAAATCTATGTTTATCCTAAGGAAGTTCTAGACTCTTCTAGAAAGTCTTATCCTTGTCCCCCTAATCCTAATCCTAATCCTAATCCCCCCCCTAACCTTGTCACATTCCCTAACCAAGGTTAGCCAACTCCTAAGCTTAACCCAAAGTCAACAAACTTCTAGAAACTTCTCTTACATGCATTAAATGCATTTAAAACCTCCTTATCCCTCTTGCATGCATTTATGATGCATTTAAGAAGCCCCTCACCCCTTTCTTACACCCTTTGACCTTAGGCACATTTCCCAAATTGTGCAATCCCTCCCATCTTTCAACCCAATGCCCTTGTGACATTTGTCACAAGGAGGTGGCCCTGAAATTAGCACAATCCATGTGCTCCCCTTTGAATGAATCTTGGCCTCTCTTAAGGATTTTGATCCTGGCCACTCATTCCTCCTTCCTAAAGCCTATAAATACCCTCATTTCTAAGAGCAATCATCCACTTTTTTATTTTCAAATAATAGTAATCTTATAATGTCATTTTCATGTTAGATCATTGTTGGAAATTTGGCTAATGTGGATGCATAGATGTTGTCATTATGGCAACATATGATCTCTATTGAGAGCGCAGAATCTGGAATGCAAGTATGGCAAGTTGAAGGAAGAAATTGTTTAAGTATGGATACAGTGATCCTGACAGAGCACCCGATGAAGATTTAGTTGGCGACATCCACTGGAGCAATATTTTTATTTGCATAGTTAACTAAAGCTTCAATAGAGTATGAGGATATCCCATCTTAGTGCGCATAAAGTTTGGAGCAGTACGAACAAAGTTATTCGAAGTTTACCAAAGACAGTTCTTGCAGACAGAACAGTTTTGGAGACAGTATTAGCGAAAGAGTTAAGGGATTATTTTTGCTTGTCAAAATAATGACTTAACATTATGAAGGGCTGACATCCTAGATGTTTACTCTTGGATAAATATTTTGGAAGCTGACCATATAAAGTTATTAGCTGTAATAACTCATATATTAGGCATACTTGAAATGTAATGAAAAAGTGTGTGTGATGTGTAAAAAGAAAGAAAAGGATAACTTGCGATAGTTGTATATTGTGATAGCAGCAAAAGCTATTGATGCGAAGTTGTAAGCGGTACCATACTATAGTAAGAAATATTTTGTATTACCTAGTTGGGCAGTGAGCTCAGCTGGTGATCAGGTTTTGTAATCTAACTCCTAATAGGGTTAAGGCTTCTAACAAGGCCTAAAGTCCTTTAACCAGGACAGATCTACTATATATTGTAAATTGACTCTTAACAGGGTCCAATATCCCTAACAAGATACTTTTGATTAGTGATCTTTGTGGGTACCATCCCCACCAGGGTTTTCCCTTGGCCAGGGTTTCCTTGAGAACATATCATGTGTTATGAGTTATTTCTATTTACTGGTATGTTTGTTAATCTTCTTGATAATCTTTGTATGCACTAAAGTAATCTGTTATATCCATAAGTGGGCAAAAGAAAAATTTTGTGAAATACTGATTCACCCCCCCCCCCCCTCTCAGTATTTCCTATTTCTAACAATCATAGCTTAAAATCAACTAATTGTTAGATTTCTTTATTTTCTTCAAGCTTTTTAGCACATCATAGCTTAGCAATAATGGATTAACATAGTTTATTTCATTGTTTTGCATAGCATATCATCAATATCACATCTCTGTTTGGTTAATAACAATCTTAGCATAAGCATCATGTAGCTCAAATCTCCATTAAAGCATCGTATTTGAGTTCTTGAAGCCTTAGGGGCAATTTTGGGTGTTCTACCCATTATTGTGCCATTTTTGGGGTTTTCATGAGTCTCAAATCATCTTAGAAAGCATTAGGAACATGCTCCAAGTGCTTAGAGAGCACACCCACATCCCCTTAAGCAAGAGCAAATCAAACAGTGCTTGGGTGCACTTGTTTAAGCTCAATCTGAGGTGGCTTAGCTTAGAGCTTCTTTGTTTTGGATTGATTTCATGCTAGATTAAAATCTAAATCTTTGTTTGGTTTGAAAACTTGCAAAATAGGTACCCTCAAAAGCCTAGTCTACCATAAGTACAATCATTTCTCAGTTCAAAAGTAATTTATCAAGCCTTGAAGAATCTACATCCCTAGTTGCAGAAGAGAAGTACCTAAAGAAGAGATTAAGAGAACTGATGAGAAAATTTGCATTAGATTTGAATTCACTCAAGATAGGGAAAGCATCTTTAAAAGAATTTGCTGATCAAGGAAGGGAAAGCATTACAATCTGCATGGATCAGGATAAGCTCACTAATGCCCATCTTAAGAAAATAAAAGAGGTAGAAGATATGATTGAGAAGGTCAAGAGTACAGTAAAAGATCCATCAGTTGATATAAATATGTGCAACAATGTTTACCAAGGTTAGATTGATAAGATTGAGAAGGAAGAAAAAGAGATGTCAAAGATCAGGGCAAGGCAGACTCAGCTAAGGAATGCTCTTGCACCCTCATTAGACATACTTGATTAGAAAATCAAGGATATAGATGCCACAATGGAAACTTATGATCATAGTCCTAGTAGTAACTTGGAGAAGATGGAGAAGCTACAATATGCCTTATGCACCCATCTCCAGATAGTACATTCATTGATCACTTTTTGGAAGAAGTAGATCCAAAACCTAAAGATAGCATATCTAGATGTTTTCCCTCAGTGAGTAGGTGTAAATAATTTTTTTTTATACACATTTGTCATTAATGTCAAAGGGGGAGTTGTGTATAGAATATGGATTATAATATAGATAGGGAGATATAAGATTATGTATAAGAAATGTATAGAAGACAAAAAGTTTTTGTGTTAAGCGATAGTTAGAAACTTGGCCATATTACTTTGTCGCCATCAATGACAAAGGGGGAGATTGTTGGAAAGTTGGTTGTACTATTCTATATGACTTGATATAGTGTTGTCATTATGGCAACAAAGTCATATAGCATTTTGGAGTCAGCCCATTTGATGTAAAGATCAGAATTCAGTTAAGTGTTGAAGATTGGACAATATACAAAGTTCCTGGAGCTCAGAGCATCAATGCATGTGTTTACAAAAGAATTATAGTATGTACCATAGAATTTAAGTTAGTTAGACTATACTCATGCTTAGTCTATGAGTGCATAATCAGATGTACAAGGATAAGAAAGATATAGTCAATTGAAGTTGCATAGCTAGTGTGTGCCAGCGGAGAACAGAGCATGGAGCCAATAGTTAATATTTTGGTTTGCTACTATAATTTAATGTTGTAAAGGCTATGCACCCATTGTATTTAGGTTTCTGACATGTTTATATGTTTAATTATAAGTACTCTTAAGCCAATTCATTTGGAAGTATTATTTTTAATAGGTATAATAGGGCCAACCTAGTTGTTTATTTTGTATGAGTGTATAAATATAAGATGCGCCCATTGTATTCGGCATGGAAGTCAAGATAGAGTTGTAATAAGTAGAGTAGAAGTATGCAAAGATAGTATAAGATGCATTAGAGCTTTTCTAGAGGTCGAAGCATCAGCGCATCAAAGGAACTGATCTAATGAGCAGTGTCACAGTGACAGTTCATCTAGTAGATATAGTGTGTATCTGAGATTAGAAGGTTGTAGCCTTCACCACTTGAGTAGTGAGCTCTAGGATAGTGCGTCCACTCCCCTAATAGGGATTATTATAAAAGACTCCTAACAGGGTCTGACCCTTAACAAGGTCTACTATACTTTAAGCATTGTAAAGAAACTCCTAACAGGGTTAAGGATCTTCTAAAAAGGATCACAAAATACTAGTGCAGAATATTAGTGGGTGTCAATTCCCACCGGGGTTTTTACCTATTTGGGTTTCCTCGTAACCAAATTGGTGTCATGTGTTGATTTCATCTTTGATGTTTATGTGAATGTTTAATTTAGTACTTAAGCATTTAAATTTAGTATAAAGATTAAAGTTAAAAGTTAAAATACAATGAACATTGATTCACCCCCCCTCCCTCTCAGTGTTCCCATTCCTAATAGCAATTGATGAAAAATGACATAGTCACTAAGATCATGAGAGTTGTACTGGTTTACCTTAGAATGTTGGTACTAAGGATGGTTATGAAGAAGATGCTGAAGACTTTGAACCTATTGGATCTAGTGGTGATGACCGGAGGGACAAATCTGGTGAAGATAGAACTGCTTGGTTGCATAGATCTGAAGCTCGGTTAAGTAGTAGTTACCAAATGAAAGTCTCTAATTTATCTGGAACCTTGAAACCTAAGAATTTGATTAACTAGATTAGTGAAATTGAAGATTTCTTTGAGCTAGAAGAAATTAAAGATCCTCTTCGGGTGAGATTGGCAAAGACAAAGTTGAAAGGACATGCTACTCTTTGGTGGAAAGAGCTACAAAGAGATAGAGAAGATGAAGGTGAAATGAAGATCAATTGGTGGAGGTTGATGGTGACTAAGTTGAAAGATAAGTTCATACTGAATGACTATGAGCTTGACTTGTTTAAGAAGTTGTAGAATCTAAAGCCAAAAGGATTTGTCTATTGAAGATTATACAGAGGAGTTCTACAAACTTATTATTCATTCTGGACACAAAGAACTTGGTAAGGAAAAGGTAGCTCGGTAAGTGAATGGTCTAAGATTCAACATTCATGATGATCTTAGCATGCTAAAGATTGATTTTGTTGAAGATGCTTATCAGTATGCTCTGAAGGTAGAAGATAAGTTAAAGAGGAAACAACATAGTAACTCTTGAGGAAGAAGATTGATCACTCGGTGAAGGATAAACTAACTGATGCAGAAGATGAACCAAAACCTATGGAACCAAAGAAGAAGACAAATAGAGTTATCTTTAAGGGTACTTGCTATAGCTATGGAGAGGAAGGACACCATTATTTTGAGTGTACATATAAGAAGGTTGCTTGACAAACTACTGTGGTGAATGAGAACATTCAAAATGATCATGAATCTAAGAATTTGTTGCTTTGGTGAATATTGCTCGGTACAAAGGATGAACCTTGTCAGAGGAGTAACTTTTTTAGGACCTAATGCAAGTCTGGAGGTAAACTTTGTGATGTTATTGTTGATAGTGGTAGTATTGATAACCTTGTTGCTGAGGACATGGTTCAGAAACTTGGTTTGAATAGAATGAAACATCCATTTCCTTATAGGATTGGTTGGTTGCAAGATGATCATGCTTTGGAAGTAAGAGAACAATGCTTCATTAATGTCCAGATTGGACAGTATAAGGATCTTGTGTTATGTGACATTATGGAGATGAATAGTTGTCATATATTGCTTGGTAGACCTTGGCATTTTGATTGTAGAGCTATGTATGATTATGTGAAGAATGTGTTTATTGTTGAGAAGAATGAAAAGAAGTTTTCCCTGATGCCTTTGCTAGATACAATGCTCAGTAGGAGAAGCCTGAGTATCAGTAGCTGAGTTGAGTTGGTGGATCTAGAGAAAATGGATGATCAGTTTGGAGAACAGACCTGTGTGTTGTCAAGAAAAGACTTGAAGAGACAGAGGAAGCTGAAGTGGAAGAGTATGCAAAGTGAAAAGGTGGAGGACTTGTATGTGAAGAACTAGTTTGGGATTTATGTACTAAATCCTGGAAGATGTTTTTCTCACATATGAACATCTTTTTAAACTTGGGGTGTCTGATGCAGGGGCATTTTTGGGTGATGTAGGGGAATTCTTGGTCCTCAATAAATCTGCATAGGTGGTGTGTGTTTGGCCGGTGTTACTCGGTTGTAGCCTTAACCAACGGTCTCAGTTATTGAAGGAAGCTCGATCATTGAAGGAACTCAATAATCTCTAGCACTTGATGAAAGTGTTACTTGGTGATGCGTGCAGTGCTTGTTCGACACTAGTTCTCAGTGATGCTTGGCATGCTTGGTTATTTAACCGTTGCTCGGTAGTTTTGGTTTACCAACTGGAGTTTTGTGTGATTTGTTGGGCTGACTTGGTGCATTTATTGTTGGTAGCTGTTGTTACAGGATGACATGTTGAATTAAATGTTTGTAAGGCAATCTGTAAGCTGACTTGTATTGCATTTAATATTTGTTAGGGGGAGTTAATGGTTTCATCCAGCCGACTTGTGGCTGATGATTAGTATTTAAGGGGTGTTTGGGTAGATGTTTTAGGGCAGATTGGTAGATTAGATTATGTTGCATTAATCTATCATGAAGAAGAGAACTAAAATTGGACAAGACAATGTGGTTAGTAATTGAAGATTTATGTATACACCGAACCAGTGCAGTGTATACCAACTGACAGTATCAACTGAGCTAGTTTAACTAGTTATCACTGATGCATTTCTGTATTAACCGATGATGGATGAAAATAATAAATGCTAAGACTAGGCGATTGAATTTGATGAGCTAGATATTGTTATGATTTTGAGGTTAAGGATTAAGTTTTTTATGAGATCCATGACTGACATAATTTGGAGAAGATCTAAAGGATGAGATTGAAACGTGTTAATGACACATCTGCCGAGGAAGGTTTAAGAGGCAAAATGGATGAAGCAGATTAAGCAGAAAAATCTAATGGCTGAAATGAAAATGGTTTTCTTATCTATATAAGAGATATGAGTTTCATTGTTGAAACTATGCCAGAGGAAGAAGATTACAGAGATATTGTGTGAAGACTATTCATGCATGCCTGATCAAACTACTTAGTGAAAGAACCAAACTACAGAGTTAACCAAGCATCAGAAAAGTATTTACCAAGGGACACTAAGTTGTTGGATATTGAAGAAGTGAATTTGATTATTGATCAGAGGATTTGTATGGGCTTAGCATGGATCTAAATATCTACAATTGAGTTGTATTTGAATCAGATCATACTATATCAGTTTAACCATTGATTCAAAAAATCTCTTTACCGAGTGGACTTAACAGTCTTATATTCTTCCCTATGTCATTCTGAGAATGTATATTGTTATCTTATTGACCCCATAGTGAATGTTGGTCAAAATTTAACTAGTAGTGTTAAATTCTCTAACAAGATCACACCTTACAATGTGTTTGTAACCTTTAACAGGGTTGGCTCTTCACCAAGCTCACTTCAGAAGAGTGAATTATTTTGGTTTACCGGTCCCAAGTGGTTTTTCCCTTAACAAGGTTTCCATGTTAAATAATTGTTTTGTGTTATTTGTGATGATTTTTTTTCTTTCATACTTTGCATACTGCATATTTGATTTGGTTGGTAATCACAATTAGCTACTTAACTGGTAATCGGTAAAGGCACACAGACAGATTGAGTTTATATGTTACCAAGCTACATAATTTGTTGGAATTGTTTGATAAGGTACATATTTGTATTCAGGACTATAGGATAACTAATCTAACTGATTCACCCCCCTCTCAGTTATTCTAAAAATTGGTATCAAAGCATTGGTTTCTTGGAATAGAGTTTTAAGGACTTTAGTAGAAAGATTACAAGATGTATAAGAGGGAAGTGCCGAAGCTGAATAAGGACAACTTTACTATATGTAAAAGTTGGATGAGACTTCACATATCTAGAATTGGTGATTCTACTATAACTTTACTGGACAATAGCTACATACAACCACTAAATGGACATTTAACTCTTGATTAGTTGAGATACTGACATGAACACAACATTACTATGATAGAGATTGTTGTTGCTCTACATGATGCTAAATTTAAGGATGTCAAGACATGCACTATTGCAAGTAAAATGTGGGATGAACTTTCTCTAGTCTATGGTGGTGATGTAAATGTGAAGAGAGCCAAAGCTAAAAGCTTAAGAGATAGATTTGATTATATGAAAATGAAGGAGAAAATAGTACACAATATACAAATTGAATCAAAGATATAGTCAATGCTTTTGAAGGAGCTGGTGGTGTCATTGATGAAGATATAGTGGTAAGTAAGATTCTAAGAACCTTGTTGCATGCATATGCAATAAGAATATATGATATACACGAAATGAGGTCTGCACTTGGTAGCACTCTTACTCTTGATAGTCTGATTGGTAAGATAACAACCTTTGAGTTGAACAATTTTGATAATAATGTTGTACTGTCTATTGAGTCTACTTTTATGTCTTCTTTGAAGATCGGTAAATCTAGCAGTAGACATAATATAAGGAATGAAAGTGATAGTAATACAGATGATGAGCTTGATGAACTTGAAGCTCTTATGGCCCAAAGATTGCCTAAAGGTAAAGGTAGATATAAGGGAAAGTTACCTTTGGCTTGTTTTAATTGTAAAGAAGTTGCCCATATTGTTGCTAGATGTCCCAATAGGAAAGAGAAAGATAAAGACAAAGACCAATCTGGTGATGGAAGCTATGGAAGAAGAAACAACAGAGGTTACTGACACTACAACAAAAATAATCGAGATCACAAAGATAAGGGTAAAAAGGCATGTTATTTGGTTGAAGATGAGGACATCAACACCGACACTGATGATGACATTGAGGTAGTGTTTGTTGCAATAAAAGATGATTTTGAAGAGGATGAAAGGTATGTAGAAATGACACTCATTTCTAAAGTTAGTAAAAATGATACTTGGATCATTGATAGTGGTTGTACAAATTACATGACTGGTGATGAAGATAAGTTTGATCATCTTGAGAATTATAATGGAGGATCAGTGAAAATGGGTAATGATACACCTTGCATGGTTAAAGGAAAAGGATCTATTCTACTGAATGATAAAATTAGATGCAACAATGCATACTGGGTAAAAGGACTAAATTAAAATTTGTTGAGTGTGGCTCAACTTAATAACTCAGGTCACTGAGTGGCATTTGAAAGCAAGAAGGTAAATATCTATGATGAAAATGGAAAGCTTGTCGGAACAAGAGGAAAATCAAAAGGTAACTTATTTTATCTTGACAATGCTAAGACTTCTTGTTTACTAGTGAAAAATGAAGATGCATGGTTATGACATAAGAGGTTGTGTCATGTAAATTTTGATAACATGATTAAGATCAATAAAAAGAGAAAAGTTAGAGGATTGCCTAGTCTAACCAAATCTAATCATGTTATGTGTCATCAATGTCAAAAAGGGAAGATGACAAAATCTAGTTTTAAAAGTAAGGACTGTAATACCCCAAAAATGGGCTATAAGTTCATTAATCTCCTACATCTTCAATTCGAATGAAATCAACATCAAAGTCCTAATCTAAGGCACATCTAAACATCATCAAATCTAATTGATTATCTTAAATTTTGCATCGGGGAATATTCCTAGTAATATTCCTAATTATCTTAATTATCTTTAATTTTATAATTATTTGGCAATAAATCACATTTATCCTAAAGTTTGATTAATTGAATATTTTCATATTTAATTAATTAGATTTAATATTTGCCACTTAATTATGTAATTAAATTTAATTCTATCTATTATTAATTGTATTATTTAATTTTGACAATAAATCAAAATTCCTATCTTTAATTGATTAAATTCTTATTTAATTAATTAAAGCATGTTGTCATTATTTAATAATATAATTTTTAATAAAAGTTTGAATAAATAGTTAATTAACCCATAAATTAATTATTTATTTTCAAAAATCAGTTGAGTTGAGGATAAATCACTTTATTTATTTATTTAATTCTTAATTATTATGCATATTCAAAAGAAACAGTTAAACTCCAAATCAGAAAATCAATGCAAGTTATTGACTTTTTGGAACTCAACATCCTTTTGGAGTTCAAAAAGCTGATCTAAACTCTAATTTGAGTTAAAAAGCTGTTTTTGCATGTTTTTGCATGATTTTGAGAATTAACTATCTTTTATGATCAGATAACTCAAAAATCAAGATGAGTTAATTTGAGTGATTTATGGCTTTTATTCATGCACCTCCAAAGCCCTGGATTTCTATAAATTAAGGCTTTAGCTCTTCACAAATCATCTCATATTTTGCACAATCACGCTGGAGAATTGGAGACTGAGGAATCAACTTGCGAATTCAAAGCTTTGTGAGATCAATCTTATTTTTTTTTGCATTCATATTACATATCATTGTTAGATTCATAGCATATCAATTTTCAATAGCATTCATAGCATATCAATTTCATTTAGCATAGATTTCATATCAGTTTTTTACAATTATTATTGCATAGAAAAATCCAAAAAATAGCTTAATTGCATTTATTCCATATCCATCTTTTGCATTCAAATCCTTCATTTAGGTGTCGTCTAGGTCACTGATCTCGATTACAATCTGAGAACATTAATCTCGCACCTATTAGAAGGCAGTAAATCGCTTGGTTAGATAGCTTTCAATTTTGCACGATTTTGATTATAGCTAACCTCTAATGTTTTACTGAGTGTTGTGTCTACAGATCAGGTATAATTTTCACACACACATTTCTGGCGCCCACCGTGGGGCAACCCACCTTTGCATGCTGGTTTTGATTTTTTTGGGAGCTAAAACCCCAAAGTTTCAAAGATTTAATTTTATCTCCCAAACGGCTTGGAATTTTGATGTAAAATTTTTTTTGCAGGTTGGTGACATTTCATGGAAGCTACAGTAAAAAATTTAGAATTTTCTGAGATGTTTTGAATTTTTAATAATTTTTTCTTGAAATTCCGGAAAAAATTAATATCTGACGCAAATCAGCATATTTTTCGAAAATTTTTATATTTTCGGAAAGCTCTTTAAATTCTACAGGGGGTCCATTCTTTGTGTTTTAAATTTGGACATGATATCATAGCTCAAATAGTCAATTTACAAAAACTGGTCTGTTTTGATAAAATGGGTCTCTAGGGCACAAATGAAGAGGTTTTTCTAAAATTTTTGCATTTTTGGAAAGCTCTCTATTTTTTAGCAGGGGTCTCTATTCTGAATTTCTATTTTTGTGGCCAAAATCATATCAAAAAAAATTAGATCTTGTTGACTAGGTCAAATGCAGCAAAAAAAAAAAAAGTTTTGTGATGGGTATGCACTTATTTTTTTTACATGGTTCAATGAATGATATGAGTTGTCATTTGGGTTGATTGCTGGTTATTATTACTGATAATAATTGATTTTTAGAGCTAACCCTATGGTTTTCATAAGTTGAATATATTTTGCATATCTTGTTTGCTTGTTTGCTTGTTGGAGAGTTCGTCACTTGCTTGCATGGAAAAGCTCAACAAAAATTGCTAAAAATCAAGTAAAATCTACTAAGCGCATTGCAAGGATCCCAGGTATTCTCCTTCATCTAATAATATTTTGATTTGGGACTTAAAATAAATCTCTTATGTGTCAAGCTTGTGTGCATCTTTTCATGCTTTTGATCTATTTCTACACACTTGCATAATTGATACTAGGTTGTGAACCCTTAAGGATTCATTAAGTAGTCTTAGAATACTTGTGATTGATCTTGATTGCTATCTTGGGTTATTGGACTCGCTAATCCGCCGGCCCCTCATTTCCGCCCCGTGGTTGCAATCTCAGCGCCATAAAGGGGAGGGGTCAACAGGACAGAAGCGTTAAATGTTCCACTTGGCAACCCTTTTGTGCTTTTAGGAACTCCCTTGTTTTCTAAGTTGTGGACTCGTTTTTAGCTTGTGTGAGGTGTTAAGTGTTCCACCTTGTGGACTCATCTCATATTCGCTTTAAACGTTAAGTGTTCCTCTTTCTACTTTTTGGATGCTTTTGGTAGATTTGCTTTCGGAACATACATCTGTGCTCACATAGTAATTAGGCCCTATGAACACTATTTGTGATTCTTGAGAGATTGGATTCCTAGCGAAATCCTTCTTGACGATAGAATCCTTGTAGGTAGGGAGGATACTTAGTGCATTTCACATTCAACTTAGTTAGTGAGTCTTCTCTTATTGATTGACACATTCTCTCTCCGGAGAGGTTGATAGATCACGTGGGGTTGATATCACGAGCTTTGGTGAATCAAAATTGGTTAGTGCGTCTTCTCTTATTGATTGATACATTCTCTCCCTGGAGAGGTTGATAGATCACGTGGAGTTGATATCACAGACCTTGGTGGAACAAAACTTTGTCTTAGCGTGTCGGATTAATCTGCTTGCTTTGTTTGGGTTAAAAGTGAAGAGGTGTCAAAACCTTGAATCTGGAGCCAAGTCCCCTTGTGGTATACTATTGTGAGTCATCTTTAGAGAGGGTTAACCATAGCGGACAATCCCTTCACAGGGCAAACTGCATTGACGGAACCTCAAGCGGTAATAGCCATTTTCGCCATGGTAGTGACAACCGCTATATAAATGTCCTTGTGGAAGAAATCTCCACGGGTATGGTTCATTGTTGGGTTGTCAGATCTCCCTAGCAGCTCTTGAAGATTAAGTTCTCAGACTGTGTCAAAACCCTGGTGCGCCGGGATTGGAGTTCACCCCTTTGAATCATAAAAGTTGCAGAGTCAAACCATTACTAAAAACCTTAGAGAGGCCAATTTTTCATTCTCAGGTATATGTGTGTTATTGCAAAACTTTTCAGAACATACACAATTAGTACTCTCAGGGATTAGCACAATTTGGTCACTTGATTGTTCATGCGCAAGGTTGCTTTTTCCCTTGTTCATTGTTTTCAGACGTGCTTGGAATCACTTGCTTGCTGTTTTGCGTGCTTGTTTATCTATCTGGCTATTAAAAATGATCAAATCTGGTATAACCTTCAAAATCTGGACAATACAATTTGCAAACAATTCAAATCTGAAAACTCAAAATTTGCAAAATCTAAAGTAAAATTCTTTTCTGGAGTCAAAAATCATTTCAGGAAGTTAGAAAGTCGTACGAGTTTTGTCAAGTGTCATTTCAGTATTACCCAACTGTCGTACAAGTTTAGCAACTGTCATTTCATAGACTACCTAGTGTCGTATGAGTCTGCAGAGTGTCGTTTGGAAAAATTTGAGAGAGTTGTCAGAAATTGTCAAATTGCAAGATATCCAATGTTTCCAGCCTAGTTCCAGAATCTGTCAAAAATATCATTGTGTCAAGAACAGATCAGTAGCTATTGAGAATTAGTACACATGTCTCAAAGAATCAGTACACATGAGGAAGAAATTCTGATTGCCGCTATAATGAAACAGATACATGCTATGCAAGTCCAGCTTGACAAACTTGCGAAAGAGAAGGAATCTAAAAAGTTCTCCATGGAATCTTTATACTCTTTTCCATTTGATAAAGACTTGTACATGTCACCATGCCCCCGAAAAAAAATTGAGCAATATGATACCTCTTCCACGGAGAGTGACACATCTAGCTTTGGAGACTATGATGACTATGACAACAGACAATGTAATGATACCTATGACACCTCTGTTCCTAAGAGTCCTCCTCATCGTTCATTCCTGCTTACTACAAATGGGCCATCACATTGGATAGATCAGGAGAGTGATCCATATGATTCTGATTATCAAAGAGACTTTGATGATTTCTATGCACAATACCCAGATGATCCATCTGTTTCACTTGAGGAAGAGAAAGTTTACCACGCTGATTATAAACATGCATACTATAAGGATCTCTCCTCTAAGAACTCTCAAGCTGAAAATAAAGATTACACTCTCAAGCAAGATCATGTTAATGCTAAACCTTTGTCTTGTGATGGTTCCCTTCCATCCCCTTCTTCCTCCAATACCCAAACATTTTCTCAAGCTTCTGAGTCTTTCAAATCTTTCACAGAATCTTCATCCGACACAAGCCCTAATAATTTTCATATAGTTCCCTATAGTTATCCTCAAGGGCTACCTCTTAAAGATACTCAAGCTAACCTTCACTTGGCTGCAAAGACTTTCAATAATGATAAACCTAAAGAGCCTAAGCCTTCATATGCTATAATCCCTACTTCAGCTAGTCCTCCACCATCTCTTCCAAAATCATCCATACAATCCCAACATGCTTCCTTGTCCTTAGAAGTGGCTCCATGTCAAGAGGACTCTAAAAATGATAAAGAAAAGAACATAAGGAAAGATCAAGATCAAGAAGCCTCCATGTCATCCACTCCTTTTCCCGATGTCTCTTATCCGCTTCATGGTTCTTTTGATCCTATACCCCCTTTTTCATGCATTCCACCATGTCTTAAGTCTTCACCTAAGCAAGATCAAGCTACTACTTACACTGTTGAGCTTATTGACAATCAAAATAACCTTACTACACTTGCACTTTCCAAAGATGATACTTCCATTGAGGTTGCTAAAAATGGTGTTGTTACTTCCAATGTTAAGCCTATTGAAAAACCAGAGAAAAATTATGCACTTGTGCTATCCAAAGATCCTTGTCAAGATCAAAGTCTTCCATCTTCTTGTTCTACCACTCCATGTTCACTTTCACTTTCTACTCTTCCTAAGTCTTCGCAAGCTTTGAATGATCCTATCAAAGAAAATTCTCTTATTCAAGATGTCCAGGATCCTATTGATAATTCTAATTCTCACTCTAAAGATGCTGATATCCTTGGTTGTCATATAGATGCTGATGAACTTATTGATTATCCTTTTGCATCTTCCACTTCCATCCTTGGACCTCTTCCACCACTACAAAGATCTTCACGCCTTCCTTCCATCTTGGGTCCTTATGTCCCTTCACTTTCCCCTCCTAACTCTCCTAATTTTCCATCCATCTTGGGTCCTTACATACCTCCATCTCCCATCTTTCCTCAAGATCAACATAGATGCATACCCTTGAATCCTTTTCATCCACCCACCCATCTAAACCAGTCGTATCCTCCCTCTTCCACAAATCCCAAGTCTTTTGGAAGTAACTTGAATGTTCAATACAAGAAAAAGAAGCAATACAAGAATCCATCAAAAAAAGATCACCATGTCTCCTCTAATAGACATGGAAACATAAAGTCAAAAGAGATATCTAAGAAAAAAACTACAAGACAAGTATGGGTTCCAAAATCCATCATTCAAGATATTCTCTCTAAGTCATCAAAGGGAAATAAAAAGCCTAAGGCTATATGGATTCCAAAGTCTCTCATAAGAGAGTCTCATGTTGAACAAAAAGTGAAATTGACATTCAAGCTTCCAAAAGCTTCCACTTCATCTCCCTCCAAAAATATTCTTCCATTTTATGTGCCCAAACCTCAACCTCTGCTATCCATTCACCATATTCCTTCACGTATTCCTTCATTCACATTTCCTCCACCCTCTCGCTACCCTTCAAGGTGTGTGTTTACATTGATCTTGCCTTCCTTTCCACCTACCCTTTCACAATCCTTCCATGCATTATCCTTCTACCTTCTATCATTTTTCTTCATTTGCCTATTCCTCCTATCTTCCATCCTCACTCGCTTTACATAAAACCCTATCCTCCATTTTTCTCTTCCATGTTCCTTTCCCTATCAGCATCTTTGAGCATATCATTTTGAATCCTTGGCATATCATGGTTTATCCTTTCAAGGAGCGTTATCTAAAAAGCTTGCCTTCTTCCAAAAAAAAAGAAATGAAAAATAAAATAAATTGAAAATGTGCCTTGGTGAAAACCTGGAAACAGGCACCTTGGTAGCAAAAGTAAAGAGAAATAAATTCATCCTATGGTACAAACCACTCCCTTGTGGCGCCTTGGATAAGTACCATGATGAAAACCTGGCAATCAGGCATTATGCGTAGTTCTTCTACATATTTCATCCATCCCACCTTTCTTTGATCTTGACAAGGTTGACCTATACATGAATATTTGACTATTTTGTGAGCTATCTTACAGTGATCTTGCTTTCATTCCTTCCATGTTTAGCCTTCATATCCATCTTCCTCCATTCATTTTTGCCTATCGCTATCCTTTTCCCCTTTGGTCTTGATCTAATAAAAAAAAAAAGAAACAGTAAAACACGGTGCTATGAAGCCTCTTGACATGTCTACTCCTTTGGATTGCATTTTTTCCTGCTCTTGCATTATGATTTTGTGCTTATCCTATGCTAGCCTTTCATTGCTTGTCCAAATGCACTTTACATGATAATTTTTCCCTAGCTTGGGTATTCTTGAGGAGTTTCCCCTTGAGGATTTCTTCCCTTCATTTTCCTTCATTCTCTTATCTTCCATCTCTTCCACCAACTTGCTAATCCCTCTTGTTCTCCACCTTGCTAGACATTGGGACTGCACGATATGATCTTGCTTGGGAGTTTGCAAATGGAAAAAGATGCTATCAAGTATACCAAGTATCAAAACTAGTATCAAAACAAGCATTAGAACCAGTATCAAAACAATTATCAGAATCAGTATCAGAATCAGTATCAGAACCAGTATCAGAACAATTATCAAAATTAGTATCAGAATCAGTATCAGAATCAGTATCAGAACCAGTATCAGAACAATTATCAGAATTAGTATCAGAATTAGTATCAGAACAAGTATCAGAACTAGTATCAGAACCAGTATCAGAACACATATCAGAACTAGTATCAGAACAATTATCAGAATTAGTATCAGAATCAGTATCAGAACCAGTATCAGAACAAGTATCAGAATGGGCCTACAGAACAAGTATCAGAACACCTACAGGGGCTACACCTTTCACTTTAGTTTATGGGTCTGAAGCGGTACTACCTATTGAGGTTGAAATCCCATCACTCAGAATCAAAATGCATGGACTTGTCACTGATGAAGACTACAGAGTGTCGAGGTTACAAGAACTTGAACTACTAGATGAGTGCAGACAAGCAGCGTATGATCATCTCAGAGTGTATCAGAAAAGAATGTCTAGAGGCTACAACAAGAAAGTCAGACATAGAGAATTTCAGGTTGGTGATCTAGTGTTGAGAGAAAATCCTAAAAATCAATCACATCGAGAACGCAAGGGGAAGTTCGAACCCAACTGGCTGGGTCCCTTTGTAATCACTGCTACTTTTGGCTCTGGTGCCTATCAACTCTCAACGACTGAAGGAGAACAGCTCCGAGAACCAATCAACGTTCTCCATCTGAAGAAATTCTATGCCTAAGGCATTCAGTGCTTGGTAAATGTCCTGAAAAAAATCTTAAAAATCAGAAAAAGTCCTGAAAAAATGAACATCTTGGTGAAAACCTAGCAATAGGCACCTTGATGATTCACAAAAAAAATCAAAAGTACAACAAAAAAAATCAAAAAATATCAAAAGTACAAAAAAATTGAAAAAATGAAAAATACAAAAAAAGAAAAAAAAGTGCCTTGGTGAAAACCTGGAAACAGGCACCTCGGTAGCAAAAATAGAATCTCTACCAAGATGGTGAAAACTCGGCAAACGGGCACCACTTGTTCCAAAATGCTCCATCTATCAGCACAATCTTGGTCTTTCCCAGCTTTCAGTCTTGCTTTAGTTTGTACATATCTCCCGGTTTGTTCCTGCATTTCCAGTTTTCAATAAGTCGGCCTGTACACCAACCAGCTCAAGCGTTTGCATCCTATCAATGTTCACACTTGGGGGCAATCAATGTCATATCCTATGGTCTCCCATGTATCTTAGACGTGTCATATCCACTCAGAGTCCTTTGAAGCTTCAAGTTGAGTCAGTCAGTCTGTCTCGTCTCCAGAAAGGATTTTGCATCAACAACAATCAAACATCAAACTCAAACTGAAAACAATATGTGCTTTTCATGCTTTTATCTCCTTGTATGCTTACTGATTCGCATTGAGATTTTTGCATATTGTGTCCCTTCGAGCTCTTCGATGATGTCTTTTATAGGATTTAGAGAGTGATGACTGGGGGCATAATCTTTTCTTTGTCTTCTGCTTGTATGTGAAAATCTAACAGCTTTGGAAATTTTGGATTGAAATGGTGTCCGACTGTAAGAGCCTCTATCTCGAATTGGATGGCCATGCGTACCTCGACCATTGATACCCAAAAAAAATTCAAGGAAGTTTGATCTAACTATTGTCTTTTTGAGTGAGTTCTTCCTCCTACTGTGGAACGCAATCTTGCCTAAGGATGTGAACGATAAAGGGTCACTACGGGTAATTCACATTGGATTTAGAATGATCTCTTGACTGTTTGATGTGTTTGTAACGCAAGGCGTACTTAGGTCATCACGACGTGTATGTTTTGATGCTTGTACAAATTGCTATATCAAAATGGACATGATATTCAGGTCATCCTGGCGTTTGTGCCTTGATGCTTATATCTAATCCGACATTCAACAACTAAAATCAATAGTCATATGTCCATGGTTGTTTGACCAGTGGGTGTTGTATTGATTCTTGCACATACAAATCGATATTCATATGTCTATGGTTTCATGGCTAGTGGGCATTGTATTGATTTATCCGGTTACCTAAAAAGTTCAATGATGATAACAAATCGACACATGATCAGTGACTAGGTCCTAGGTCTTAGATTTCATTTCATTTTGCATGTCTCATTTCATTTTGCATGTTGCATGATCTCACAATGATTAAATGAACTCCAATGCTTAAATGATTCTTCAAATCGCATCTTCAAGTCTAACAAGAGCTGAATCTCACACGAAGGTTCCTCCAATGAAATAGCAAGTAGAATCCTTTTTCGGGATCAAAATTCAAATCTGAGATCATTCATATTATTAACTACTTGCATATTCGACCTTCAATCATCACAGAAATCTAGTATTCAACTTAACTGATTATCTTACATCACACTATCAAAATTTCAACTTGGTCAACCATGGTCAACTCATGGTCAAACCTAGTCAAACTTGGTCTTTTGGGACCTTCTAACGATGCAGAATGTGTTCCCGGACGTGTTTAACCACTTCTCAAATCAATTAACATGCTTCTAAACTATCAACGCTGACTTTTCTTGTCAGATTTCAATTTTAATCCCGAAGGGGGCATGGTATTGCACATCATTCAAAGTCTGTAAATCAAATTCTATCGATCAAATCTATCAATATCTTTCATCAGTGATCAAGATAACAATCACGTCTAGTCACTGATTCATCAAAAGTCCTCATCGCTCGGGGCAAATCTATCATCACTTGGGGCATATCAGATTCATCAAGATCCATATCAATCTGATATTTTCTTAATCTTGTATACTGTATCAATTTTTGCAACCATCGGATCATAGTGTTCTTTCCTTGGTTCTTCGGCAACTGAAGGATTCAGATGTGATACTTGCTAGTTCTGCTAAGACAATCGAGTCTAGAACGGGTCACTCACTTCTTATCAATCCTAAGGTTCAGAATCAGGCATTTTGACACTTTTTCGCAATCATAGGTTCATTTGCTTCTACAGTGAACATTATCTTTGGTCATTCAAGACCTATTATCTCCATCTTAATTCAATATCAATCAACTCCTATCTCAATATCTCTCAATCATTTTCTATCTTGAGATCGGTTTATCTTTTGAATCAGTTTCATATCTCTATCAAACACAGACTTTCTTTGAACCACTGCGCTTCGCACAGTAATTCAAAGAGGGGCAAAATGTAATACCCCAAAAATGGGCTATAAGTTCATTAATCTCCTACATCTTCAATTCGAATGAAATCAACATCAAAGTCCTAATCTAAGGCACATCTAAACATCATCAAATCTAATTGATTATCTTAAATTTTGCATCGGGGAATATTCCTAGTAATATTCCTAATTATCTTAATTATCTTTAATTTTATAATTATTTGGCAATAAATCACATTTATCCTAAAGTTTGATTAATTGAATATTTTCATATTTAATTAATTAGATTTAATATTTGCCACTTAATTATGTAATTAAATTTAATTCTATCTATTATTAATTGTATTATTTAATTTTGACAATAAATCAAAATTCCTATCTTTAATTGATTAAATTCTTATTTAATTAATTAAAGCATGTTGTCATTATTTAATAATATAATTTTTAATAAAAGTTTGAATAAATAGTTAATTAACCCATAAATTAATTATTTATTTTCAAAAATCAGTTGAGTTGAGGATAAATCACTTTATTTATTTATTTAATTCTTAATTATTATGCATATTCAAAAGAAACAGTTAAACTCCAAATCAGAAAATCAATGCAAGTTATTGACTTTTTGGAACTCAACATCCTTTTGGAGTTCAAAAAGCTGATCTAAACTCTAATTTGAGTTAAAAAGCTGTTTTTGCATGTTTTTGCATGATTTTGAGAATTAACTATCTTTTATGATCAGATAACTCAAAAATCAAGATGAGTTAATTTGAGTGATTTATGGCTTTTATTCATGCACCTCCAAAGCCCTGGATTTCTATAAATTAAGGCTTTAGCTCTTCACAAATCATCTCATATTTTGCACAATCACGCTGGAGAATTGGAGACTGAGGAATCAACTTGCGAATTCAAAGCTTTGTGAGATCAATCTTATTTTTTTTTGCATTCATATTACATATCATTGTTAGATTCATAGCATATCAATTTTCAATAGCATTCATAGCATATCAATTTCATTTAGCATAGATTTCATATCAGTTTTTTACAATTATTATTGCATAGAAAAATCCAAAAAATAGCTTAATTGCATTTATTCCATATCCATCTTTTGCATTCAAATCCTTCATTTAGGTGTCGTCTAGGTCACTGATCTCGATTACAATCTGAGAACATTAATCTCGCACCTATTAGAAGGCAGTAAATCGCTTGGTTAGATAGCTTTCAATTTTGCACGATTTTGATTATAGCTAACCTCTAATGTTTTACTGAGTGTTGTGTCTACAGATCAGGTATAATTTTCACACACACAAGGACTACTCATCTAAAGGTATTTTGGAGCTGGTTCACACTGACTTATGTGGTCCCATGAGAACTCAGAGCTACTATGGAAATAAATACTTTATTTTTTATGTTGATAACTATACTGGATTGATGATTGCTATGTTCTTAAAAGAGAAATATGAGGTATTTAAATTGTTCAAATGGTATAAAGAAAAAGTTGAAAAAGAAACCAGGAAAGTATTGAAATGCTTAAGATCTGACAAAGGTGGTGAATTTTTTTCTAGTGAATTCACTAACTATTTTAATGAGCATGGTATAAAAAGATAGGTTTATGCACCTAGAACACCATAGCAGAATGGAATTGTTGAAAGGAGAAACATATCTATTGTTGACTATGCTAGAACACTGATTATTGAGAAAAATGTAGCACAAATATACTAGAGAGAGGCAGTTAGCACAAATGTATATGTCCTAAACTGAGTTCAACTAAATAAAGACACAAACAAGACTCCCTATGAGTTATGGTTTGGATACACACTAAGTGTAAGTTATTTCAGAATTTTTGGTAGCAAGTGTTATATTATAAAAGATGATAGAAATTGAAAATTTGACTCTAAACACGATGAAGGAATATTCTTAGGATATTCTACTAAAAGTAAAGCTTACAAATGTCTGAACAAAGTTACTAATAAGATGATAGAAAGTGCTAATGTAAAAGTTAATGAGTTTGCTAACAAGAATGATGTAGAAAGCATGAAGGAGCTGGAAGACTATGGTAGGTTCACTTATGTTGAAGATCCAGAGTATCTACTGAAGCCACAGGGTGAGTCTACCAAGCATCAGGAAAATACTACTGACGGTCAGCAAATGGAAATCAAGAATCAGGAAGAAGCTACCGAGCAAGAAACTATACCTGAACAAAATGATGAGCATAGGAGAGATCAAGTGCTAGCAAGATTTGTTAGAAGACATCATCCTGGGAACCAAATCATTGGAGACAAGCAAGCTAGCATGCTGACAAGAAGTAAGTTCAGACAAAACACATGCTTAGTTTGTGAGTTTGAACCGAAGAATGTTAGGGATGCACTTGAAGATGAGGAATGGATATATGCTATGAATGAGGAGATTGAACAAATTGAAAAGAATAAGACATGGACCTTAGTGCTTAGACTGAAAGATAAAAATGTTATCAGTACTAAGTAGATTTTTAGGAATAAGCTTAATGAGAATGGAGAAGTTACAAGTAATAAAGAAAGACTTGTTTGCAAAGGATATGCACAAGAAGAAGGTATTGATTATGGTGAAACCTTTGCACCTGTTTCTAGATTGGAAGGAGTTTGAATATTGCTTGCCTATGCTGCACATAAGGGATTTAAGGTATATCAAATGGATGTGAAATCAACATTTCTAAATGGAATACTTGAGGAGGAGGTCTACATAGAACAACCTAAAGGGTTTGTTGATCCGACTCAGAGAGACATGGTATGTAGACTGCACAAATCTTTATATGGACTAAAGCAAGCACTGAGGGCATGGTATGAAAGGTTACATACTTATCTTATAAGTAATGCCTTTGGGAGAACTAGTGAAAAAAGTAATATGTATATGAAAGGAGATTCTAATGACAACATTTTGATTCTGCAATATTTTTTGATGTTATAATCTTTGGTGGACAAGATCAGATTTGAAAATCTTTTGCTGATGAAATGAGGAAAGAGTATAAGATGTCTATGTTTGGAGAGAATAAATTCTTTTTAGGCTTGCAAATTATACAATAGAAAGATGGGATTTTCATCACACAATAAAAATACATTAAAGAAGTATAGAAAACTTTTGGCATGGAAGATGCTAAACCCGTGGGAACACTGATGGTGACTTGCTGCAAATTAACAAAAGATGATGAATCTACCAAGGTAAATCAGACTCTGTACTAATCTATGATTAGTAAACTGATGTATGTTGTACACAGTAAGCCTGATATAGCAAATGCAATGGGGATTGTGGCTAGATTTTCTGCCAATCCTAAAGATTCACATATGGTTGTTGTAAAGAGAATCTTGAGATAGTTGAAGAAAATAGAGGGCTATGGATTATTGTACACATTGGAAGGAACATTTAAACTGAAGGTTTCCAATGATGTAGATTGGACTGGAAACATAAATGATTAGAAGAGCACAACCGGTGGAGCATTTTTTCTAGAGGAAAGGCTTGTGACTTGGATCAACAAGAAATGAGCATGCATTTCTCAGTCCACTGCTAAAGCAGATTATGTTGTTGCTACTGCAAATTGTTCAAATATAGCCTAGATCAAACAAGTGTTAGAAGGAATGAATGAGGTAATCACTAACCTAGTGATTATATATTGTGACAACACCAGTGCTATAAACATTTTAAAGAATCCTATGATTCATTCGAAGACAAAGCATGTATCTATAGTATTACTACTTAAGAGAAAAATTTTAAGAGAAGCAAGTACAACTAGAATTTTTGACATCTAAGGAACAACTTGCTGACATCTTTACTAAACCATTACTGAAGGATACATTTGAATACTTGAGAAATAGACTTGGGGTCTATCCCCTATCTACCGATCATTGAGGTGATCAGAAGGTTGCATCAATCTATTCTTATCAGAAGATCATTCATGTTGATGTACATAGTTCACACTTAGGATTATGTCTAAGGTTGTGAAAGATTGTAGAAGCTGGAACAAAAATTTGTTTATTTGTACACTAAAGGTACATGATATGAACTGAACAACATAAATACTTGGCTATTGTAGAGCTGTTTGTATATTTTCTTTGGCATTATTGTCAAAGGCAGAGAAAATGATATGAAAAAAGAGAGAGAATGAATATGGAAAATCAGTTACTGAGAACACAGAGAAAGGGATAGACACAAAAGGAATCAGAGAGTTGAAAAGATCAAATCCACAGGGAGAGCTTTCACTTGCAATGTTGTTATTATTTGTAGTGATTCAACATATTAAATTTGAGCTTACCGAGCTACAACATTTTCTTACATAGTTGTAGAAAACATGGTTGGTACATGCATGGTATATTTTCATATTGCTTGTGTTGCCATCAATTTCAAAGGGAGAGATTGATGAACTACAACTGATTGAATATCTGAATGAACTAAAGAAATAATGATTAGAGATCACCGAGTACTAAATTGATATGTAAGATGATTAAATCACCCAATATGTTGTCATTGATGTCAACTAGTTTTGACCACACTTGTCATGTTAGTTACAAACATCTGAACATCTGTTGAAAGAAGAAAAGATGAAGAACTGAGATGTCTACATGAGAAGAAGATGGATATGATAGACAAGGATAAGGAAAACATTGGGTAACTTACTGATGAGACTATGGCTTCATACTGTTGATTTGATTATGTTGCATTAATCTATTATGAACAAGAGAACTGAAATTGGATAAGACAATGTGGTCGGTAATTGAAGATTTCTATATACACCAAGCCAATGCAATGTATACTGACTGACAGTATCAACCGAGCTAGTTTAACTAGTTATCACCAATTCACCAATGCATTTCTGTATTAATCGACGATGGATGAAAACATTAAATGCTAAGATCAGCCCACTGAATTTGATGAGTTGGATATTGTTATGATTTCAAGGTTAGGGATTAAGTTTGTTATGAGATCCACGACTGACATAATTTGGAGAAGATCTAAAGGATGATATTGAAATGTGTTAATGACACATCTATCGAGGAAGATTTTTTTGGTTCCCAAAATGGACTTTATGCTTTGACAAGCAACCAATACATCTACAGATTTTGAGGATGGGTTAGATCCAAATATTCAATTCTAAGGATGATTGGACTGACTATAGGGACAAGACTACCCTCTGCACTTCTAGCTCTACAAAACCAAGGAGGGTGCTCCTAATCTAGTAACATAAGACTTATCTCAATAATCACTGACTAGATTTAAATGTAACAGATGGATGGTAAGAAAATACTAAATGAGAACCACTCATTCATTGATTCTCGATTACCATAAGATGAGACAGAACAGGTAGGTCACAATACTTCACAGATGTTCGATAAATTTGTATCAAATGGGGGAGTAAAATAGAACCCTATCAAACACTGATCTCTGTAAAAGGGACTCACTATTGACCAGTGTCTTATCCATTGGGTAACACCTCCACTGCAAGATTTTTATACATAAACAAATATACTAAACCTTGAATGATCTTTATCCTTTGAAAATGCTAATCACCCTGTGGTGGATTTTATCAAAGGAGTCCTAGATTCACACTACTTACTGGTATATCCTTATGCAGAACCTTAAAGAATTTATGTCATATCTAGAGCTTTTTAATCTGATCCTAGATCAGAGCTAAAAAATATAAACATACACATAGAGATTATCCATGCAACAAATTTTATCAATTCATAACTCAAAGAGAAATACACAAGGAGAGATGTAAACTTAGGAACTTATTCAAATGCTATATCAATATCATGTAAACAAAATGCTTTCCCAGTGCAACTTTCTGAATATTTAACCAAACCAACAATACTGCTCTTTACAAAAACATGCTTAATACAGTCTACAGTACCCTAGACTGAGAGCAAGGTCATCAGTCGGTGTTATGAGACTGAACAAAAGAATAAAATTACATCCCCTACCTAGCCCACAGAGCACATGGGACCAAGAAAATGATTGAAACTCCAGGAGTTAAGCACAGCTTCAAACCTTCTATGGAGACCAGCATTTCGGAACCCCCTACAATAATCAAAAGATCTGCATATATCCCTCCTTCAAGATATTTCTGTTGTGACACCTGTTACTTCTAGCAAGATAATTTTTCAAATAACTTCCTTTTCCCACCAAAACTGACCTCGAAGACAAAATCACTTACTGCTCTTTCCTGCTTGCCCAAAACTGATTTCTGATGCCTCCATTAGAACCATCATCTCCCGTCGTTGCCAATGGTATATTACACTTATATATTCGGGTAAAAATTCAATCTCCAGTATCATTTTCAAATTTCAACTCCCAAGCAAATTTGTCACATTCAAAAATTCAAAAATAACATAAAGGGTAGACTTTACAATTTTGTTTATTTTCATCTACACATTGATTTAAAACTAGGTGGGTCCCACATGTGCCATGTGGCACATTCAGATTTGATCCTGCAGACCACATCATCGCCACTTCATTAGGATGACTGCCATCTCATCATGCTTGCCACTTGTCCATCTCTAGTTGGCTCGCTACTCCAATCGAGCACTTGAACTACTTCATTTTGACCATGTCATCAAGCGCCACGTGTCAGCCTGGCGCATGATCACAAGGGCTGAAATGGGCCCTTGAGATCATGCGACCACCATTGATCTATGACATGCATCTTGAGGTCATCAGCCTACTTAAATCACAACTTGTCAAAATTTACCTTTGCCTATTTGTGGGACCCGCTCGCTAAGAAATTGCCAACTGGGCACCAAATCATCACCAATCAGATGCCTCAGTTTCCACGCGCATGAACATGCCTTCACTCCAAGCATCCATTACTTGGACAACATATGTATTGTGGGCCTTGACTTATAAACTACTTGTCTTCCATTCCCGACGTCAATGTGGGATAAATCTCCCAGCAAATAATAACACTTTATTCAAAAATTTACCCTAGTGTGCCTACCAGCTAGGTGGGCCCACACAAATCTAGTGCCTCACAAAGCCCACCTCCTATTTTTACTTCACCTTATCATGCCAGTGATTTTCCTTTTAAAATGAAAACTTCACATAGTGTAGTGCATGTGGGACAATGCTTCCCACAATGCACAGCTCATTCTCACACACTAGCGTGCCTCTCTAAACTGTCACCTATTTTTGGAGCCTCTGTTATTTATTGTCCCCTCATGTAACTCCATCTACATGCTAGTTACTCCTATGGGATATCAATCACCATGGAACGTGACAACATCATCAATTCCATTGCTTTCTTCAAGACCGTAAGTAGCAATGAGAAGTGATTTACAGAGATGTCAAAAACTTATTCATGCTCTTTCTACGTCGTTCACCCCTTTGGAATCATAGACTCAAGAAACTTCCTGGATTCCTTATTTCCTTCTTTCATGAGATACAACAAGTCGACGCTCACTATCCAGATGTTAGCATTCTCAGAGCATAATGCATTATTCAAAAGTATTAAGACAATGCCACATATTAGGTAGAGCTTCCGCATATTCTGACAAATTTTTGGTGTAATCTTGGTAAACCGTTTGGATACAGTGTTGATTACCAGGTGAAAGTAACACCATTTCGCCCAGATTCAGATCTCATTCCAATGCAAGCACTCCTTGTTGGTCCCATTCCAACATCTGTTTATTCAATTCTAAAGAGCATTGCAAATGCAAACTTATCAATTTGGTGCGTGACTTGTTTGATACTCATAGCACGACAAAGGAAAACGTATAGCATCCTACCCAAATGTATGTAGCAGCCTCTTCCTTTTGTTTTCAAATGGTGTGCAATGCCTGGTCCTCACATCTCATTTCTCCCTTAACCCTCACGTGCGCCTACTACTTCCAACACTGGCATCCTACATTCATTATGTGTTGATATCCTTTTATTTGCTGACGCTGGCATTGGATTTCTTACGCTGGCACTATATCATGGAGTGTGTGCATGGTGATTGAGGGTGCGTCTAGTCCCTTACATCATTGAAATGCTGGCCCCGCTGGAAGTGTGTAGACTACACCTTGAAATAGTTCATGCGCCTTCATCTATGCTTCCAATATGGCACTGGCATCCTCTAAATCCAAATGCTAGTGCATGCATTTGATGCTCACAATAACTCACAGATGTAATCCTCGTACAACTCTCATTCATTAGGCCTCACATTTGCAAG
This sequence comes from Chamaecyparis obtusa, assembly GCA_027943335.1. Taxonomy (NCBI): domain Eukaryota; kingdom Viridiplantae; phylum Streptophyta; class Pinopsida; order Cupressales; family Cupressaceae; genus Chamaecyparis; species Chamaecyparis obtusa. The sequence goes on from BSBK01002108.1 coordinate 715,332, forward strand.
CTTCTCTTTAGTTCCACGAAACTGATTTGACCACTTGTCACAATCATGCCCTACTTCCACATCATATCTCTTATCCCCAACACCATATATCTTGTATAACATGTCATAACTCTATAAGTTCTACATTACATTTACTGTTCTTTTGATGACAAGAACATGCTGCAACCGATCTTCATCATTAATATAGTATGAAGAACGTAGCAAATAAAAGCATAGCTCATCCCCTCGACTATGTAAGTGTACCTCTTTGAACACATGCACATAACAATGATGCAATGAACACTATTCCTTCGCACTCTATGCTGGAATCCACTCTGCCTCAGTGTACAAGAACTAAGTCCACAATTTTTCATGTCCCAACGACTGAAGTGATCAAATCTTTATTCTCTTTTCTTTCAGAAAATGAGTTCCTTTTTAACATATTTCTATTAACATTTAATTGCAAAGAAACATAGTACTTCCTCATTTCATGATTGGATCTAATTTTCTTGATTCTCATGCCTCTTCATAAGAGAAATTCCAACATAACCTATCTGAGCTTTTCCACTTATGTGTTTCATAATTTGGTTGCAACAATTCTCTCTGGAGAATACCAATATCACCAATCAACCCTGAATATGAACTTCCAACATTAATTTTTTCAAATTGTTCATTCTTCTCAAAGCAACCTTTAAGATTCTCTTGTCTATGATCTCATAATTTTGGATGCACACCATTTGTATCTTGTTCGAATATTTCACACTATCACAGACTATCTTGAAAGTAATGAGGCAGGCTGGACCCCAGGCGGGTCCGGCCTAAAAAAATTTCAAACTCAAACAGCTGGCCCTCAAACACGTTCAAAATGACTGGCATACCCAACTGGATCCCATCTGCATAACTGGATACTTCAAAAACTTCAAATTTTAATATTTCACAGTAGGCAAACACAGACTGAAAATCACTGCAAACTGCCTCAGGAAGAGACAGATTTAAAATATCAAAAACTGAGCCGAAGGCAAGCCACTGAATCTGGCGGAAGACTCATGTGCAAGGAATGTAAGAAAATAACTGCCATCTAAAAAGATGCATCTGACATCAAGTTACGAATTTTTAAAAGTGGCTACTTAGTGAAGTTGATCCTACCAGCACTATCCAATTCACACAAATCACCTCCAGAACTACTCTCAAAAACTTACCCACTGAAACTTTCACAAACCGGAAACCTGGGCACTGATTCATCTCAATACAAGGTATACAAATCCATATTCATTTTACCCAAAAGATCAAGTGGCCATTTACAATTAAATGCCAAAGTCAGCACATTATAAATATTCAGGATTCAAAATGGCAAAATATGCATAAACTGGGTTTAGATTTGGCTTTGAAAAGTGGTCAGATGGATTGGTAGAGACTTGAAAATCTTCAGAAAAGTACTCTTCCAGGTCTACAATATGGATCATCCTTTAATCATGCTTGACCTTGAACCAGGTGCAAATGGAAAGATGCCAAAGTATGCCACTTAGAAAAATGAACAGTGCACTCTTGGCAAAACTTTATAATCTGCAAAATGAAATGACTTTGGCAAATAGGTCAAACAGGCACATGAGAGGCTAAAAATTTCCATGGATGCTCTCTCTCATGCCTACAGTATGATGCAACAATCAGAATGCTATGACCAATCATGCTATTCAAGATACAACATCATGAACAGGGCCTCCAACTAAATTGTGCAACGGATCCTCATTAAAAAGTTAGAAACTGCAAACAGAATCAGATTGATAAATTGCTCAAATAGATTCATCACGACCTGAGAATTTTCATGGTAGCACTTTTTCATGATTAGAATATGGGGGAACATTCAATTATCCATGACACTCAATCGGGTGCAAGTTGTAGGGCTTCAAAGTAGGGCATTCATTATTCTGCACTTTCACATTCTGGGAAACTCAATTAATTACAAATAGAATGGCTTGGGAAAACCTATCATACAAAATCATAGGAATCTACAGATGGAAAAAAAGATTCTCACTCATTCCTACAACACCTCAGACCCATCCTTATATCATGAAACACTATCAGGTCAAAGATGTAAGCATGCAAAGTAGGCCATTTGCTACAACCAGGCAATATGCAGAATGCAGATTTAAGGTGAACACCTTTAAACAACTATCTTCAAAACTTATCAAATCTGAACTTTGAAAGTTGTAACCCATTCCATTTACTCCATGATAATTTTTTAACATGTTCCCCAATTGGTATGTCATGAAAATCACCGGGTCACATTTTACTTGCACTTTCAAGTAGGCAACTTCAAAAAGTTTTCAGGGGTACTTGCCTTAAAGAAAATTTTAAATTGGTCACTCCAAATTTGTGCCAAATTTGCGAGTACCAACAGGTTTAAGAGGCAAAATGGATAAAGGAGATTAAGTAGAAAAATCTAATGGTTGAAATGAAAATGATTTACTTGTCTATATAAGAGATATGAGTTTCATTGTTAAAACTATGCCAAAGGAAGAAGACTATAGAGATATCACGTGAAGACTATTCATGCATGCCTGGTCAAACTAGTTAGTGAAAGAATCAAATTGCAGAGTTAACCGAGCGTCAAAGAACTATTTATCGAGGGACAGTAAGTTGTTGAATATTGAAGAAGTGAATTTGATTATTGATCAGAGGATTTGTATGGGCTCAGCATAGATCTTAATATCTGCAATTGAGTTGTATTTGAATCAGATCATACTGTATCAATTTAACCATTGATTCAGAAAATCTCTTTACCGAGTGGACTTAATAGTCTTATATTCTGCCCTATGTCATTCTAAGAATGTACATTGTTATCTTACTGACCCCATAGTGAATGTTGGTCAAAAGTTAACTATTAGTGTTAAATCCTCTAACAATATCACACCTTATAGTGTGTTTGTAACCTTTAATAGGGTTGGCTCTTCACCGAGCTCACTTCAGAAGAGTGAATTATTTTGGGTTACTGGTCCTAGGTGGTTTTTTTGTTAACAGGGTTTCCACGTCAAATCATTTTGTTATGTGTTATTTGTGATTATTGTTTTGCTTTCATACTTTACATAGTGTATAATTGATTTGGTCGGTAATCACAATTAGCTACATAACTAGTAATCGGTAAAGGCACATAGACATATTGAGTTTATATGTTACCAAGTTGCATAATTTGTTGGAATTGTTTGATAAGGTACATCTTTGTATTTGGGACTGTAGGATAACTAATCTAACTGATTCACCCCCCTCTCAATTATTCTAACAATATGTACATGTTCTCAAATGAGTACACAATTGTAATGGGTTTCCATTTAGGAATGGGTTATCGAACTAGAATTTCTACCCTAATTTTTTTTTCTATGCCTAAAACTTCTGCTAAAAGTGAAATTGTTATCTTTCTTTTATCATCTAAAATCATTTTCACAATTTAATTCAAAAGTATTTGTTCTATGTATTAGGTTTTATATCAAGAGAAATAGTAAAAAACTTAATACAAAGAGCTCTAAAATATTATGAAAATTCTCTAGTAGACTTCCTCTTCATATATCACTTTCTTGGAAATTCTCATATTACATATAATTGTAACTTAACCCATTATACCCTTGAAGGTTTAGGGTCCTTTTGGAAACCCTTGAAGGTTTTGGGTTCCTTTCAAAAACCCTTTTTAGTGCTTTTCTTAGGTAGCTCTATCTATTTTAGCTTTGTTTGTTTTTTATTAAGGAAAACGGGTTTTAATGGGGCCCTAAAACCCTTATAGAGTTAAAGCATAACAAAGATATAGCATTGAAAGTTTACATAAACAAGATAGCCATAGAAAAAAGGGATAGCCAGACACAGTCTGCCAGCAAAGCAAACAAAAAGTCCAGAAAATAGAACCAAGGATAAAAACAAAAAACCAGGCCAAACACAAAGCTAGGAGAGCTACTCAAGAAAACTCTTTGAGGATCTCTGCCACACGAATCTCAAGCTCAGACACCTTTTCAGCTGCCTCCTTAAGGTCAACTAGATCCTTATCAGGTTCCTGCGTATCCTTCTTCATAGTGCTGGATCTGGTTCTCTTCCTCAAACCATCCTCCAGAGATTTATCTTTACTGCTATTGGGAGACTCCTCCTTGCTACCCCTGTGTTCCTCAATTTTACTGATCAGAACCTTTATGTTGTTGTTTGAAGCTTTGAGAATGTTGTAGCTCTATTCAACAATTTTCTGCAATGTTCCCTCCACACTCTAAATTCTTTTCTTCACTTCCTCCATTTTATTTTCCATTTCATTCTTCTCCTCAATAAGCCTGATCTTGCTGTTGTTACCCTCCCTCTCCAACCTACCCACCCTAAATTTTAACTCCTAGATTTCATGGTAGGTCCATTTAGTAGTTCTATAGCTATCAATGACACTATTTTTGGCATTGTTGACCACATCCATCTGAGGGTTTTCTTTTGTGATGTCGCTCAAAATAACCAGGGTAGGGTCAATAAGGTCCTCCGTTTGAATTTTTCCCTCCTTATTCTCCTTAATCAAAGTTTTCATCATTTCCATCTTTAAGCCCATCCTGACAGGAACATTGTGGGAATCTCTCCAAACCACACTCTTCTCTTTATCTGAGATCTTGTAGGTGTACTGGTCAGTCCCTTGATCCTCACAATCCTGCACATGATCATCCTCTCTCCCCTAACTCTCCTCTTCCTCTTCACTATCCTTCCCCTCCTCTTTGTCCTTTCTCCTTATTATCTTCTTCAAGTTTCTTCCTTTTCCTCTGCTTCCTACCAAAATTGACATCAGTAGCCTCTTCTCTATTCCCAGGCATCTTAATAGTGATTTTTCTCTTTCCCTTCTTTTTCTCCTTATTTTCCTTCTCCTCCCCAATCATTTCTTCCTCCTTGTTAGCACTTTCTCCCTCTGTTTCCATGCCCTCTACCTCCTCATCATAATCTCTATCAAAAGAGATCTCAATGCTCTGCTTAGGTTCTAGTTTCTCCTTTTTCTCCAAATTTTCTTTCTTAATCTTCTTTTTCCCCTTTTTAGTGTGAGGGGAGGCTTTTGCATCCGTGTCTAAATGCATATCTTGGCTCTCCTTAGTATCAAAAGGGATGTACTCTTCTTCACCCAAGTCAAGCTCCTCATCAGAACCCTCCTTCCCCCCTTTCCCCTACTTAATTTCTTTACATATAGTTATAGCTTTAAAAAATTCATAAATAAACAACAGAAGCCCCTCATGGAAAGTAGGGTTGCCGATAGGCTTCTCCCTATAATCATTGATATTATCATTGATAGATGAATAAAGGTAAAAAGGGATAGAAATTTTAGTCCCAAATTTGAAGTGGTTGAGAAGCACAAAGTGGTAGGAGTAGATGTGGTCAAATCTCATGTCTAGGGATATGTATTTGATAATAGCCCTTAGCAAAAACCTCCACATTAGTTTGATGGACCTCGGCAGGTAGTAAGTTCCTTTCTTCATGAGAGCCTTCTTTTCCTCCTTTTCTTTGGTAAATTTCATCATTGCCTGACCCGAAATGTGCCTGTCTCTGTAGAATTTCTTCCCAATAATGGGTATGCCCGTAACCACAAAAATAACCTCTTCCATCACTGTGAACTCAACCCCATCAATTTTGACACTCCCCTCATTCTAGTTCTTAACCATGGTTTTGGTAATAGAGGGTTTCCACCCATGCAGTCTTTCAATGAAAGAAGTCACCTCCCCTTTGCTCAAAATGCCCACACCTTCGAACGCCTCTGCCACTTCTTAGCTTCATCCTTTGGTTCCCTCCTATGTCTTTCCCCCACCATTTTTCCTCTCACTCTGCAAACAATTCTTCTGATCACAATGCTTTTCAAAATTTGGGGCCAATAGATAGAATGAGAACTATTCTCGTCCTTCCTTTGAAATTATGAAAAATAAACCCAAAAATGGGCCTCAAAGTGCAATGATGGCAATTGCCCAGGTGATTCATACTTTGGCTCGCGTACTTACACATCATATCTTGGCACATTTCCCCTAACACATAAACTATCATAATTAAACTTTAATGTATCCCAATCTACCCTGGATTCTCTCGCTTTCAATTAATTCCTTGATTTCAAATGGAATAATATGCCATCCATCCATATTTTCACCTCATCTTTCCTGCAGCCTGTCAGCCACTTGATTAGCCTCCCTATACTCATGAGCCACATAGACTCTTTCAAAGGACTTGAGATACTAGATGCTCTCGTTAATTATATTTGCAATCATCCAGGTTGGCAAGTTTTTCTCGTGAGGTAGTCGATTATGTTCTTTGAGTCTCCTTCCAGCCATAGTTTTTTTATTCCTATATCCTTAGCAAGCTTAATAGTTTGATGGGCCATATTCACCTCCACAAAGTGGTTAGTTTTCACCCCCATAGGATCTGAGATGGTAGTAATGCCTTTCCCATGATCATTTCTGATGATGCCCCCAATCCCAGCCTACCCTAGGTTGCCTTTCGTAGCCCTATCAAAGTTGGCTTTACACCAGCCCTCAGGCAGAAGAGTCCATCTACAGTCCTCCCTCCTACTATGATCATTCACCTTTTCCTTGAAAAGAGGGTTGTAGACCTTGATGATAGTATAGTTTTCGACCAGAGCGTTAAGGCTTTTGTGGAAAACCACCATAGAATTGGCTTCTTTTTCCCTAAAAACTTGGTTGTTCTGCTCCTTCCACACCCCCCAGCATAGATGGGGTAGAGACCAAACCCATAAGCCTTGGCTCACATCCCAAGCCACCCCACTTTGCCACTATTGAAAGAGCTCAGTCATGTTATTGGGAAAAACCCAAGTCTGTTTGAAGAAAACTAGGAAAGAAGACCATATGTTTCTGGTGAAGTGGCAATGAATGAAAAGGTGATCGACACTTTCCATTTTCTTTTTTCAAATGATACATTGATTAGGCATCTAATGGCCTCTCTTGATAAGGTTGTCCACCATCAATATACAGTTTTGAAGCATTATCTAGAAAAAAATATTGATTTTCGGAATGAGGCTAGGAAACCAAGCATTGGCCTAGACAAGGATAGGAACACTACTCTGCATGGTATCATAGCCCGAGGCCACAGTGTAGTTTCCATCCTTAGTCATCCCCCAAATAATAGCATCCTTGTTGAGGGATAGGGGAGTGAGCCTAATCATGTCCATCAATGGCTTGAGCTCTTGGGATATCTCAATTAAGTTCACCCACTCCTCATTGACCCTATAGTCTCTCACCCTGCATCCAAATCTTTCCATGCAAGGCATCGTCCATCTATTGTACTGTTCAATGTTCCATAAGGGCCCCACACTTAGCCAGTCATCAAGCCAAAAGTTGATATCTTCACTGTTGCTGAGTTTCCATTTCACCTTCTCAATGGCTAACCCTTTAGTCTTTATAATACCATTCCAAATATTTGATCCCTTAGGGTCATCATCCCTGCTGATGAACTGCTTGAAATTGATATTGGCTAATCTATTATGTTGAGTTGAATTCTTATCTCTCATTGTAAAAGGGATCAAGACCCTTTTGAAATATTTGTTGACCTAATAAAAAACTTAACCCATTATAATTATTTAGAATAACTCATTATTTCATATTTATGTAGCATTGACCACCTCTCTCTCTCACGCCCTCCCTCCCACCCTCCCGACAACTCAACTTTATTTTTCTTTTGTAAGTAACAATATTTTTTATTGAGCCATTGTATCAAAATATATTTAATTTAAAATAGTAATCATTCACATTAAAATGTATACAATCACATAAAAATAAACACTAATAATAATATATTTTATAAAAGGTCTATACAATTACTTTTTACTATATCAATATTATGTCATCATTATGTACACAAAGATTAAAATTCAATTATTAATATAATTTTAATTTTTAAAATTATAAAATAATTAAAAAAATAAACTCTCTTTTTAAATAAATAAAATAACTTAAAATTGTTATCTCTAATATTTTAAAAGTAAATGCTTTGTGGCCAAAGGATACACCCTTAACATAATGTCCTCCCCCCCAAAAATGGTTTTCAATTAGTTATAATTTCCCTAGCCATGTACTAATTGGATTAAAAGACTAATTCAACTTGGTGAGATTAATACTCGATACTCAATAGCCTCATTGTCAGTGTTTAAGGTCAGTAAATGTGATGAAAATTTTGTTCATTTTTTTTACATTTGCCTAGACATTTGTCACACTTGGAATAAAATTTTTATTTTTAGCTCAAGGAACAAATCAGACAATGTAATGTGACAATGCCCAATTTAGGAATAAATTTGATAGAAATTTCTATTAGCATAGAGCTAAAAGAGTGATGAATACAATAATACTCATCAAAAATATAGAAGCATTGTATATGAAAGCATGTGGAAGACCTCAATAAGGATGGCTGGTACATGCAAGATTGCAATTGAATGAAGTACTACACTATTGGTGTACCATGTGGGAACAATTTAAGAATAGGTGGAATAAATATTCAATGGTGGCTTGTAGCAAGAACAAATTAGATGGTATTCATTTTGGCTCAATGATGGCTTGTAGTTATTACAAGAACAAGATAGATGGTCTTCATTTTGACAACTAGCAATAGTATTTGAATAAACCTTTTAATAACCAAGTCTTAAGCTTGTTAACCAACCCATCTCCAATAAATTTTGTTTAATGGATATATTTGCATTGAATCAATTCAGGTATCATTTCTCCCCCCAATAAAATGAAACTCTTCTTGGATAGCACAATCCCATTTGGAGATCCTATAAGCTTCTTAGAAGAGCTACGAACCAGAAGTTGAGGCAATGAAAAAATTGGAACTTTCTATAACTATGCCCTTATTCTTTTGGTTTTTGACAGATGTGTGTAATCTCTGGCAAGTCAAAAGAGACTCAGATTGATGATCATCCTCATCATTACCAACATCTAAACTGAAAAAATATCTCGAGGGTTGTTTGGATGGACCAGTGGTATATGGACTTTCATCAAAATGAGGCATGTTCAAGAAGTCGTGCAATGGATCTTCCCTTTCCAACATGTCCAACACTTGTTTCATACTTGGTCTAGCATTCGGTTCGGGGTAGCAACACCAAAAACCTACCAGCATCAGCTGCTTCATTTTCTCAACATTAAAATTTTACCAAGATTTTCATCTACTGCATCTACTACTCTCTTCTTTGTATACAAGTCCTAAACATCACAGGCAATCCTGATGAAGATATACCACTGTAGAGGCTACATCACAAGATATGGTATATCTTATAAAGGGCATTTGATTTAGAGTGTTAGTAAAAATCAAATGCAGATGGATTACTTGGTGGACAAAGAAATAAGCTTAATTGTGCAAAATATAAAAGAATTTATAGAAGTTAAAAAGAAAACTTGACCTATCCATAGCGGAGCATATTTTGTTAAAGATTTTCTCTACGAGGGTAGTTTTGATGGAACCACCCATGCCATTAGATTGAAGTGCAATCATGTCAAATTTTATCACATCTTCATCCAGACCCTCCAAGGGCACCTTCTTCATTCCTTTTTGATGCAGGAGCATCTCGGGTCTTTGGAAATCCTGTGTCACCAAAAACATTTCGAAGTTTGTCTGTGTTGCTCGATTCCTGCTTTGACCGAGTTGGTTCAGTGTTGGTTAGTTTCCTTTGTTCACCGGTTTTGGTTAGTGATCTCTTTGAGTGGTCGATTAATTCTTCGACGCTCGGTGATGCTTGTCTGGCACTCAATTGGCTTTGTTGATCGACATATTTATTTTGAGTTTCTGTTCAGGCTAACTAATGCATTGATTATGGGTCATGAATTTAATGCTAGTATCCATCATTGGGAAGCATGTGGTCCCAAATCTAACCGTTCCTTTCATTGATTATGGATCTAAAGGCTGACTCAGTTCGGTAGTCTCTTGTATAAATGTAGTTGTTTGATTAGAGTTTAGTAGGCAATTTTGATAGGAGATAGAAGGTAGAATTTTGGAGATTCTCTGTAGATCCTCGCATGTTTGAGGACTTCTATAATTCATTGAAATATATGGCTGTAATTGGGAAGGCCTTACAACCCGACATATATGAATCAATTGAAGTTAATAAATGAATGATCTAGAATTTTCTCTCTCCCACTGTGTAGTTGTTGCTTCAGCATAGTGTTGAGCAAGGTGGATCTAGTTAGGGTGTGCCATCGTTTGGGCCCTACCATCCTCCTTTGCGTTAGGTGCATCAGGTGGTATTAGAGTGAGGTTAAGATTTGGATCTAGGTTTGTGGATCTAGGTTTGTAGGTTCCTTCTTGTGAAGCCCTAGTTGATTTGTTGTGGGGTGGCAGATTGCGATCTAACCTACAATTGTAGAGGGTTTTCAAGATGGTTTGTGGGAAGTGAGATGTGGACCCATGATTGGCAGACATGTTGAGATGAATTAGTACTAGATTGGAAGCTATTGAAATAGCCTAGAGAAGAGGCAGACATCTTGAAGATGTTAGTGATGATGAGGTTGAGGAAGAACAAGCAAATACAAAACCTGCGCCTGTGATGGATCAGGGTGAGGAAATATTTTTGAAGGCTTTGACAAGTATGAAGTCTAAACCACATTTAAACTCTCCTGAGTATGGTGGAAAGTTGGATTTTGATGAATTGGTAGACTGGATCACTGAGATGGAAAATTATTTTGAATATGAGAATGTACCTGAAGACAAGAAAGTGAAGATTGCAAGCACAAAGTTGAAAAGTCATACATCCTTATGGTGGGAACATCTGCAACTAGATAGAAAAAGGAAAGGCAAAGACAAAATCAAGGTATGGAATAAAATAGTGAATAAGTTGAAAGGAAAGTTCTTACCTTGTGATTATCAGATTAACCTAGTTAGGCAAATGCAAAGTTTGAAGCAGAAAGATAGCTCAGTAAAAGAATATATTGAGGAATTCTATAGATTAGATATCAGATTTGGGCATGATGAAGATGATGTGAAAAGAATTTTTAGATACCTGAATGGTTTGAGATTTTCCATCCAAGAAGAAATCAGCTTGGTTAAGTTGGAGAGCATTGAAGAGGCTTATCAATTTGCTTTGAAAGCTGAGGAGAAATTGAATAAGAGACATGAGAAAAGACAAAGAGGAAGAGGTGGTAGATTCCCTAGAGGAAGAGGTAGATCCTATGGTGAAAATAGTAGATCTTAACCTAAAAAGACAAATCTGGATAAAGGCAAGAATGAGTGGAAAGGTGAAAGTTCATCTAGAGGAAGAGCCAGTAACTACCGAGGTGGTTATAGTAGAGGAAGTTTCTGAGGAACTTGTTATAATTGTGGAGAAGAAGGACATAGGTCTTTTGAATGTACACACACAAGTAAGAAGGCTGGTAACAGTCAAAATGCCTTGGTACAAGAAGAGTCACCGAATGAACCTGAAAAGGAAAGTAACTTGATGGTAAGAATGACATTGTGGAATGAAAGTAAAAAGGAAGATCTGGTAAGGAAAAGTTTGTTCAAGACCAGATGTAGAGTTTTTGACAAAGTTTGGAAGGTAATCATTGATAGTGGTAGCTCAAAGAATCTGGCATCTGAGGAGATGGTCAAAAAATTGTAGTTGGAAAGGTTGGAACATCTGAAGCCCTATCAAATTTCATGGATCAAAGTTGAGCAAACACTCTTGGTAAGTGAACAATGTTATGTGAATTTGAAGATTGGAAAGTACTATGATAACACTAGGATATTTGAGACCTTTTTCTAATAGTAGAATGTCTAAATTTAGATAGTATACTGTTGATTAAGCAACACTAACCGACGTCGTAGTTTTACAGTTAGAAAAATTGATAGTTTTCATAGGTGTTGTAATTACGACAACCTTGGTCATCACAAAAAGAGGGTGCCAACAAAGTGAACTTGCCATCGGGCTTGTTCGTGGCTGTCGAAATTGGGATGCCTCTACATCGCAATAAATAGAAACGATGGCAACCCGTCAAAATATTTTGATGAATATTCATCACTTGTAACCTATTCACCGATGGAAATCCTATTAATGCAATAGATATCCATCAAAATCTTATGATGGATGTCCGTCATTTATGGTTTGTAATGACGACTATGTTGTACATGCAATGGACATGTGTTGGACATCTGCGATGGATATCCATTGTTTATGGGTTTTTTTTTATAGTGTTGTTGTTAATGCGATGGCTAGGTGTCGGATATTTGCGACAGAAAACTGTCGCTATTGAGATGTCATCATACTTATGACGATAATCAGCTTTTGAAAAAAAATATATATATTTGTTGATTCAGAATGGTGTTCTTGCTGGTTCCTACTCATGATTTGGTTATGGATCATTCGGAGATAACTTTGCAGTAGATTTGGTAGTGGGTCATGGATTATTGAGTCAAGTATAGAGACTTGGATTTCAAAATTGATTCAAGTGACTTCTTGACTTCTTTGGTCTGAATTTGATGTGCTTTGTTCCTATGGAGTGTAGTAATGACTTGACTTGGAATTTGAGTAGACTGTGCATTGATCAGCTTAAAGATAGAATCAAGCTACTCTTTGCGTTGTTGTTGAGATCAGGTTGTGATGGATTGATGGGATCATCTACCATTTTTTCCATAGTTTCGGATGAGTTAGGTGTGATGTCAAGAGAACAACATGCAGAACTTTCACATTGGAGATTCATAGATCACTATGGTGTCTATGATGACTTGGGAGAAGTCTTCTTCTTGGTGAATCGAGCTAAGAGACTTAGATTATATAAAGTGGATCATTTGATGTGACTTATGAGACATTGAATGCCTCTTCACAGTGGGTTCATAGTGCGGTCTATGGTGTTTCTTTGCAACCAAGTTCTTGACAGAGATCTATTGATTTGGTAGCCATTGAGATGGATCGACATATATTTGTCGTACGTGGATTGAGATCTTAAATTATTGAGCTTCTCTTTTTTTCAAGAATAGTTTAACATTCTCTACTTAACAAGGCCAACCACGTGAAGGTGGAAGCTCATCTAACCCCTCCTAGGAGCCTCTTATGACCCTTTACGACATTTTAAGATCTCTAAGATGTATTCTTAGGGATTGTAAAGGGTCATAAAGGGTCATAAGGGATGCTGGGACACAACAGCTGAGAAACATAAATGTAGGCATCATGGTCACAATTTTTTGGAAACATTTATACCATTCAATTATGTTGTGTCTCCAAAAAATTGTGACCATGATGCCTACATTTATGTTTATCAGCTGTTGTGATGTCTAAATTTATGTTTCTCATTTGTTGTGTTTATGTGCATGTTCTTTATGTGTATCTACTAGAAATTCTTTTAAAAAATTTAGTATCTACAATAGCCCTCTATTAACCACATTTACACATATGGTCCCAACAAAGTAGTGCACAAACTACACAAAGAAGGCGTCGCAGAAATATGATTTCTGCTTTTGCCATTGAAGCAATCTTGGTAGCACTAGCTACCTCTCAAGCCTTGCACAAGTTGCACTCATTTCCTACATCAAGTATAGATGTAGATGGGGTAGATGTAAATGTGGTTTGATCAACCCACCAAAAGTACTGACATCCAGTATTTCCTTGACAATACCAAATGTACATCAGTTCTTCATAAAATGATTAGTTGTCACATTATTTTTAAACATAAAATATAATTACATATCCAGACCTTTTTCCTATTTGGGCAAACCCAAAATTGATGGCCAGGATTAGTTGTTGTGTGTGACATCTTCAACATGCAAGGGCCAACACCACATTGACACATAGGCACATTGACCGAAGTCATCAACGCTATTTCAACAAATATTGCATTATCACAAATATTGCATTCTCATTATTTTGTTCATTCATACTAATTATAATTATAATAAAAAGAAACATACTAATGTAGACTTGCACATTTTTTGGCTAAGTCGAAGTCTTTGGTTTAAATCACTAGACACTCAAAAAAAAATCGCAAACCAAAGACAACCATGCAATTGTAAAGTAAGATAATTTGCTTAATCACGTCACTAATTTGTGCATGTCTAAATACTGGTGTCTTTCAAGTGATTTGATTCTTGTCATGCCCACTACAGATGAGAATAGTCTTAACTAGTGAGGTTGTTTAAGCATATAGAGATTAAATACACTCTTTTAGAATGAAATTTCTCTTAACAAAAGATCAAAGATATATAAGTAGGACATATAAAATAAGGTCTTCTTCATCCATCTCATCATCAAGATCATCATCAATGATGACATCATCACTGCCACTATTGTTATTATCATCGTCATCACCATCAACATCATCATCATCCTCATCCTCATCCTCATCATCATCCTCATCAGTAGCAACATCATCCTCATCCGTAGCAACATCACCATCACTAGTAGCAGCCTACCTCAAGTGCCAGTGCCCTCTTCCCACACGGTGTCTGCCTCTTCATGCATGCCAAACTCGAATGCCATCTTCGTGCCACACAAAAGTGTGTCATGGTTTGGGGAACTAATTACTACATGAGTGACTATAGTACCCTAGTTTGCATTATTAGATGATCTTGTTTAATTTTTGTTCATTTCATGCAAAGATACATGTAAAGGAAAAGAAATTTTTGCATCTAAAGATTACATGTATACATATGAAAAATAACTTGTATATACTATACAAGGAAAATAAATTTCAAAAGAAAATGCAAGAGTACATGCATACATAAGAGGATGAACATAAATAATAAGGGTGCCAGACATTACCTGAAGTGATGAATTTTTGACCCGGGTATGAATCTAGTGTGCCCCTGTGTGATCCATAACCTGTAAAGAAAGGAGAGATGGGGGTTAGATAAAAAAAATATCTAAGAAATGAATGACATCCTATTACTGATCCTCATCTACAAAATTATGCATGTGCATAGTCAAGCCATACACTTCTAAAAGAAAAACCAAGCTCACAATCTCAATGAAATAAAAAGTGTATAAAATAGGATGCACCCTCCAATATTAAAAGCCAAAGGGGTTTTCTGATTCGAAAGACTTAGCAGCCTCCAAGGTCATTTTCTTTTCTGTTGCATTAATAGGATGTCTGCTAGAAACATTATGACTGTGCATCCCTCTGCTCATCTCTTTAGTTTTTGTTTTCGTAGATTTCACCATCTAACGTTCCTTTTCGGTAAGAGATGGATGGAAATGTTCATGAATCTCGGAAGAATGGCTGGAATAGCACTTGTGGAAGGATTGGGGCATTTCCTCTGTGACTTTAAATCACTCTGGATCTTCTCATAATGAAAAATAGAAATATCTTTTTCACAGCCATCTCTTACTGAAAAGGAATGTTAGATGGTGAAATCTACGAAAACAAAAACCAAATAGATGAGCAGAGGGATGCACAATCATAATGTTTCTAGTATATTTCCTATTAACGCAATAAAAAGGAAAATGACCTTGGAGGTTGCTAAGTCTTTCAAATCAGAAAACCCCTTTGGCTTAGTAATTATGAGGCCATATAGTGATATACCAACATTTTAGGCTTGTAAGATTCTCTGGCATTACATTGCATTCTTGTTGCTGTTATGGTGCACAACAGCAGCAAGCATGCAATAACAACAATAACATTGCATGATGCTCAAGCTCAAATTCAAAATAGTAAGTGTATTATTTTATTTCTGATGTCCCTATTTGATGTCCCTATTTTATTACTGCTAAATTTTGGGGTAAAACCTTGCAAGTCTTACATAGACTCAACAACATGGTAGCACTGATCCAATAATAGAAAATACATTACAAATGCCAAGCTTACGGTCTCAATGAAATAAACAGTGTATTAAACAATATATGGTGCACAACAGTAGGAAGCATACAATGACATTTCCTCATGAAATGATCATAAACGGGGAGTACCACATAGTGAATATCAATAGAAAAATAAATAAAGAGAGATCAAACACTTCACACAATGCCTTGAAGGTAATAAAAATGATTCCCTAGCTCTCAAATCTCGCAGGTCATCAAGCATTCAAAATGAAAAGATGTAAACAATGCTAGTATTAAATAGTGAGCTCATAAATAATGTATGATACCCTAGCTTGCATCTTGCGATCCATCAAGACATTTCTTCATGAAATGATCATAAACAAGGAGTACCACACGGTGTATTATTTTATTACTGATGTCCCTATTTGATTTAATAGCATCAATATAACAAACAGAGCACCGACCAATCAAATAGGGACATGAGGTGCTCAAATAGTGAGCTCATAAAACAATATATTTAGACTTAGTAAAATTTTATAAAGCAACATATATTGTGTGAATTGTTTGATCTCTTTTTATTTGTTTTGTTGTTGATATTCACTATGTGGTACTCCCCATTTATGATCATTTCATGAGGAATGTCTTAATGGCTTGTGGGTTGCAAGCTAGGGCATCATGCATTATTTATGAGCTCATTGTTTGAGCACCGGCCAATCAAATAGGGACATGAGGTGCTCAAATAGTGAGATCATAAACAATGCATGATGCCCTAGTTGTAGGTAGTTATCTCTTCTATAATGATGGAGGAGTGAAAGGTAATGATCAATGAGGTTGTTGTTATTAGATCATACATTAACACACTTACTATTTTGAATTTGAGCTTGGACATCATGCAATATTATTGTTGTCATTGCATGCTTGCTACTGTTGTGCACCATATATTGTTTTATACACTACTTATTTCATTGAGACTATGAGCTATTGTAGTTGACTGTATTCTTTTGGGGTCTGATCTATTGTAGTTGTTTTTTTTTTCTTTGAATCATTATTTACAATTACTTTTGATGCAATATTTGTGTGAAGAACAAGAACAAAATGGTGAATGAATTTTATTTGACAATTATAAACATGACACATTTTGTTGGGCTTATTGGGTTGGCCTAACCAGATATTAAACATTGAGCTCATGAACAATGTATGATGCTCTAGCTTGTAGCCCGCGAGCCATCAAGACATTTCCTCATGAAATGATCATAAACAGGGAGTACCACATAGTGAATATCAACACTAAAACAAATAAATAGAGATCAAACACTTCACACAATGTCTTGAAGGTAATAGAAACAATTTCCTAGCTCTTAAAGCTCGCAAGTCATCAAGCATTCCAAATGAAAAGATGTAAACAATGCCAGTATTAAACAGTGAGCTCATGAACAATGTATCATGCCCTAGCTTGCAGCAGCCCACGAGCCACCAAGCCATTTCCTCATGAAATGATCATAAATAAGGAGTACCACATAGTGTATTATTTTATTACTGATGTCCCTATTTGATCTAATAGCATCAATATGACAAATAGAGCACCGACCAATCAAATAGAGACATGAGGTGCTCAAATAGTGAGCTCATAAAATAATATATTCAGTCTTAGTAAAATCTTATAAAGCAACATATATTGTGTGAATTATTTGATCTCTCTTTATTTGTTTTGTTGTTGATATTCACTATGTGGTACTCCCTGTTTATGATCATTTCATGAGGAAATGTCTTGATAGCTTGTGGGCTACAAGCTAGGGCATCATGCATTATTTATGAGCTCATTGTTTGAGCACTGACCAATCAAATAGGGACATGAGGTGCTCAAAAAATGACCTCATAAACAATCCATGATGCCCTAGTTGTAGGTAGTTATCTCTTCTATAATGATGGAGGAGTGAAAGGTAATGATCAATGAGGTTGTTGCTATTAGATCATACATTAACACACTATTTTGAATTTGAGCTTGGGCATCAATATAAAAAATAGAGCACTGACCAATCAAATAGTCCCTTTTTATTACTGATGTCCTTTATTGATCTAATAGCATCAATATAACAAACAAAGTACTGACCAATCAAATAGTGACATGAGGTGCTCAAATAGTGAGCTCATAAAACAATATATTTAGTCTTAATAAAATCTTATAAAGCAACATATATTGTGTGAATTATTTGATCTATCTTTATTTGTTTTGTTGTTGATATTCACTATGTGGTACTCCCCATTTATGATCAAATAGAAAAAGTTCAAATGCCTACCTCAAGTGTCAGTGCCCTCTTCCCACATGGTGTCGGCCTCTTCACGCGCGCCAAACTCGAATACCCTTTTCATGCCATGCAAAAGTGCAATCATTAGTGTACATATGTTTAGGATTAGGGGTTGTGAAAGTTTGGAGAGCTATTTTTACCATTAGGCCCTAGGCGAGAAGACAAAGTCTGGTTAGAGGTCTAGGAATGAAAGTTTGAAGATTTCTTGCAGGGTAGAAAGGTGTTGTATGACTTAGGTCAAGTTTTGAGCAAGATTCATCTAGGATACAGTCAGTCCTAGAAAATAGGTGAAGATGCAAAAAGTGCAGTGTCGTATTCGCGATAGCTCTTCGAATTCACAAATTACCAATGACACTTTCTTTTTCTTTTTTTTGTTTATATGACTTAGACTTATGTTCAATCCTTATTAATGGTTTGGGGAACTAATTACTAGATAAGTGACTATAGTACCCTAGTTTGCATTATTAGATGATCTTGTTTAATTTGAGTTCATTTCACGCAAAGATACATGTAAAGGAAAATAAATTTTTGCATCTAAAGATTACATGTATATATATGGAAAATAACTTGTATATACTATACAAGGAAAATAACTTTCAGAAGAAAATGCAAGAGTACAGGCATACATAAGAGGATGAACATCAATAATAAGTGTTCCAAACATTGACTGAAGTGATGAATTTTTGACTCAGGTAGGAATCTAGTGTGCCCCTGTGTGATCTAGAACCTGCCAAAAAAAGAGAGATGGGGATTAGATAAAAAAATATCTAAGTAATGAATGGCATCCTATTATTGATCCTCATCTACAATTATGCATGTGCATAGTCAAGTCATACACTTCTGAAAGACAAAACGAAGCCCACAGTCTCAATGAAATAAATAGTTTATAAAATAATATATGGTGCACAATAGTAGCAAGCATGCAATGAAAACAATAACATTGCATCATGCCCGAGCTCAAATTCAAAATAGTAAGTGTGTTAATGTATGATCTAATAGTAGCAACCTCATTGATCATTACCTTCCACTCCTCCATCATTATAGAAGAGATAACTACCTACAACTATATTTCATAATTCCTCCTTTGAAGTATATATATATCAAGTATAATTATGAGTTTAGATCAAATATTTAGTCTTAATAAAATCTTATAAAACAACATAAAACTAACCCAAAATACTTTGTCTTAATAAAATCTTAATAAAACAATATATTTAGTCTTAATAAAATAATACACTTACTATTTTGAATTTGAGCTCAGGCATCATGCATTTTTTATGAGCTCACTATTTGATTACCAGCCAATCAAATAGGGACATGAGGTACTCAAACAATGAGCTCATAAACAATGCATGATGCCCTAGCTTGCAGCCCGCGAGCCATCAAGATATTTCCTCATGAAATGATCATAAACAAAGTGTACCACATAGTGAATATCAACACCAAAACAAATAAAGAGAGATCAAACACTTCACACAATATATGTTGTTTTATAAGATTTTATTAAGACTAAATATATTATTTTATGAGCTCACTATTTGAGCACCTCATGTCACTATTTGATTGGTCAGTACTCTGTTTGTTATATTGATGCTATTAAATCAAAAAGGAACATCAGTAATAAAACAGGGACATTAGTAATAAAATAATACACTTACTATTTTGAATTTGAGCTCATAAAGATTAACTTTCAGAAGAATATGAATGAATGCAAACATATATAAGTGGATGAACATAAATAATGAAGGTACCAAACATTGCCTGAAGTAATGAAGTGTTGACCCGGGCTTCAATCTAATATGCTCTTGTATGATCCAAAACCTGCAAGGAAGGAAAAGATGGGGTTAGATCCAAAGGATCTAAGTAATGTCTGGCACCCTATTATTGATCCTCATCTACAATTATGCATGTGCATAGTCAAGCCATACACTTCTAAAATAAACTATGCTACAAAACATGGGTGTGTGTTAATGTGATTCAAAAGCTATTATGCAAGATTGTTTTATTATTGAGATAAGGATATCTTAATTCTACAAGAATAAATGTTTTGAGAAATATTTGAATTTAATTTTGACAATAACATGAGGAGTGATATATTTCAAGCTTCAGCGATATTTCATACCATGTAGTGTTCATAGATTATGTTCAATGCATTATTTACGCTTGTATTGGTGGGAAAACTCTTGAAAATGTGCAAAAGAGATTGAATTCAACCATGTTGTTTACATGACACATGTAGTTTACCTCCAGCCTAAATCAGTGTTGCATACAAATATGTGGACGCTACGGGTATGAAGCCTCACTGAAGATTGAAAATGATAAGCATTATGATGCTAAGGTATGGTGTGGTAAGCACAAGCATAGTTTCTCATAAGCTACTATGTGGTACTCCCCGTTTATGATCATTTCATGAGGAAATGTCTTGATGGCTCGCAGGCTGCAAGCTAGGGCATCATACATTGTACATGAGCTCATTGTTTAATACTGGCATTGTTCATGAGCTCACTGTTTAATATCTAGCCAGGCCATGTAAATGGTACCACGCCAACCCAATCAGCCCAACAAAATGTGTCATGTTTATCTTTGTCAAATACACTTGTTCACTATTTTGTTCTTGTTCTTCACACAAATATTACATCAAAAGTAATTGTAAACAATGATTCAAAGAAAAAAGAAACAACTACAATAGATCAAACACCAAAAGAATACAGTCAACTACAATAGCTCACAGTCTCAATGAAATAAATAGTGTATAAAACAATATATGGTGCACAGCAGCAGCAAGCATGCAATGACAACAATAACATTGCATGATAAAATTCAATACTCATAGTTTTTAATCAAATCTATTTGAAACTCCTCTCAGCTCATTGTCCAATAGTTGAACTAACCTATAACTTCAAAGGAGGAATTATGAAATATAGTTGTAGGTAGTTATCTCTTCTATAATGATGGAGGAGTGAAAGGTAATGATCAATGAGGTTGTTGCCATTAGATCATACATTAATACACTTACTATTTTGACAGCAATAACATTGCATGATGCCAGAGATCAAATTCAAAATAGTAAGTGTATTATTTTATTACTGATGTCCCTATTTTATTATTGATGTCCCTATTTGATCTAATAGCATCAATATAACAAACAAAGCACTGACCAATCAAATAGGGACATGACGTGCTCAAATAGTGAGCTCATAAACAATGCATGATCATAAATGGGGAGTACCACATAGTGAATATTAACAATAAAACAAATAAAGAGAGATCAAGCACTTCACACAATGTCTTGAAGGTAATAACAACGATGCCCTAGCTCTCAAAGCTCGCGGGTCATCGAGCATTCCAAATGCAAAGATGTAAACAATGCCAGTATTAACATTCGTATTTTGCCGTTAAATCAACAAATACCATCAAAATGAAATTGAAATAAAAAATATAAACTTTTAAGAAACTTTTACATATTTTCATCAAATGACCCAAAAACATCAAGAATCGTCATATATGGTCACTAATAGACAACTTTCAAAAGAATATGAATGAATGCAAACATACATAATTAGATGAGCATAAATAATGAAGGTACCAGACATTGCCCGAAGTAATGAAGTGTTGACCCGAGGTTCAATCCAATATGCTCTTGTATGATCCAAAACTTGCAAGGAAGGAAAAGATGGGGTTAGATACAAAGGATCTAAGCAATGTCTGGCACCCTATTACTGATCCTCATCTACAATTATGCATGTGCAATGTGAATAAAAACTAAGAGTATTGAATTTTATCATGCGATGTTATTGTTGTCATTGCATGCTTGCTGTTGTTGTGCACCATATATTATTTTATACACTGTTTATTTCATTGTGACTGTGAGCTATTGTAGTTGACTATATTCTTTTGGGGTCTAATCTATTGTAGTTGTTTCTTTTTTCTTTGAATCATTGTTTACAATTACTTTTGATGTAATATTTGTGTGAAGAACAAGAACAAAATAGTGAACAAGTGTATTTGACAAAAATAAACATGACACATTTTGTTGGGCTGATTGGGTTGTCCTGGTACCATTTACATGGCCTGGCCAGATATTAAACAATGAGCTCATGAACAATGTCAGTATTAAACAGTGAGCTCATGAACAATGTATGATGCCCTAGCTTGCAGCCCATGAGCCATCAAAACATTTCCTCATGAAATGATCATAAACAGGGAGCGCCACATAGTGAATGTCAACACCAAAACAAATATAGAGATATCAAACACTTCACACAATGCCTTGAAGGTAATAGAAATGATGCCCTAGCTCTCAAAGCTCGCAGGTCATCAAGCATTCCAAATAAAAAGATGTAAACAATGCCAGTATTAAACAGTGAGCTCATGAACAATGTATCATGCCCTAGCTTGCAGCCCATGAGCCATCAAGACATTTCCTCATTAAAATGATCATAAACGAGGAGTACCACATAATGAATGTCAATAGAAAAATAAATAAAGAGAGATCAAACACTTCACACAATGCCTTGAAGTTATAGCAATGATACCCTAGCTCTCAAACCTTGCAGGTCATCAAGCATTCCAAATGAAAAGATGTAAACAATGCTAGTATTGAATAGTGAGCTCATAAACAATGTATGATGCCCTAGCTTTCAACTCGTGAGCCATCAAGACATTTTCTCATAAAATGATCATTAACAAGGAGCACCACATAGTGAATATAAACAAAAAAATAAATAAACAAAGATCAAACACTTCACACAATGCTTTGAAGGTAATAGCAACAATGCCCTAGCTCTCAAAGCTCGCGGGTCATCGAGCATTCCAAATGCTAAGATGTAAACAATGCCACTATTAATAATGCTAACATGTAAATAATGCCACCGAAATTGATTTAATGAGAAGACAAAGCTCGAATGCCTACCTCAAGTGCCAGTGCCCTCTTCCCACATGGTGTCGGCCTCTTCGCGCATGCCAAACTCGAATGCCCTCTTGGCACCATGCAAAAGTGCAGTGTCATCTTCGCGACAGCTCTTCAAATTCACAAATTACAAATGACACTTTCTTTTTGTTTTTTTGGTTTATATACACATTGGTGTCACAATTACGACACCAACGTTGCTATTATGACACCATCAGGGGCACTTGCAAAAAAAACATAAAAAACAAACACAAATTGTACTAGCATCACAAATTGGCATCAAAATTAGACCCCAAATGTTGTAGTGTAAGGTGTTATGTGATATCATTCCTATGGATTGTTGTTATATTTTGTTAGGTAGACCTTGGCAATATGATAGACATGCTATATATGATGGAAGATTACATAAGTATACTATTGTGGCTGATGGAAAGAAACAAATCTTGTTACCTTTGATGGAAGAACCTATGAGTAATGTTTGCACATCTTTGAAAGTTTGTTTAATGGAAGGAAAAAAGTTTGTTAAGGATTTGAAAAAGAATGATGTATGTTTTGTTGTGATTCTTAACAAACCGAGTAAGAAAACTGAGGATAGTGTTCTTGAGGAGATTGATAAATTACTCACCGAGTATAAAGATATCATTTTTGATAATGTACCTAATGGTTTTCCACTGAAGAGAAGCATTGATCATTTTATGGATCTAATCCCTAGAGCTAGTTTACCAAATAAGGCACCTCATCGGTTGACACCTACCAAGAATCAGGAATTGAATCGACAGATTCAAGAGTTGTGGAGAAAAGTTTGACCAAAGAAATTTTGAGTCCTTGTGCAATACCTGTTGTACTGGCACCAAAGAAGAATGGAGAATTGAGAATGTGTACTGATTCCAGAGTAATCAACAAGATAACAGTGAAGTATAGGTTTCCTATACCGAGAATGGATGACATAATGGATAGTTTGACCAGAGTAAAGTATTTTACCAAAATTGATTTGAAAAGTGGGTATCATCAGATTAGAATAAGAGAAGGTGATGAATGGAAGACTCCTTTCAAGACAAAAGAAGGTTTGTATGAGTGGTTGGTTATGCCTTTTAGTTTAACTAATGCACCGTGTACTTTTATGAGGCTAATGAATGAAGTTTTGAAAAAATTCTTTGATAAATTTTTGATTGTATATCTTGATGATATTCTGATATTTAGTAAGATCAGAGAAGAACATTTGTTACATGTTAGACAAGTTTTGCAGAGATTGAAAGAGGAAAAGTTGCTGATAAATCTGAAAAAGTGTTCATTCATGAAAGAGGAGATTGTGTATTTGGAATTTGTTATTTCAGCTGATGGTTTGAAAATAGACCCTGAGAAGGTTGAAGCTATTTTTAATTGGCCTACACCTATGAATTCTAGTGAGGTAAGATCATTTCATGGATTGGCGATTTTTTACTGAAAGCTCATTAAGAATTTTAGTTCAATTTGTAATGCTATGACTGAGACTATGAGAGGAGACAAAAGAGAATTCAAGTGGACACATGGAGCTGATAAAAGTTTTGAGGCTCTAAAGTAGAAAGTTGTTGAATTGTCTATTTTGGCATTGCCTTCTTTCAATAAGGTATTTCAAGTAGAATGTGATGCAAGTGGTAGTGCAATTGGAGCTGTGTTGAGTTAAGAAGGTAAACCTATTGCTTTCTTTAGTGAAAATTTGAATGATGCTAGAAGGAAATATTCTATGTATGGTCAAGAATTCTATGTTATTGTTCAAGCACTGAAGAAATGGAGACATTATTTGATACCGAGTGAATTTGTGTTGTATACTAATCATAAGGCTTTACAGTATTTGGGTAGTCAGAATAACTTGAATCGGAGGCATATGAAATGGGTTGAGTACTTGCAGAGTTATACATTTGTGATAAAGCATAAGAGTGGAGTCACTAACTGAGTTGTTGATGCATTGAGTAGAAGAAGATCTTTGATGACCGAGATGAAAATTCAAGTTCTTGGTTTTGATAAGATGAGAGATTCTTATGAAGTTGATCCTAATTTTTCTGAGCCATGGAGAAAGTGCAAAGCACCTATTCAAGATCAACCGAGTACTAAATGGGAAGAATATTTTATTCAAGAATGTATGTTGTTTAAAGGTATTCAGTTGTGTATACCGAGAGGACCAATGAGGAATAATTTGATAAAGGAGAAACATAGTAGTGGTTTGGCTAGACATTTTGGAATTGATAAGACATTGAATTTTCTTAAGGAGAAATACTTTTGGCTGCAGATGTATAAAGATGTTCAAAAATTTGTGAAAAGTTGTGGAGTTTGTCAAGTTGCAAAAGGAGTAAGTTAGAATACTGGATTGTATACACCGATTGATGTTCTTGAGAAACCTTGGATTGACATCAGTATGGATTTTGTTCTTGGCTTAGCGAAGACAGTAAGAGGTAATGATTCTATATTTATTGTTGTGGATAGATTTTCTAAAATAGCACATTTTATACCTTGTAGAAAGACATCAGATGCAGTACATGTAGCAGATTTTTTTTTTAAGGAAATTTTTAGATTGCATGGATTACCGAGGATTATTATCTCTGACCGAGATGGTAAATTTATTAGATACTTTTGGAAGACTCTTTGGAGAAATTTTGGCACCGAGTTGAAATATAGTTCTACATTTCACCCACAAACCGATGGATAGATAGAGGTTGTGAACAGAAGTTTGGGAAATCTTTTGAGATGTTTAGTTGGAGACACACTGAGTAGTTGGGATTCTATGTTAGCACAAGCAAAGTTTGCATACAATAATTCAATGAATAGGAAAATTGGAAAGACACCTTTTGAGATTGTAAATGGCATACAGCCAAGAGGTACATCTGATTTGAGAGACATTGATGATGAGAGTAAGAGAAGTGCTCAAGGAGTGAAATTTGTTGAGTATATGAAGACATTGCATGAAGATGTCAAGCTAAAGTTGGAAAAGAGTAATCAAAAATACAAAGACAGAGTTGATAGATCAAGGAGACATAAGACTTTTGATGTTGGTGATGAAGTGATGTTTCATTTGAAGAAATGTCGATTTCCTGTTGGAACATATGGAAAGCTGAAGATGAAGAAGTTTGGACCTTGCAATATTTTGAATAAATTTGACAGTGGAAATGCATATGAGATTGAGTTACCTGATGACATGGATATATCACCTATATTCAGCATTGTTTATTTGTATGAGTATCATGAACCTGAGGAAGAAATGGTAGTACCAACAGAGTATCCTAAGAAGTAGAATGAAGAACTTGAGTAGATTTTGGAACAAAGAGTTGGCAAAAGCACAAGAGGTAAATAGTATATGGAATTTCTGGTAAAGTGGAAGAATATACTGATTGAAGATAGTTCATGGATTTCATAGTCTAAGTTGGATGCAGCTTGGATCATACCTGCTAAATGATTCAAAGAATCATTTCAAAATAACCCCAAGTGTCTGATGTAGGAGCATCTCAGGTCCTTGGCAATCTTGTGTCACCAAAAATATTTTGAAGTTTGTTTGTGTTGCTCGGTTCCTGCTTTAACCGAGTTGGTTCGGTGTTGGTTGGTTTCCTTTCTTTATCGGTGTTGGTCAGTGATCTCTTTGAGTGGTTGATTAATTCTCTGATGCTCGGTAATGCTTGTCTGGCACTCGGTTGGCTTTGTTGACCGACGAGTTTATTTTGAGTTTATGTTGAGGCTGACTAATGCATTGATTACGGGTCATAGATTTAATGCTGGTATCCATAATTGGGAAGTGTGTGGTCCAAGATTTGACCGTTCCTTCCATTGATTATGGATCTGAAGGCCGACTCAGTTCGGTAGTCTCTTGTATAAGTGTAGTTGTTTGATTAGAGTTTAGTAGGCAGTTTTGATAGGAGATAGAAGATAGAATTTTGGAGATTCTCTGTAGATCCTCACATGTTTGAGGACTTTTGTAATTCATTGTAATATCTAGCTATAACCGGGAAGGCCTTGCAGCCTGACATGTATGAATCAATTGAAGTTAATATATGAATGATCTGGCATTTTCTCTCTCCCACTATGTAGTTATTGCTTCTGCGTAGTGTTGAGCAAGGTGGATCTAGTTAGGGTGTGCCATCCTTTGGCCCCTTTCATCCTCCTTTGCGTCAGGTGCATCACTTTCACTACATGATTCACCACATCCATCACCACTCTCAACTCGTCATTGAAAACATGTAGAACACTATTAAAATGAATTGGTTAACAATAAATTGATTGAAACGATAAAGTGTGAGGCATGTTTTTCAAGCAATTCTTTAATAAGGGCCTGTTTGGTTTCTGGTATTAACGTGGAATAGTCATTATTTAATGCGATCTAATTAAGTAATTCGACGTTTGTGACCATTTTTTGAATTCCCGAATTATAAAATTAATCCCCATTTTTAGGTCAATGCTTGGATTAATTAATTCCAAAAAAAACCTGGAATTCATTTTTTATTCCAGAATAAGCTTTTCATGGATTCAAAATTACAACAAAATGTATAAGTTTTTCAAGTCTATGTGTGAACTGTTAAGGAATTATAATCTTATTTTTTATAATCTTATTTTTTTATAATTTTTTTAATAATTTTTTTTATAATCTTTTTATAATATTTTTTTATAATTTTTATTTATAATCTTATTTTTTTAAGTTAATAATACATATTTTAATTTAAAAATATATAAGTTAAAAATACATATATATTTTAATTAAAAAATCAGCAACAAAAATGATAAGTTCAAAAATTAAAATTTGTAAGAAAATATTTTTTTTATAATTATAATTTTTTAATAAGTTAAAAATACATATTGTTCAATTTAATTAAAAAAATGAAAAATAATCCTTATTCCAATTCCACATTATGGGATCCAAACACATAATAGATTATTCCAACTTTCATTTACAGGAATAATTAATCTGAGAATAGGTCCTTATTCTAGAATAGGCCTATTCTGGATAAATTAATTTCATGCACCAAACGGGCCCTAAGTGATTTTGCTTCTATTTGAACTTGTGTTGTATAGTTTTGAATACACTCAATAGAAACATATAAATATTTACGATTGTAATGTTAAATGTAATTTAATTGGTGAGAATGATGCTATGAGATATAGAAGCTATTTACAAAGTTCAAAGTTTCAAAAGTACATACATGCTAGATTTGACCTTCTTATTATAAGTGACTAAAAGTCTCATATTATTATAATCTTCTATATGAAGGTTGACATATTTCTATTAAAAATAAATAAATAAAGGTTATTTTTAAAATTTATATATTAATATTCACAAGTGTTAAAAAAAAGTGGATTGAATTGTCATTAAAATAGATAAAATTAAAATTTATAGGAAATAAAAGACTTATCATAACTCATTAATTTTATATTTTCTTAATAAAGGTTGAAAATTTTGAAAGAGAGAAAAATTTTACATAATGATATCCATCAAAGGATTGGACTCTTTTAGAGTTTCTTGGCCTTTCTGAGTGCATGTCAAAGTGTAATTTGATGCATGATCCCTTCAATGCTTGCTTGCATTTATAGTGATATTTTTTTCATTCACTAGGTTCGAGGGTGTTTTTTCACCTCTTTGTATGGCCTCAACTTTTCATTCCTCTACAAGTACTATTCTTGGAGTTGAAAGCTTGACAACAACCACCAATCGCACCCTCTCATTCAAATACCCTTAAAAATTTATCTCGAATGTCCTTCACAATGTAATTCCCTTGACCCATCTCTAGATGTTTTTCTTCTCAATCTAATGTTTAATATATTTTGTAAATTGCTTAGAAACTTTATTTGAATTGATTATTTCATTGGTAGAGTTCCTCTTGAAAGCTTTGTTTCAAACTAGGTTGTAAAAGCTGGGTCTTCACATGGGATTCACATTGTTTCCACGCAAAATCTCACTAAAGGGTCTTTTTTTTCTTTTTCATTTGCTAAGTTTAATCTTGCTGAGAATACTCTTAGTCAAGGCCAATTACTTCTCAATTCTTCCTTGTGTTCAAACCATTGACTCATGACTCTTTTGTCTTTGATTAAAAATCAATTTGTATATTTTGTCTTAGATTCTTTTAGATACCTTTTCTATGTTAGAATCTTCTCACCCCAATAGCTTACTCTCAAGGCTAGATGTTTACATAGATCCCATGAAGTTCTATTTAGCTCTCCCTTAGTGTTGGGTTTGTGTTGAGATCAATTGTTTCAAAGATTTCAAAGAATTAGTGGACTTTTAAATTAGTCAAACTCATTAATCTCAACATGTCTAATATATCAATCACCCTAATACATACTATCAATGGCAAGTCTTAGGCCACAATATTAAGGAATTTCCTTTGGCCTCCTAGAGATCTAAATCTTGTACTTAGTCCTATTCAAAACCACCACATCTAGAAAACACAGAGAAGGGGTAGTTATAATGGTCAATGACAAATCTAAAAACACTAACTCTTCTAAACTCCCTCAAAAATTTATAGATCAATGGTTGCTACTTTTAATTTTTCAAAACCTATCAACATAGGTGTGTAGAGATGACATCAACTTCCAAAATATAGCCAAATTAGCTACTTTACAGCTTCCTTCTAGTAGTGTTGGACATACTTTTCCCCACTTATGGGTCAGAGAAGATCTAGAATCCTATTTAAAAATTTAGAATATGGTAATCTTGTATCATGACAATGGTATCCAATGTGGCTTATCATCCAAATTGTGAACTTTGAGGAACCTAACACAATATCTCAAAATAGTTATTCTACACTTCAAGGGCTAGATTAGGAGGAAATACCTCTACATGTTTGTTGAATGGAATATATTTCCTAGAATGCAATGGGTTTCTCTAGCCTCCTTAAAAAATACTATGTTCATAATATTCATTTTTTATTTCTTAGATTTAAACATTCTTGGCAACTTTGAGGAGGTTAAACTGTCATTTTTTCTTCTATAGCATGTTGATTTTTTGGTAATCTATATTTTTCAACATTAACCATTAGGCTAGTCATGGTATATTTGTCTCATTTCTCTTATCCATGTGGCATTAGCTTTTAGTTAATCATGGATATGAATCCACTAATTGGGTAGGGTGAGTTTTCTTTCAATATTAATAATTATTTCTTTAGAGTGATTAGTGTTTTTTATTTTCAATGGTATTTTTGTGAGGGCAAGGAAGCTAAGCTAGTGGAACAACTTCAAATAGTAATCATAAGAGGAGATATACAAATATTTTTAAAACTTTACAGTAGTTACAAAAGTCAAATAGAATTTTTAAGCCTTTATAGTACATTACATGTAGCGTCATAAATTGTATGGACTGATCAATGGAATATTGACTCGGATTATCTTTATTATTTAGCTTTCTTAGGTTATATTATACATGATTAAAATAAGGACATGTGGTAGAATTTGTCAACTATATGTTTCAATATCTCCCTCATATTAGTTGTTGAATTATAAACTCACTCTTGGATTCTTGTGCCACCTCTCATAACGGCTATCATGTTTTTACCTTAGGAGGTTATGCTACATGTTTTGGCATTTACTAAGTAGGTAAAATCTCTCACCTTTTATGAGTAGTAAGAGTTAATGTACCTATTTTATGTATATGCTCTCATTTTTCTATCTATGCACAATACTCTTGCCTCACCTCCACTAGTGTGATGAATCCTATGAGAGTTATGAGAGTATTATCAAAATTTTCTTCTTGTTTTCTCTATTTTCACTTTTGTCATATTCTCTTTCCATTTTGTTATTTTACCATTGATCATCTATCAAATGAAATTAAGTGTGATCTTGAATAATACAATATCTTGGCTTGATTCTTGCTTCCCACATAATCTGAGTGTGTGTTTCCCACCCTACAATTTTGAGATTATTGCACATTATTTTTTTAATGAATATAAAATTTAATAAGTCATACACTCATAAAAAAATTGTAGATAATACTACGACAAACACTTGAATTGATTAATATTAAAATATAGATTTTTGTTGAACCATCTCCTTAAAAATAAACTTATTTATATATAATTATTATAATCTTCAAAGAAATTCAACAATAGTAGCAAGGGTGGAGTGTATCAAGGTATTACTCATTATTCTTAATGATGCCCCGATACAACATGAAGCTTCTTGGAGTGCTTCTTTCCACCGTTGAAGCACGTCAGGAGCGATAATAATAATAAAAGGCAGATGCAAAGAAGATAGAAATTGAATTGCATAATAACAAAAGATGAAATTGAGTAGGTCGATTATAATTGTGCAGGTAAGGAGAGGAGAAGCATCATTTTGTCTCTTTTGCTGACTTTTACAACTCAACCGTGGTTAAGCCCGTATACGCTTCTGTTAAGTTTGTGTTTTTTAATTCTGAATGAAAGGTGCAGGGAAAGTGGGGAAATAGGAGATGAGGACATCTTTAGGAATGCGAGTGGAAAGAGTAAATAGAAATGGAGTGGGGAAGCATTTTTTATTCCCTTTCCCCGAGTTTGCCGACGAAAGGATGTGAAGGGAAGTCATGTACGACTCTCTCAAACGAAGACCTAATAGAAATGTATTTACAGATGAAAGTGGATGGAAAAAGGAGAGAAGCCGTGCTTATATTTCTCTTTCAAGAGGAAGTCTTGTTCCCTCACAATCATGACAACGTATACCTCCATGTTTATTTGTATTTGGTAAGTTATGTGGCGAAGGCCTAATCTATTATACATTCAAATTTAAAAGCATTTATCAAAAAATAATAATCAAGATATGGAGATCAAGCTCGCTAAGAAACAAAGAATTTAAAGTGAGTTTATGTTAATAAAAGAAGCATAAAAAAAGTTCTGAAATAAGATTGCTTGTAGTCTATTTTTTTTATATTAGATTATTTTATTTTATTATTATTTTTTTCATCTTTTAATTGTGTACACTGCTTTTCAAAATAATAATACATATTTTAGATACAATACAAAATACAATTTTAAGTTTTATATTATTCATAAACAATTTTAAGTATTCATAATTTAAATTGGTTTATAATATTTTTAATCTATATATCATTAAAGAACATATAATAGATCTATTAGTGGAAATCAAGATGTACATGTCAATTATTTTTATTAAAGTAAAATATGTTTTGAAGGGACTTAAAATTGAAACTCTTTACATAAAGAGACTGCCTTCACTAGAAGAAAACTAAACAAATTTCAACAACAAATCAATAGCATAACAACAAGAAATCAAAATAGCATATGAAACCTACAAAATAATAGAGAAAAAAATCAGGGCTAAAGACCCCCAACATTGCTGAAGATTTTCCCAAACTTTAGCAACCTCCACATTTTTACAAAAAATATTCTCATTAATGTCCATTACATCATGAATAATGTGGGATTGCTCCATCATACCTTTGATATGGTTGTGGTTCTAGCTAAGAGAACTTATAGTGAAACTGAGCCTAAATTATGATGATGATCAGTATTACTCTTATCTTGATTTATCATAGCAGTAGTAGGAGCAATTGATTTTCCCTTCTTGAGGGCTTGAGATTTCCCATTTAGCTTTTTAAGACCATCTAAGCTATTCTACATTCTCTTCCTACTTACCACTACTACAAATCTAAGCTTTTCACAAGCCTTACCTATGGTCTCTTCCAACATTCTTATTTTATCTTTGTGCTCTTTTCTCATAGTCTTGACATTGACAATCATTTCTTGAATAAGGTCAAGAGTTTTATTTGAGTTATCTATGTCAAAACTCTATCCCACACTTTGTTGTTGATAATTGACCTTGTTATTGATGAAATTAACACAATATTTCAAGAATTTAATTTAGATACCAACCAATTAAGAACTTTAGAACATGACGATCCATCACATTTTTGTAATCAAAGGCATATTTCCTATTCTTGTGGTAGATGGCCATTTCTCCAATTTCATGAGAATTTTAATGTAGAAGTTTATCTCCTCAAGGTCCAACCTAGAGTCCAAAATACAACTTCCCCACTTCTACTTCTTTATCCATTATCTCCTCAAGGATAGGGTTAACATTGGTCTCCATAATAATGGGGTCATCACCATCACACATGTCCTCAATCTCATCCTGAGATGAATTCTTATCTTTCTTTCCCTATTTGATCTTCTTTATCTTTTTGGACTTGGAGGATTCCCCTCTCTCAGACTTAAATTTTTTAACTATTTTGGGTGGACTAGGTGTGAAGGAGGCTAGGACATAATCTATTGATGGAACATAATCTTAATAATCACCAATAATATCATACATGTAGGACCACGAGGGTTTAGAACTAGAGATCTCCTTTTTGGGATGTTTACAATTACCTTGACATGAAAGCACAAATATTCATCAAAGGAGGCATCCTATAGGTCAGTGGACATATCTAAGTAATGGACATGAACATTTTGTGTAAATTCAATATTTTATTTAGATTGAGAGGTCTTCAAGGGTGTGAACATAGATTTTTCATAATTCATAATATAAGAGAAATGATCCCTTTATAAAGAAGATGAGAATTTGATTTTTTATATGCTCATTAATACCAACATGAAGGGAAGAGAGCAAGTAGTAGCACATAGAAACTAGTTCGTTATGCATAAATGATTTCCTACCATATATGGTGATAAATGAAAAGGCTAGTGAAATGGTCATCTAGAGTAATATACCTCATAATAACTCTAACTACCTCCACCAAAATGGGTTTGATAGTTCTACAATCATAACCCCTAGTTTTCATCCACTTCACCTTTTTCCATTTCTATTCCTTGAATAAAATGGAGACGTCTTCATCATATACCTTACAATCTCTATAGAACCTTTTTCCCTCAATAAAAATGGCCATGACCTTAGAATTAGGTATTTAGTAATAAGGATTTCTACCCTTTAGGCACACAATGTGACATTCTTCCATCTATCTAGAAATGCCTTTTTTTACTAGCAGATTATAGCCATGCAATTTCTCGAGGTATGGGGTAATTCCACCCATTATGAGCTTCCCCCATATAATGGGATCATTTTTCTACTTCTCACAAGAAGTGCACTCAAACCTGTTCATATCACCTCTCATTGAATAGTTACAAAAGTACATAAGAAGCAACGATAACTTTAAGACCCCCCCTTAGGAATAGTAGCAAAATATTGGCAAATTTTTAGTACTTGTCATAATCAAATGTGATTATATAGGTGAATTTTTTATTTTTCGTGTAAACATAAAACTATTATTATTGGTGAAAAAATTACAATTGACCAAAACTAGTGGGAAATTATTGACGAATCATTTCTTCCCATGTTGTAGAGAAACATATTATTGTTGGTGATTTTCCATTGTATTCAAATAAATATAATAAATAATTTGGTGATTCAAAGATGTTTTAATGTAAATGGTATTTTCTATTAGAAATTTTCCCTATCGTACAAAACCAATGAAATCATTTTACTAGTGATATTTACTTCATGTACATAATGTTTGACATTAATGAAAACTAAGCATATATTCCCAACAATCTCGCCCTTTTT
Organism: Chamaecyparis obtusa; assembly: GCA_027943335.1. Lineage (NCBI taxonomy): Eukaryota > Viridiplantae > Streptophyta > Pinopsida > Cupressales > Cupressaceae > Chamaecyparis > Chamaecyparis obtusa. The sequence continues at coordinate 749,725 of BSBK01002108.1, forward strand.
TATTGATGGAAAATGACCAACAAAAATATTTCATTTTTTGTCAAATCCCCTAACTGTAATAATCAAAACACAATAACCAAAACAATCCTAAGTATGAACATTTTTTTATCTTTCTCCCCCTTTTCCATTTAGGACAAAGGCCAAAAAAAACAAAACTTCAAAAACTTGTATTTCTAGTCTTCCCCTACCATAACCAAAGTGTATAAAGAGTTATCTAGAGTTAATACATAAAATAGAGTAGTTTAAAAGACATATGAGATTTCTATATATGCTTTGTATAGTTTACTAATATCTTTATATTCTTCTTCTTCTTCATTTTCAATAGAAATGGTTACTGGAGTGGAGGAGCACTTTGGATGCATTATTCTTAATCTCTTCTTTGGTATACTAAAGGACAAAGCCTCTATTCATGTCTTTGTTGTTCTTTTACCCTTACATTTTCCTTTATCAGCAACAACATGTTGTTACTCCACAACCTCAATCCTTCCAAAATTAATATCTTTTGGAAATTTGATCAATATTTTAATGATGCACATGTATGCAATCATCCTCAGTAGCGCGCCTCATAGAATAATTTATCAACCCAAACATTTCTAGGCACTACCATTTCTATATAGTAGAAGTCCTTATCACCATAAAAGATAACATTATCCTTATACCAATCAATAACTATCGGAGGGATCCAATTCTTCAAACAAAAGATATCACTTAACTCATCCAAGAATTTTATATAATCATCAATACTATTTTCTAAACTATCCAAGTACTTCTTAATTTGTGGCCCAACAGTTATATCATTTCTCCAATCTACATTCTAGAACTTTGGCATTAATTTTAAAAAGTAGAATATTAGATAGACAATTAAGGAAACATATTGGAACGGATGACATCCTTTGTTAGCCTCAAGTTGTCAAACAGCTATCTCCTCAATATCTCACAAAGATCATAATCAATATTCTCCTTAATTATATTTTAAACAATATTAACTCTGGTAGCCGCACATGATCCCTCTTTGTTCCTGTAATAGATTTTGTACATGATATTCCCATTGTATCATATCTTACCCCCAAATCTATAATAGTACCAATTCTCAGGGTCTTACCATCATACATAATACTAGTAAATTTATTTACCTTTGCATTAGTAATAAATTTTTACATCGACACAACACCAGTAGCACAAAGTCTTGTCATAGCCCTTAGGGAATCTTTTGTAATTGATAAGGCCTATCTAACCAGATATATTCTCCATGAATTCTACTTAATCTAATTTAGACAACATAATCATCATCAAGCATAGGAAAAGTACTACATGCATCCAAACCCTAGTTCCCTAACCTGACATAAATAAATTTAAATTGCAAACCCTCGACTAAATGATCTTCTTTGAATTTCCTTAGTTTTCCATGATCATACTCTTTCGGATTAACATAAATATAGATCAAAAAACATCTTCATTTTAATTAACCCTTTGTCATTTTTTTTTAAAGTACCAATTAAATTCTTACCAAATGAAATAAATAAATTCTTGATAAGTAGGAGATATTTTCCATAGCAAGTCAAATTGTGATATTGCTATCAGGATTCAACTTTGTAGTTTTTTGAGTCAAACTCATTGACCCATATTTCATGAGTAGTGGTTCACAAGAACTCATCTCTCATGAGAATGAATAGGTGATGCTCACAAAGGTGAAGCATTGGGACTTCTTGGGAAGTCAGCCATCCCAGTACTACTCCATCTCAAGTGTGCTTAACCATAGAGTTAAGGCACAACACTTGCTTAAGGTTTTACAAATGGGGTTGCAAGCAAAGTGGGTTTAACCTTGGTTCCAAAAAATCAAGAGGGTTTACATGGAAGAGTATTTTTAGGTGTGGTTTATCAACCTCATAGCCCTAACAAGTGTTATTTTTACAGGATAACATTTCCATGTCAACGTCTTTAATGATGTAGTCATCATCAAGAGTTACAGAATTGTCAATAAGGTTTTGGTTTTTCCTCCTCTTTCTTTAGCTCGTGTTTTAGGGGAGACTCTTTTTTCTCTTCCTTGGCAAGTCCCACACTCAATACTTCTGCATATCTAAATTTCCTGAGCTTTGATACAACATTCTCAAGATTGGCTTCTCTAATTACAATCATTTTCTTCTCCTTCATCTCCACTACCACAAATTCAGTACGAACTACCAAAACAAATTTAATGTGTATCAGGGTTTGTAAGAAATAAAGAAGACATTTGATACCTTGCACACCTACAACTGCCTTGAGGGCCCTTTTCTTGTTTTTCTCATCTAGCATCGACAATTTTAACACCATTTTTTGCAAATATCCATAGAGGCATATCAATTAAAAGCTTCCAAAATTGTCATTCAATGGTAAAAGCAATGTTATTAAGAAACTTCCTAAATTGTCATTCAATGGCATAAGTAATGCTTCAATTTTTTTGATTGTTATAATGTTCATAATTTTGTATCTTTTCCAGAAAAAAATGATTTTTTTACTTGCTCTAATCAATAAAAAATCAGAAAAATCATAATTTAAAATTATTGAAAATAAAAAGTAATGATCAACTATATTTTTGTCAAATAAAATTTAATACTTTATTCTGATTGATTAGTTGACTAGCCAAATTAAGAAATTTGATAAAGTACTAATAAAAAATGTTTACAATTACATTTGCGTGACAGAGGATAGTTCATGGCCACTTATCCTTGCCAAAAGCGGGTGGAAAGCCTCTACAATGCGCCCCTCTTCACCAATCACTAACCATGCCGCTTCCATTTTAACTTCCACTCTCTTGACTTTGCTCCCGTCTTCCCTTCTCAATGCAGAAATATCCTCTCCATTTGACTGAAGCCAAGAGGAACCTTGCGTGAAGACACCTATCCATGCCCATTTTCCTTCACTCAATTCAGTATTAAAACAAGCGCCTCTTCCGGCCTTTACAAAGAAGAGTAAGTCAGGATAAACACAATCTATAATAAAACACATCAGAATGGCATTAACATTGCCAAAATTCTCCGGCCTCCTCAATTTGAAAAATCCTTCTCCAAGGTCAACCATCTCAGAGTAGTCGAGAACAGATACCTTTGGCAATTCTTCAAAGAAGTTTTTCAGCGGACCCACATCACATGCTGCCTTTGTGCATATCATCACTTCCCTTGGCCATTTCTGCACATTGTTTACAAAAAGAAAAGCCAGCACACAATCAGATAACATATGATAAATAATAACTTTCAGATTTCTAGTTTAAATATTTTCTATTACCTCTATGACGTTACTGATAAATGGCACAGCTGATCTGTTGCCTGGTGCGACTACGAGCCACTCCAATGACCTCAAAGATTCCAAACCTTCTATTTTGTCCAATTTTGGGCACACCTTCAATTCAAATCTGCATAGAGAAGTTAATTCTGCAAGACTCGGCAACCCACTTAACTCTGGACACTTACGTATCTCCAAGGTCTCTAGTGATGTCAATTTTTCTAAGCCTTCAATCTTGGCCAATTTGTTGGAGTTTATCAATTTGAATCTTTTAAGAGAAGTTAATTTTCCAAGACTTGGAAGTGTTTCTAAATTCTCACAAAGATCTATATCCAGATTTTGAAGGTTTTTCAGTTCACAGATACCTGTCATATCCTTGAGGACCTCACAATGAGAAACATATATGGTCTTCAATGTTGGTGGCAGGGTTTCAAACTCCATCAAACACTTATTCCAACAAAGATGAAGAGTCTCGAGGAAAGGACAATTATCTTCATAAATTGCAATCTTGGAAAGTTTGGTGCCTTCAAGAGTTAGCATCTTGAGCAAGCAACCTGACCCAAAACTCACTTCGCTGATTGGCAGGTACTCTATTGTCAAATTTTGAAGATGGACAAATGATTTTGGTAAACGCTTCACTGCTGAATCACCTATATATAAATCCGTTAAGAAACTAAGATGTACTAGAGAATCTGGTAAAGATTCCAACTCATTACACCCTTTGATTTTAAGTGTAGTCAATGGGCACAAATTCCCAACAGAGGTTGGCAATGTTGTCAAGAAATCACTCCTTATCTGCAACTTGGTTAATTTGGTTAGCTGAAAGATGTTATCTGGTAGTTCCTTCAAGCTGGTTCCTTCTAAATAGACCTCTGTTAAGGAAGACCCATTTAAGAAGCCCAACTCTTTCAATTCCCTGCAATTGTTGAGATTCATGTACCTGAGTTTTGTCATGTTTTCAAAAATATTTAACTCTACTTTGATGGCGAGCTCTTCACAACCCTCTAAATTGAGATGTTCCAGGAGTGTTAACTTCTTAAAAGAATCTGGCAACATCTTCAACTTCTTACAACCCTTCAAATCTAGGTGTAGCAAATTTGATAACCTGCCAAAATGATTCGGCAGAGATGACAAATCTTCAGACTCTGTTATATCCAGACGCTCCAGCGATTGGAGAAGACAAAATTCTTCAGGCAGGCTGCTCAATCTAATACAACTGAAAATTGATATCTTTTTCAAATTCTGGAGATGTGCTATTGACTTCGGAAACCCTCGCAAACTGAATTCTTGTCTAAACGACGACTCAATAACCAATTCTCTTAACTGCAAAGGAACCTGCAGCCAAGTTTTGAAAAACTGAACATAAGATAAAATTAAAAACGTATGTGAAGAACAATTATAAGAAAACCATAAGGAAAAATACTTACATGTGCATCACTTTCCCACAAATCTTCTAAGCAGTGAGGCTGTCTAAGTCGTAAAATCCTTAATTTTTTAAGTGAAAACCACAATGGAATATTGTTGGGCATAAAATCATAACATTGAAACCAGACCAGTTCCCTTGATATTTGGCTATATTCCTCATTAATGAAATCTCCATTACCAACAAAAATCTTCAATCCAAGCGACCTGAGCTGCAGTCTTCGTTCTCCCTGGTTTGTGTGTATTATCATCTTCCCTTGCTCGGGGTAACAATTGTCACCAATAGCGTTTACCATTCCCCGGATTTGAATTGTTTCCTAAATAGTTTAAAAAATACAAGTTATGAAACATTTTAAAGCAACAGAGAGCCCATTTCATATATCATGATTAATAATAACATGAGAGAATACAGTGACTTCACCTGTTGAGGATGTATCTGGATAGATTGCTGTGGAAACCAAAGTCGATAGGGTGAATGACTATTTGCAATTTCTCTTCCTAAATCTCTTAAATGATCATGCATTCTTATCTTACGATGCATTCCTATAGTACCAACCTCCATCCCCAGATCACTGAAATGATCATTTTCTGTTATCTCACTATCCTCCACCTCCTCAACCAGACATTTATTGAGAAGTCTATCCCAACCATGTTCACCACTCCACCCTGATCCCTCCCATACTTCAATAGCTACACTTTTCCTCCATCCAATGAAAAAACATGCTGTATCCAAAAACATCTCTTTCTCCTCATCATCAAGTGCATCATAGCTGACTCTGAGCCTCATTTTGATGTCATCAGGCAATATTCTGGACAGTTTATGTAATAGAGACTGCCAAAATTGTTTATCAGATTTGTTATAGAGCTGTGCCCCTAAGACCTTGAGTGACAAAGGCAGCCCTTTGCAAGCCTTTAAGAACTCCTCAACGAGGTCCTCAAATTCAGGCTGTGGAGAGGGTTGTTGGAATGCATGCCAACAAAACAGTTCCTTGGCATGAGTGGCATTCAGCTCTCTCATTTCATAAATGGCAGAGATGTCCCAGGCTTTAAGAACATCCAACTCTCGTGTAGTAACAACAATCAAACTTCCATTGCCAAGCCTTTCCTTTTCTGGCAACAGAGCATCGAGTTGATCCGTATGATCCACATCATCTAAGATGATAAGCACAGACACAGATCTCAAACGGCTCTTAAGAAACCCTTTGCCTTCCTCTACATCGTTAAAGTTGACGCCTTTGAAATCAAGGTCAGACAGAAGCTTTTTCTGTTTCTCAATCAGGAGCCCTTTCCCTGCAGCATCTCGAATATCGGAAAGAAAACTTGACGTACCAATGGTGGAGAATTTTCTGTTGAAGAGTTCCTTTGCGAGGGTGGTTTTGCCAGATCCTCCCATGCCCCATATTCCTACAATTTGTACATTCTCATGACTCGGCCCACTAGATTGAAACGCGATTGCATCAAAGCGTTGTACAGCTTCATTGAGACCCACCGGGTACTTTGGAATCTCTAAGCGTGGCTTCTCCATTTTTTCTAATACACGACTCACCACAGTCTTTATCACCCTCTGCTCGTCTCTGAACGTACGAAACACCGTAAAATATATGTAACAAAACCAAGAATAAAACGAACTGAAATGTATTGAGGGAAGATTTGAAAAGAAATGCTTAGCCCATATAAACTGCTATTTCTATTCCCGCTAGAGCTACCCTAATATATTTAAACTGCAATTGAAGGTAGACTAACAAGTTATTGGAGAGTACACGAGTATTTTGGCACTTACTCCATATTTTTGACAATTTCGCCATGACAACATGAAACTTGTTGGAGAGCCTTTTTCCACAGCCGAAGCTCGTCTGAAGTGAATCTATTCTTCTTTTCATGCTCAGAGAAAGCATCTGCATATGCTCCTTTTCCTCCATCAGCCCATCTTAACACAGAAGGCTCAACATGATAGAAGATGGGGATAATTGTGGTGCCAGTTTCCACCATTACTGCCAATTCTGCCAAACACCATGGGGATTGTGCATAGTGTTGGGAAAAAATAGCTATATGAATTGAAGCATAACGAATAGCCGCTTCTAAAGCTTTTGGAAAGAAATCTCCAAGCTTCAACTCATCTTTATCCAAGAAAACTCGCAATCCAGTCTCATTAAGAGAGTTGTAGATTTTGCTAGCTAGAGTGTGTTTGACATCTTGTCCACAATGGTTTATAAATACATCATACGGTATGAGTTTGGTTCCAAAGGATACAACAGAAGAGGGCGCTGATGGTATAATACTACCAAAAGCACAAGTAGGCAGGGCGATTCTTAGGCCATTACAATCATTTCGTAGGGGATGTTTGGGTCGGCCACCAGCGGTAGAAGAGGCAGTGGCCATGGATACAGATTGGAAAGGACCGATAAAAGCATACTAACCAGAGGTAGAAGTGGATACCGTAGAAATAAATTGAATTCCAAGGAAACAAACAAGAAATTTGATAAAAACGGACTTGGTAATGAAATGATCCAAAGACAAACTCTTACATTTTTGCAAACAAGGTGAGTATACAGAAAGAAAATTGAAGTGATAAAATAATAAGAATCTTTAAAGACAGAAGGATGAGTATACAAATAAAAGACGGAGTCACAATGCGTATTAATAAGAAAAAAAAGGCATTAATGAAGAAGAAAAGAAGCGTGCAGAGCACGTAACGTTTCAAGGAAGGAGCGTAGAATCTACAATAGCGTTGGCTAGGGGAGAACGGATATAAGAAAAAGTCTTAACGTCTATCCTCTCTCGTGCACATTTCACTTATTTATTAAGTAAAAGAAATTCAAAATCAAATTATATTTAATTAATTAATATAATTAAACATGCATTAAGATTGTTGAATAGGTAACATTTTAGAAATATGAAAGGAGGAAAGTTTTATGGAAGAATGTTGAGTAGATAACATTTTTAAAATTGGAAAGAAGAGGAAGGTTCTATGAAAGAACGTTGAATAGACAATTTTTAAAAATCAGAAAAGAGAGAAAAGTTCTATGGAATGAATAGATATTTTGTGTAGAGGTGTATAACTAGTTTATTTTTAACAAATCTTTTTATATTTAAGATTATTTTTTTCTTTTACATCTTTTAAAAGTCATTTAGATTTATTTTTTAGAACATTAAAATGGTTCAAATATATCTTTTATTTAATTTTAATATAAATAAATTATTTTATTGATAATTAAAAAATATATCTAGAGTAGGGAATTGAAGTGAATAATGATATAGAAACATATTTTAAAAATAAATTATAAAATAATAATATTTTTTTCGTTTGATGTGGATTTGAATTTTGTTAGGTGCATTTAAATTATGTGTTTTTGTATTAGAAAAACAAGTCACATTATAATTAAATGAGAATCATAGAGAGACTGGACATGTTAAGAAAACATTTGTATGATAGATATTACATAAGAGATGGGATGGGTGGAACATTGAAGGGTTTGCATTCGAAGGGTGGGTATTAGGGTAGTAAGTGATTTGTTAGGATTGAGATATAACACATGTTAAAGATTAGAGGGTTTTAATAGGATAATCTCGAATGAGGTAACGTTCCAAGCAATAGTAGAAAAATGTATTCACTTATTTTAGGTATTTAATTTGTTGTTCAAACATGAATACATAACCAACAAGATTAATAGAGTCCAGAGAGTATGGGAAGATCCATCTCAATAAGTACATAGAGTTGCAACACAAGATGGCTTATTTGTCATAGTTTTGTTTACATTAAATCACTTGGCTTAGCTATAAGGTGGTCAATAAGAATTGATAATGATCATAGATGCAATAATGTTAGTCTTACCCACACAAGATACTTCAAATTGGAGATTCCTTCTAGGTGAAACTCAAATAAAAGTATAGTTTTATGAACATAGAGTGTGGACTTATATGTTCTTAGAACATCTATTATCATGCTAGAAACCAAAGGGTCGGAAGGAATACAAAATGCGTGAGTGTTTTGTAAGAATCTTAATAATCAAATATGTGATCTCTAGATGTGAAGGATAAGATTAGTTAGTTAAAAGTGGGTTAGTATTCAATTTAATAATTGAGGGCCCTTTTTACAAGCTTATACAAATCTTCTAGGCAAAGTGGTCGATAGATACAAGATGGTTGGCGAGACAGAAGCGACTTCTTCCACGTGAAGTGGCGAAAGAGACACGGACGATTATGCAAACGCTCAAAAGTAAACCAGAACTTGCCGGCCCTCAACATAAAAGACCGGGTGCGTTAAGAATTGCTCTTTCCTTCTACAACTTCTTCCTTGCTCTTTCGTTGAACTTATTCTATGCTACGCATTTCCTCTTCTTACATCTATATTTTATCTTGTTGTAGAACCCACTTTTTCAATGTATATCTTGCTTTCTGTCCTTGTTTGGTTCTTCGCATTTCAACATATGTCAGCATGGAAAATGTTTTCTTGCCCTTTAAGATTTCTTTTTAAAATATATCGATGTTTTAGAGCGCAAGTTAAGTTAAAAGACGTAGAGGGCAAGTTAAGTTAAAAGACTTAGACTGCAAGTTAAGGCATATGGAAGTCAAATATCTGGTGGGTAAATGGAAAAAAATTAAATATGTAATCTGGTATATTTCTATTATATAAATAACATTTATGTAAAAGATTTTGAGAGATATCAAGTTTTTTTAAAAAAAACATCTATAAAAAATACATAAAAATAATAGTTTAGTTAAAGAAAAGTTGACATTTCTGATAAGGAAGAAAACAATAGTACAATTCTTTTTCATTTTTTATGACTGGAATAAAATTGATGATGCCATTGTATAGTTAAAACTTAGGTCAGCGGTAGTTAAAACTAGAAATACCTATCTTTAGAGAAATATATGTAAAATACTTTGAGAGATATCTTTGATTGAAACCTAACTTTTATTGTTAATTCATTTTGTATTGTTTACATACTATCATTATACTAATATATATACATATATATATATATACATATACATATATATATATATATATATATATATATATATATATATATATATATATATATATATATATATATATATATATATACATATACATATACATATACATATACATATACATATATATATATATATATACATACATATATATATATATATATATATACATACATATATATATATATATATATATATATATATATATATATATACACATACATATATATATATATACATATATACATACATATATATATATATATATATATATATATATATATATGTATATATATATATATATATGTATGTATATATATATACATATATATATACATATATATATATATATATAATTGTTAATATTCTTTTATTTAATATATAAATTTTATCTTATCTATCAAAATAATATATAGATTTTATCTTAAGTATAGAAACTAATATATGTGTTCTTTTAATTTATAGAAACTCAATCATACTCCCCCAAAAATAATTTATATACAATATTTTTTAAATGATACAAAACTGCACAACTTTTTAAAAATTCTTACATAAAGTAAAAAGTAAATTCATATGTATTCTTTTTTACCCCTATACAATCCTAAAATCTCAAATTTATATGCTAAGTCATATCCATAATTTTATTAATTCAAAATGAATTTAATTAATCTAGCATGATGTATAAATTTATTTATGCTTGTGAAAGCCTAGATGAGATGTCATTCTAAAGAAACACAAGCAAGATTTAACAAAAGTCCACGTAAATGAGAAAATTGCACTCAAAAAATGATTTAGATAAAGTATGGACATCCACTATTATTAATATATAAATTTTATCTTATCTATCAAAAAAATATATAAATTTTATCTTAAGCATAGAAACTAATAAATGTGTGTTATTTTAATTAAAAGAAAACCAACTCAATCATACTTCCAAATAAATAATTTATATACGATACTTTTTAAATGATACAAAACTGCACAACTTTTTAAAAATTCTTAAATAAAGTAAAGAGTAAATTCATATGTATTCTTTTTTACTCCTATACAATCCTAAAATCTCAAATTTATATGCTAAGTCATATCGATAATTTTATTAATTCAAAATGAATTTAATTAATCTAACATGATGTATAAATTTATTTATGCTTGTGAAAGCCTAGATGAGATGTCATTCTAAAGGAACACAAGCAAGATTTAACAAAAGTCCACGTAAATGAGAAAATTGCACTCAAAAATGATTTAGATAAACCATGGACATCCACTTTTATTAATATATAAATTTTATCTTAAGCATAGAAACTAATATATGTGTGTTCTTTTAATTAAAAGAAAACCAACTCAATCATACTCCCAAATAAATAATTTATATACAATACTTTTTAAATGATACAAAACTGCACAACTTTTTTAAAAAATTCTTAAATAAAGTAAAAAGTAAATTCATATGTATTCTTTTTTACTCTATACAATCCTAAAATCTCAAATTTATATGCTAAGTCATATCGATAATTTTATTAATTCAAAATAAATTTAATTAATCTAACGTGATGTATAAATTTATTTATGCTTGTGAAAGCCTAGATGAGATGTCATTCTAAAGGAAAACAAGCAAGATTTAACAAAAGTCCACGTAAATGAGAAAATTGCACTCAAAAAATGATTTAGATAAAGTATGGACATCCACTATTATTGATTAAATTGTAATGTTATTAGGAGAAATTGAAAGACACAAAAAAAAATCTAAATAAATACATAAGATAGATTTGGTGAAAAGGCTTTAGTAAAACCCTAGCAAATAAAAATAACATGCATAAAGTGAATGTAAAACACTATTTTTCTAAATCTCCCTTTATTGTGGCATCGATTAGGATCCTAAATACTAATTGGGAGGATATGACAGATGTAAAAGAATAGGTAGTTGTTTAAAAGAGTTGTTTGTTTTAAACTTGTCACATCCCTATAGATTACATATCATTGTGTTAGTTATCCATCGTCTCGATGTAATTTGGATGAAGAAAAAAATCTAGCGTTTGGGCCATGATAAAACTTTTTATTTTGATGTATACATGAACTTAATGGTGAATGAGATGAACTTACCTTTAAATGGCCTAATAGTATGAATTTCATAAACTAAAAATTGTAAACTTAATGGTTTCATTTCTACTTATATATTATGCTTATTGAATTGACCTGGCATTGACATTGCAATGATGTATGCATAAGAATTGATGAGTTTTTAGGCACTCAAGGCACAACAAGGTGGGCATACCAACCTATTTTGGGAATGAACCTCCAACTCAATAACTTAGTTTAATTAGTGAAGGTCGAGCCACTTCAGATACTTTACCCCAAGTTAGGGATTATCCATCATTGTTAGTGATCTTAGACCTAGGATGAGCTATTCCACTTTGTTAGTAGGCTATTTAATACTCTTATTCCCTTGTAAAAATTTAAATTAAATAAAATTAAAAATAAGAAATAATAATAATAGGTTTTTCATTAAATTAAATAATAATTTAATGACAAAAATAAATTTATAAATAAAATAGAAAAGGAAAGGAATGTTTAAATAAACTAAATGTATAGAAAATAAGCTAAATGAAATACGAACTGAACATAAGCAAAAGAATTGCTAAAGATAAATAAAATGATGCAACTTTTGGGTGGAGTCATTGTGGCTTTTTCTAGCGAGCAAGGAAGAGAAAATTCAGAAGAAATGTGTAGAAGAAAACCTACGATAAATAAGGAGTGGGAGAAAATAGAATAAATATGTTCATGGAATTAATGATACAACTTCTCACTCCTCACAGAAGTCATCTCGGCCCTACTATATGGAAATGATGTTGTTGTCTCTAAAATACCTAAACAACTCATTGCTTGGGCTTTACATAATTAATTTTGTAGTGTGCAACTTTGAAAAAATGGGAGGAGGGTGGTGAGAGGGAAAAATATAGATGTTTATAGGAGAAAGAGAGATCTAAGGGTCGAGGTGTGCTAGTTGGGAAAAAAGAGAGAAGTATTGTGCCCTAACCAAGATAGATGCCCTCACTAGTTATTATTGATCTATTTTGTTTACATAATTTCTAATTTCTCATGTTGATTCTACCTCTAATAGTTTTACATTTACATAGATTAGAAAACAATATAAGATTTGTACATACTGCAAAAAGTTTTGACTCTTTAGTAAAAGATTTAGTTATGGGTTGAATAAGTAATTAGATAGGTTTGGGTAAATAGATATTGAAGAAAGTTTGTATAAAAAATTATCACTGTATGGATTTTGCTATAAGTTTTAGGCATGTTGTTGGGGGGTTGTGTAAGATAAGCTTATATAGAGTCAATTTTATGAGACTGGATATATGAAAAATGCATATTCACTCTTAAGGAAATTAAAAGATTATTATTAGCTTCAAAAAATTTGTTTTAATCATTGAAAAATAGACATAAAGTGACCTATGTAGTCCACAAGAAGCTATCTCACATGTTTTGGAACCAAACAAATTTAAGATTTACATATAGAAACTTTTCTTAAAATATGTCAGTTACAACCCCTTCAATCATTTATCATAAGAAACATTGAAATCATCTTTATAAGTTGGTGGATGTCCCTTTTCATTCTTGGATATCCTATTTAATTAGGCGTTAGCTATAAATTCCTTCAGTCAGCTAGTAAGGTGTAGTAAATAGTTTGAATTGATAATTATCATCTATGAAGGATTAAATGTGGTTTTTGTATAAGAAGAACAAAAATAAAATAAAAGGAATAAAGCACAATCAGTTGCGAATAAAACCTTTAAAAGTTAAACAAATATATGAATTTATATTTACACATAGGAATTCTTTGATAATCACCTATCCATAAACTCTTAAACAAGCTCAATAACCATTAATATATTAGGAGAGATTATTTAAATAATAGTCTTTATTAGTATAACAAGTGATTAGGCTAGCATATAGATGAATATTCTACCAGTGTAAGGCTCTCGATTAAGTTCATGGAAATGGTCTCCATAAGAAGGTTAAAACATACACCATTGAACTTCAAAACTTACCTATAATATCTAATATTAAAAAATCCCCTTATTAAAGCTTAAAAAATGTGACTCAAATGAGCCTTGGCTATGGTCATGATCATGGGGTGTCTTATTTGTGGAACACACTCTGGATTTTGAGAGCAACGGGGGCTGAATCAACATAAACCAGAAACTTGCTTCATTAATCAACTAACTTCAATATTCAACACATGAAACATTAAGAAACTAAAGAACTAAAAAAATAACATATTAACGCCCAGATTTTATATGTGGAAAACCCAAACTAGGAAAAAACATAGTGAGCACTTTCTTGCAAACACTACAACAAATCTTTGTGATTAGCTCCCTTTGGCTCTGTATTTTTATTCCACACTATTTTAATGTATTTCTCCTCCATTTTTTTGAAACTAGCTGTTATTCATCGAGTCTGGGCTACTCATGGCTTTAATTGCGCCTAACAAGAGTCTGGCATAAATTTAGCAATTATGTAACATCTGTATTTACATCGATATTGGCACCTACATTGATGCCTCAATATACACCTATTGAGTGAGCAGGCACATACTTAGGCGCTATATTAAAGTGTCCATTTGTCAGCCCGTCATATTTGATTTTCCTGGTGTGTTCATCGTTAGGATATTCTTTTAATTTAATGTCAAAATATTTTGATCATTGTTTCATGCTATTATCTTATAGCCATATATCTCTTATGTCCTTGCCTAACACTTCATTATTTTTCCCGTTCACGGTAACTTTCCCCTTTTTTTTTGCACGTGCTCTAAGTTGCACTTAAAGTGTTTAGCGCATCCTTGTGGAAGTTAAATTCTTTTAGAAAAATATGTTGCAAGGTTTTGGCTAGATGGTTGGATGTTGCGAGGTTATTATGTCGCATCCTCATGATGGTTAAGGTAGATGATAGCTAGTGGAGGTTGTGTGATAGTCTGCGGGTGGTGATAAATGTGTTGTTACGTCCTCGTGACTTGATCAAAAAATTAATACCTTTAGCCCATGGGGAAGAAACAATGGGTCACATATCAATAATTGGAGATGTTAAAATGTAAACAAAATTTTATTATCGTGTCCCTGTAGAAGAATTTTAAGACCATCAGCTGGACCTATGACCCCACGAGTGGATGTTTTTGATGATCGTAATGGTTTGTCGCATCCTCGTGAGGGTTAGTGGGGAAATTTTTAAAGGTCACAAGCTTGTAATGAATAATATGATGCTATGGTGGTCCCTTGTTGTGGCCTCATGGCTTATTATGTGGGTCCCAATTTTGTCCCATGAAGAATATTGTTTGGACAATAAAATAATCTATAAATCTAAAATCATTTTAATTTGTGTTGTTGATTTCATGATAAATTATTTGCATTCTTAATAAGAACGTAGAAGCTATGGTGAGATTGTGTGTTAATATGATGATGTTAACTCTCATTATATTGGTTTGAGAATTATCTACTATTGTATATCTGCAAAGTATTATGCATTAAAAATTTGATTAATCATGTAGATCTATGTCATAGAAATACCCTCCTGAGTATTGTGGAGCTTGAAGTGAAGAAGGCCTTTATGCCTTTTCGAGTTATATTTTCTTGTCTTTAATCTATTAATAGTGCTAAAAATATTGTCTAATTTTCTTAGGATTGAAGGTTGCAAGAAACATTTCTAAATGGTTGATTTGGAGATGGTGTTTTAGGATCTAAGGGACACTACATTAACTTTAAACCTTCAAATAGCCCCTTAAATCCTAAACCCTAGAAGTTGTGCACTTTTGTTCTAATTTTTAGTTGATTGTTTCTAATAGGTTCATGGTCACTTAAGTTGTGTATAAAGCCCATTCATTTCATCAATGACTGGCCCCTCCAATTATTTGACCAATTACTCTTGTTGAAGTTATTCATTCTATCTTCTTGTCGACAGATATGTATTGTGCTAATATGTGGAATAAGGAGCAATGACTATAGGGTCCAAGAAAATTATTGGATGCCATGTGACACTATGTAAGCTATAGGAATGTTGTGTATGCTTGGTCAAAACTGTTTGACAATATATTAAATAAATAAGTGGTGGTAGGAAGAATTTGAGAAGAGATATCATGATTGATGGAATATTGTAGTTTTTTATCTAAAAAGAATTCTCTTTCCATAAAATCATTCCCTTACTGCCCAACCTTTTAATTGTCATATTTAACTTGCTATAACCAAGGGAAAGGCCACAATGACAAGTCTTGTAGCTATTCGGAAAGGTGAAAATATTGGGATAGTTGTTGCTTCTTTTATTGAAATTTGAAAGCATGATCTATGGCTTAAATATAGGAAGGGATAAATCTTATGAATCTTCCTTTATGCATATATCATCGATACCATGACCACTCTACTATTGAATGTCAAGACTTACATTACAAAATTCAACAACTCATTGATAATGATATCATTTGAACATAACATGTCACAATAAGTTAGTTTTCAATCTTGATTCCTTCGAATAACATTAAGGTCCCTATTATGTTTCTCCACACTATGTAACATTGTTATCCTATCCTTTGAGGGCTCATTGTCAATCATGATGTGATTATACTTCACAAGTAGCATAACACATGTCCTCTTTCTCCTTATCCTTGTCTCCACACTTGGGGAGAAAGGGTATTATATCAGTCTCTCTCATCTTCTCCAAGGATCCACTTTTCCCTTGGTTAAGAAGCATATGTCTATTATGTGTTATCCAATATTACATAGAAATGTTGGCTTGTATTAAGGATTCTCTTCTATACAAGAGATATGCATCCTTGATCATAACCCTTTTAATTGTTCACCATTGGATTTATATGGTAAACAAATCCCTTGCCTTGGAGACTATAAGTGTGCCACCCTTCCTTAAAGAATCCCTTTACCTAGAAATGGGGAAGGCGTGCATTCTTCCCTTCTTATTCATGATCTATTTTTAGCATCCCTCAAAAGGATACCTTTTACACTTCTTTCATGGTATCTCTTCACATTCATCCCTTCCTTGACCTTATAGGAGATGTGACCTCTTTGTCTTGGACTAGGTGTTTCTTCTGGATAATTTCTTGATGTTAAAGGTTATTTATCCTTCTTCATATTTTCCTTAATATGTCAAAATAGTACTCATTTGACATCTTAAGGGGGGGGCATACATGGGCTCCTTATTGTAAATATTTTGTTTACTTTATGCATGACAAGTAGAGTACACTAGCATAAAATAAACTACTAGGGTCGCATCACTCTCCTTTTTACTTTTTGGTGGATTTCCTTGGATACAATACTTTCATTGGACTATCCTTAGGATTGGTTGAACTAGCATAACACATATTGCTAGCCCATTTGACCTATCCTTTTAATAAATTTTTAGGATTGGTTGACTAGTATAACATAATTTTCTAGACCATTTGACATATCCTTTTCATGGTTTGACTAGTGTAACACAACTCGCTAAATCATTCAACCTCTCACTTACATAATTTTTTGTGAGTTGACTAGCATGTGCTAGACCATCAATTCCCTCTCTACACTCTCTTTGATGGGTGGAACTATCATAACACAATTTGCTAGACCATTTCCCCCTTCTCTCTCATATATCTCTCACGGATCACCTAGTGCAACACAACTAGCTATCCTATGTCATCCATGGTTGTCTTATTCTCTCCTACATGAATTTGTAGCATAACACACTTTTCTAGTTGATCATATCATGGAGTCTTATCTCTTCTTTGATGTGTTCTCTTTATCTTTTCAGGTGACCACTTGTGCTTTTGCAATAGCTTTCAGAGCATGATGCTAGTGTTTAAGACATTTTCTTAAGAAATGTCTCTTCAACTAGTTGACTTGGAATCTTAGTAAGCTTTAGGATTTTTCTTTTGTTCTATATATCCTTGAATATGGATGTACAAGTTAAGATCCTTGGTTTGGGGGCTTGTGTCCTTAAACTTAGAGATATCTTATCTCCTTGCATTTTGCCCATGATCTTCATTTTTCTCTCTCTTTCTGCTACTTTACCATGAGAATGAGGTAGACTCATCCCCCCGCTAAAATGGGGGCTAAATGTATCATCCTAAAAAGTAAGCACCCTTAATTAGGTGCTCATTTCAGCCCCATTTTAGTATTTATGGGTTCCCACATTGATTTCATGTTCTTCTAATGCTCATTGGACCTTTATTAATTTAAATTAATATTATGAGTCCTCTCTTAAATTCTTTTCACCAATTTATTCCATCCCCTCACTCTAAGATAGGTCTTACCTCATTTTAAAGTTCATGGAATGATTTCCATGTCTACCAATCTCATATCTTCACACAATTTATATTTTGGGGCCTAGAAACTATCAACTGTCTCCTCGTAAAATTTCACTAAATTTTGCCAAGTAAATGGTGGTTTTTTGGGTACATGTCACCATTGGAAACATGCCCCTAAAAATTTTCTTGAGATTTTAAGAGTGGGCTCCTATGGTTTTACACTCCCCAAAGCTATCTTTGTAGGTCAATATCATTTTTCTAAGTCGGCATAAAGGTGGTTTCACTTCAAAATCTCTACATAAAGGCCCCCATTTTCCACTCTTTCACAAGGACAAGAGACAAGAAGAGGAAGGGATCCAATAAAGAAATCAAGCAAATCCTCATATTTTCAAGGAATTCTTCATCCTCTTCATCGAGCATTGTGGAAAACTACATCCATCATTCAAGGCTTTGGTTTCATTATTTTATATTGAGATTTTGTGGATTTCAAGCTATTGCATCAACACTTGTGATCACATCGAAAGAGGCATTGCATCATTAAGGTGTAAGGTGATTTATGTTTCAGATCTAGCTTTCATTTCCTCTTTCCATATGCAATTTCAAGGTTGATTCCTAAATAGGGGTTTGACCAAGGCAAACCCCTTTTCCCTATTTTTTTGTATACATGAATAGGTGGTGTGCTTTGATTTCATATTTGGGCAATATAGGAGCAATTAAAGGATCTGTGAATGTTTTGTCAAAAAGTTCCAAGTACATGTTTCCATTGGCGACTTGTACCCATAAAGTCAACTCGTACCTAGAAATTTGACTTGTCCTTGCTATTTTTAGATCAAATTTGGCAGAAAGTCAGATCACAACCTCTAAGTCCCAAATCTGCAGTTACAAAGTTCATTCTGACAATTAAAACTTCAGGTCGAAAACTCACATTTCCTATTTCATTTCCGGGTGCATTTGTTCTTATCCCTTTTCATTTGTACTCCACTTACTTTATTAGATCGGATCTGTTATTAGTATTTCATTTCCAAATCATTACAGCAAAGGAATACAAACCCTCACAGCATAGATCTTGTATTGGCACCCTTCTTCCCTTGGTCGTGCTAATCAGATTTGCTTTGTGGGGGTTTTGTATTATAATGTGTGTCATGAATTGGGATGTAGTAGCTTCTATATTTCTTACTATTTCATACATCAAAATCTCATATGGGTGAAGGTTCTATCTACACCCATGGACTTTTGGTTTTTTTTTGCTAGGATAGTGAAAATGTTTGGGATGGGAAGACCTAAATTTTTTTCCTACAAGACCTTTATTTTCTTAAGGAACCTTCCATAGAATAGGGTTAAAGGAAGGGGGGATGATTTGTATCTTGAAACCCCAACGGAACATTATTTGGGGAAGTTGTAAGAGAACGCATAAGAATGGGGATAATTTTAGGGTATGAGGTTGGGGAGGAGTCAAAAAGAAGTCTATGTTTGAAGGACACAGACAATGTTTTATGCTTACCAATCCTTAGCTTCTATCATTCCTTATAGCTTGGAAACACCATTGGCCCATATAAACTACCTACATCATGGCTAAAGGATTTTCCCAATTGACCCACCATGTTTCTATAATATTCTAAAAAAAATTAAAAAAATTATAAACCAGATTATTCTTAGCCAGCAATTTTGTAAAAATTAATATGGTTTGTTATGCTAAAAAGATAAGAGTTTTGTATTAGGGAACTTATAGAGGGTAATAAATTCAAACTCCTGGTAGCTTTGAAGTGCAATTTTTTTGGGTCCATAATAGATTTATATTTATAAATACTCACACATGTACATTAAAAGTAAATTTATGTTTAAATTTTTTTTATTGTGTTAGAAAAATCAAAGTAATCGTGTTAATTTTACTTCAAAAAATTTAAAGAAAATTTAAAATAAACATATTTTTTTATTATAATTGCATATTTATTTTTCCTACTATATTTAGAACTTCATTAGTATTGTTTCTCATATGGAAACTTATGTTTAATCTTCATACATGTCAAATCTTGAATCCATTCATGATGGATTATAATTTATAATGATAATTAGTTCAACAAACTTAAAAAATGCTATCATAAAATACAAGTTTTGAACTGTTTGCCCAAATTTAGTTGAGTGCATTCCAATTATTTATGTCTTAAAAGCATTGGAAATGTGGATCAAGTCAAAAGACTAGCATATAAGACCTTATCCAATGCAAGGATATAGTAAATCAAAATTGATGCAAACTTAAATATGTCCTCCAATGTTGTTTACAAGGTTCAATCCAACCTAATGAAATTGAATTCGTTATGGTGAAAATGTGTCAACATACCACCATCTCTCCAATAGTAACAATCTAACAATTTTTTAAACAAATTCATTTCACTCGACAACTTACAATTCCTATAAAAAATAATTTGAATGGCTTTGTAGAATGTGTTAGAACATGGATGTATTAATTTCTTCTTTTTGGAAACTTCAAAAGATTGACAGGGAAATGTTTTAGATGAGTTGTCCAAGCACAACAGCTCTAACTATGGAGAATATGCAAGATCAAGTTTTTGGTTCTAGTGGATATGGCCAACCTCAACTCACCAAATATTTGTTACATTTTTTATTCCATTCAATAGTTAATTCATTCACGCCCTTCATTCATATTTTAGTTATTTCTGAAATAAAAGATTCACAATCATCACATTCTCTATTGTAGTATGGAAAAGGAAAGGATATTGTTCTAAATGTGTTTGATAATCATAAATGATAGTTTGAAGACATATTTAGAAATTAAGATTCAAAAATCATTTTTATCTAATGGCAGGTATGAAGAAATTCTAGATTAAATATATTTTAGGCAAAATGTTTGTATACTTTATTCACTTTAAATGTCAACCTGCAATATCCTTTGTACATCGACCTATATGAAAAAAGTTCTTGTTGGTCGGGGTTGCTAATAGCCCCTCTTTATACAAATTATAAGTAATATTCAAATTAGAAACTAGTATGCACAAATATAAAATC
Organism: Chamaecyparis obtusa; assembly: GCA_027943335.1. Taxonomy (NCBI): domain Eukaryota; kingdom Viridiplantae; phylum Streptophyta; class Pinopsida; order Cupressales; family Cupressaceae; genus Chamaecyparis; species Chamaecyparis obtusa. The sequence continues at coordinate 770,693 of BSBK01002108.1, forward strand.
CAAAATTACACGTATAAAAGAAACAAGTTTGAACTTAAAATGTTTGGAATCCTCCAAATTATGTACATATTTATTTTGGTGGTTGTTTCAAAAATAACTTAGATTCACAGTAAAATCTTTTATTTTTATTTGACTATTTTAATTTAGAATTTAAAGAGCCAATTTGCTATTACAATTTATCCTAACAATATTCTATAATGAAAATGTTTAGTAATGACATGAGCATTCATCATATATTTCATCTAATTAATATAGAACTCTTTTCCAAAGACACTTTTAGAAATACACTTATTTAGTTTGCTAATATCAGTTAGGGTTCATAGATGCATTAGAACCTTAACCATTTAAAAGAATAAAAATAAAAAAATTCAGAAGCTCCTTTCAGACATGGATGGGGGTAGGCACAACTATATTTACAACTGTACTATGAATTAATTTTAGGTTCATCATGTTTCATTTGTTATGTTGTCGATTTACATCCAAAGCTTTAAGCCCATGCAGTCAATATAAATTGAGCACATGGTGCAGGGGCACAAACATGGTCAATTAGTGATTTTTGATGTTTTGAGCTATTGTGGCATTGTAATAACGTCTAATGGACTATACTTAACATGTGCGAGTCATTAAATAGGTCATTAGTTGGTTTTGGGTTTATTTTGTCAAAAAGATGTGAAATCTTGCAAAGTTGTTAGAAATTTGTCAATATTGTCATGAGGAGGCAAAATGTTGTTAATAGGTTTCCAATGACATTTTTTAATTGCATTAGGTCCTATTAGGCATCTTTAAACATGTTTCTAATGGTTTCAATTCATAAGAGTGTTGGTAGGTATCATTAGCGAGTTTGGTTGAAAATTATCATTATTGACAAAAAAAGTTGTCATGTTGAAAATACAAAAAAAGAAAAATTGTAAAAGGGTGCAAGTCCAAAGGTCATTGTTGTTGAAAATTAGTTGTAACTAACATAAAATTAAGTAAAAATCCCTTGATGTTCAAATGAGATTGTGGTGGTTAGTTTGGAAGAATTTTTGTTAATGAAAAGATTCAATGAAAATATTGATTGTCATACGTTTCTCATTTATGTGACTTGTAGAAAATTATGTGATCTTATTTGAGGTGATTTCAACCTAAACTCATTTTTGGATGATGGAACAAAGAACCATCTTTGATTTGGAACTGATCTCATGGATTTTCATGGAGAAATAAGTGAGATGTCAAATTTTTTTCGATGATTATTCCCATTAATTTACTATTTTTTTTGGTGTTATTTTGCTTGGTATGACCACATATATCCTTCTAGTGGTATAAAACTTATATGGTTGGATATAGGAGTTAGATTTAATATGCAATTTTTTTGAGTGAATTTCAATAAGTTCAGAGGGAGTTATAAGCATTTTATTAAAAACTGTTCTGAAACCCTTATTTTGAGGGTTTGAACTGAAGAAATGTGAATATCTACACATTCCACCATGGGAAAATTCTCTAAAATGGTGGAATGGTTCATATATGAACACTCCATATAATTTTTGAAGGATTTATGCAGGGGATGAAGTTTGATACCATTTTGGGTGAACCCTATTTTCCTTGAGAATTGCCTAGTTGTGACTAGTTCCTAAGAGGGTTTTGTATACTATTGAAAGTATCATCATAGAATTAAGGTTAATCAATAAGTGAAAATAGTAACTAAATAAACCACAAAGCAATAAAGAAAACTATTTAGCAATTTAAAGATTAATTGAGCATCCTATGGCTCTCTAACTAAGATTGTTAATGAAAAGCTCTCAGCAAGCTTCCATTAATGACAGTCCTAGAATGAGAATGATATGATAAACAAGTTAATACTAAGAATTATATCAAATAAATGATAATTATTCTCTCAAATGCCTTTCTAAACTCAAATTGCAAGAGGTTCAATGCAATTCTCAGATATGTGGTTATCAATTGTGAAGGAATTTGGTCTTCTTTTTATAGATTTTCCCAACGGTAGGGGGTGTAGTGTAGTTGATCATGGTTAAATCTTGGTTGAGTCCTTGGTTCCACCCTTTGAAGACAATGCAAAGTTTGTGTCCTCAAAGCTTGGGACAAGTAGACAAGATCAATGGGCAAGATTCTCTCTCACTTTGGGTGATTGAGATTCAATTTGGCTTGATCCATGTGAATGCCTTTCCTCCACTCTCATTGGTTGATTGAATTTCCTCCCTTTGTGGTTGTTGAGGGAAATTAAGATTTATTAATTGATTTAATTGATTTATTTTAGTCATGTACCCCTTGAATGGGTTGAATTTTATTTAATCCAAGACTATACAATTAATTGATTTAATTATATTTTGATTTGATTACATTTGATTAAAGTGCTCTCAATTTTGATTTATCTTGAATTAAGACTTGATTTTTGTTTTGATTGGCTAATTATGCATTGTGATTCAATTGATTCAATTATGTCCTTGATTTGATTTGATTTGCATTGATTTTCTTTGAATTGATCTTTGTCCATTTTTAGGTATCATTACAAATGCCCCTCTTTGAGTTGACGTGCGAAGCATGTCGATTCAAAGAATACTCTAATTTGGCTTGATGATAGGTCCTGATTCATTAATGGTCGATCCCTGATGTCATTTGATGTCTTTTGATGGTTGATCCTGATTTCTGATATGAGATTGATGTAGCTATGATCGATATGAAACTCTCAATTGATGTGGTTTTGATGATCATTCTGATATGATGGTCATTCTTTGATTACTCCCTAATATGATGTTTGATTTGATGATTGATCCTGATAGGATACCTGTTGTGATGATTGATTTTGATGCTATGCCCTATTCGTTTGATTATGAAAAATTTTTTGATAAAAGCTTTCACTTTGATTTCGATGATCAGTCTCTTGATTTTCGATGATGTTACTTTTGTTGTTTGATCTGATTATCCGATGGTATGCCCCCTAGGAAATGAAACATATTGATGCTTGATTTGAAAAAGTTTGATTGATTAATTGATCCAATATGTTTTCATTTCTGAAAAAAAAATTGATGAAATGCCATGATTCACATTTTGCCTTGGTTGAACTGATAGTTTAATATAGGTCCAAGTCAAAATTTCAGCTCTAAATTAGGTCAAATTAGCTTAAATAGGTTGAAAAACCTAGATTTACTATTCATTTTCACTTTTCAGTTCTGAGATTTTGCTCTAGTCCTGCGTTGATTTTCAAGATGGTTGTTCCTATCAGAGAGCATCGGTTCAAGAGATGTCGACAGTATCGGAGACCACCTGACTACGGACCTCCAGTGAGTCATTTTGAACTTCCTTGTTGCATTTATTGCTTGTTTATAGCAGTTATTGCATTTTTTCCATTTTGTCACTGTTTTAATTTTGCAAAGTCACACGTAGGATAGTTTCAATGTCGCTTGATCCTTTAAAATGTCACATCCGCACTTTTTACTCACACTTTCACGTAGTAAACTGTCACCTATAAATTTTTCATTCTCGCCTGTGAAAAATTTGATGTCGCGTAGCCTTAGGGTTTTGATGTCGATTTGCATATGTTTTTTGCACGTGTTAAACCCTAGCTTTCCATTGTCGCCTAGGCTTTATTCAATGTTGCCTAGCATCATAAAGTGTCACCTGATAGCTGAATTACTGCTTAGTATAAATAAAGTGTCACCTGGAAGCTTTTATGTATCGCTTAAGATAAAATGTTGTCTGGTATGAATAAAATCATGCCTAACTTCTTTTTTAATATTTTGCACTTGTACTTGTACTTGATTTTTCCTGATGAAAAGTTTAATAACTCTAGATGATTGATTCTAATGATAAGATTAGGTCTGTTGCATTTAAACAAAACAATTGATTAGGATATCAAGATAATTGTACCAACAAATGTGATTTGTCAATCTGATAGGATAACTGATCATATTGGTCTCGCCTCACGATCTAGAGTTGGGAAACAATAGGTTAATACTGATTGATTTCTTAATACTTTTAATAAAATTGATTGACATTAGATAATTCCTTTATATAGTATACTGATATGATTCCTTTGTTTTTCCAAATAGGCACACTTTCATGTTCTTTATGTTCGATCTGTTGCATCCTGGGTGATTGATCTTGGTCAGGCTCTGACTCCAACAGAGTTTCGCGTTGTTGAGATATGCGGCCTTAGTTTTCTACTTGACATGCCACGGTTCCAGCTGAATTGTGGTCTTTTGACTGATGTGGCAGAGAGATGGCACTCCGACCACAATACTTTCCACCTTCCCTTCAGAGAGATGACTATCACTTCGGAGGATGTATATAGATTATTACGCATTCCTTTCCATGGAGAGTTAGTCTATTATGATTCCATTTATGATAGCACAGTCTGCCGATGAGTATTCAGAGATAATACTATAGATGATGACACTATTACTTGGCCACAGTTTGCTTCTTTCCCGATGTTACCAGCTGTACTTGGTGCTCTTATCAGTGGATTACTACTTCCCAACCAGCGAGTTTGTGGTTTCTCAGTTGGATGGGGTAGGATCCTGGAGGATTTACTTGCTCATCCTCTATGTTTTGATTGGGGTTCCTGTGTGCTTGCTCAACTATATCATGATTTACATGAGGTTGTCTATAGAGAGAGCGCTTCCTTATCTATAGGTGCAGTGATTCTTCAGTTGTGGGTATGGGAGCATCTTCCCATTACTAGGCCTATTTTAGATAGGATTCATGGTCATGGTTTCCCTTATGCCTTTTTGTATAGCGGCATGGTTGTCCAACATCATCTGGGCAAGCTTGATTATTGGTGCCGACATATAGATGATCTTGATCAGGTTCAATGGTGACCATATATTGGTTGTGAGCATTGGAGGGAGGACGATGATGAGCTTCCCTATATGTTTTCTCCTTGTTAGATGATTGGCAGGGCTACTACAACTATTGAGCATTTCTACTTTGGTCGAGTGTCTCGCCAGTATGGTAGAGTACAGGATATGCCTCAGGGTGCAATTGTATATGCTCGTGTACAGGCAGAGTTATCAATGTGGGGTCCTTTGATTGATTATCACTTTGCATGTGATCAGATTGTAAGTATGGTATATTACAGATGGGAGTTGCTTTCAGGTATTGCTGATGCTCGTATATCTCATGAGTTTTGAGACTGGTGGGCTCATAACAAGTTTCCTTAATTTACTAATCTAGCAGAGCCTATCCTAGGCCAGGATGAGAGAGATGATGATGGCGGGGATGATGGTGGTGATGGTGGTGGTGGTAGGAGATGTAGGAGGTAGCAAGGACAAAGAGCACCTCAGGTTATTGGTAGAGCACGAGTGAGAGGTGGACATGCAATGGATAGAGATAGAGCTAGAAGATAGGATGATGTAGCTGAGGTATGTCCTAGAGCAGCGGCAGATAGGCATTAGAGAGCTCATAGAAAGCAACGACAGTAGAGACAAGGACATGTAGATGCTACTCGATAGATTCCTAGTGGACAGGATCCCTTAGTTCAGTTACAGAAGGTTGCTTTAGCTCAGCAGGATCAAGTTCTAGCACAGCAAGTGCCTCCACAAGTTCAGCAACCATAGGATATGGGACAGGATTCACAAGCTGGTCCTAGCATTGATACCATAGCACGGGAGGTTCAGTCATTGAGGACAGAGGTATCCACTATTGTTGGGCGATTAGATCAGGTTGCTACCTTGATGCAGCAGTTCATGACCGTGATGGTTTAGAGACAAAGCGTGGCGAGCACTTCTCAGGCTCCTCCCTCACAAGATAGACAGGATGGCAGAGGTCCATATGGATCAGGTGTTGGAGATGGATCTCATGCTGCTATGGGTTCTTGATTATTGATGATGGAGTTATTCATTATTGATGTCACTTGTATCATGTTTCACATTTTTTTATTGATCAGAACACTTGATGTATCACTTTCATGACATTGTATCTTGATATACTGATGTACTGGATCGTTTGATGAACACTTATATGATGATATACTTCCTTGATTCTCTTGATGAGTTGATTATGAGATTATCTTTATATGCAGCTACATGATGTTTATGATGCATTTACTTTTGACTATGCTATGGATGCAATGTATCTTATTTTATGATATAGATAGGTGAATGCATTGATGTATGGATTTATGAGATGCTTTTCTACTTTTCAATGTATGGATGCAAAGTATTTTATGGAAATGTGGATGTAAATGCCCCTATATTTTTTATTTTCAATGTGTGCAGTTCTATCCTTAATTACATGTATGCAAATGATGTATGAGTAATGAATTTTTTTCTTTCTTTTCTACTTTTCTCATATATGGATAATGAATAATGATTAATTCTATGCATGAATGCAAAAGATAATCTCACTTTTATTGATTGATATTCAAGGAGTAAGACATTTGATTTGAACCCACATTTCATTAATGTTTTGACTCACCAAGATTATGAATGTACCCCCTTTTCATTTCCCCCCTTGCAAATTAAGCTAAGAAAGGCAACAATATATACAATGCACTTAATCTAAGATGTATGCAGCTAACTGTCATTATTCAAGATTTGGAGCTTATAATCATCATTGAGCATTTTTGGAATCCTGTTTTAGTACAACTATCACTAGTTCAACTATGATGATATGAATACTTTTTTGCCTCTTTATTTGCTTTCCCATCGGTTTCTTTGGTATGAATATCACTGATTGAAGACAATCATGAGAGTGTGAATACTGATTTTGTCGAATTCTATGTTGCAAGTGGATTTTGGTATTATGATATTGAAGACCAAACTAGCCAAGGTATCTGTTTGCGTAAACAAGCAGAAATCTCAGTTTTATCCTATGTACAAGTCCTCAATGATTCTTTGATGATCACGTCCTTAGAAAAATAATACATGATTTAAAACTTTGATTTTAAGATAGTCATTCAGAAATCAAGAAAAATATCATCCTTTCATCATAGCTTGTCTAGTCTAAAACTTTCATCTATTCGCTAGAAAGAAATGATTTCGTCAATTGAGTCAACACTTAGAAAAAAATTTGCAATGTTTTTCAAATCCATATTTCAAGTAAATAGTTCCATCCATTTCATACTTTTAATCCTAATAAAGGTAAGGTCATTTCAGTTCTTAGATCAAATTTTGTGTTTTAGGCTCAAATTGGATTGGGATGTAGATCTGATTAAGTGTTCCTCTTTGGAGTTTGATGAATTGATTCTCTGATTGAATAAAGCTTTCTTTGATGAATCCTTTCTCCTTTTGAGTAGATTGCCCCCAGTTTGGTATGATTTCATTTGTGGGACTTAGGATAATTTGTCGATTAGGTGACCAAAATCTTGAGGTACTTGCAAATGCAACTGTGGGGTTTTATTATGCAATATATACAAATGCTGGCAAATGCAATATTTACAAGGTGACCTTCTAGGTATGCGACTGACTTGGACTTTCAATGGTGCCTGTTTACCAGGTTTTCACCAATTGAATGGATCTAGCTCTTTTTTTTCTATTTTTAAAGCTTTTCTCTTTTTTTGCTACCAAGGTGCCTATTTTCTAGGTTTTCACCAAGGCACTTTTCTTCTTCTTTTTTTTTTTGTATTTTTTCTTTTTTCAATTTTTTTTTTCATATCATCAAGGAACCTATTTGCCAGGTTTTTACCAAGAAAACATCTTTTTGAGGATCATATATGAATGTTTTTGCTTTCTTCATGCTCAATTTTCCACTATTTTTTATCTTTTATGCTTTTCAAATGTTTTTTGTATTTTTAGGATCTCTTTTGAACTATGTACAATAAATATGATGCTCTTCATCTGATACTCTTTATATTCTTTCATCTACCTCATGTATAGAACCTCTTTAGATGTATGTTATTGATAGGTACTTGCAATTCCTCTCCATCACAATCTACTAATTTGTAGGTGCCGGTCCCAAAATTTTCAACAATGAGAAATGGTCCTAGCCAGTTTGCTTCCCATTTTCCTTTCTTTTCTCATTCTACTTGATTCTTAGGATTTTCTCACAAAACTAGATCACCTATTTGAAAAGTTCTTGGCTTTATGTGCTTATTGTAAGATCTTGACATCCTATTTTGGTACACTTTTAGATGATCAAATGCTTGCTTTTGTTTCTCATCCAAGAGTTCTAGTTCTTGCATCCTAGCAACCCTATAGTCTTCCTCAGTTATCAAACCATGCATAGATATCCTCAAAGATGGAAGTTCTACCTCCAAAGGAAAAATTTCTTTTGTTCCAAAGACTAAGGAAAAAGGTGTAGCTCTTGTTGGCGTTCGTATGCTTGTTCTATAAGCCCACAAGATCAGGTTTATTTTGATGTGCCAATCTCTACCTGAATTGTCCACCATTCTCTTCAAAATTTTCAAGATGTTTTTATTCATTGCTTCAACTTGTCCATTACCTTAAGGGTAATAGATTGAAGAAGAGTGATGAATCATGTGGAACTTAGTGCATAATTCCTTTAGGTCTTTGTTCTTGAAATGCTTTGCATTATCCGTTATGATGGCATGAGGTATGCCATATCTACAAATAATATGATTGAGGATAAACAAAGATATCTTCTTTCCTCTTGTTGTTGATAGGGTTACAGCTTCCACCCATTTAGTAAAGTATTATGTTGTCGTGATGATGAATTTATGACCATTCGAAGATGGTGGATAAATCATGCCTATTAAGTCTAGACCCCATTGATAGAATGGCCAAGGTGTTTTCATCGGATGAAGCTCTTGTATGGGCACACATATCAAGCTCCCATGGAATTGACACTTTCTACAAGTTTTAGCAAAGTTACAAACATCTTTCTCCATTGTAGGCCAAAAATATCCTATCCTAAGAAGTTTCTTAGCTAAGGTTAATCTGTTCGAGTGTGACCCAGAAATCCCTTCGTGGATTTCTCATAAGGCTATGTTTGATTCATCTTCTTCTAAACATCTAAGGAGCATTCCATCTACACTTTTTCAATACAATGTGTCAGAAATTATGGTGTATCGGGCGGCTAGGCGAATGAAGCTTTTCTTTTGATTCCTAGATTGGTTTATGGGAAGGATTTGATCTTTCAAGTAGGTGTAAATATGTCCATACCAAGGTGATTAATTTGTAGTTAGCAAGAAAATGGTGTAAGGGTGGGTAGGGTCATACGCGGGTTGATCCACTTCTTCTACCAGAAACTCATATCTGGCACTCTGATCAGGCATTTGCAAAAGTGAAGCCAAAGTTGCCATTGCATCCGCTGCTTTGTTCTTGTCTCTTGGCACTTGCTCAAATGTAATAAGTATGAAATACTTCTTAAGATTGTCCACCATGGTTTTTTAGGGTACCAATTTGTCATCCTTTGTTTGATATTCCTCATTGACTTGATTTATGACTAATTGTGAATCTCCACAAACCTTTAGTTCTATGACTTTCCATTCTAATGCCAACTTAATTCCAATAACCAAGGCTTCATATTTTTCTATATTGTTGGTACATGGGAATAGAAATTTGTAAGATTTTGGGATAGTAGAGCCTTGAGGAGTGATTAGAAGTATGCATGCTCCTAATCCATGATGAGTATAGGAACCATCAAAATAAAGTTGCCATGTTTTTGCCTTAACATTCACAATCTCTGAATTCAGAAATTCCACTTGTATAGGATGATCATCTTGGAGTGGTGCTTCTGCTAACTAGTCAGCAATGACTTTCCCTTTGATTGATTTTCTATCAACATATTCAATGTCGAATTCACTTAGTACCATCACCCACTTTTCTAGCCTTCCATTCAATGTTGTTTTAGTAAGTAGATACTTTAGAGGATCAATTTTGGCAATGAGCATTATCTTGTGGGCTAGCATATAATGGCATAATTTTTGGGAAGAAAAAACTATAGCCAAGCATGTCCTTTCCATGAATGTATAGTTCAACTCGTATTTGACCAAGGTTCTACTAATGTAGTAAATTGCCTTCTCTTTTCCTGTTCCATCCTCTTGTGCTAAAAGTGCCCCCAATGAATTTTTTGTTGCTGAAATGTATAAGATTAAGGGCTTGCCTCTGATAGGTGTCATCAAGATTGGTGGATTCATGAGATATTTCTTCAATAGATTAAAGGCTTCTTCACACTTGTCATCCCATTTGAATATTGTATCTTTATGTAAAAGTTGGGTGAAATTATAACATTTTTTAGCTAATTGGGAGATAAATCTCTTGATGGATTGTATCCTTCCTTGTAAAGATCTCATCTGACTAATATTTTTAGGTGCTTCCATTTCCATGATAGCCTTTACTTTAGTGGGGTCCACCTCTATCCCTTTTGTAGATACAATGTAGCCTAATAGTTTGCTGGATTGGACTCCAAATGCACATTTCTTTGGGTTAAGTCTCACTTTGAATTCCTCTAGCCTTTCAAAACAATTTGCCAAAATTCGTAGGTGTTCTTTTCTTGAGTGGGATTTAGCTAGTATGTCATCTACATAATCCTCCATGAACTTATGCTTCATATCATGAAATATTGTAGTCATTGCTCTTTGATAGGTCGCTCCGGCATTTTTCAAGCCAAAAGGCATGACATTCCAGCAAAATGTACCCCATGCACATGTAAAGGCAGTTTTGTCTTGGTCTTCTGGTGCTATCTTTATCTAATTATATCCGCTAAATCCATCCATGAGTGAAAACATAGAGTGTCATGCTGTTAGGTCCACAATGGCATCAATACTTGGAAGTGGGAAATCATCCTTAGGACATTCCAAGTTTAAGTCTCTAAAATCCATGTAGATTCTGATGAATTTGTCTGCTTTTGATACTGGCACTATATTTGAGATCCATTGTGCATAATCAATGGCCCTTATAAATCCCACCTTTAATAGTTTTTCTAACTCCACTTTGACAAGTAGTGCTATATGAGGATGCACCTTCCTTAGCTTTTGCTTAACAGGTTTGGCTCCTTCCTTGATATTTAGATGATGCATTATCAGATTTGGGTCTAAACCCAGCATATCATCATAAGACCATGCGAAGTTAACTTGCTTTTCCTTAAAGATCTTTATGAATTCTATTCTTTCTTCACTAGATAGAGATGCCACTAGGTGGATGATCTTCGGCTCTGTTTCTGATCCAATGTTTATCTTTTATGTTGGCTCAATTAAGATTGGAGATCTTTCTTCATAATGTTCTAGTAGAACATCCAAACTCCCTTCCTTAGGTGCCTCAATTGGGTTTTCACCTTTGGAAACATCCTTTATTTATTTTTTTCTTTCTTTTGGATCTAATGTTGCCACAACGTGGTTTTCAACACTCGATTCTTTTTCTTTTCTATTTTTTTCATTTTTTCTCAGATTAGAAGTTTGGATGCTCCCTTTGATCATTTATTCTTGATATTCTATTATAAAATAAGGTTCAACCACGTTGAGGTATTGGGACACCATGTTGTCATTTAAGAAAATTGGCAAGGTAGTTGGTTCAATGGCATTCCATTCAATTAGGTCCGGACGGATGAGAGTTAATGGGTCAACACTTGGGCTGGTTTTGATTGGATTTAGGGTGTATATCTCATTATTGGATGGTTCGTACATTGTATCTTGAAAATCTTGAACATGGGCTTCCTCTAAATGTTCTAAAGAAGAAGGATCAAAGTCCCCCTCACTAGACTCCTCTAGGGTTTCTGTTGGATAAAAATCATGTGGATTAAACCTAATGTTTGATTCTTCCATAGTAGGTCTCCATGAAGGAATGTATGGTTCACCTACCCATTAATTTATCTCTATTTCTATGCTTGGCACATTATTTAGGATCACTTGACTAGAACTAGATCCTAGATTTGAATTTGATTTTGTTATTGGCCCTTTATTTTTGGTAGAAGCATAGGTATGAATGACATCAATACCCTTATCTTGGCATGACTCATCAGATAAAGTCTCTCATTCCCATTCATTAGAATCCTCATCACTATGAGATTCTAATTGTAATATTTGATCATGACGTTTGGGATAATGTTTTTGGGTGTATCCTTCTTCAAGATACCCTAAACCTATTTTCTCCTTGGAATCTCACCATGTTGATTATATGGGTTCAATTAGCCCTTCATTCTTTGTGCCCAAAGGTCCTTGACCTTTGTAACCCATCTTTTGCATGATTGAAAACCCTTTCCCATATTTATGTGTGGTAATGGTTACATTTTCAATATGTTTGACATGAGCACTTGATTCTTCATCTTTGTATAACTAGTTTAGGATTTCACTGTCTTCTTCATCCATGGTGGATGATGTACTTTCCCTCACAAAGTTATCATTATATCTATGAGGTAGATTTGGAGGTTTTCCAAAGTATTTGGGTGATAAGGGTAAGTCCATCATAGATAAGGAGTATTCGCCTACTCCCTTTTATTTGATCTTACATTGCTTATCAAAACTTTTCATCATTTGGTCCATCTTTTGATAATGGGCCTCTTTAGTGTACACTTGGGTAGCTTTGGCGTGATCTTCTTTTGATTCTTTAATGATGTTATCCTCATTAACCTTCTCTTTTCCTTTAGTCGATGTAGTTAGGTTAATGAGTTTTGGTGTGTCTTCAACAACACTCTCTTCTTCCATCTTTTCTTTTCCTTTCAACAAAGGAATGTCCTTAGAACTTTGACCTTGCTCCATTTGATTGGGTATAGACCCTTCAGCATTGTGTGGAACCAAGGAGTCATTGATAGGCTTTACATTATTACAATATTGAAATGGATTTAAATCTCCACTTACCATTATCTCTTTCCCTAGATATGGGAATTTTAGGCATTGATGATAAGTTGAAGGAATGGCTTGCATTTCGTGGATCCATGTCCTTCCTAACAAGATATTGTAAGTCAAATTTAAGTCCAACACTTGGCATATGGTCTCTTTTTACATGGGACCAACTCTTATGGGTAATACTATGACTCCTTTTGAGGCTCTTTCTTCATCATCGTAGGCTTTTATGGTTATCTTTTTCTTAGGATCAATAGCCTCCTCAGAAAATCCTAAGGCTTTCACCAAGCTAAGGGTACAAATGTTTAGGCCAGCTCCTCCATCTATAAGGACTCTTTTCACCCTATGCTTATGGATCAACACTTCTATGTGTAAGTGCAGATTTTGAGGATGATTAAGGGACATGTCATCTTATTCAGAAAATGATAGGCAATGAGGTGCAATTAGGTGCCCTACCATATTTTGAAACTTGTCTACCTCCAAATTTAGAGGTACATTTGTTTCCAATAAGGCTTTCTCCAAGATATCCTTATGAATTGGTGATAATTTGAGCATCTCAAGAATAGAGATTTGAGCGGGAGTTCTTTGTAATTGATCAACCAAGTTATATTGTTTTGATGATGATGTTGAAGCTTGGTTTGATAATACAATCTTTGGAGCATTGGTAGGTAGGACAATTTTTTATGCTTGCCCCCTAGTGACAACATTTGATGATGCTTCTCTTGATTTATCCTTCACTATGATAATGTTTATGGTTTGATCCTCTTCCCTTAGAGTATTTATTGTGTTATCATAAGTATGAGAAAAGTTCACTTTCTCATTGCCCTTTTTCTGATTTTGATTAGCGTTAGATGACTCACCCTTTTCATGATTCAAAAAAGGGTTCTTGAAGGCCGTATGATCCCCATTATTTTGAGGTCCTTCAATTTTAATGGTTCCATTGTCGATTAAATCTTGCACCAAGTGTTTTAACCTCATGCATTCATTAGTGGGATGACCTCTATTTTGATGATATTCGCATTGATGGGCATCATTCCACCAATGAGGCTTAACTTGAGGTTCGTAATCTCTCATGTCGGGTAACGTGATGAAATTGTGGGCAACCAAGGTCCTTCGTACATTCTCCAAAGGTTCACCTAAGTAGGTGAATTTCTTTTTAGTATAATTGGAGGAGGGTTTTGACTTATCCCAAGCTTTATTGTTGGAAGTGTTGGAATTGTTGTTGGAATTATTGGAGTTAAATGGACCTTTGTTTGATTGATTAACATTATTTGAAGAATTAGCTCCATATGGTAGGATAAAAGGGGTTGACTTCAAGTTGTGGGCCTCCACAACTCCATCATTCACAAGGTTTTTGTTATTATTCTTTATCCAAGATTTAGATTTATCATTGTTATTGTTGGACCCTTGATTATTGAAATACTTAGGCACATAATTATTGTTATTGTTGTTATTGTTGTTGTTGTTTTTTTTGGATTTGTTATCTTTAAATAATTTGATTTCACCTCTCTTGACCAAAATGTCTTCAATCTTGATCCCATTTTCAATGAGTTTCTCAAATGTTGGGGGACATTGAAGTTGCAATCTATAATTCATTTCCGCGGTCAAATTGTTGGTGAAGATCTCCATCTTCTCTTTCTTGGGGATACTTCATAGATACCTTGTGAAAACGGTCCTCCACCTTTGTAGGAATCCTAAGAAGGACTCTCCATCTTTCTATTTGGTATCACACAAATTGAGCATTGTGATTTCGTGCTCAATGTTATAAGAGTAATGGGTTACGAACTTGGAGGCTAGCTCCTCAAAGGTCTTGATGCCTTGGGGTAGTTTTGAAAACCACTCCATTGCGGGACCTCCTAAGCTTCTAGGGAAGAGTCTCATTAGATATGTATCATTGTGCATGAACTCTATGCTTAGGGAACAAAACTCTCTTAGATGATCATGTGGATCTATTTTACCCATGTACTTATCGTATTTAGGAAAAATGGTATTGAAAGGAAAAGATACCATAACTAAGCTTTTGTCGAAAGGGAAAGGACACAAAGCTTCTATGGAAAAGGCCTTAGGTTCAGCTGCCTTCTTCATGGTATCGATTTGTTCTTGGAAGGCCTTAATCTGCCTAGTCAAAAAATTCATGGGGTCATCTTGCTGCTAGTCTTTCTTAAGTTGGTCAATATCAAAATCATAAGGAAGCTTTACTCCCTTTTGGGCTAGGTTTAGGAAAAAGTTATCTTTATCCCTATCTATCAATTTCTCCATAACCTCTAGGAATTCTAGGTCTTGGGCAGCCCTCTCAACCCTTTCTTCAAGTGTTTATTTGGCATTATGGTTGGCATTGTTGGTATTGTGATTATGATACGCTGAATTTCTATCCATCTCTTCAAGTCTTTGTTCAAATAGATTTGGGAAAATTTCCTCTTGATTAGGTTCTTTGAAAAGACTTTGGTATTCAACCTCTTTCCCTTCGTTTGCAACAAGAGTGCTATCGCCTTGTAATGATACCCTATATGTGTGGGACCACGTGGAAACCGGCATCCAACAAGGGTTTGATTTGGAATGATCCTTGATTCAAGAATTGTTGAGTTTATATTGAAGAGATTTAAAAATATAAGATGATTTTCAATTGATATCTCTCACTTGTTTATGTATTTCAAACACAACAATCATGCATTCACTTGTCTCTTTTTACCCACTTAAACACAAAAAGTTTGATTTGAAGAACGTTGTCACGGGTTTTGCACAAAAAGACACTTCAAGCACCTACCTAGCACAAGATTTGGTTCATAAACATGGCTCTAAAAGGTGGTCTTGCTATTTTATCAAGGATTTATTGTGGATTCTATTCAAAATGGGCTTTAAACTTTCATCCCCCAAGTATGTTAAGGGGCTTCCCACACGCACCAAGGTACGATTTTGTGTAATCTGTGAGGACTACTAGAGGAAGTTCAAAAAATTTAAAATCCTTTTGTCACACACCCCATTAAGGATGCATGCATTTTGTTTTATAGTGGGTTGGATTCTCACAGAAAAAGCAAGTGTATCCCACTTTGGGTTGTCCCTCTCACTGGCCTCGTTAAGGAAAACTCAGGAGGCAAGCCCACTAATGTTCTCGCATGTTCATTTTTAAAGCAAGGAAAATGGAATTAAGGTCAAGCTTTTGGGAATTTGGTTCACCAAAAGGTGAAGAGCATATCCCTAACTTTTCCTTTAGTTCCCAAACACAATTAACAATGTTCAATTGATTTCACCCACTAACTATAGGGATTTGAGTATTTCTACTCTCTTCCACAAACAAGAGGCTTTGATTTATGTGTTGGATTCCTTAACCTTTCTTAATTACTAGATTTTCGAAATGCACCAATGCCACAAGTTAAGGGAAAATATTGACTAGTTGAGGCTTACCTTTTCCTTGTAGCTAACCGAAGTTAGGGGCATTTTTTAGTGATTTCATTGTTTTTATCCTTACCTTAGCAATAGCTCCTTCCAAGTGTGCTTATCCACCAACAAGTTAGTCAACACCAACAAACACTATGAGGGGAAACCAAATCGAAATTGATGAAGCAAATAATTATGTATGAACCTTAAGCACCTTATTTGCAAATTTTTAAGGAAAAACTTGAACTAAGGACTAAAAATCCAAATGAGAGATACGAATTTTGATTTGTAAGCTTCAATAATTGCAAGATAGTTTTGGAATACCTAATTTTCTTCCTCTTGTGTTGTCTCAAGAACAGCCTTGATGTGTGCAATGTTTTCCTTCTTGATCCTTTTAGCTAATGCCTTTTCTTCTTGATTAACCTGCTTTCTGGCTTTTGGACCTTTATGTGCCTGCTCATTTACAGTCAACATATAGATAGAGAGTTAGATAATTAAATTGATCAGTCTGACAGCAAATTAAGACAATAGATAGCAAGTGACATTGTCTAGATAATAAGCGTGATCAAATTGTTAGCAGGCATAACTTTAATGACAGCAACCGTCACTTTCCAGTGACACAGGCGACATCAAAAGTAAATCAAGCATGAACAATTTATTGATAAGCATAAATAGTATTAAAAATTATGTAAAATGATTTATCTAAAGAGACAATTTAACAATAATAGGCGTAAAATAGCATATACTAGGCGTGACTATTTCAGTAAATTGTGTAGCAAAGGTCAATCATAGGCGGTGATGAATAGCAAATCTGTGACACTTCTTAAGTTGTAGGTGTGACTTTACACACAAAGGCTGAACAATTTATCTCACAGGCGTGAGCATCCAACTCGCAGGCGACTAGAAAGAATTTAAGACAAAAGAGAAGTTATCGACCAGGCGTGAGTTATCAGCTAGTAGGTGTTAGAACAAAGATCTCAAGCATCATCAGAATGACTGCAGGCATGACTGAATCTTGTGTACGTGTGACTTCACCTATTTTCTGCAAAAAACTCACGGAAAAGTGAAAATACAAGCATACAAAATATGATCAAAATGATGAAATGAGGCTTAGAGCCCCACGGTGAGGCGCCATTTTGTATACTATTGAAAGTATCTTCATAGAATTAAGGTTAATCAATAACTCAAAATAGTAACTAAATAAATGACAAAGCAATAGAGAAAACTATTTAGCAATTTAAAGATTAATTGAGCATCCTATGGCTCTCTAACTAAGATTGTTAATGAAAAGCTCTCAGTAAGCTTCCATTAATGACAGTCCTAGAATGAGAATGATATGATAAATAAGTTAATACTAACAATTATATCAAATAAATGCTAATTATGCTCTCAAATGCCTTTCTAAACTCAAATTGCAAGAGGTTCAATGCAATTCTCAGATATGTGGTTATCAATTATGAAGGAATTTGGTCTTCCTTTTATAGATTTTCCCAATGGTAGGGGGTGTAGTGTAGTTGATCATGGTTAAATCTTGGTTGAGTCCTTGGTTCCACCCTTTGAAGACAATGCAAAGTTTGTATCCTCAAAGCTTGGGACAAGTAGACAAGATCAATGGACAAGATTCTCTTTCACTTTGAGCGATTGAGATTCAATTTGGCTTGATCCATGTGAATGCCTTTCCTCCACTCTCATTGGTTGATTGAATTTCCTCCCTTTGTGGTTGTTGAGGGAAATTAAGATTTATTAATTGATCTATTTTAGTCATGTACCCCTTGAATGGGTTGAATTTGATTTAATCCAAGAGTATATAATCACTAGTAAATTTTAGCCTATTTTTCGATGAGGATTAGTCAAATTGTCGACCCTAATTGGTTGACCAAATGACAAAAAATGTTGTCAAACTTTTTTCGTTGCTTATACGATGCTAAAAAAATTCATCAAAAGTTTGACGTCGAAAGTAGTCAAAATATCGACCAAATCGTCGTCGAAGCGGTTGCTTCAACCTGGATCATACCTTTTATCTATGCGACCAAATCCCATCAAAATTTCGACGACATGTGGTCGGAAAAAATGTCAAATACATAGCGTCCCCGTCGAAACACCAAAGAGAGTTGGTTGAAATATCGACATACAATTTATTTTTTAAAAAAACAATATATATATATATATATATATATATATATTTTAATTTCACTATTTTTATTATTTATCTAATAATTATTCATCATATATAATTATAATAATCATAACTTATGTCGATATTAAGTATCAACCAGATATCTTATTGTTGTATATATTTTTCGTATGTTGATTGAGATCTTAAATTATTGAGCTTCTCTTTGTTTCGATAATAGTTTAACATTCTCTACTTAACAGGGTCAACCACGTGAAGGTGGAAGCTCATCTGGCCCCTCCTAGGATCCTCTTATGACCCTTTACGACACTTTAAGACCTCTAAGATGTATTCTTAGGGATCGTAAAGGGTCATAAAGGGTCATAAGGGGTCCTGGGATACAACAGCTGAGAAACATAAATGTACACATCATGGTCACAATTTTTTGGAGACACAACATAATTGAATGCTATACCTAGATGATGCAACACAACCACTACTCATGTAGTTCTAAGTTGACACTGCGGGATCCAAAAACCAAAGATAAGGAATCTATATATGGTTTTTGGATCCACAGTGTCAACTTAGAACTGTAGGAGTAGTGGTTGTGTTGCATTTTATGGGTATAGCATTCAATTATGTTGTGTCTCCAAACAATTGGGACCATGATGCCTACATTTATGTTTCTCATCTGTGTTGTGATACCTACATTTATGTTTTGTAGCTGTCATGTTTATTTGCATGTTCTTTGTGTTTGGCTTCTCTGGACCTCGCATCGAAAATAAGATTTTTCCCACTTTGAATCGAGAATGCACATGCAACACAAGAAAAATATGCATGGATAGTAGGTGGAGTTGAAAAAACACAACACATTTACATTTTTTTAATAGGTCAAAATTACAATGTTCGCGATGGTCTATAACTTAAAATACGCAATTAAAGACCTCTATCAAAAATGCAACCCTGTTGTGTTTTTCAACTCCACCTGATATCCTATGTATATGAATTTAGATTGCATATTGAACGAGGCTTCTCCTTCTGCATTGCTTGAAACCAAGAGACTGTCACAGTTAACATCTAAATGGCGCATCTCATCATCACAACTAATCCACCTTAAATAATTGAATATGTTTTCTTGTATTAAATATTCATTAATAAAAATTCAAATAGAAAATGTATACCTTGAGTACTACAATTCACATTAGAATCGATGCCTCCATCGTGCTCGGCCGGTGCGGTATCAATATCGGCAGGCTGCATTCCAATGTAAATAAAATAGTCATAGATTTAGATGACGATATCCCAGAAATCCCTAATTCACTAGATGAAAGTCAAATTAGGGTAATGTATCATAATACACCCAACACTCAAAGTTGTATGGGTTTCCAAGTTGCTTCCTGGACAAAACCCTAGGCTAAATATAAGCCATGTATTTAGCCAGAGAAAGGAAAATATGTCTGCAGCAGTATAATATTGGAAGGTTTTGAAATTGAGTCATAGATCGAGTACGTGGATCTCTGAAACACTAAATTAGGGATTTATGGGATATCCTCATCTATATCTATAGTTATTGCCTCTGTTGTTGCAGGTGCTTTCCCCCTATTTGATATTTATCTTCAGGTGTCCACACTTGTTCTATTGGTTGTTGCTAGCGGGTCACAATCAGTGATTGGGAGAGCCCTGTTTTGGCACCAGTCATGTAGTACAAGCACTAGAATTGAGTTTTTCGGCATGGCTGGGAAATTTTTGCATATCAACATGCGATAGAGTTTTTTGCCCAAACTCTATCGCATGTTGATATACAAAACTTTCCCAGCCCGTGCCAAAAAAATCAATTCTAGTGCTTGTACTGAGACCTTAAATTATTGAGCTTCTCTTTGTTTCGAGAATAGTTTAACATTCTCTGAGAAACATAATTGTAGGCATCATGGTCACATTTTTTTGGAGACAATGTAATTGAGTGGTATACCCAAATGATGGAGAGCAACTTCTGCACCTCTAGTTCCAAGTTGTTCTCCATCCCACAGTGTCAACTTGGAATCAGAGGTGCAGAAGTTGCACTCCGTCTAGGTATACAACTCAATTATGTTGTCTCCAAAAAAATGTGACCATGATGCCTACAATTATGTTTCAAGAATAGTTTAATTAACATTCTCTACTTAACAGGGCCAACCACGTGAAGGTGGAAGCTCATCTGGCCCCTCCTAGGAGCCTCTTATGACCCTTTACGACATTTTAAGACCTCTAAGATGTATTCTTAGAGGTCGTAAATGGTCGTAAAGGGTCATAAGGGGTCCTGGGACACAACAACTAAGAAACATAATTGTAGGCATTATGGTCACATCTTTTTGGAGACAATGTAATTGAGTTGTATACCCAAGCGATGGAGTGCAACTTCTACACCTCTGATTCCAAATTGACACTGTGGGATTCAAAGACCATAGATAAGGAATAAATTTAGAGAGCGGAAGAGGGCCATAATGACAAAAATAATATAGGACAAACCTCAAGTTAAATGAGGCAACTGCAAACATTTTAATAGATTTTTATTATTAAATAATGAAATTTGCATATACTAGTGTTCTAAGCCCCCTCATTACATGATGTATTATTGTAAGCCCCCTCTAACTTACGCATCTAGAAAATGAAACAACAACCTATTAGGATTGAGACAAACCTTATAGAACAATAGCATCTAGGAAGGATCGCTTTCCAACATCTGTTGAATACATCTATTGGAGGACCTTGTATTCATGAGCTATAGATGTATTCAACAGATGTTGGAAAGCGATCATTCCTAGCTGTTGTTGTTCTATATGGTTTGTCTCAATCCCAATAGGTTGTAGTTTCATTTTCTAGATGTGTAAGTTAGAGGGGGCTTACAATAATAAATCATGTAATGAGGGGGCTTAGAACACTAGTATATGTAAATTTCATTATTTAATAATAAAAATCTATTAAAATGTTTGCAGTTGCCTCATTTAACTTGAGGTTCACCCTGTATTATTTTGGTTGTTATGGACCTCCTCCGCTCTCTAAATTTATTCCTTATCTATGGTCTTTATATCCCATAGTGTCAACTTGGAATTGGAGGTGCAAAATTTGCACTCCATCACTTGGGTATACAACTCAATTAAGTTGTCTCCAAAAAATTGTGACTGTGATGCCTACAATTATGTTTCTCAGCTGTTGTGAAATCTGCATTTATGTTTCTCAACTGTCGTGTTTATACCTTATCTCATTTGCTAGTGTAATTCCTCTTTGAGTAACCCCATTCTCCTTTGCATCCAAAATGAACTCATTCCAATCCCTCACTGGAATAAAGGGAGACTTCATACCATGCTGCGCTCAAACTTCAGTGAAACTTCATACCACGCAGCGTCCGTAGATTACGTTCAATGCATTATTTATGCTTGTATTGGTGGGAAAAGTCTTGAAAATACGCAAAAGAGATTGCATTCAACCATGTTGTTTACATGACATGTAGTTTACCTCCAGCGTAAATCAGTGTTGCGTACAAATCTGTGGACGCTGCTTGGTATGAAGCCTCGCTCAAGCTTGAAAATGATAGTCAATCCATAGTCAAGGTCAAGGAGCAGATGGAATAACCAAGAAAACACTATACATTAAATCATGTGATTGATAACAGATTGGGGCTCACCTGAGCCATAAACAATATGAAGAATTATTCTAAAAAAAGATGTAAACCATATATATGCGTGCTTGAGGCAAAGAGAAGTTATGTCATATCAATATTAAAATATTAGTTACAATATGAAAATACTAAACTAACTAATTTCTGAGTTCATCTCTGCATATGGTCGCAACAAAGATATGCGATTACAATACAGAGAAGGCATCGTAAAAATATAATTTCAGAATTTTCCCTAGCCTGACGCGTTTTGCACTCTAATCCTTCATCGCGGATAAGTGGAGATGGGTGGATAGATGCAGATGAGTTGTCATTGACCCAACTAAAGTATTCGCAGTCATTATTTCCCTGTGATACCCAGTCTACATTAGTTCTTATATTATAATGTATAGTATTTACATTAGAAACTTTAAATATATACACATTAGCAACCTTTTTTCTATTTGGGTAGCACCAAAATTGTCGTCCAGGGTTGTTCGGTGTCTGTGAAGTCTTCAACACACACTGCCCACCACCACATTGATAGTTTGGCACATTGACAAGAGTCATCGAGCCTATATCAATAATGCACCGCACCATCATTTCTACATTTATTATTTTTATATGATTATTTTTATGTGAAATACACCAAGGAGTAGCATCAGAAATATTAACCATTTACAATAATGAAAAGTAAACCTAAATCAAATAGCTCATTTTTTTATCAGCATGTGTAGTCTCTGTGTATATGAAAAATGAAAGAAATATGAAGCTGAAATAAAATAGTGAACAAAATAGTATTCTACATAGAGTGAATGAAATATACCATCAAAAGAAGGTGACAAAATCCTGTCATGAAGCACAGACATAGGAAATCAAAAAGGGACAAAAGACAAGAAATAAGAAAAATCATTACAACTATAGAAAAACCATTTATACTATAATCAAAAAAAGAAACACTCTTTGTCAACAATTTTCAAAATCATTAGGACTATAGAAAAATAATTAAGACTATACAAAATCAAATTTTAGAAATGGACGGTTCTGATGCTTTGCCATTACAACAATTAAGAATTCATCATTTGGTATTGTGTATTCAATTTAAGTATGTCAACAATGTTCAAAATCATGTCACCAAGCACAGACAAGAAATAAGAGAAATCATTAGGACTATAGAAAAATCAAGTTCTAGAGATGGATGGTTCTGATATTGCTTTTCCATTACAACAATTGAGCATTCATCATTTGGTACTTCTTGGTGTATTCCATTTAAGTTTTTCAGTTGCCGTGTTTATGTGCATGTTCTTTATGTGTTTGGCTTCTCTCCCTCACAAGAGATACATTGATAGGTAATTGATTTGAAAGCATAATGATTTGACAGTCTTTTTTCAGGATAGGCGTAATCATCCTGCCAACCTTAATTAGCAACATTGGTGTCCTATCATTGCACAAGTGCAAGACGATAAGGGTTGATTCAAGGAGGGAAGAAAAAAAGGTCATTTTAACCTTACAAGGCAAGAGGAGAGACAATCCAAATAATTCTATGGTGACTGTCCCAAACAACAGACAAATGATGGAATTTCTACCATGTTTTCTTTTCATGTTTCTAACAAGTTTGTTGCAAATAGAACCATCATTACAATAGAACCACTCTTTCAAGATATTCTTGGCCAAATTGACCTGGATAAAGAAAGAAGATTGATCATGGAAGATAAATAATTATGCAATAAGGGCCCGTTTGGTGCATGGAATACCAAATGTCAGATATAGTCAATTCTGGAAGATGCTGCAATTCTGGAAGATACAAATTCTGAAAATGATTTCCGGAATATGAGATGACCTGTTTGGTTCACTCGGAAGATGACTAAGAAGATGCATAAGGAATTTTAATTATGTAATTTAATTTATGTAAATTTGTGTGTATACATCTGTATATATACATACATACATGTGTGTATATATACATATACACACATGTGTATATGTGTATACATGTGTGTGTGTATGCACACATATATACACATATGCACACATGTGTATATATACACACATACACATGTGTGTGTACATATGTGTGTATACACACATACACACATATACACACACGTGCATTTATATATACACGTGTGTATATATACAAACACGTGTGTTTATATATACACACATACATGTTTGTGTATATACACACATACACATATATATATACACATACATGTGTTTATATACATACATGTGTATATATACATACATGTGTATATATATACACAAATACACACATGTGTGTATATACATATACACACATTTGTGTATATATACACATGTGTGTATGTATATACATATATATATACACACACATTTGTGTATATATACACATATACACATATATGGGTATACAGGCTCTAGTTCCTTTCCAGGATTGGTGGGTGGTGCCTGCAAAAGTGGTCTTTGATCAAACTATCAAAATTAATGTCATATGTTGCTTACATTTGATTAATTTTCCATATTAATTACTCTCTTCGGTTGTATTAGAAACTTTTTCCTTAAGCATGTGTGATGCAAACCTGTAACACCTCTTTTTTCCATATGTAATCATGATGCTCTATTTCTTGGTAGTTGTGACTCTTAATGATTAAACCATCTCTTGATCATGTTATTGCACTTGATATATGACTATTTCATGTAGGTGCCTTGGTTGATCTCTTATCTCTAGTTGAACATACTATAATTATTTATTATCCTGATCTCTTTCATGTAGGTGCCTTGGTTGATCTCTTATCTCTTATCTCTAGTTGAACAAACCAAACACGTAATCATTGGTTGATTATGTATAGTCTCCTGATTTGAATTGCATACACTACTCTGAAGACTACACAAGTATTATCAAGCAATGTATGGCAAGAAACACATAAAGCCATGTGTATTAGGAATAAGGATCAAGAGAGGAGGATTTTTTATTTTATTTTCATTCAAGTTTGAATGCACAAGTTGAGCGACAAAAATACTAAGAATGGATACATGAGGAACTAACAATACCAATCAAGAGAGGCTCCACCCATTGCAAATGCATGAATACAAAACAATAATTTCAAAATAGCATCCAAGGTACTACTCATGAATCATGGGTCAATGAGTTTGACTCAAAAAACTACACAGTTGAATCCTGATAGCAATATCACAATTTGACTTGCTATGGAAAATATCTCCTACTTATCAATTGATGAGCTTAAGGGGCTTTCTAATGAATGGTTCATAAGGCACAACACTTGGTGAAGGTTTTGCAAATGAGTATGCAAGCAGAGTGGGTTTAACCATGGAGGAAACTCTGTAGTTAAGCGCGCTCGAGATGGAGTAGTACTGGGATGGGTGAGCTCCCGGGAAGTCTCGGTGCTTCACCTTTGTGAGCATCACCTAGATCGAATGAGTGCTAAGTGTTCCATTCATTCTCATGAGAGATGGGTTCATGTTGAACCACACTCATGAATCATGGGTCAATGAGTTTGACTCAAAAAACTACACAGTTGAATCTTGATAGCAATATCACAATTTGACTTGCTGTGGAAAATATCTCCTACTTACCATCCAAGGTACTATTCAGAATTAGAATTAAATCATCATCTGTAAAAGTTTGACAAAGGTTAGAAAGAGTGATTAGATCGAGGAACAATACAGAGATATATTAAAGGTATCTATATTAGATATCCTATCATATCCTTTACCATCATAAATCTGATTGGCAATACCAAGAATATTATTACCTTTGTGATATAGAAAATACAGTATGTGTGTTTGAGAGAGAGAGAAGCACTCTTTAGATGGGCACAAACATACATTCTCAGATTGATATCTATGTAATTGCAAATGGGTATCTCTTATATCAGTGGTTATATTGCACCATTAATCTACCAAACCTGATACATCCAAGATCATAGTACATCTTATATTTGCAAGCTCCCTGATAGACATGTATGCAAAATGTGGAAGGATAGACAAGGTACGTCAACTGTTTGACAAAATGCCTCAAAAAAATGTGGTCTCGTGGACTACAATGATTGCAGGCTATGAACTAAATGGATTTGTGGAAAAGGCTCTGGAAACTTTTAAACAAATGCAACTGGTAGGTGTAAAGCGAAATTCCACAACCTTTGCAAGCATCCTTCCAGCCTATGACAAAATGGGAGCTTTGGAACAAGGCATTGATATCCATCAAATAATAACCATAAGTATAGATAATGAGGGAGGATGAAGGTAGTGTCATTGGTAAGGACAATGGAGACCTAGATCATAACAATGGAAGAAAGAGGTTTTCATAGAAATGGACAAGGAATATATTGGAGAAATGGTAATGTTTCCCATGTATTTGTAATGATTCTCATGTATTTAAGTCTAAATAAATAGTCATCGTAGCAGACAAAGGATAGATCGACTGCTATAAATGATAGTGGAATGTTGACTATCCTATAAAATAGAGGTATGCCATGAGGTTGTGAAAAATATTTTATAAAGTTACAAGACAACAATGAAATAGTATTCAATTCCTTACAAAAATTATTGTTGAATCATTAGTAGTGATTTGTTCACTATTAAAAAATATGAAAAAGCGACAAGTTTACCATTCTTCGAGCAATGATAAATTTATGTGTGAAGATGGTGTCAAAAGAAAAGATAGTTTATACATAAAAATACATTGATGTTTAAAAATTAGAGGTTGTTGATATATAAAACTAAATATCGAATATGGGAAATGGAAACAAGGCAGTGGTAAAGATTATAAAAACAATGATCAATAAATATGCTTACCTAAAGAAAGATTTGGCCTTGTAACATCATAAGGACAAAAGTGGTAAAAGGATGAAAAAGTAGTCACAAGATAAATGATCATACATGGTTGTTATAGTGTAAAAGGAACTCATAGCTACATCATGAAAACACATTAATGTATCAGAAGGAGGAGATTGTAGATGATCATGAAGTTAAAAACATCAGAAAGGTCTGAACAAAAATAATTCTATTACTGAAGACAATAAATAAACCCAATTCATTAGGAGGGAAGTAATGTAAAATACAAGACACGTCACTTAGAATCAGTCCAATAATTCAAGACTTTAGTGCTACATCAGTTGGAAGACACAAGGAGAAGTGGTATTTGATTTCAAATGGGAGCTATTAAAGGTCATAACATCATACCATAGACTTACCAAAGAAACATAGGTACTAAAATAAGTGCCAAGATAGTGAAGTGCAGGGTAGTATACAGAGCATTTATTAGAGTAGTTAACTATGCTACTGTCATTAGCAGTTAAGTGCTAAATAATGAACAAATATATTTAATAAATAAGAACAATAAAGGAAGGTAGTGAAGGCATGTTGTCAAGTGTTGTTAACAATAGATAAAAGAGAACAATAATGATGATACAATGAGATGTAATAAGTATTAGTGGTCTATGATGGCATGGCAGACATAAAAGAATCAAAGTAGATGATCCTTGGGTGATAAGTAACGCATCAAGACCAATGAAGGGTTGACAAATTGTGTAGACTAGGATAAACAAAAAAATTTATGATTCTCATACACAGAAATTTAAAATTACACAGGATCATTAAAATCACCATAACATCATCAAATCACATAGACAACTGGAAAATGGAATTGATAAAAGAGATTCAAACAAATCACAACCAAGATGTATACCCATAGCACTAAGAATATAATAAGTATCAATGTAGAGTGCTTATATAATCCAAGAAATGATAAACTTTGTCATGATATAAAGGAGTAATGATTTCATTAACTGGTAAAAATAGCTCTCTACTAATGTGATAATGATATTCAATCAAGGAGAAATAAGACATAGTAATTCCATATGAATAACATGGGTGCTCATTATTACAAACATCAAATGAAGTGGAAAAGCATTGAAGAATATACAAATATTTCGAAGCCCAAAATTACTAATGGTGTCACAAAGTGAAATCATAACCTATTAGGGTTTTCATTACCCTCCAAAAAACTATAGCATATGTTGGAGGAAAACAAGATATAGAATGCAAAATCCATAATTAATATGAGTACCATTTCATCATTATATCAAAGATCAGTAATCTTTAGCAACATTTATACGAACAGAGCCACAAGTATGAGACTATAGGAATACAAAGAAAATAAAACCCTCGAATAACTAATTTTAATTCTTTTATAGAAATAAAGATGCAGAGAATGATAAATACTTAGGAATGCTTTGTATCAAATGTTTTAGTTGTTAGTGCCTTAGTAGACATGTATGTTAAATGTGGAAACATAGACAAGGCACGTAAATTGTTTGACAGATTGCCTCAAAGAGATGTCGTCTCATGGACTACCATGATTGGGGGATATGTTCAAAATGGGTTTTTTGAAAAGGCATTAGAAATTTTTAAGAAAATGCAACTGGTGGATGTAAAGCCAGACTCCTCAACCTTTTCTAGCATACTCCCTGCCTGTGGTCAAGTTGGAGCTTTGGAACTGGGAATTTTTAGGTAATTTATACTCCTTGGATAGACCCAACCAACTATCACAACAGAATATCAACAAATAACAATGTTGGTTCAACTATGAATAATGGTTCCAATTAACTTGTCAAACTCTCTAAACTGTGAATACTTCCAGACACGGTGCTGATTCTTCAATCTATCAACTGAAATTTATAATCAATCCTCTAAACAGCTTTGTTACCTCAATCACTAGTGTCTACTTTTAGCAAGACTACACATTTGCTGATGTTCCTTTGATTATAATCTATCAAACTTGAAATCCTATTACAACTCCTCACATATGATACTCAGACTTCTACTAATCCTCTGTTGGTTTTCAACAGTACTCTCTTTTGCCGATCTATGGATCAGTCATAATATTTAACATAGGCCTATCAGGTTCCCTTGCTTTAATTGGTAATTACAAAATAATAACAGTCAATCCTCATCCAGCACCTCCAACTGGTCTTCAAGGACTCTCTAACCTAGTTCATAAGATTAGGTTAGGTTAACTTGGAACAGTTTGAAGATGGGTATTAGGGACTGGTGTTTTGTTTTGTTTTCCAACTGTCAACAGAGATCTTAGTCAATTAATCTTTAAACCCAACATATTTTTGAGCTACTACTACAACTGTGTCTTTTATTGTTTCTTTTCTCAAATTCAGATCGAGGAATCAGTTTCAAATTCCCAGTTATTACTCTGCCGTAACATTTCTTTACTTCACAAGTTAACATATGGCATGCACCTAACTAGGGAATAGGCCTTGAAGCACTAACACAATTCCCCAAGTTCTGAGCATTTAGGTTTTTTTGACACATTGCCTTAACTTTCTCTCCATCCAATGGCATGGAATTGCCATGGGGGAGATGCAAGTTAAGGATCAAACTCCATAACAGAGCCAAACTCCCAACACAGATTGTCAATGAATTGGAATCCCGCGTAGAAGTTGAACAAACACTAAATGCTATAAAACTTTAAAATGTGAATGCATGAACTTGTAGAGAGATGTTAATGCATCTATTTGTATCGGGCAGACTGTGTCTAAGTAATATACTTAAAGATAGAAAATCCCTGACACAGTGGACACATATTGAACTAAACCCACAGATGTATAAGATGAGTTTCTACAACAAACAACATTGTAGATTTATTGCCAGTTCGACAGTGCAAATTAAACTTGTTCACAGAATTTTAATGTCGTGAATGCATCAAAAATGGGGTTTGTAGTAGTATGAATACAAGTGATCTATTTGCCACAGTTAACACATGAAATGATAACCAAAACAAAAAAACATACTCAGAATCTGGTTCCTTGTTAATGAAATTTGCTTCGAAGGTTCTACTTGATCGAATCCTACTACACAGTGCCGATGAGGTTTCACGTGCTGCAACCTTGAAAAAATTCGCCGTGATAATAATGAAATGAAATCTTCTTTTTTTAATTGCAGTGCGTGAAACAACCCATTTTTTCAAATTTAGCCTAGGGTTTTGTCCAGGAAGCAACTCGACAACCCATACAACTCTGAGTGTTGGGTGTATTATGATACATTACCCTAATTTGACTTTCATCCAGTGGCATTAGAAAACCAGTGGAGAAAATACAAATTACGGCCGTGATTTCATGACAAGGCCGAGGACAATGGCTATGCTTTGTCATTGCTGCAGCGACATCAAATTTGTCTATCTATTACAATGATTGACCCTGAGCCTGAAACAAAAAATTACATATTCGAAAGATAACCAAACCTTGTTCGAAGATGGAAATGAAATGAGAAATTTGTCCTTCTTCACGCACTGCAGTCCTCCTTCAAAATTGCCTATAAAAATGAAATGAGAAATGAAACTTTTTTTATTTAAGTTATGCCTGTGTTCGTCAATATTTCGACTGACATGGTATTGGTCGAAATTTCGACCAACACGGGCATGGATTAAAAAAAAAGAAAGGTTTCCTTCTATAATTTGACCAACTTAAACCTTTTTAATTGATGGTCGAAAATGTTGGTAGAAAAATAAGGTCAAATGTACTAGTGAATTAATTGATTTAATTGTATTTTGATTTGATTACATTTGATTAAAATGCTCTCAATTTTGATTTATCTTGAATTAAGACTTGATTTTCGTTTTGATTGGCTAATTATGCATTGTGATTCAATTGATTCAATTATGTCCTTGATTTTCTTTGATTTGCATTGATTTTATTTGAATTGATCTTTGTCCATTTTTAGGTGATTACAGATACCGTTTTGGGTGAGCCTTATTTTCCTTGAGAATTGCCTAGTTGTGACTAGTTCCTAAGAGGGTTTTGTAAAATTGTGATCAATTGACCTTTCCCATTGTTGAAGTTTGGTTTTTTGGACCGCATGTACCCTTTCCAATCCTAAGAAATTCATATTGGAGGCTTGGTACCATAGATCCTCGAGGTTGCTTTGAAAAGGAGGCCTAATTAGGCTTAACTGGTATGAAATCGGATTTAGTTTGAAACCCTTGTTCAAAACACCATATATTAAGTTTGTTATATGTTATGTATCTCCAAAGTGGGTATCCCAAAATGCAAAATGCTTTTAGCAGAGACCATGGTGTTAAAATTTATGTGCCAAAAAGATAGTCTTGAGGGCTACTAGGAACAAACCCTCTTTGTGAAGGAAATCTGGTTGAATCTCATTATGGGTAGTTGTTGAGTGTTTTGATGTGTTGTTTGGGGTGTCCTAGAGTAGAAATGACATTAGAGTGGTATTAGAGAAGTGGGAGAATGCATTTCATGTTAAGATCATATGAAACCATGAAGGGTTGTCTCCAAGATGCCAAGGTGAGTTGGGAGAATGGCCTACCTTTTTAATTCAAATTAACAAATCAGTTTGGTTGAGTTATGTTTGGAACCCCACCTCTGCATCAACACACCAATTGGTTCTTAGGAATAAAAAGTGAGGTTCTTATTAGTGCACAAAAACCAAAGTTACAAAGATTTCTTTTATATGTGCATAACACATTACATTTATTTTGTGAAAATATTCAGATATGGTGGCAACGAAACAAGTTTCTTATGTGGTACAAGAGAAGATGCAATATTTGCACATATGATCATATTTGTTGATTTAATGTCTAGTATTTTAATAATATATCATAATTATTTGTGATTTGAAATTTGTTAGTGTTTCATACTTGAATGAAATGTATTCTTTAGATTTTTATTTTTTTTAAAGAAAAAAATCATGTAATGCAACATCAACACACCAATAAACACAACTTAGTGCACAACTACTAGATTAATTTTATTATAGCTCTTTTTAACACCTCAACAAAAAATATGGTGATGGAACATCATATTTGATGATGTGGAACATAAATCTTAGTTATAAGCATGTGACTTGTCAAATAAACTATTGGAAAAACAAAGTAAGATTTAAAGAATTAGAATGCTCAATTATTGAATCTTGTAAAACTTTATTTGTAAACTATATATATATATATATATATATATATATATATATATATATATATATATATATATATATATATATATATATATATATATATATATATATATATATATATATATATATATATATATATATATATATATATATATATATATATATATATATATATATATATATATATATTACTTCACAATATTTATTATAAAATATAAATTAATTTAGAATATTTTCAATGTGAAGTTTCCAATATTTAAAATAGTTTGTAATATTTTTTAAAAATCTGGCTAATTTTTAAATACTTTGAAAAAAAATTTTAAAAATCTAATTATTAGTACTTGTTGATAGGCTAAGCAAGTACTATTGTAATGATTTTTGGATTTATTGGTTTAACTCGTGATTAAAACAATGTGTATGGACCAATTAGAAATTAGGATACTTGTTATTTATTATATATTTTGTACTTTGTATAGTGAAATTGCAATATCTTTAAGTTTATAATATGTAAAAAATATTTATTGATAATTTGATTGGCTAAATCATTTGAGCGGACAAAATTTGTTATTCTAAACAAATGAAATTGATCTACCGCCCTCATCACACCAAAATTAAAGTAAATAATGTTTTATTATGTTAAAAATATCTAGAATTATTACTAAAAATATTTATTTTAAATTTAAATTGTTTTTAAAAAAATTGTTATAGATTACAAAATTATATACATTATATTTGTAATATATAATTATATTCATAATATATAATTATTATTATTTTAAAAAAAAAATATCAGTAAAAGGTCGAAGCCAAAAAATTATTTAGCTCATCACTAGATATATAGAAACCCCGCTCAGTGCAGGCACTGGTAGGGAAGAGCGGGGTAGAGAAACCCTCCAGCCTTGCCTAGGACCTTAGTCCAAAAATTAATTTACAATTACTTAGGGGGGCATACCCTCCAATATCAGAATTACAAGAGTTTATAAATTCCTTGAGCAACTAATTTATATCTAGGCTGCCATAAAATCTTTTAATTGTAGATTACTTTATCAACTCATCTTGGTTGGAGTATCTTCCTTCTAGGTTTTTCCTTTCATGCCTGATTCCTTGTGTGGGTAGCCCTGTGGCTTACATTGTGGTAAAACTTTCCCAGACTATATACCTTTTGAGCGATAAACCCTCTAGATGCCTCTTGACTCCAAAGTTCCTGAAAAAACTGCACTAATTTGGCTAAGACCATTGTCAATATATTATTACTATCCCATATTTCATGGGTTATTGTAAAGAAATTATTTTTCATAAGGAGCTTGTAATTTGGAACTTAAGTGAAAGTACCTGTGCCTGCATCATTTGGTCATGAACCAGTTTTGAGCCTGTCTGGACATAATCCTGTTCTAATCTAAAATGGGCTAGCAATGTACTTAGAAGTAAAGTCGAGCATAATAATTTTTTAAATACTTCATAACCTATGCTAACCATGCATGTGAAAAAAGAAATAACCACTTTAGCTGGGCTAACTTTATCTGTCTAGTTGACTTTATAATTAGCCTACAGCTTATAGAAAGCTTGGTATAAATAGAAAGCCTTGTCCTTATCCATGCTATCTTGGCCTTAATTCAATGCTTACTAATGGATTGACGAAATAGAGAACCAACAAAAGCCTTACTTTAATCCTATAATATGGCTTCAGGATAGTTATGACTAAACTTGATAACCAGTTGTATCAGGAGTATATAAAAAATTTACATTGTGATAACAAAGAGACACACGATAGAGTAAATATTTCTTTTTAAGTCTCGCATTAATATAGTTAAATTATTGAACAATAAACAACGTTAAAAGGAAGGACGGCACAAGATAAAAGATAGCCATACCAAGAGAAAAACCATCATACTATCTCCAGACATCAGAGCACCTAGATAAGCCCTAGTCTGAAGTCAATATATAACCCATATATGCTAACTTCAAGATTAACGATTATCATGGTAAACATATCTATATTTTCCCTATTTCCAGCTTATGGAGCATCTAGCTAAGACGAGTATCATGAATTTATAATAAAGACTACATGTACCTTACTTAGGTTTAATGGGCCCATATTAAGTCCTTTTGTCAAGTAGTCTATGTCTGTCTTTATTCTTAACAGGGAATAAATCTGCGTAATCTCCCAGTGTCAAATATTTCAATCTACAATTTACTTAAATTAACCATCTTTGCTGCCCAAATCATTAGATGAAGGATATATACTAGACCTTACTACCACATAATCTTCGAGTAAATTAAGTATTCGAATTGGGTTAATTATTGTTTCATAATAATCATATAAAACTGAAAATAGTCTAATGCATTCATGACATGAGTCCTTTATCTACTTTAAGCTAACATAACCATGTATATGAATGAAAGAATGTAGTTGGTCTACAAATTGAAAAGATACTCATTATTATGAAAGCACAATCACTTTTGATACTATTAGATAGATCCATTTCCCTTCTATAGTGTTTGATATATCAAAAATTGACTCTCCTTTCTCAAGCCAGTTATTGTCATTCTTCCATTCAGTTGCTTCCTGATCTACTTATCAATTGTCTTAACAGGGGATCCTATATTTTTCTTCATATGCAACCATTGAATCCATATGCCTTTTCTTACTAGACCTCTTATAAGTGTTGCCAACCTAAAATGGATTATCATAATATTAATCAAACATTGCTATGACTATATAATAAAATAGCCTCACTACTAATCTTAAGAGATTTTGGCTTAACATAATATTACTTACGGTCATAATCCAGGATTTAGAATTTCTAAAGTACTTGTGAGAAGAATTAATACAAAGAGTCTTCTAAACAAGAGTAAATTTTTTATCCTTGCTGAAGAATCAAATCATACATATACATAAAAGGAGATCTACTCAGGACTTTCAAGGAGAATATATGTTTGTGTGTGTGTGTGTGAATATATAGATATATATTATACTATATATATTTGTATCTGGCTCTACACTTGTCCATATATAAAAATATATGTAGAAATTTATATTTTATGTTTATATAAAAGTATGTGAATAACAAGTATCAGAATCCATACTAAGATGCTACTAAAAACAAAGCAGCGAAGCACAGGAGAAGGGTATTCAACATATGCCACATTGATAAAATTTTCCTCCATAAGCCACATTAACCAATCTTTAATAAGATTCATAAATCACAACATCCTTCCCCATCCAAATACCAGGTTCTGAAAGCTTACAGAACTTTCCCGGGACCCAAATGCAAAGTCAAAACTGACATGTTATTTTGATTTAAACATATATATGTTGAGCCTCAAAAACAATACTTACATAAGTTTCTACAGTAATAGTGGAACACTTTTATATTATCCTTCCAAATAAATACCATAAAAGTTGAATCTTTCTGCATTTCCACCTAACTAGAATGTGGAATGCCAATCCTTCCTTACTCTATATATAATACAGAAAGTAAACATTAGACCATTAAACCTTATAGAATAACCACATTTTAGAAAAAATATTTTATGTTTGCTCTATTTTATTTGAAAGTCGTTTGTGCTTTACTCAAACATTATTGCTTATTATTTCCTTAACATACTCCCTATCTGCCTTTATGTTATGCAGAATATTGCTTGATCCAATATTTCTTAAGGAATAATGCCCCCCAATAGTCTTACAACAAGTGATTCTGAAACTATACTTTACCTCATAAGCCTCCTTTGCAGCCCTTTAACTATACTTTCTTGAACTCTTTAAAATGATAATAAACTATAAAATGGTAAATCTTCATTTCTAATTTCGCTTTAATCCACATACTCTATTATCTTTTTCTTACATACCATTAGCTGTAAGGAATTTAGCTATTAGTAATAGCATGAGATGCTTCAAGGACCTTAGCCTGTAGCTTTTTTAAACAAAAACCCATAATATAGAATGAGAAACTCAAATACTAGTAAGAAAAATGAATAAAGGTATCAGTTAAGCTAAAGAAATTCCTTGGTCTAAATCCTCTAATAATGCTGAATAATCTAACACATACTATATGGGAATTATTATTGAAGGAATTATCTATATATGTGTCAATAAGATTGGCGAATCAAATGCTCCATTGAGTAAAGCTATCAAGAACAAGGAAACTAATCTTAGAATCCTTCCTTTACCATAATACTCTTCTACCTATCTTGATTTTTAATTCTACCACAATCTTTACCGGCCATAGACTGGTACCAACAAACTTTCATCAACTTACTCAAAATTCATATACATTAATCCAATTTACATATTGATATGAGTTAAGCATATATATGTGTTTAAGATCAAAAAAGACAATACATACATGAGTATTTGCATTAAAAGATGAAAATTTATAAAATCCTATCTAACAGTATCCATCAAGGTTAAATCTTTCTGCAGTTCTTACCTAACTGACCCATAGAGTGCCATTCCTTCCAAACTTAAGACAAAATATGTATTATACTATATGCCTTTATAGGATATAAGTATTTTACTTAAGAAGGATCAAAGAGCTCTATTCTAGCTAGAAGTAGAATTAGTTTACAAAACATAGAAGTGCTAATAATAGGGTCCATAGAGATCTATCTATGCTAGCTTCTAGATTACTCTATCCTAAAATAAACATAGTACTTCGTACTTCATCCTTTTGAAAAATATTAATGCTTCGTTCTCCTCCTTGCGAGATTTTCGGCTTCGAGAGTTCTTTTTAACAGTGGGAACTATGAAGCAAATCTCACAAGTATTGTCTTCATTATAATCTTCAAGAATGTTGTAACCTTCCTCCATCCAGTATTCTTTCACCCAATTGGTGGGCTTAGGAAGCTGTAATATGGATTATATCAAGAAGTCCATGTTTCTTTTCATTGCAGGCCAGAAGGTTTCAAAAATTGTCGGCTCCCTAAGAACTAAAATTGGACGTTTTTGTGAGGAGGGGATGCTGGGGATTTGGTCCAAGTTTACTCTCATATAAACTTCTGGGAAGGGGATGCGATTATCCGAGCCTATGTATTACACAGCAGCTTCTAACCCTTCCAAGATATCCTCATTGAAGATCAATTTAGTGGAGACAATGATATCTTCTTTCGAGTATCCTGCCTCTAATGACAGTGAAATAAACAAACCTACAACATGTCCATTTACCCTAACTGTGTATTCATAGTCAAAGTAGACTTCACCTAGGGTTTTTTCCAGCGCCCTTCGACATTCATTGGGAATCTCCTTAAGGATCATATTCCATCGTTCTAGTAAAATAGGTCCCTGAAAAGCCATTTGCCTCTTCCCGTAAGCGAAAGTAATGACATTCATCTCCATGTTAATTGAGAGGGAGTTCTGTAGTAAGAAGAAGCAAGAGTTGTGTTTAAAGATTTTAGTAACGAAGAGTCTAGAAAAATACGTACAAAAGGTGTGAAATGCTAAAATGCCAGCCTATTATGTCATACTTCTTTATGATTGTACGAAATTATCAAAGGGTAATGAGGCTATGTGTCTCCTTTTCTCATAATGATGACAATTCGGGCATCTAGGCTTGTGTAATAAATCTCAAATTTTGGTTAATCACATATTTGAGTACGTTGGAATCATAATACTTTGATGTGGTATAAATTTTATAGTGAGGGATGGTTGCGTTTGTAAAATCACTAATCCTATCCAACTTCACCCATAATTATTACTAGAATGTAACATTAAATTGTTAGATTCGAAATATGACTGGGAATGAGGGGGTTAAATTTCATGAGTCAGCGAGACATATAATAAACTAAATTTTGAGAATGGAGTTATATCTTGAAGAAGCAAGATATGGTCTTCGAGGATATAGGATGAATACTAGTCTATTTATATTTATAGTCGGCTCTAAATATCAGTTTCTCTACCAATATTCGATATAGTTGATACTTTTAAAAAATATAACATCTTGGAAAAACCTAAATAAGAAACTTAAGTCTTTAGAAAAATCCTCAATTTAAAATTTTGATATTATTCCAAGAGAGATCTGTGAAAGAGACATGAAAGTATGAATTTAAACAAAGCTTGGAATATTTCCATCTTAGAAGCTTTCCTTTCTTAGAAAAAATGTGTACATTATTTCCTCTGGGCTTAACTTCCTTCAGCCTTGTCAGAAGAGCATGATGATGATGATGAGTATTTATCTTTTGTTTCCAATTTAAGCCCAATACCGTCTTCAATGATAAAACTGTTCATCCAATTTTCTTCAGGAGAGCGCAAGTGAGTGAAGAAAAACAAAAAGTCTAGATTTCTCCTTATTGAGGGAGTTTCCTCAATGAATTTGTCCCGGTCCTCTAGCTCTAGAATGGGAAAGGTAGATACGTATTTATTGTTGACAGCACTTCTTTCATAATCTTTAGGTTTCGGAATAGATAAGTCTATTCGAATGCTCTTTAAAACTTTGTCTAGATCTCTTAAATATTTTCTTTTAAAGATTCTCCTGCATAGGCTCCCAATAGTCTCAATATCAAGATCCACTTGGAGGGTCGAGGCTAAGAACATTGTTGGGATATCCGTATTAACTCGATACTTGTTGGAGTTTTCCTTGAATTCACTTCCCAGGATCACTGAAATGGCTCTAACTACAATACTGAATTTGATCATGATAATTTTTCTAATCCTACTTGAAGAAATAACCTCATCGAAGGCTATTTGCCTGTGAAAGCTTCTCAATTTGATTAGGATTGACATTTCTATGGGGCTATTCAGAGAAGATGCAGGATAGTTACTATGTTAACCAAGCTCTCCTTATAAAGGTTTCTCAAGGGAGTTTAAGGGAAGAGAATCCCAACCGATAGCTATTCCCATGTGATGCCAAAAAAATCCCTTTTTATTCTGACTCCACCTGTCAAATAGCAATAAAATCTGCTCTACTAAAACTTGTTGAATATGAGAAAGGTATATCGTAGCTTGTGTAACGTTTGTGAATGAGATGCTCTTTAGAACATATATGTATGAAGATCTAAATGTGATGAGAGAAAAAAGACAATACCGGCTCAAAAATTAAACCACTTACCAAGTGATGTTAATAATATGAGTGTATAATTATGAAAATCAACAAATGAACAAGCTAACCTCTATTAATATTATGAAAGTCTAAATTTACCCATCTAACTACCATCTTGAGAAACCAAAAGTAATTCCCTAGCCATAGCTACCTTATAATCCTTCTAAAACTTGTGAAGCTATTTCTAAGGGAGAGACAATTCCAACATATTACCACATTATATTTCAGCATGAAGTGAGTTTTAAATGTGCTCCGATTAGGGAATTAAATTAGTCTGGATCATGATTCTACTTCTCTTTTTTTTTTTTTTAAACATTCATCTAATGCAATAAGAAGTCTAAGCAAAAGGGGACCTTATTTCTTTAATGACTCAAAATATATTTTATGCTAAGCATCTCATTAATGGCGTTCTTCTTATTGATGTAAGGCAAGGTTCTTGAGCCTTACAGGTTGCTACCTAAGATGAAAGTGTCAACTTATGTCAGAGTTATCCCGTCTGCCCCTAGGATAGCTAATTCATCTGCTCTCGTATTTCCTTCCCTATAAATATGATTAATTGATACTTCTTGAAAAGATTCACATAAGGTCAATGCTTGGGAGAGAAGGGAGTTTAACCTCCAGTTTGGTGTAGCTTTTTTTCTTAGTGCATTAATGATAATTGTTGAATCTCCTTCTATTTCTAAATGTTGTAATCCCAAGGAAACACTCTTTTGAAGACCCTTGATTAAAGCATAGAGTTATGCCCAATTATTTGTTTCCTCTCCAATAGGAGCTGCTATTGCTGCAATTTCCTCACCTTCTTGATTGCAAATGCTACATCTGAGGCCTGCAATTCCAGGGTTACCTCTGGAAGCACCATCAAAGTTAAGCTTGTGCCAGTTATTTTTCGGAGGTCTCCATATGCATTCATCTCTTTTTGACGGTTTATTTTGAGAATTTGAACCTAAATAGGGTGGTAAGACTAAACCTACCCATTTCCCGCACATTCTACCATCCCACTGACTCATTCTAAGATCTATTTTTAGGTTTTTGGCTATATTGCAATTCATATTTTCTATGATGGCCGCTTTGATTTTATTACATAGTTGCTCCCACTCTAATTTTTCTTCTCTAAAAATTCTTCTATTACATTCTTTCCAAATTTCCCATATTAAAATAGATGGGGATATTGTCCATAAGTTTGCAAAGATACTATTTTTTTTAATGATTGGCCATGCTTGCAACATAGCTTTAAGGGATTGGGGAAAGGCTGAGGATCATCCTAAGTTCCCTTGCAGCCACTTCCAGCAAAGATTTGTATAAGGGCAATGCAAGATTAAGTGGTCCACATCTTCTTCATTATTTTTGCATGGTGGGCATCTACTTGGGCCAGAGAAACCCCATTCCTAAAACGGTCAGCAGTTAAAAGTCTGTAATTCATTGCTAGCCATGTGCAAAAGCCTGATTTTGGTAAGCACTCCTTGCCCCAACATAGGTGAATTGGTAAAGTGGTTTTAGGTATTTTGTAGTTTGGGAGATAAGCTCGTATCCATCCTTTGTGTTGTATTCACCTGATTTGGATCCATCCCAAACTAGTTTATCTCTAGAGTTGTTTAACAAAATCTTTCAATTTTTGAGAATATCCATTATTGCCTTCTCCTTAGAGGATGAAATCTCGTACTCTTTTAAGGATTTCCAAACCCAATTTTCCTCTTTAAGAATGATGTAGTCTTTGAGAAAGAGGCCAATCTTGTCCTTCAATAAATTAATGAGTGAAGGGTTGTTTAATTTCCTAGATATTACCTCATAACCTCCCCAAGAGTCGTCCCAAAACAGAGCCTCTTCTCCCGACCCTGGGCTCCATGTTAATTTCTCCAAAATAATAAATCTGCATTTCATCATAAAATCCCAAATCCTCGATCCTTTTGGGGGATCTGATTCTCTAAAGATGTTAATGGGGGAATAATCTTTTAGATATTTGTGAATAAGTATTTTTGCCCATTTCGCTTTAGGGTTTCTAAAGAGTCTCCATAGTAATTTAGCACCTAGGGAACTTCCCTGATCCCCTAAGTTTTTGAGGCCCACTCCTCCTTCCTCTTTAGGTCTACATATGTTTTCCCATGAAATTAGAGGAATTTTCTTATTTTCATTACTTCCTTGCCAAAAAAATGTCCTTAAATGCTTTGTGATTTCTGATCTTTTGTTTGCAGGTTAGTGCATATATGATAAATGATATGTTGGCATAGCAGTCAAGACTGACCTAACCATGGTAGTTGTGCCTGCAGAGGACAGCCATCTTCCCTTCCAAGAGCTCATTTTGTTTTTAATCTTGTCTATAATGGGATCCCATATATATGTTGCTTTGTTGTCCTTGACTAAGGGGAGACCTAGGTATTTACATGGGAGCTTGCCTTTCTTAAAATTGAGGATTCTACATATATCTTTTATAGTCCCTATATCGGTAGGAAAAAAGAATATTTCTAATTTATCCGGATTGATTTCTTGTCCTGAGGCTTTTGAATGTCTCCAAAATCCTCCTAAAGGCTCTAGCCTCTCTTCTTTTATTGGCTCTGTATAAAAGAGTATTGTCAACAAAATGATGATGAGTAGTAGGCTCCAGATCACTGGTAATGGAAATTCCCTCAATAGCAGCATTATTCCTTTCTCTTGATATGTGTTGGATACAATTGTTTGAAGGACATTGTTGGATTAACTATGTGTTGTCTTTGATGTCACACAAATGTCATATCAATTATCATTCTCCATGTCTACTGAGCTCAGTCGGTCATCTAGGCAGTTCTCAGTGTCTACCGAGCTCAGTCGGTCAGCTAGGCGGTTTTCAGTGTCTACCGAGACCTCTCAGGTGTCAAAAGAAAATATGACAGAAAACAGTGTTAACCGAGCCTCCTCGGTTATCGAAGGAAAGTTAGTGGTTACTGAGCTCACTCGGTCTCCGAAGGATGTTGCAGAATTCATTGTGGTTACCGAGTTCACTCGGTCACCGAAGAAAATCTTTTCAGGATTAATGTTTACCGAGCAAGGTCGGCCCTTCAAAGGATTTTGTTATTAAAGTTTGTTTATCCCAGCCGACTGTTGTAATGATTGTTAGTGCCGACTTGACAATCTAAATGATTAATCTAAATGGTATATATATAGAAGGTCAAGTGGTGAATTAAGAACATAGCATGCATAAATCATTTTGAAGAAAGGTGTGTGCGAATTTTGAAGGATAGTTAGATATCCTTGAGGAGCAGCAAAGATTTATTTGATCAGGAAGGATCTAGTGAAGCAGAATAGAGATCTGTATTCAGCAATTCATTTGCAGGTCATTTCATTGTTACTCTCTTACAATTGTAGCAGTGATATCAAAATCTCTTAACCGAGTTGGTTTAACAACCATTTTGTAAATCCTCTAACAAGGTGACAGTTCTATTGAATTGTTTCAAAAGACCTCTTACAAGGCCACTCCTAATAGGGTGATTAAATCCTCTAACAAGGTCGCACTTAACAGTGTGTTTTGTAACCTTTTACCGGGTTGGCTCCTAACCGGGCATCACTTCAGAAGAGTGAAAAATAGTAACTAGTTACATTGGTGGTTTTTCCCATATTGGGTTTCCATGGTAAATCTGGTGTCTCTTGTGTTCATGTTATTTTCTTTATTCATGTATGTTAATCAATGATGAATGCTTAAGAACAGTTATAATTAATACACACTGCAAATACCGAGTTCAGTATTTCTCTGTATGTTTACCGAGTGGCAACAGTAAATAATTTAATAAGATATCTAAGGAATCAGTGGTAATATTTTTGTGGTTAACTGATTCACCCCCCCTCTCAGTTACTGCATCTATATTTCCAACAATTGGTATCAGAGCTTTTGGTGCTTGCAGGAAGGGTTTCAAGGACCTAAGCTAAAGATCAGGATGTCTTACAAGAGAGAAATTCCAAGGCTTAATAGAGATAACTTTTCAGCATGGCAAGGTCTCATGAGACTTCATCTGGCTTCCATTGGTCATTCAGGATGCAAATATATTGATCAAGACTATATAGTTCCTACTGGCACATTAACTGTTGAAGACATTGCAGAAAAGAAGAACCATAACACTATGATGATAGACATTGCATCAGCTCTTAGCTATGAAGAATTTGATGAAATCAAAGACTGCACAACTGCTCATGAAATGTGGAGCAAGCTGAAGAAAATCTATGGTGGTGATGACAATGTGAAGAGAGCCAAAGCAGAAAGCCTAAGAGGATAGTTTGATCAGATGAAAATGAGAGAAGATGAAAACATTACAAAATATGTTGAAAGAATCAAGGCAAGTGTTAGTGCATTCAAAGCTTCTGGAGGAACAATTGATGATGAAACTGTTGTAAGTAAAGTTCTTAGAACATTGCTTCCTATCTATGCAATAAGAGTATCTGCTATTCAAGAAAGAAGATGTGAAGAAAATCACAATATAACTTTGGATGCCTTAGTTGGAAGATTGACAGCTTTTGAACTGGATAACTATGACAACTATGTTCCAACTTCTAAAAATATTGAATCAGCTTTTGAGGCCAAACTTTCACTTAAAAGGGGAATAAAATCCAATCAGAAAGTGAAGAAGAATCAAAGGAAAGTTCTGATAGTGATCTTGAAGTTATTGAAGCATTACTTACAAAGAAATATTCAAGAGGCAGAGGAAAATACAAAGGTAAAACTCCCTTAATCTGTTTTTCATGTGAAGAAATTGATCATATTGCAGCTAGGTGCCCAAACAAGAAAAGCAAAGATGAGAAGAAAGGTTACAGGTACAATGGCAAGAAGAATTTCAAATCATTCAAGGATAAAGGTAAGAAAACATGTTTTTTGGCTAAAGATTCGGATGATAGTGAAGAAGAAATTATTTTCATTGCTGTAAAAGATGAATCTGATGATGATGAAGAGAAGATGGCACTTATCTCTCATATAAGCAAAAATGATACATGGATTATAGACAGTGGATATTCACATCATATGACTGGTGATAGGACTAAGTTTGAACACTTGGAAAACTATGATGGTGGTAATGTAAGGTTTGGAAACAATGAACC
This sequence comes from Chamaecyparis obtusa, assembly GCA_027943335.1. Classification (NCBI taxonomy): domain Eukaryota; kingdom Viridiplantae; phylum Streptophyta; class Pinopsida; order Cupressales; family Cupressaceae; genus Chamaecyparis; species Chamaecyparis obtusa. Next base: position 814,513 of record BSBK01002108.1, read on the forward strand.
TTGTTGTATAAAAGGAAAGGGACGAATTTCATTAACCAAAGAACTTATATGTGATAATGCATATTGGGTTGAAGGACTAAAGCATAATCTTTTAAGTGTAGCACAACTAATTAACATTGGATTCAAGGTTGAATTCATGAATGGCAAAGCAAGACTACTGGATGACAAAGGAAAATTGATAGGATTAGGCAAACAAACCAAAGGTAACCTGTTTTATCTTGATCTTGGTGAATATTCATGTTTTATTGCTCAAATTGAAGAAAGTTGGTTATGGCACAAAAGGTTATGTCATGTAAATTTTGATAACATGATGAAAATAAGCAAATTCAAGAAAGTAAGAGGTATTCCTACTTTGAAGAAACCTGATGTTGGTCTATGCAAGAATTGTCAGATTGGTAAAATGGGAAAGTCTAGTTTTAAAAGTAAAAACTATCAGTCTGAAGATATTTTGGAAATTGTGCATACGGATTTATGTGGACCTATTGGAATTGAGAGCTATACTAGAGAAAAATTCTTTATTCTCTTTGTTGATGATTACTCTAGAATGATGACTATTATGTATTTAAGAGAAAAGTCAGAAGCATTTGAGAAGTTCAAATGGTATTTAGCAAGAGTAGAAAAGGAAACAGGAAAAAGAATAAAATGCTTGAGATCAGACAAAGGTGGTGAATTCATCTCCCATGAATTCAATAATTTCTGCATTGAAAGAGGAATCAAAAGACAGGTATCAGCTCTGAGAACTCCTGAGCAGAATGGAATAGCTAAAAGAAGAAACAGATCTATCATGGATTGTACAAGGACTCTAATGATTGAAAAGAACATTGCTATGAAATATTGGAAGGAAGCTATCAGCACTGCAGTTCATACCTTGAACCGAGTACAGTTGAGGAAAGACACATTCAAGACTCCTTATGAGCTATGGTATGGCTATAAACCTAATGTAAGTTACCTAAAAGTATTTGGTAGTAAATGTTACATCTTGAAACAATCTAGAAAAGGCAAATTTGATGTAAAAAGTGATGAAGGAATATTTTTGGGATATTCTTGCAAAAGTAAGGCATATAGATGTCTAAATTTGTCTACTCACAAAATCATAGAAAGTGCACATGTGAGAATTGATGAGTTTGCAAAAAAGACTGAAGAAGAAAGCAAAAAGGAACCAGAGGATTACAGAAGATTTGTTTACATTGAACCTGATACATTGTCAGACACATCTGTCAATAAGGAAACTACATCTACCAAGCCCAGTACAGTAACCAAGTCACAAGAAGAAGTTCAGACCAAGTCACAGAGTACCGAGTCTTAGTCTGAAGCTACCGAGCAAGTATCTACCGAGCCCGAGCAACCTGAACTTGAAGATGAAATTCAAGAAGATGACAATGTAACTCATTCAGGAAGCAACGAACCTGTATTGGCCAAGTATGTCAGGAAGCATCATACACCAAATCAAATTATTGGAAACAAATTAGATGGTACTATGACAAGAAGTAAACTAAAAGTTACATGTTTACTTGCTGATTTTGAACCTAAAAATGTTAAAGATGCATTGGAAAATGAAAGTTGGATTGAGGCTATGAATGAAGAAATAGAGCAAATAGAGAAAAATAAGACATGGACTCTTGTATCCAGGCCTAAAGATAAAAATATAATTGGGACAAAATGGGTTTTCAAAAATAAGTTGAATGAAGATGGTCAAGTATCAAGAAACAAAGCCAGACTGGTATGTAAAGGATATTCTCAAGAAGAATGAATAGATTATGGAGAGACTTTTGCTCCTGTTGCAAGATTAGAAGGTGTGAGGACTTTACTTGCATATGCATCACATAAAGGATTTAAGGTATATCAGATGGATATAAAATCTGCATTTCTCAATGGTATTCTTGATGAAGAAGTCTACATTGAGCAACCTGAAGGTTTTATTGATCCAGACAAAAGGGATATGGTCTGCAAATTACACAAAGCATTGTATGGTCTGAAACAAGCCTCTAGAGCATGGTATGAAAGATTACATAACTATCTTACTCAGATTGACTTCAAAAGAGCTAATGATAACAGTAATTTATACATCAAAGAAGGATCAGATAACAAAATTGTTTTGGTAGAAATATTTGTGGATGATACTGTGTTTACAGGAAATGATGATCAATGCAAAGAATTTTCAGAGCATATGAACAAAGAATTTGAAATGTCTATGTTTGGTCAGATAAAAAAATTTGTTGGACTTCAGATTCAGCAGAACAAAAATGGTATCTACATTACTCAGTCTAAATATATCAGGGAAATACTTAAGAAATTTGGTATGGAAGATTCAAAACCAGTTGGTACACCCATGTGTACTAGACTGAAGCTTACCAAAGATGATGATTCAAAAGAAGTAGATTAGACCTTATACAGATCAATGATTGGAAAATTACAGTATGTAGTGCACACAAGGCCTGATATTGCCTTAGCAGTTGGTATAGTAGCAAGATTCTCAGCAAAACCCAAAGAAAATCACATGATGGCAATCAAAAGAATCTTGAGGTACTTGAGAGGAACTGAAGATTATGGCTTGTGGTATAAATTTGGAGGCAATCTGGACTTAAAAGTGTTTACTGATGCTGATTGGGCAGGAAACATTGATGATAGAAAGAGTACAAGTGGTGGAGCATTCTTTCTTGGCAAGAGGTTAGTATCTTGGACTAGTAAAAAGCAAAACTGCACATCCCAATCCACAGCAAAAGCAGAATATGTTGCTGCAGCAGTAAACTGCTCTAATATTGTATGGTTTAAACAGTTGTTGGAAGGCATGAAGATTGAGATCAAAGAACCAGTTGTTATGTTTTGTGATAATACAAGTGCAATAAATATTTCAAAGAATCTAGTAATGCATTCCAAAACCAAGCACATTGCTATAAAATATCACTTTGTCAGAGAATTGGTGCAGGACAAGGAAATCAGATTGGAATATGTTCATACAAAAGAACAAATTGCAGATATCTTCACCAAGCCACTACCTAAGGATGCATTCTTGTATCTAAGAGGTAAGTTAGGGGTCACTCCCCTGTCCGAGGTTCACTAAATAAAGTTTTAGTGATGCATCAACCAGAACATGTTGAAGATCAATCAGTTGATGCAGCATAGTCAAGGAATCATTGCATATGAATCAGTACTTAAGGTACATTGATATTCACCGAAACTGTGTAAGTTGTCTTTGGCATGTGTTGTCAAAGAGGGAGAGTTTGCTGTCATTTCAAGAAATTTCTAAGGAGAAGAATTTGAGAAGTTAAGAGGGAGAGTTCTCAGTCAGAGAGAGAAGTTTGAGGATGATGGGAATCAGAATGAAGCTAAGGATATGTTTCTTACTCTATGTTTCTCTGTGAAATTTCATTGTGCTATGACATGTTGTGTTGCCATCAATGCCAAAGAGGGAGATTGTTGGATACAATTGTCTGAAGGACATTGTTGGATTAACTATGTGTTGTCTTTGATGTCACACAAATGTCATATCAATTATCATTCTCCATGTCTACCGAGCTTAGTCGGTCAGCTAGGCGGTTCTCAGTGTCTACCGAGCTCAGTCAGTCAGCTAGGCAGTTTTTATTGTCTACCGAGACCTCTCGGGTGTCAAAAGAAAACATGACAAAAAATAGTGTTAACCGAGCCTCCTCGGTTATCGAAAGAAAGTTAGTGGTTACCGAGCTCACTTAGTCTCTGAAGGATGTTGCAGAATTTGTTGTGGTTACCGAGTTCACTCGGTCACCGAAGGAAATATTTTCAGGATTAATGTTTACCAAGCAAGGTCGGCCCTTCAAAGGATTTTGTTATTAAAGTTTGTTTATCCCAGCCGACTGTTGTAATGATTGTTAGTGCCGACTTGACAATCTGAATGATTAATCTGAATGGTATATATATATATAGAAGGTAAAGTGGTGAATTAAGAACATAGCATGCAGAAATCATTTTGAAGAAAGGTGTGTGCGAATTTTGAAGGATGGTTAGATATCCTTGAGGAGCAGCAAAGATTTATTTGATCAGGAAGGATCTAGTGAAGCAGAACAGAGATCTGTATTCAGTAATTCAGTTGCAGGTCATTTCATTGTTACTCTCTTACAATTGTAGCAGTGATATCAAAATCTCTTAACCAAGTTGGTTTAACAACCATTTTGTAAATCCTCTAACAAGGTGACAGTTCTATTGAATTGTTTCAAAAGACCTCTTACAAGGCCACTCCTAATAGGGTGATTAAATCCTCTAACAAGGTCGCACTTAACAGTGTGTTTTGTAACCTTTTACCGAGTTGGCTCCTAACTGGGCATCACTTCAGAAGAGTGAAAAATAGTAACTAGTTACATTGGTGGTTTTTCCCATATTGGGTTTCCACGGTAAATCTGGTGTCTCTTGTGTTCATGTTATTTTCTTTATTCATGTATGTTAATCAGTGATGAATGCTTAAGAATAGTTATAATTAATACACACTGCAAAGACCGAGTTCAGTATTTCTCTGTATGTTTACCGAGTGGCAACAGTAAATAATTTAATAAGATATCTAAGGGATCAATGGTAATATTTTTGTGGTTAACTGATTCACCCCCCCTCTCAGTTACTACATCTATATTTCCAATAGATATGGCCCTGCCTAATGCTTCGGCCATGATTATAAATAGAAATGGAGAGATTGGATCTCCCTATCTAAGTCCTCTAGATATGCCAAAATTCCTTTTGGGGTTCCATTTACTAAGACCGAAATCATAGGAGTGGATATACATTCAAAAATTAAGTTGATCCAGCTTTTAGCAAAGCCAAAGGCTTCCATGCTTTTGCAAATAAATCTCCAGTTCGTATGCCTTTTTAATGTCCAGTTTGATAAGCATGCTTGGGTTCTTATTTTTTAGGATAGAGTGGATAGCTTCTTGAACTATGATTACCCCATCAAAGATGGATCTTCCTAGAACAAACCCTATTTGTTCTTTGTTGATTAATAGAAGGAGAAGTTTTTGAAGTCTAAGAGACATTGTTTTGGTAAGCAATTTATATAAAGTGTTGCATAGAGTGATTGGTCTAAAATCATTAAGGCTAGAAGGTTTTTCTTTATTGGGGATGAGAGCTATAAAGGTGTTGTTTACTTCTTTAAGAATTTTTCCTGAATTTCTTACCCCTTCTAATGCTTCTATGACTTCCTCCCCAATAAAATGCCAGCACTTTTGAAAGAAAATGGTCGAGAAGCCATTAGGTCCCGGGGATTTGTCTGGATTGATTTGCATTAAGGCATTATGTATTTCGGTCATTGTAAATTTACCATTTACCATTTGGTTATGTTGTTTAGTTATGACTTTAGGAATATTTCATAAAAGTTCTATCTGACATCCTAGATTCGAAGAGTCCCTATTGTTCAAAATATTGTCAAAGTAGTTCACTGATTCATTAGCTATTTCTTTGGGGTCCTCTATAGTTTTACCCTCATCATTAATGATACCTGAAATCCTATTAGAAATTCTTCTTTGTTTGGTACTATTATGAAAAAAATTGTATTTCTATCCCCTGCTTCCAACCAAGATTCTCTTGATTTTTGTTTCTAGAAAATTTCTTCTCTGGCTCAAATTTCTTCATAATCCTTTAGTAAAACCTTCTCCCTATGATACAAGTCGTCATTCATCCCTTCTTTAATAACCTAAGAATTAACTTTTCCCAGTTCAATTTCGAGTTCTAATTTCCTTTCGAAGATATTGCCAAATTTAGACGAGTTCCATTCTAGTAATTTTTTTTTAATCCACTTGAGTTTTTTTACTAATCTATACATTTTAGAGCCCTCAATCTGAGGTTCTAGCCACCAGGTCTCAATGAGTTTCAGGATTTCAGGGTCCCTTAACCATACTTGTTCAAATTTAAAGGCACATTGTTTTGCCCTAGTTTGTGTTAAGATGTTGAGGATAATTGGATAGTGGTCTATTCCAGATAATGAGAGGATATTTGCTGAAAGTGAAACATCATAGTTGGATAAGCTTCCTTTAAGGAAGAACCTATCTAATTTCTCTACAATGTTGCACAAGCTTGGTCTTCTATTATTCCATGTGAATGAGTTGTCTTCTATTGGAATTTCGAGGAGGGAGTTACTATCCCTCCATTGTTTGAAGTCTTTAGCTGCTAATGGAAGGGAATTCGCCCCTCCCCTTTTATCAGAAATCTTAGTTATAACATTGAAGTCACCTCCTAGAAAGCAGAGTGTATCCTTTGTTTGATTGAGATAGTATCCTATCTCATTCCAAACTATAAGTTTATCTTTATTTTGAATAGGACCATAAACATTAACTAAATTAAAAGTTAGATTAAGTCTAAAAAATTTTATCGTTCCACTCATCCAGTATTGTCTTCTCTCTGTTATGTTTATTGAAATATTTCAAGGATCCCAAATAATTGCCAAACCCCTGATGCACCTTTTGCCGGCAAGGCTTCTATTTCCCTTATCCCTAATTTCTTTTTGAAATTCCCTACTTCTATGTTATTAAGCTTAGTTTCTTGAATTAACATTATCTCCAGATTGTGAATTTTGATGCAACGTTTAATTAAACATTGCTTGTTAGGAGCATTCATGTCCTACAACTTCTCCTACTAAGCCCCTTAATTCTGCATTAGGCCTTCTTCCTCTTTTCCTTGGTTTTTTTGCACAATTCGGAGATATCTTACTCTCAATATGTTGAGCTATGCCTAGAGATACACGCTCCTACATTTCTTTTTCTTCTAAATTTATTAACAACTCTTCTATAGAGACTTCTAAGTTGTCATTGTTCAAATTGATATCCTCAACTAGGAGTTTCCTTTGGTTCTCTACTTCTTCAGGGTCCCAAATCTCATCCAACAATTCTTCCATCAGTTCCTCTGGTAATGTTTCCTTTATATAATTTGCTATTATATTAACTTCTTCAATTTTTTCTTTTTCAGATTTTGAGTTTTCTAAATTTACTAACAGATCTTCATTGAGGATGTTCCTAGTTTTTGGAGATAGGCTATCCTTTACCCATGTCTTGCTCCTGGAGGATCCTTTTGAGGGATCTTCATCTGATTCCTTTTCCTTTGCATCGGTAGTTTGAAGGAACTCTCTCACTATGCCCCCTGAGTACGTATCTGTAATTTCCAGCTGCCCCTCTGAATTACCTATGTTAAAACACAAAAAATCGTTGATTTCGTCTGCCTCCCCATAACTACTGCTTTCTTTGTACTGATTCTTAAACTCCTTTGAGTTTGGTTTTATAAAATTTAAGGGTATTGGATTGAAAATATTGTCTTGGTGTTTGTTAAACCATGGCTCCTTTGTGAAATAATATGCTGGATTGTTGGTATTTTTCCTGTTGTTCCTCGCAGTTAAGGACAAGCTAGTCTCTACCTCGCATCCCTTTTTTGGGGATACTGCAGCTTTTTCTAAGATATCAGGAAATGATAAGGTGGTATCTGCTTTCATTATTTCTTTTATTAGTATACTTTTCCTCCTATCGGTTTCTTCAAAATCACAGGTCTCATCATCGGATGATAGTGAGAAGTCAATATTTTCCTAGGCTAGATTAGAGCTAGAGCCAGAGCTAGATTTCTTTTTTGGTTGTCTGAGGGACTATTAGCTTCTAAGAGACACCTTGTAAACCCTGCTTTTGAGCCAATATTGATTTTGAATCCCTCTCCTATGACTTGTTTTTCAAAAGAAACACCTCCTCCTAATACCTGATTCGTGTTTCCTCTGTTGGTTTCTGTTAAACCGTCTTGATTCAATATTCCTAGTTTGCTATTTGTTTTTATAGGGGAGCAGCTTATATTTGAATATTCCTTAACCTGCTTACTAGAGAGGTTGTTAAAGAAAAACCCTCCAGACTCCTTATTAAACATTATTTTGGGTTGTTCTGCTGTAAAAATCGGGAACCTAGGGTAATATCCCTTATCTTTCTCTACATTTAATAACGCAGCTTTGCCCTCCTTGAGAGATTTTTTTGGTTTATGTTCTAGAATCTCTTTTGGTTTATGTTCTAGAATCTCTTTAAGATTTGATGTATTTAGGCATTTCTTATGATTTAATATCTTATTAGAGAAGAAGAGGATATTTTCTGTAATATCATCTCTGAAATATTTCGGTAGTAGGTAATAAGAGGTTTTATCACTGATAAAGTTTATAGCTTTTGGGTTTTGTGATAAGTCTAGGGTTTTGACCATGATTTTAATCTCGGAGGAATCCATATAGTTCTCCTCGAGACCTATTACATCACCAAAAATTTCCCCAATTTGATAAATTAATCAGCCGTGTAATAATTCTACAGGCATATTTGGAATCTTAACCCATTTCGGAGTTATAATATTTTTAAAGATTTTCTCATTAAAATTTGGTACCCATTTTAGAAATTTGACCGCATGCCCTAGATAGAAGATTTGTGCTTCATCTAACAGTTTTTGTCTAATGAATAAATCCTCACATTCAAAATAGAAGTAATAATTCGAAAGAAAAGTAATGCTTACCTGTGATTTGATGGCCGTTTGAAGCCAATCTTTAATACCTGCGAATGCTTTTCCGGAGCCAAACCATTTACCAAAAAGCCCAAAAGAATTACATTGATTCCAAAGGCCTTCTGTAAATATTTGAAGCCCTCTATTGGTTTTCACTCCCATAGTGTTATTAGATTTAGGTCTTCGGTGAGGCGGAGAGTATTTTTCTGAAGATACCTCATCACGCATTGGCCGTCTCTTTTTGTCGACCTCGTTTAGATTTCTCCTATGAGGTGGAGTGTAAGGTTGAGCGTTATGTAGAGTATGTGCACTCATCCTATGCTCCTCCCTAATCCCCTGACTGTTCGGACGCCGATGCGGAGGAGAATATAGGCACTTGGATCCCTGCTTTAAATCATTTTTTTGAAGATGCTCAAACTGATTCCTGAGAGGGATCTGGAGTATTTGGGTTTTACTCGAGGGAATTTTAAGGTTTGGATCTGATGATTTCTCTTTTTCCTAGCCCTTCTAGCATTTAGGAAAAAAGCAGGTTTCCATTCTCCTGGGATGGGAATTGTTTGACCCCAATTTTTTTGATCAAAATGAACATTGGAGACTCTATTTGCTTGAGTACCGTGAGTGTGCTGAGAAGAAAACTTGAGCCGTTCTCTGCTTATATTATGTTGAAGGACTGCATATTTTGACAAGTGGAAGTGATCAAATTGTTGATCCAACAGCTCTATATTAAAAATATTGTTACTGCGAGCGTCCGAATGTCACATCCTGCTATCCTGCTTTTTCGCTCGCTAAATTTATATAATTATATTTTTAATTTTAATATGATTTTTTATTATATTTAATATGTACAACAAATAAATTATAATTATTATAGTTTTTTCAAATATATATTAACTATTTCTTAATCCTATACAACTATCTATTATTCAGACTCTAAATTTCCTAAATTTGAAACAAATTGTTACATTTTATTCTATTTTAAAAATATTATTCTAATATTTTAATTTTAAAATATTCTTAACAAGATTGTATAAATATTCTAATTTAAAATTTACTTGTGAATTTTGACATATATTATTAGTCATGCCTTTAATAAGAGACTAATGTTTTCATGTCTGATTTGGAATTATGTTTGAAAAATAAGACAACGTTTATGGAGCACCTAAAATATCTTATTTTTTATAATTATTAATTAATTAAAAATTAAAATATAATAAATATTTTTTTTAATTAATTAATAATTACAATAAATAGAGCATTCTAGGTGCTGCATAGACAATGGTGGAAAACAGGGCTTCCAATTTTATCGTATGGTCTATCTTTAATTTTTTATTAAACTGATTTTTCTCGTTGATATTGCTTTTTTCAGATTGGTCTAGGGGTTTCCTAAATTTTTTTTATGAAAAATTTCGAAAAAGAAGCTCCTAGAAACAATGGCATTCTGCGCTTCATTTCATGTGCCTGCCTGCCTGGTTTGTACTTCCATAATTTGCATGCATGAGATCACATGTCAAGTTTGTGCTTCCACAGTTCACATACATGCCTAGATTCGCTCTGCTACTTGAAATTGAAATCTGCAAATCAACAAATCCAATTTCTGAAAATCTTGCAATTCTGCAAATCAACAAATCCAATTTCTGCAAATCTTGCAATCATTCCATTTCTTTCCTTGCGATGGCGTCTCTTTGAAGGATTTTGTCAAATGATTGGGTGCGTGTCTATGATTCCACATATCGCATGCATGTCTGTGTTGCGCAGCTGCAAATACTGTCTTAAATAAAATTCCTCATTCTCTATGTCCCCGCCGGTGTCCATACATTGTTTTAAACCTCCTTTATTGTTGTAGAGCCTCAGATCAAAAGGAAGGGGACATTACAAGTTTTCTTCCTATATGGGTTTCTTTGGGTCGAAGCTCTGTTTGCACTTTATTTTCTGTGTACTCTTGCTTTCATTTGAGTGATATATTACTTGAAATATAATTCTGCATACATAGGAACTGTTTTTCTATCAAATCATGTTGTGTATCATTCATGTAGTGAAATATCCACATTAATAACATATCATAATCAGACAAGGATAAATGCATGTCCTAAGTAAACTTGACCAAACCAAATTTCACAGTTGAGAGAACGCAAAACGGATCCGTGGGAATTTGACCACTTTTTTTCTCATTTTAATTTGACTATAAAGAGTGGAAATCAAAAAGACATGGGCTGGTTTGTTCTTCAACGAGGCAAATCCAGGAAGAAAGTCATCACATTTCAAGAAAAAAATAGAATATAAAGCCCCTGCAACTCCCTAATACAAACACAGTTTCTGTTAATGTTGTGGATAACCAACAGTGCAGGCGTTGTTCTTTTTGTGGTCACCCTCACACTGTTGCTACTTTTTTATTGCCGATTTCATTCCCTGTTCCATAACGCGATCATGTACTTTTCTGCGCCCAGAGAACTACTTTTTTTGTCGCTCCTTACCTCTTTGACCACATTTGTTAATTTCTTTCCCCAAGTGTTCGGTATTTTTAAATTAAAAAATCTATAATAAGTTTATGTTTTATATCTGCCTTCCAATTGAAGAAATATGTATCCTGTCATGTTAAAATGTATTATATTGCATAATTTTAAAAATGGGAACTCTATCAGCTCCTTGTGTCCTATTATAAATAGTATAAACGTTTTGTGATCCATATGGATATCGTATTGTTTTTTAAGAAAAATGTATGATGGAGTAATGCAATGGAAGTCTATGCATAGAATGGCCTTGAATCCGCCACAAAAAGTTTAAGCACTGGAAAGCAGAAAAATCGAAACAACATCCAACACTCAAATTTTCAGAGTTCTTAACATCACTGTTACACTGAATATAATTAGTTTTTTTTAGCATAGTGATATTTCCACGTCTAACCAAATCTTAAAGAAAATTTTCAAAGAAAACAGTATAACTCGTACATAGCATGGAACTTTGTAAAAACTAAATTAACCTTTGCAAAATCATCTTGAATTAGTACATTCTGTGAATTTTTTACCTTTATCTGTAGGATAGTACATTATGTTGGGTTGGCGTGTTGTTACTATTGCAAGGCTTATGAAGGTTGATTGCAAGCTAGATGAATTGCCCACAAGCCACTGATGTTAAATGGTTCTTAAGTTACAGAGATCTTTGGAATTTAAGGTGTTGAGACTTCGGAATGACAATGAATGAAAAATTCCTCCTACAGTGAAGATTATACTTGCAAGTCAAATTTGCATTTGCTAAATGTTTGGATTTTTATATATCTGAAATTGTGATGTTAATTTCTAAGTAATACTTCATGGCAAGCTCGAGCTGCATTTCCATATCCGGAGTCCGACTATGCAAGCTACATTGCTCCATATGGTGCATATGGTCCACGAATGGTATTCGTTTATTTAAATTTAAGTCACGTATGATTTTGTAAAGATTCTCTTTGGTTATACAACTCATTAGCTAATGGCACAAAAATTTATTTTGCAAAAGAAATATTTTTTTTAAGAACTATTTTCATGGTTTATATTGTTTTTAGTTACCATGATTTATATGAACCTTTTCATTGCTGAAATATGTGCAGATTCCTCCTCATATGCTTGGGGCACAACAAGCTGGTATCCATTACCTCCATCAGATACAGTAGAGAAACTTTTATGTATGAAAAACTTGGAAAAACAAGCTCCCAGGAAATGCGGCGTGCCTGGTTTGTGCTTCCAATGTTTGGAAGCATGAGATCACATGTCTAGTTTACATTTGCTCTGCGCCTTGAAATTGAAATCTGCGAGGCTTGCACTGCTCATGCTCAATATTCTTTATGCTTTGTTGCCAAAAACAATTTCGAAATGACAGGGACTCCAACTGCATATAGCTCTTGTTAATAGTTATCATCATTTAATACTAATATATATGATTTTATGATGTTTCTATTGTAAAATTATACGTTGATTTAGAATCTTAATAAAATTAAAATATAATTATTTTTAAATTTATACATTTAGAAACTTATTAAATTGTGACATTAAAAAAAAAATCATATTAAAATCGATATACAAATTTAATTATAAGTTTTATATAAAATTCTTGATAAATTAGATATTTTTGTACAACTTATAATTTTCTTGTCAATTGTGAATTGGTCAACTGGTGAAGTTCAATGGTTCTCATTGAACCCACCAGGGTTCAAATCTCGTAAAGACATCTGATAAGGGATGAGGCCGGGATCGTGGAAACCCCTCAATCCTTGGCTCTCAGCCAAAGAGAACGAACTATTCTCAACAAAAACTTATAATTTTCTTAAAAAGTCAAATAAAAGGCATTCAAATTACCAAACAGTCATAGAAACCTATTCAGCCATCAAAACCTAAATCTTACGAAGGAGACTTAATAAAAAAACTCAAAGTCCCTTCTTGATAAGATTCAGGTTTCTGATGGCTGAATTTTCATACTTCAGGTTGGGGTGACTGTCAAATCGCTGTCACTTTGATCTAAAATTTTATTTTATCAACTATTTTATCAAACCATTTAACTTCAAAACCCCTTTGTTGGAAGTAACAACCGTCAGTCCCAAGAAAGCAAGTCCAATTTGAACCCATTTTTTCCTTATCGCAATATGCTTGCCGTGGGTGTTTTCTCAAAAATCTCACTAGCCAACATAGATTACTCGAACGAAAAATCATTGGCCATTGTAATAGACACGTCCATTAACAAACATGATTGAAGAGGAGCCGTGGCTTTGACTCGTGTTCATGTACACTCAACCATTAATAAATCATAATTCAAGTTAGAATTGGATAGGAAGATTGTTTCCACTGCTGGAGAGGCATAAGCGTCTTGTTAATAATATCCTTGCGCATGCTCCAGAACATAAGAATAGAAGCTCTATACTATGAAGATGTGTCTTTATCCCATTATGTTCACAATGCACATTGCAAGCCCAAAGTAATACTATAATAGTTGAGATTAGAACACTTATAGTCCAACAATCGATTGGAATTGATACAACACTTTGTTTTGTGGATTCAATGTCACCCTTGCAAGGGCTGTAATTACAAAGTGATCGCACATTTCATTGCACAAATGTCATTAACGGGTCGGATGCCTTACTCCTTTCAATGACTCCCCTCTCTGAGTACCTTGATTCAACTGGTAACAGTATCTGAGAACCTTTCATAATCTAAGCAGAAGGTCTACTGGTAACAGGTGTAATGCATGTGGAATCTCAACATGGAAGCCTTTCCCCTCACACTCCCCAACCAATATATGAAGATATTTAATCTAAGCCTGCCCACCTTTTATAAGCCATCGCCTGTTCTCTTTTTGTATATTGCACTTCAGTTTGTACTTTGCGAATTTTCTTATTTGTAGCAAGGTTTCTATGATACTTCAAATAAACCTGTCTGTACTTGACTTTGTCTATAAACATATTCTCCTTCTCCATAATAGAAATCACTTCAAGGGCTCTTTCAAACAAGCCCCCTCTGACAAACACGTACAAAATATTGTCAAGAAGTTCTTGATCAAAACGTAAGTGCTTTACTCCAGTGTTTGAAACTTTTGATGCCATCTTCTTCATATCTGCCCACAGCATTATTATCTCTTCATACTTGCCTCTTGCAGTATAGTAACCTTGTACCAAAGAATAAAATGTATGTGAATTAGGCTGATACCCTAGCTTTTTCATCTTCTTGAAAGCCTTCACTGCATCATGCATTAGCTGTTTCTTACAGAAGAAGTCTATGACAGAATTCCAATCACGCACACCAACAGCATCTGCTTGATCATCTTTTACTTCCTCCAGCAAATGGACCCTCAAATCTGGTTTACTTTGATTTGCAAATTCTGTCAGTGACTGATAGTTATCTGTTGATGATGAGATCTTTGCCTCTTTCATCTCTGTGAAGAGATCCAGAGCACCATGCAGGTCCCTGTCTGACACACGTAACTCAATTAGATCATCATAGCAGCTGGCATCAACCTGAAGTCCTGCCTTCCTAACTTCCTTGAGAAGTATAGCAGCCTCTGTAGGTCTCCGTGCTTTGCAGTAAGCTTTTAGGAGAGAAGAGTAAACTCCAGCTCCTACTGGAACCTCAGCTGCAGTTACTTCATCAAGAATATCATGTGCCTTGTCTATCCAACCCAATGCAATACAAGCATCAATCACCTGAGCACTAGGAGAATTTTCAGTTGAAACAGAGCCCTCCTCCCGATGTACTTTGATAAGAAAATCAGCCAAATCAGAAACCCTGTCCAATTCCAAGTAGCCTTTCACAAGTTTTGCATAGGCTTTCTCATTTGGAATAAGTATACGATTTTCTAGGCTAACCAGCTCTCCAAAGCTAACTTCTACTGTGGATTGCATAAGCAAATTCTCAGCCCCAGCCCTGATCATGGGATCACTCTGTATTTTTCTAGATTCTAAAGATCCTTCTAACTGCCTAGGAGCCTTGTCAATCATAAAGGAGGCTGAAGATTTCTCTTGTAGCTTATCATCATGAACCTGAGGTGCATTATGCACCTCTGTACTAGACCTCTGTGGATTCATCTCTACAGCTGACAATACTGATTTGGCTGCAGCTAGAGAGCTCCGAGCTGCCTTTGCCTGTTTTAACATTCCCAGTATAACATCAGAGGCAGCATCAAGATCACCAAAGTTCAAGTGGGACATCAGCAGGCTACTGTAAAATTTTCGATATTGAAGATCAAGCGTTCCAGGAGTTTCATCAATATGCCTCTTTAGTTTTATCAACTCATCTCTGCAACCATTTTTCTCATAGATATCAACCATTATAGTGAAAGAAGTAGCATCAGGTTTCACACCTACTCGTGGCATCAGCTCTAAAAGCTTCTCAGCTTTTTTGGCCATCCCAAATGCCAGAGAAGCATTCAGAGCAATGTTAAAAGCTGCAGTGTTTGGTTTCATGGCAAGCAATGGAGCATTTTTTCTCTTCCGTGGATCCAACCTTCCATCTTTGAAGAAATAACACATTTCAATAACTAGTTCTGATGCTAGATATGCGCCATTCACTGTTTTAGAAATGTCTGCTATCACAGCACTCCACATATTCACAGATGGATATTGCTGCATGTCCACCATTGTTCTCAAAATAGTGGAAGCCGGAATAGGCCTTTCTTCTCTTGCAAGGCTCTGACATAAAAGTATTAAAGAATCACAGTCTAGTAGTTCCCACTTCTTCTCCTCAATAACTATGAGGACTAAAGAATAAGCTTTATCAAGCCATTCTAGATCTCCAGAATTTGTCAATACACAAATCAACAAATTTAAAAGAGACTTTCTTGGAAAACCCTCTAATTGTTTGTAATGCTCATAGCCCTTCCACGCATCTTCAATCCTGTGATCCTCTAGGGCACTCTCCAATTCCTCAGCCAATGCTGCTGGATTGCGGGCTTGCCTCAAAATTGTAAGAGACCTTGCAGAAGCTACATGTCGCCATGAAGGGCTAAAATATATCAATCCATTAAGAGAAAATCCAAGGTTAAATTTATCTCGTTTAGGAGAGAAGCCAATTTTATTTATGCTAGAATGATTTAAGGTCAAGGGACAAAACATGCTTCTAAAACTATACTCATCCTCATAACTGCCCAATGATGCTGACAGGTTGGCACATGTAACCCCGCTCTGACCATAAGAATTTATATGTAAAACTTCAGCAAACTTTTTTATAATAACCAAAGAGGAAATTGAAGAAGAGAGATATTTGGACAAGATATATGTAAAAATGGCAGTTTGCCCAGCTTTCTTCCTCTGGCTAGCAACAACAATCATGGCTACCCAAGCTCTTTAAAAGTACAACTGCAAGAAAAATAAACCATAGAAGATGAAAATTTGCATCAGGAGATCTCTAGATTCATTTAAAACCAGCAGATCCAGATAACCAATATATTTCAGTTAAGGAATAAAACCATACTAAATTCTCACAAAAGCCAGTTAGCCAGCAACAGGCAGATTCCATGATGGGGAGGCTTCATGCTTTGTCTCCTAGCACCTGCAGAAGACCTTGTACAGACTCATACGTTCTTAGGAAGTTAAGGAAAAAATTTGTAACCTCTTCTGAATTTTACAAACAAATGACAAAAAGATGAAGCTAAGCTGCCTGTGACATAAAGTTGATAAATAGAGCAAAGAATCTCTACTGGAAACACAGCTTAGCTACCAATAGCATACTGAAAACTGACAACTCAATGGGATTTCATTTTAAAATCTCTAAGTTTTGACACCCACATGAATAATTGTCATAGATCTCAATCTATAAAAAATGTAATACATATTCATATTCACTTAAATCAATTATTTTTGCTAACTCCAATGCAAAACGGTTCAAAAGATCATTCAATTCTAGAAGAAACTAAATGGTATACATTTTTTAAAACTGAGAAATCAGCATTTTCAGTAACAGTCTAAAATGTCTTGTATTATTCAACAAAACTTGGTAAAATGTTAGGTAGCAAATAACAGATGTTTGCTACTACAGACTCCAGAGTATATTTACCACAGCTTCTTCAGAATTTAATATATTACGAGCATCTTTTGTGGAGTATTCCAACAACCTAATAGTACTTGATAATGTTTAGAGTTCTAATCACTTTTAAAATACCTTTACTAATGAATGAAGCATCTAGTGCTCACTATCCATTAAAAAGTACCAAAGAATAGGACAATATCAATTATACTCATTCCAGCGATTGAAAGATAATCATTATTGGTCACATATGTAGCTGGTTGATGATGGGAAAAAGTTTTGAAGAGATAAGAAATTTTATTTGCAACAAAAATTTGCTATTTTGTAAAGATTCGCCCACAAGGAAGGAGAGTAATTCTTGATGTTCTCCAACCACCCAAAGGAGGGAACATACCTAGGACAGCTATGAACCACACTGTCATCGTTAATGCTGCTGTTAACTATTAAGATAATAATGTAATGTTTCTAATGGTCATCTTTAGTGGGTTTTGTTTTATAACATGGTATCAAAGTGGGTCTGGATCTAACTCCCTCGCGGGAGGCCCAAGGTTATGTGAGTTGCATGTACTTGCATGTGCTTTTTGTGAGTTGCATGTTTCTTGCATGTGCTGTTTTCCACGCAACGTGTTTTCTTGGTTTATCTCATGATGAAGTTTGGTCATTTTCTGGGGTATTTTACCATGCGAAGTCTGGTGTTTTGCCATGTGAAGATTTCTATGATGGGCCGTTTTGTTTAGTGAATTTAATTTTATAACATTATCATCATTATCAGCCACCATATTATTTCAATTGCGCTCCAAATGGATATGTGGATGTTTTCAATCATGGGAAGGAGTGTTTTTCAGTTTGACTGCTAACAAAGAAATTTTTGATCATATAGGGTTGTTTTCGGCCTCTACATTGCTCACTTTTTTTATTTTTATAAGTTTTGTATTGCAGCTGTTATATCATTGTCATGTTGCTGGTCTTGCAAATTTCAAATCATGAGCTGCTGTCATCAGTCATGAACAACTCAAGTTAGAACATTTTATGGAAGTTTTATTGCTAGTTGATGTTGGTATAAGGTTTCAGCTAAAGGAAACAAAAACTTCAACAACCATAGTTCTAATTTGGGTGAGATTCCAAGTGATTTGTGCCTGTTGTAACTTGTTTCCAGCCCATACATAGTCTGATTTCTACCACTTTTAGGAAGTACAGATTGCCATATCATTGAAGGGTAATAGGAATCAAGGTTTTGATATTCCGGATTCTTCATTACATAGGAAGAGCTAAGCGTTACAAAAAAAACACAGTGATGAGTACATATGGCAACCCTTGATCTTGTGAGAGTTTGCAGGTATTTTCATGCATCATCAAGTCAAAAAGGATCATCTTGAGAATTGCATTCCTTGTCTTATACTATTTGGGAGACTCATCAAGATCTCATCACAAATTTTTTGAGGGGTTTCTATTGTTGATCATACACACTTGTTGGCTAATCATTGTTGGCAGAGTTGGATGATGGTGTACTTGTTGGCCCAAGTTTCTTCACTTGACACTCATGGAATCAAAGACTCTATAGGTGCATGGGAGTTTTCAAACATTGGGTAGAAAGCATCATTCATCATCACATCCAAGAAATGCATATAGAGAGTAGGTTGTCTCCGTTGCTAGATCCAAGTCAAAGATAGAAAGGTTCCAGAAGACGGTTTATCTGGTGGCATAAACTCCAAGACAATGGAAATTAGCAACTGCTCAAACACCACTTGAAAGGAAATGGAAGTAATGAGAGGAGAGTTTAGGGGGTGGTCCAAGGGCCTAAAAACCATAGAAGATAAGGCCTGTTGGAACTATTGCTGATGGAGAACTTTGAAAAGGAGATCAAGGCACAATGGCAAAAGGAAATCACCAGATATTTGTTTGATAGTAATGAGAAGAACAAAAAGAAGAACACCTCCCCACACCCCGCAAGGATGAACAAAGAAATAGAAACTCTATGATCAGAAGGAGATGAGGAAAGTAGATGTAAAGAAGAGGAAGAGGATACTGTGGTTGTAAGGACTGAGCCAAAGCCAGTCAAAATTGGAAAGGCTCAGGCTGGGGGAGAAAGGCCAGAGAGGCCGCAAATCAAACAGAGTAAGCTAGAAATTGTAGGAAGCACTAAATGCCACATGAAATTAAGATTAGGGAAAGGATTATCCCTTCCCAAATAGCCATGAAGGCCTTATCATGGAATGTTAAGCACTTCAATGTTAATGTTTGGTAGCTAGATCAGATTCTAGCTTCACATTATTTTAATTAGGAGAATTAAAATAATGAATTAATTATTTAATTGGAGAATTAAATAATTATATATTTAATTGTGAAGATTGGGTGAAGTAATTATTTAATTGGAAAATTAAATAATATATTGTGAGATTAAATTATTTAATTGGAGAATTAAATAATTTATTATTTAATTAGAGAATTAAATAATATAGAGATTAAATTATTTAATTGAAGAATTAAATAATTTATTTATGGTAGTTATTTTAATTAGAGAATTAAAATAATAATATAAATTGAATTAATTATGGGCTGGGCCCAAATTATGGCGTCAATATAAATGAAAGGTTTCATTGTAATTTCAAGGTCGGCCTTTGCATTGTAATTGTTCTACCTCATATATATGAGGATATGATTGTATACATTTACATGCAATTTGATCAAGCCTCCAATGGTGAGATAAAAAGAGCAGCGATATCATGCAAAGGCTGCGATCTTACAAGGCAGCAATCTTATAGTTTGCAGAATACAAACAAGGCAATCCGATCAGTGATAGCAAGCAAACTACTCCTAATCTGTGTCACAAAACAGCAATTTATATACTGTTGAATTGCGAATATTGAGGTAGCATCCAGCATACCTGGAGCAGTGAATATTGATGACTAAGACAGTGATTCAAGGCAGTGACTTCCATTCTGTATTGAACTGCGATCTTGCAGAGATCTAACCAGCATAGCAGATGACAAAGATCTGAATACATATTAATATTCTGAGTTGCAGATCCAATATTCTGAATTGCAGATCTAATCCTCTGAGTTGCAGACCTAATATTATGAGTGGCAGATCTTCGTGTTCTTGCACCAGTCATACATTGGCAATTTGATCTGTGAGTTGTAAACACTCAATTAAAGGGCAATATTGATAATTCATTTGATGCTGGGTTTTTTCCCTCCTTGGAGATTTTCCCAGGGTACCTCTTGTGTTTTGTTTTTTCAGTTTTAGATTAGCCTTGTTGTTTACTTAATTCACTCATTTGATTTACTATTTGAAAGATTCATAAAATTATCTCTGATTATTTAGATCTGATCTTAAAATTAACATGGTCTCAGCGCTTGGTTCGAACTAACAGTAATCAGATCTAACCCTTCATACTTCAAATCTTTGTCTTTTCTCTTGTTGTTTCCAAAATGGTGACAGCTCTCAAGGTTGAAGTCTGATTGAAAAAGAGCTATGAACTTTAGAGCTTGGTTCATACTAATCGTGAGTGATCAAATTTTAGCATGGTCAGATCTAGATGACTGCCTGGGAATATCTGAAGGCTTTCCTTTGGGTATTGTCATATCTTGGCCCTGTAAGCTTGTGTGATTGAAGCTTAGATCCAGATCTGATTTGACATCTCCGTTCAAGTTAAGTATCTTCTGCCTTAGACTTGAGTTTACATTAGATTAGGAAATGACTTCATATGATGTGGTCATTGTATGAGTTTCATTGCATGCGTTCTTGATATGTTTCATCCGCTTAGTCTTGTGTGCTAGTTAAAGAATTGCAAAGTATAGAGTCTTATTATATTGATATACTTTGCTTAAAACAACTTGACTTAAGTCAAAGTGTGACTATAGTATTTAATTAAAATGTTTTTTTGACCATTGATGTGAAGTAGGTTGATCTACTTCCTTAGCTGGGTTGTCATTATGGTTATATTCATTACAGTATTGATTCACGGTTAAATCCTGACTATCATATAAGTTAAAGCAAATAGTTGGTAGACTTATATGTTCTCAGAATCTAATATAGAACCTCTCTGGATACAATAGAGAGATCACCATGATCTTTGGTAAGCATACTCTTCTCCTTTTACTGAAAGGTATTCTCAGCTTCTTAAAATCTGTTGAATTCATTACCTATCTGATTGGGTTTTGTAATGTATCATAGATCTTAAATGGAATCTCTTTGAGTGTTCATATCTACAGATTCACCTTGAAGAGAGAACCTACATCTGCAACCATCAAGCTCTAATGATTGGCCTGTGAGGTTTGAGTATTTTGTATTCATTACTGTGTTGACTTCAAATTACCTCTTGCATTATCCTCTTATCTGCAGGTTCCTATGACAGTTCGAAGTGATTGGTTGGTATAAATTTAGATTCTCCTTAGTTCATTGCTCTTTTCTTTGCTGAGATATCATGTAAATTACAATGATCATACTAAAATAAAGTTGCTAGTTGCTAATTGCATTATGTTGCTTTACATCCTTGGCTGAAACTATTTTAGAACTTAGAATCCTCTTAGTACTATAAAGTTGTTGATGTGAATCCTATATGGATTCTATTTGTTGTTCTTCTTGCATTGGAAAGAGTCCGTGCTTGATCTCTTAGCATTTTGTTCTCTATTGATGACATCAGGTTGGATCCTTATGTTATACTATTTAAAGCAATCTTTGTATGTAATCTCATGGTGGAAGCTATCCTCATCTTTACTCATCTTAATGATTGTGCTATGGGTCCATCTTGTTGCAAGATAGACGGTCTTCAACAGGATTCTTGAGCTTGACATAAAGGATTGATAAGTATTTGATTACAAACGATTACAAAGTATTCTTAGCGCCTATCGCTCTAAGTTGTTTTCACTTTCTTATTGTTTATATCTTGTTAGAAGTACTTAATGGTGTACAATTGATAAATTAGAACTTTGATGATGGAAGTTTGTATCCTTGATCTCAATTTTCAATGATGTTATCTTTCTTTTGTGAGCTGATTATAGACATTGTTAGGTTATGCTCACTTGATTTGATTGGGGTAAGGAATAGTGTCTTGGGCTCAACTGCACAGTTGTCAACTGAATGACCAAATTGGCAAATCGGAATATGAGCTAGTGCTTGACTCGTTCAAGTTTTATGTTGAATGATATAGGTGGTTCTGTTATTGGATTTGATACATCATTATCTTCTTATCTAAAGGTTCTATGTATTCTTGTGATGAATGCTTGAATGCATTCTAAGTTGAGTGACCATACTTGGTTGTAATATGTTATTGATGATCTCCATGGCATTCATATCATCTATATTGTCTTGGATGCTTTTCTAACTTGACATGAATACTTATGGAGATGTGATTATGTGCTGATCTATCATTGAAGAGTTTGAATCTCCTAGAATGCAGTATCTCTCATAAGGATATGAGGAACTGATGACTGTTAGTCGGATAGTTGTCTTCTATGTATTCCATGTAGTAGTTACCCAGCGGTAATCAGTTATCACCACGGGCAGCCAGTTGGGTGGTGGCGTTTCATCACACCCCCTCAGGTCATTATATGTATTCATCTTGGGTAAAGGGGAGATCGCTTATGCTATGCTTGTACTGTATAAATCATGTAAGGACCGACCTGTTCTAAGAATTAAAATAATAGAAATGCTAGAAACTTCATAAATAACATATCAACTTGAATACAAGGCTATAATTTTTTTAGTTTACTTGATAAAGTTAATCATTGATTGCTCAAGAGGTTAACTTTTAAAAGAGTCCATCCCCGACAAAATTTCCACTTAGCCATCCGGGCTCTTCTGTCCTGGGCAAATAAAGGGGTCGTCCGGACCCAATCTCTATCCGTGCGGGATAGAAGATGAAGTAAATGACCTAGAAGTCGTTCTTCCATCCATCCGGGATGGGTTCTCATAAGGACAGGAAATACTTAACGCTCTGATCAAAGACTTGCACTCTTCGGGACCAACCGGGTCCAGAGTAACTTGCTAGAATTTCACAATCTGCCCAAGACTGTGCCAAGATTCTAAGCAAGGTTATAAAATAAGATTTGCACCCTTCCTTGGATTTCGGGCTTACGGCCAGGTGCAGACCACCGAGAGTAATTTTAAGTTCTATACCCCCTCCCAGCTTTCGGGCATCCGGTTGGGTATAGATACCTTCTTGAGAATCATTCTTTTCTTAGTTTAATAAATTTAGAAGCTTGGGTCTTGACTTGGCTGTTAACATGAAACCACTTTAATTATGTTCGAGGCGTCTGTGCACTAGAGGTATCATTCACCTACCAGGCTGCCTACATACCCGTATCCACGGGATCAAGGCCCTTGAACCACTCACACTAACGTAGTATGTAGTTCTATTTCTACTATGTTTTGGTGTAACTGTTGTGGTGACGAGACCCTTTCAGGGCATTATTCGTTCCCTAACAGTTCTTCGCCATCATACACCCACTCGGACGAATTAGGCAAAATTCATGAGTTATTACTATAAACATTAGCAATGTTTATCATATAGTTGTAGTTAAACCATGTGGAAAGGTTTTTCCCATGCGCAAAAGTCTTACTTCCTCTCCTCTAACTGTTACTAACCCGCTTCCTCTTATGTTATTAAGAATTTTCTTGGTAGTGTCCGTTCCTTCTTTATGGGTTCAATGCAAACAAGAGTTAGGCTATTGGAACTACTTCATTTTTTTTGAAAGAACTATAAGTTAAAATGGACAACTAACCACAAATCAAATTGGCAATGTCTATTTATCTACACCATCCCTTCAACTACTAGTATCACAATCATGGCACCCTTGTAAAAATAGAACATCAACTTTGGTAAGAAGAGTTAAGACTTTGATGTAGTGAATTTGTAAAAGTAAGGCTAGTCTGCAGCATGTTTACATTGTCAACTACTAAGACATCATAATAAGAAGGAAGGTTCATTAATGAAATAATCATCTTTTTTTTACTCTATGTTTGCCAATAGCATGGAAGAGTAACCATTGTGAGTACAGCAGTTATATACATATCATTGGTAATTTATTGAAGAGAGCAGCAACTTCAGCAACAGTCTAATATTTCTGAGAAAAACAAATTGTAGGTTCGTGAAGACATAGCTTGGGTAGATTTTAAAAAGTATGAGGCCCAAGTAAGATGCCATTCTAAGATATTAATTCACTAAGCCATTCCAAGCGTTTGGTGTTTGTTTCAAGTCAAGGTGCAAGAGATGAAATATGGAAACATCATACTACACTCCTTTCCAGTTTCAAAAGCTTAATCAAAAACACTGTTAAATCATTTTTTTAAGGTTACTGAAACATCTCACAGGTAAGAAGACAGCTGTAAGCCTTATTATGGGAATCAAGACTTATTAACTTTATGATAGTCCATTCGTATTGCAGAGCGCTTTTGTGCATTCAACTTGACATGAATATTAACCTACGAAGGCATTCAAAGACTTCAGCAACTTGGCTAAATAATTTCCAGCTGCTAATCACTAGGTTGGCAATTGTATGGCTCCTACCATTCGTACACAGCTAGTGCCAATGACTATTGGATGGTGGGTTGCTTACCAAGTTATGCAACTGAATGGAAGGTGATAGTTTGATAAGTATGGGGTGTGGACTTAAATGTAGTAGGGTCAAGTATTACTTCAAAATATTTTGTCTCACAGCAGCTATAGAAACATACACCAATACACCAACTCTTTTATACTGTATTTTAACATAATCTAAAATCTTTATAAGATGCTTCTAGTTTGGAAATAAAATTCAATCTCTTCTATTAACATAGGGCTAGAGTTTTTGTTTTCAAATAACCATAATTATCCTAAGCTTGTATAGTACAGGCTATAATCGATATATCACTTTTCAGCCTTAAACATAGGCACAAATAAACATAGCAGATATAGTTGATTCATTTTCTTATTTCTATCCTCTGAAAAGCAATAGCAGATGAATTGATAAGTATCTATTCCCATTCAAAAATTCTAAATATAACCATACTACTCAAATCAGGTAATTTAAAATTTTCATATTGAAATCTATAACTATACCATGCCAATCAGAATTTATTTCTTTTGAATTTCTTCTTCTTCTTTTTTAGTTTCTTTGACAGCCTATTTCAGAATGAAATAGCAGATTTTTTTTTAAAAGGTTTCCTTTCCTTAAAGAAAATGACCTAGAAGTTCTGTAAGTTCCTGACAAGAATTTCAAAAACGGAGTTTTTACAGAATTTACAAAAGGAACAGGATTTTCTGCATATGAATCAGGCACGATTTGATTTCTTTGGAAGGAATATTGCTACAGCTATCCTGACGTCAAGACTAATACTAAAGTCTGAACTGCTGTTAGGGGATTTTTGGGGTAAGGTGTAATAAATAGTGTTTTGCAAGACACTATTATGTAAGGCTAATGAAATATTGCTGTTTTCATATCTTTTCCACTCTTAATAAATGTATGCAATTGTTTTATCAATCAAAAGTTTGTTTGCAGTGACAAGACAAATCTTCATGTATAATAAATAGAACTTGAAAGGAACAAGAGTATTAAGATGAAAGACTTAAATTATATTGCCTCTTCTTTCACATGACAGAATAAGGGTTTATGCCAATGCACTCCTTGTTTCCAAAAAAACAAATATAGAAAACCCTTACTTGAATTTCGCCTGATACTCCAAATTTGTAGGATTATAAACTTACTCCCAGCCGCTGCTCTTTTGCAGGTGTCCCTTTCTGTTCCATTTGTGCCCTTTTATTGTTTCCAATCGGCGGTTAGGGAGTTCTGGAGACAATAAAATCTGATTTCCCCCATTCCTATGCTTCCACGTCTGGGAAATACCTTTCTATACCTGCCACTCTGAAATTGGCACATGCATCCTCCATGCTCTGCTCGCAACTTCACTTAGTTAGGTTTGAAATATGAGTTTTATATTTGAGAGAGAGGAAGGCCCGAGTATTTTGTTTATGCGTTCCATAGTGATTATATGGAAACAATTTAAAAATATGGTATATATATATTTCTTTACCTTAGTTGATTACAATAAGACTTTATTAGTCCCGCCTATCTAGGCGGAGACTAATGTTTTCACTTAAATTCTTCGACATTAGTTTGCATTGGAAATCGTGCAATATAGAATATTTTTCATGATTTCTAATGTTTGGCTGGTTTTTATTTTTATTTTGAATTATTCTAAGAATATTTCTTTTTTTCTATTGGCTCTTCACAATTTTGCTGGGGTTTTTTATTATTTTTGCATCCAAAAATTTAAAAAAATTGTCAATTGATATTTGAAGAAAATTCTGGATACCTGAAATAAATATTTTATCTACTCAATAAAAGAAATTCTAGAAAACACGGTGAAGCATTGTCGTCAAATACAAATTAGCAAATGTTAATCACCATCTCTGCAATTTTATCATACTTTGCATTCAAATCATTTTGGCCTTCTTTCAGCCTTCTTTCATGGGCTATCAGAGTGAGTTTGTATTGATCTGCCAGCAAAAAAATCTAGTAATTTCACGGTGAATTTGAATGGTGTAAAGACTGCAAATTCTTAGGGTTTTATCAGAAATTTTAAGGTGAAGCTTGGATCATAATTTGTAAGTTTTTCATTATGGAGAAGAATACTATCTTTTATGATATTTTTATTGAATGAAATCACGTCTGGAATAATTTGTCCAGGTGGATTTTCCGTCAAAGAGGCGCCTGCAAATGCAGATTCAGATTAAATTTTTGCTAACAATTTAGAGTGCACTATAACTTTATTCTTGCCTCTATAAACTCAAATCCTTTGGGAAATTTTGTAATCACAACTTGCTGGCATGGTCGGGTTTAGGGTTTTTAGTAAAAATCCTAACACAAACAAATTAGGGGAAATCAGCATCCAGGGGCAATTCGACTTCCTTGGGACGCCAATCCATAGCAACCTAAGGCAGACCTTCAGAATGGGGTTCTCACTGTTACGATCTCGAAGCTTTCTTCTTCTTATGAAGTTAGAGTTGTAGAGATTCAGGAATGAAGGTTTTGTCTTGAAGTTCCTGGGGTTTATATAAACTTGTACATGTATATGTACTATGGCTCAGTCATGGCAGCGGTTAAATAAAAAGTAGTGGTTTTCATTAGAATTATGGTTTAGAAATTATGTTTGTGTCTCTGCACACAATGCTTCTTGTTCTCAGAAAATACGGTATGTTGTTTGATGAAGGTTAATGTTCAAGAGTCATTATAAAGACTGTGTTTGAAAGACAAAAAGTAAATATGCAAATAGATTTAGAGATAGAACGAACTTTTTATTATTGGTTATTAGTTTTTCCTAAAAAGAAAAAAGCTTACACTACTAAGCCATGTTTCCTTGCAAAACCAATTTTGTGCATATCCTGCAATCATTCCATACGATGACATCTCTTTGACAAATTTTGTGAAACCATTGCATGAAAGTTTCTTAACCCTTATCAACAAATTCATTCTCTGCATATTCTGCATCATTACATTACATGGAATGTTATCTCTTTTGAGGCATTATGTCAAGCAGTCCACATGCCTTGTTTGTGCTTCCACATTTAGCATAAATGTCTACTAGAGCATTTCCAAGTACACTTGACAAAAATCCACTTTCCATATTGTTATAATGGATATCCTTACCCTGTCCCAAAGCCCCCATTTTATCACTGGCAGGAATCTGACTTTACACCTGCCAATTACATTTGCTTGGAAGTCTCTAAAACTTTTTTTAAAAGTTCATTTTGTGCATATCCTGCAAAATTTGCAGTCCTTGAGATCACATTTCTTTCAGGGGTACTGTTGTGCCTTATCTGCTTCTACATTTTCCATGCATGTCTACCGGGGCAGATGCAACTACAACATTTGACAAAAAGCCTCTACCCTTTATGCTTTGATGGATGTCCATACTTGTTTCAAAGATTCCATTTTGGAACGAACAGGGAGGATGAATGCTAGCAAAGGTTGTCGAATAACTAATCACTTTCAACATGAGTAGTAATTTCCAAGCAAGATTCTCTGCCTTTCTATTTTCTCGAGGATTAAAGATGATGAACAAATAAAATGTCTGAAGTAAAAGCTTTCTCTACAAAGAACTTTCAAGTATTACCTACCTAAAGTTGCAGCTGGGGTTTAAATGAAAATTCCCTAATACATTAAAATAGTAACTAAATCCATGTTACGGCAACCATCAAACCTTCAAAGTTGCAGACCTTTAAATTATATCTCCCTCCTCCATATCTTCAGGGTCTATGGAAAAGGACCAATCCACACTCGGTTGTGCGGAGATGCTAGCAACGACATCTCTGTTGGGAGGAATTGACCGACTCACCCAGTATCATCTTTATGGCTTGTGTTACAATTGACACCCTTGTTCTAAATATCCTTTGCAGCCTTTTGTGTATAATCTTCCCCATGAAAGCCATATGTCGATGACTCTTCTTCTCCAAACAGAAGGCGATATCCATGTTCTGAACAAATGGAGGTTCCACGTTTAGAAGAGATTGTCAGATGTGTAAGCACAGATTAGACACATGCACTTTTAACCAGATGCCACAACTTCTAGTTCTAAATTAAATATAGAATGGTAGATAATAGCTCTGGCTATATAATTGGACTTACGGTGATACTTATGGTGATGGGCATGGTTTTAAGAACAAGTTTTGAGTCTGATTCATAATTGTTTTTTTATTTAAATTTTTTTATTAATGTGGTGACTCACCCATCTTATATGTTCTTGGGAGAAGTTTATTGTTTGAATGCTAGCACCTCAAAGTAGTAGGTTCTCAAATAGGTTCTATCACTGGTGCAATGTCGGTTGATGGAATCTATTTTTTATTTTTATATTTTTAATATAATATCAATGTATAATTAGGATATATTTATAAAAAACAATGAACAATTTTCCTCAACAAGGACCAATTTTTAACACACATTTTTCCCATCACTAACATCTAAAATATCTTATCCTTTTTTACATAAAATGTAACTAAAGTATCAAACTTTTTTCAGAATTTATAAATACAATTAATTCAATGTTTTTTCTCAATTTCAGTTATTTTTTTCATTAGGCGGGACTCGTGCTGTAACACAGCTCTTGTTTACAAATATAAATATTTGTTTAGCATCAACCCTCATGATATATATTATCAATAATTTTATTGTTATTGTTATATTACTTAGTAATTGTCTTTGTTCATGCGATCTTTCATTTAGTAGACTAAATAGATTTAGCCAAATTGAAATGATTGTAATATTTAAAATTCGTTTATTAGTTATTATTTACAATTTTTATTTTTGTTTAATATTATTATATTTACGTTATTCTATTACTCATATTTATATAATTTATTTCATTTATATTATTTTAATGTTTATTTACTTACGTCTAATGTCTTTATTTAATAATCATCATTTAAGGGTCTAATTTAATT
Organism: Chamaecyparis obtusa; assembly: GCA_027943335.1. Taxonomy (NCBI): domain Eukaryota; kingdom Viridiplantae; phylum Streptophyta; class Pinopsida; order Cupressales; family Cupressaceae; genus Chamaecyparis; species Chamaecyparis obtusa. Next base: position 843,871 of record BSBK01002108.1, read on the forward strand.
ATTCGTAATGTTTTGATGGATATTTTTAAAAAAATTGGAAATCTAATTAATACCATAGGATACAAAATAGTTCGACCTGAATTATTTTAAACAACCCTTGTCTAAAGAATTTTTCTTTAAAATGAACTGAATTAAAATGATAAAAGGTAAACTTTTAATTCATTTGTCAAATAATATATTAACATATAAGAATTGTAAAGGTTGGCCTTTTAGGGGTTGTGACAACATAAATGATCAATAAAGCAATTATATTCTCTCATATTTTGTGAGTTACTTGCAATTCCGTGTTATGTCTAAGCAACAATAAGTTTACTCTAGCGAGCAAACAATGATTGGCAGTCTCAGCATTATTGATGGAGATAAGCATTCTTTACAATGCTCATAAAACTTTATGTAGTTATTTCATGCATTACAGTTTCTCTTCTATAAGGTTTAATTCCATGATTTGTTACTAATCTCTCTGGAATGATTCTTAATCAAGATCGATTGAGAAGCATAAGCATGATAAGAGATCGAATCCAAAGGGAGAAAAAACTTGATGCATTCTGAAGAAGACTTAGGCTAAGGCTGTTGCCTTAAGATTAAGTTGAGATCACTTCTGAAGTAGGTTTCAACCTGGGACGCGTCATGACTTCTTGGGGCTGTAGGAAATGTTCCTCTAACTGCACTTGTTCTTACTCTATAGAACTCATATCAGCACTTTGTGTTAATAGTGCTCAGGTGTCTTGTTGTACTTTGATTGTGATAAGTCTCTATGGGCAAATTGTAAGTGGAATGACTCCGATGTCAAGGACTCATTACCTTCCACGTGGCTCAAATTGTTGTGATTATTTGAAAGGAATGTTGTTCCTTCAGTTCATGTAAATTCAAAAAGGATTGCTTCCTTGATAGAGGGAGCTGATTAGCAGATCTATCAAGATCCTAATTTATTGGTTCAGAGGGCGTGAACCTTGGATTCATGTCATAAAGTTTTATGTTGTAGATATCATGTGATAATTGGAGTCACAATGAGGTAACATCTAATTATTGCTCATGGGAGTAGCCATGATGATGAGACCATGGATAGTCATAGCTGAGAGGGAGTCTCAGCTTCATTGATGTACTTTGATTATATTGTATTATCCACCCTCTGCGAGAAATGCAAGGTGGTATGGTATGGTATTGTATTACATTGTATTGTATCTTCTTTGAGAGAAGATATGTTATTGACGACCCTCTATGGGCAATGCAAGGTGGAGTTGTATTTTTGGTGTCTTCTGTAAGAGAAGACTTGAGACTTAGATCTCTTCCACCCTCTGCAGGCAATGCAAGGTGGTGATGAAATTGGTTAAAGTCCACCCTCTGCGGGCAATGCAAGGTGGCAGTGTATTTATGTTTGAAGGCTTAGTCCTCTTCCACCGTCTACGGGCAATGCAAGGTGGATCCATCCTCTATGGGTATGCAAGATGGATTTCATGGAAAGAAGTCCATGATGTGTATTTATATGCTTAATTCATTTCTTGCAGGTGTGCACAATAAGTTTTGGATCCATCCTTTGCGGGTGTGCATGATGGATATCATGGAAAGTGTCCATGATGATTCTCTTTGGTTTCATCCTTTGCGGGCAATGTGAGATGAATATCATGGAAGGAGTCCAAAAAGCTCTTTGAATCCTCCCTAGCTAAGAGGGAGTGTTACTCTTTGAACTTTGGTAGCTAGATCAGATTCTAGCTTCACATTATTTTAATTAGGAGAATTAAAATAACGAATAAATTATTTAATTTGAGAATTAAATAATAATATATTTAATTTGAGAATTAAATAATAATATATTTAATTGTGAAGATCGGGTGAAGTAATTAAATAATATATTGTGAGATTAAATTATTTAATTGGAGAATTAAATAATTTATTATTTAATTAGATAATTAAATAATTTAGAGATTAAATTATTTAATTGAAGAATTAAATAATTTATTTATGGTAGTTATTTTAATTAGAGAACTAAAATAATAATATAAATTGAATTAATTATGGGCTGGGCCCAAATTATGGCATCAGTATAAATGAAAGGTTTTATTGTAATTTCAAGGAAGGTATTTGCATTGTAATAGTTCTACTTCATATATATGAGGATTTGATTATATACATATACATGCGATTTGATCAAGCCTCCAATGGTGAGATAAAAAGAGCAGCAATATCATACAAAGGCTGTGATCTTATAAGGCAGCAATCTTAATATACAAGGGCAGCAATCTTATAGGTTGCAGAATACAAACAAGGCAATCCGATCGGTGATAGCAAGCAAACTACTCCTAATCTGTGTCACACAACAGCAATTTATATACTGTTGAATAGCGAATATTGAGGTAGCATCCAGCATACCTAGAGCAGTGAATATTGATGACTAAGACAGTGATTCAAGGCAGTGACTTCCTGATGCAGGAGCATCCTGGGTGTAAGAGCAATCTTGCATCACCCAAAAATATTTCTATTTTTGTATTCAATAAGGGCTATTTTGTGCAGAGCTGCTATTTATGGAAAGTTACTATTTTTGATAATTTTCGTATGTGCTCAGAATGATCTGATTTCTTTCTTGGAGGTTCATTTTGGTCATATAAGTCTGCCAGTAAAGTTTCATTGCCAGATCAAGTGTATATTGGAAGATATTGAAGATTTTCGATTTTGGCAGCAGGGTACAGAAACTTTGAACTCAGTTTTGAAAGCTTTAGAGGCCTCGGATGAGGTCGAAAATTTGGGTGACGGGCGCTTGCGCGGGTCAAGCCTGTAGAGCGCTTCGTGGCGTTTCCGAAATGGGGTTATAATAGCCGATCGGGTCAACTGGTGATGACTTATGGTCTTCGGAAGTTGGGCCACCTGAAATGGCGAAAAATAATTTTCTTCAAAATTTCTGTTCGGGTTTCAAAGGTTATCTTGAGCCGACTATGATGTAATAAAATGTAAAATAAAATAATTCTAAGCTTGGTCGGCCTTATTGGCTAAAATTCTGGAACCTTCCCAGGCGGTGGATAATTGCCTATATAAGGAAGGCTGTATTATTGTCTTGGGCAGCTTAGAATAGTTCTGGGTAGTAGATCTGGGTAATAGTTCGAGGCTTTGTCCTACAGAATATTGTAAAGGAATGCCCATGCGGCTTTGCATATTGTAATTCTGAAAGTTTGTAATTCCACATTTGTGGAGACAATAAGAAGCCAATTTTCTATTCTTGCATATTGTTGTTGTTTCTCTATATCTGTAATGTGTTTGTGGTATTAAGGGGAGCACCCTTCATCAGGTGGTATCAGAGCAGGAGTTCTTGAGTGTGTAAACAGATCGCCGACTGTGAGGCAGTTTGCACCAGGACCGTGGCTAGGGTTTCAGCGCGCATCGCGAAAATGCCTCCACGAAGGAAACGTGGCAGAAGAGCTGGTGTTGTGACACCTGAGGTTAGAGAGCTGCAGAGACAAGTGCGAGCATTGCAAGAAGAGATTCGCAGAGGAATGAATCTTAATGTCAGAGACGAAAGCGAGGATGAAGCCGAAGAAGAATATCAAGAAGGAGAAATTGAAATTGTGAACCAGGAGGAAGAAAGACTTTTTCGGGCGATTTCCAAGATTGGGAAAAGACCTAAGATTGAGGTTCCTACATTTTCTGGAAATCTTAACCCAGAGGAATTGATCGACTGGATCAATGAATGTGAAGAATATTTTGAGTATGAAGATGTTGAAGATCCTGATAGGGTCAAATTTGCGAAGGCCAGATTGAAAGGTCATGCGAAGATCTGGTGGCAAGAAATTCAATTGGAGCGAAATAGAAGAGGGAAAGATAAAATCACAAGATGGGATCGGATGGTGGATAAATTGAAGCGACAGTTCATTCCTGTTGATTATGACCTTGACCTACTAAAGAAAATGCAGAGTTTGAAGCAAGCAGGAAGATCTGTTCAGGAGTATACAGAGGAGTTCTATCGACTTCTCATCAGAACAGGCCATGCAGAAGCTGATAAAGAGAAAGTTGCCCGATACCTTAATGGGTTAAGGCCAAGCATTCAGAAGGAGCTGAATCTGGTTCGAATGAACAGTATTGAAGAGGCATACCAGTTTGCCCTAAAAGTAGAGGAAAAGCTGAACAAGAAGTTTGAGAGCAGACAAAACGGAAGAGGTCGCGGTGGACGATCTGGTGGACGGTCATATGGTGGCCGAAATGAAGATCCGAAAAAGAAGGATGAGGCCAGTAGCAGTCAGAATCAGCGAGGAAATAATTCCAATCGCTTCCAGGATCAGAATAATAGAGATCAGAGAGGAAGAGGAAGAGGACAAAGATCTGGAAGAGGTGGCTTCCGTGGAACATGTTTTCACTGTGGAGAAGAAGGTCATAGGGCATTTGAATGTCCTCAGCGCCAAGGAAGAACAGACAGGAGAAATGAAGGCCAGGCCAGAGTTGCGCATGTAGATGAAGATGCCAGATCATCAAATTCTGAAGATGCTGAAAGAGGAGAAACGTTGATTAACAGAAGAGTCCTGTTGAGTGGTGAGAATGAACCTGAGCAAAGAAGGAGCCTGTTTCGCACCAGGTGCAAGTGCGAAGGTAAATGTTGTGATGTGATTATTGATAGTGGAAGCACTGACAATTTGGTGTCAGAAGAGATGGTGACAAAGTTGAAGCTCAAGAGACAGAAACACCCACATCCATATCGGATTGCCTGGGTACAGGATGACCACAAAGTCATGGTCAATGAACAATGCCTAGTGAAGTTCAAGATTGGCGGGTACCAAGATGAGGTACTATGTGATATCATCTCTATGGATGCATGTCATATGTTATTGGGTAGACCGTGGCAGTTTGATAGATGTGCTGTACACGATGGTCGTGCGAATACCTATTCCCTGACAAAGGCTGGAGTGCGACATAAGCTAAAGCCATTGAAGGAGACCGAAGAAAAGGTATGTGGTAATGCAAGAATAACATTTGTTGATGGAAGGAAATTCCTAGATGGTATGAGGCATGAGCATGTATGTTTTGCTTTAATTCCAAAAGCTGGTAAAGAGGAAGTAGAAGATGTTCCTGTAGAAGTTGCAGATTTGTTGAATGAGTTTCAAGATATTGTATCCGATAACGTGCCTGATGGATTACCACCAGTCAGGAAGATCAGTCATCAGATGGACTTGATCCCAGGAGCGAGTTTGCCGAATAAGGCAGCACACAGAATGACACCTGCAGAAAGTGAGGAGTTGAACAGACAAGTACATGAACTGTTACAAAAAGGATTGATCCGTGAGAGTCTGAGTCCCTGTGCTGTACCAGCGGTATTAGCACCAAAGAAGAATGGAGAATGGAGGATGTGTACAGATTCTAGGGCAATAAACAAGATCACAATCAAGTACAGGTTTCCATTGCCACGAATGGATGATATTATGGACTGTTTGAGTGGAGCTGTGTATTTTTCAAAGATAGATCTAAAAAGTGGATATCATCAGATTCGGATCAGAGAAGGAGATGAATGGAAGACTGCCTTCAAGACAAAAGAAGGACTGTATGAGTGGTTAGTCATGCCTTTTGGGCTAACCAATGCACCGAGCACTTTCATGCAGCTCATGAACGAGGTTCTGAAAGAATTTCTGGGTAAGTTTGTCATTGTTTACCTAGATGATATTTTGATCTTTAGTAAGACATTGGATGAGCATATGATGCATATTCGTATGGTATTTGAGAAGTTGAGAGAAGAAAAATTGCTGATTAATTTGAAGAAGTGCAGTTTTGTGAAGAAAGAGTTGGTGTATTTGGGGTTTGTAGTTTCAGGAGAAGGTCTAAAAATGGACCCAGAGAAGGTACAGGCTATCCTTGAATGGCCTACGCCAAGGAGTGCTACTGAGGTAAGATCTTTTCATGGTCTAGCTAGCTTTTATAGAAAGTTTATCAGAAATTTTAGCAGTATTTGTGGACCCTTGACTGAAACAATGAGAGGGGATAGAAAAGAATTTAAGTGGACTAATGGGGCAGAAAAGAGTTTTCAATTATTGAAACAAAAAGTTACAGAACAACCTGTTTTAGCACTTCCAGATTTTAATAAGGTGTTTCAAGTAGATTGTGATGCTAGTGGTACTGCAATAGGAGCTGTTATGAGCCAAGAAGGTAAACCTGTTGCGTATTTCAGTGAGAAATTAAATGATGCCAAGAGAAAATATTCTGTTTATGATCAGGAATTTTATGCTATAGTTCAGGCATTGAAAAAGTGGAGGCACTATCTGCTTCCTAAGGAGTTTGTTTTGTATACTGATCATCAAGCTTTGCAATATTTGAATAGTCAAGGAAAGTTGAATCAGAGGCATTTGAAATGGGTTGAGTTTTTGCAGAGTTATACATTTGTTTTGAAACACAGGAGTGGAAAGTCTAATAGGGTTGCAGATGCTCTTAGCAGAAGGCAACTATTGCTGACAGAAATGCAGATTGAAGTGGTTAGGTTCAAGGAACTCAAGAATTTGTATCCAGAGGATCCTGATTTTGGTGAAGCTTGGAAAGCTTGTACAGAACCTGTTACTCTAGACAGGACAAAATGGTTGGATTTCATCATCCAGGATGATATGCTATTCAGAGGGAGTCAGTTGTGCATTCCACGAAGTTCTATGAGGGAGAATCTCATCAAGGAGAAGCATAGTGGAGGATTGGCTGGACATTTTGGTCGTGATAAAACCCTTGATTTGGTTAGTGAGAATTATTATTGGCCACAGTTGCAGCAAGATGTGAAGAAGTTTGTACAGAGTTGCAGAGCATGTCAGATGGCGAAAGGAGTGAAGCAGAATACAGGATTGTATCAGCCTTTACCCGTACCAGAGAAGCCTTGGGAGGATATCAGCATGGACTTTGTTCTTGGTTTACCGAGGACTCAGCGGGGGCATGATTCAATTTTTGTGGTGGTTGACAGATTTTCAAAGATGGCACATTTCATTCCCTGCAAGAAGACTAATGATGCTGTTCATGTAGCAGAATTGTTTTTCAGAGAGGTAGTGAGACTTCATGGTTTGCCAAGGACCATAGTTTCAGATCGGGACACTAAGTTTGTTGGATATTTCTGGCGTACATTGTGGAAGAAGTTGAAGACAGATTTGAAGTTCAGTTCATCACATCATCCACAGACTGATGGACAGACAGAGGTGGTGAATAGGAGTTTGGGAAATTTGCTGAGATGTTTGGTTGGAGATAAGCCAACAGGATGGGATTTGATTTTACCACAGGCGGAATTTGCATACAATAATTCTGTCAACAGGAGCACTGGTAAATCACCATTCCAGATTGTATATGGAAGTAGTCCAAGAAATGCATCTGAATTGAGGAAGATAGATAAAGGAGAAATAAGTAGTGCTGAAGCTGAGGATTTTGCAGAACACTTGAAGAACATCCATGAGGAGGTGAGGAAGCATATTACCAAGATGAACGCACAGTATAAGGCTAAGGCAGATGAGAAAAGGAGGTATAAGGAATTTCAGGTTGGTGATGAAGTCATGGTTCATTTGCGGAAGGAGCGGTTTCCAGTTGGTACATATAACAAGCTGAAAATGAAGAAGTTTGGACCATGCAGGATATTGAAGAAACATGATTCAGGAAATGCATATGAGGTAGAATTGCCTACTGAGCTAAATATTTCACCAGTGTTTAACATTTCAGATCTGACAGAGTATCATGAAGGAGGTGTTGAAGATGAGATCACAACAGCACAGTGGAGTATTCCAGCAACTAGTTTAGACACTAAGGAGATCGAAGATATACTGGACAGTCGTGTTGGTAGAAGCACAAGGAACAGGACATATGAAGAATATCTGGTCAAGTGGAAAGGACGACCTGTTGAAGATTCATCATGGCTAACAAAGGAGGAGGTTAACCGTCTTGGTTTTCCTCTGCACACCTGAGTCGTGACAGGGTCACTTCTCAAATTACCCCGGGTGTCTGATGCAGGAGCATCCTGGGTGTAAGAGCAATCTTGCATCACCCAAAAATATTTCTATTTTTGTATTCAATAAGGGCTATTTTGTGCAGAGCTGCTATTTATGGAAAGTTACTATTTTTGGTAATTTTCGCATGTGCTCAGAATGATCTGATTTCTTTCTTGGAGGTTCATTTTGGTCATATAAGTCTGCCAGTAAAGTTTCATTGCCAGATCAAGTGTATATTGGAAGATATTGAAGATTTTCGGTTTTGGCAGCAGGGTACAGAAACTTTGAACTCAGTTTTGAAGGCTTTAGAGGCCCCGGATGAGGTCGAAAATTTGGGTGACGGGCGCTTGCGCGGGTCAAGCCTGTAAAGCGCTTCGTGGCGTTTCCGAAATGGGGTTATAATAGCCGATCGGGTCAACTGGTGATGACTTATGGTCTTCGGAAGTTGGGCCACCTGAAATGGCGAAAAATAATTTTCTTCAAAATTTCTGTTCGGGTTTCAAAGGTTATCTTGAGCCGACTATGATGTAATAAAATGTAAAATAAAATAATTCTAAGCTTGGTCGGCCTTATTGGCTAAAATTCTGGAACCTTCCCAGGCGGTGGATAATTGCCTATATAAGGAAGGCTGTATTATTGTCTTGGGCAGCTCAGAATAGTTCTGGGTAGTAGATCTGGGTAATAGTTCGAGGCTTTGTCCTACAGAATATTGTAAAGGAATGCCCATGCGGCTTTGCATATTGTAATTCTGAAAGTTTGTAATTCCACATTTGTGGAGATAATAAGAAGCCAATTTTCTGTTCTTGCATATTGTTGTTGTTTCTCTATATCTGTAATGTGTTTGTGGTATTAAGGGGAGCACCCTTCATCACTTCCATTCTGTATTGAACTGCAATCTTGCAGAGATCTAACCAGCATAGCAGATGACAAAGATCTGAATACATATTAATATTCTGAATTGCAGATCTAATGCTCTGAGTTGCAGACCTAATATTATGAGTGGCAGATTTTCGTGTTCTTGCATCAGTCATACATTGGCAATTTGATCTGTGAGTTGTAAACACTCAATTAAAGGGAAATATTGATAATTCATTCGATGCTGGGTTTTTTTCCCTCCTAGGAGGTTTTCCCAGGGTACCTCTTATGTTTTGTTTTTTCAGTTTTAGATTAGCCTTGTTGTTTACTTAATTCGCTCATTTGATTTACTATTTGAAAGATTCATATAATTATCTCTGATTATTTAGATCTGATCTTAAAATTAACATTCAACACCCCTAATAAAAGACATTTGATAAAACATCGGGTTGATCAAGTGAAACCGGATTTACTCCTTATATAGGAAACAAAATTCGACAAAGGAGTAGATAGGTTGAAGCTAAAATGGTGATAGTGCCAAGGTTTATCCCCATAGAAGCCTGGAGTTATCTCAAAGAACAGAAATTGGCAATTGGTTAAAATAAGATGTTTATCCCTAAGGGATTTGATCTTCTTATTGAATGTCTATGGCCTGGCAGGAACCCAAGAAGGGAAGAATGGAATTCCATGACAAAAGAATAGTCATGGTCGAAGACTTCAATGCAACAATATATAGGTCAAAAAAGAGGGGAGGGATTATGAGGCTCACACAAGTCCAACTAGATTTCCAAAGTTTTGTGTTTGACAATCATTTGAAGGATGTGATTCCCAAAAATGGCTCCTTTACATGGACAAATAGAAGGAAAGGGTTTATAGGTATAACAGAGACGCTAGATAGATTTCTGCTATCGGGAAGTTGGGAGAATCTTCCAGTCAGATTTGAAACCACTATTTTCCCCTTAACTAGGTCAGATCATTTTCCAGTGCAGTTACAATTTTTCCCAAATAACTCCTGATAGATGTCCTTTCATATTTGAGAATATGTGGCTCGCAGATAAAGGTTATAAAGTTAGAATGGCAGACTGGTGGAGAATGGTGCCAAAAATTGGAGTATCAAGATTATTCCAAAGTTGCAAAAAAATGCAGTTTATCAAGGTGCAACTGAATGATTGGAATAGATCACACTTTAAAAACATATTTAGGGAAAAGCATAGAATTGAGGATGTATTATCAGATGTAAATGAAAGGGTGATCAAGCAAGGAATGGATGATATAGCATATAAGCAAGAGAAAACCCTGAGCAGTGAATGTATAGAATTCCTAGCAACTGAAGAGATTTTATGGTGCCAAAAATCTCATGAAGGCTAGTTAAAAGATGGTGACAGAAATATGAAATTCTTCCATTAGACTACAAAGGTGAAAGAGAGTAGCAATCAAATTTCAGAAAATAAAACATGAGGGCTGGGGTGTTGCACACAATAGAAGAGATCAACAAAGAAGCAATGAGTTACTTCCAAGATCTGCTAAATGGAAATCATGTTTCTTCGACAGCGATTCGTGATGCTTAAGCAACATTCCAAGGAAAATAAAGCTAGAAAAAAATGAGAGGTTGATTGGTTGGATAACCATACAGGAGATTAAGATCACTACATTCCAAATAGGTCCTAATAAGGTACCATGCCCAGATGGCTTTCCACCAAGCTTCTTCCAGTCCTTTTTGAAAACCTTGTAGGATGATGTGTGGAAGACAACTGAAGAATCTAGTACAAGTCTCTAATGCTGAAAGATATTAACAACACCTTCATTGCATTAATACCAACGAAAAGCAAAGTAAAGGCCTTCAATGACTTCCACCCAATTTCATTATGTAACAGTGTACAAGATCGTGACCAAAACTATGGCTAACAAGTTGAAGAGGGCTCTCCTGGGCATTCTTTCGAAGGAACAAAACGGTTTTGTCCCAAATATATCAATTGTAGAAGGTATCATAGTGGCATATGAGGCGATGCATACAATCAAAAAGGCCAAGGTGGAGCAAACGATCATCAAACTGGACATCTAGGAAAGCCTATGACCAAGTTGACAGCCAATTTTTTTAGAGGTTTAGGTTCAGATTCTGCAAGGAGTGGATCACCTGGGCCAAAAATTGCATTATGAGCCCAAGGTTTTCAGTTCTAATTAACAGGAGTCCTCAAGGATTTTTTGGACTTCATGAGGCATCATACAAAGGGACATCTTCTCATCTTATCTCTTCATTGTTATGGCAGAAGCGCTAGGTAGAAGCATAAGCAAGGTGAGAAGCAATGGTTGCTAGAAAGTCATTAAGACTAATCCAGGGGTGGAAGTCATTACACATCAAACATTTGCAAATGATACAACACTTCGAAGAGGCTAGTTGAAGGGAGGCTAGAATGATCAACAAAACCCTAGATAACTATTGTAATGCTTCTGGGCAAAAGATAAAATGGAATAAATTAGACATTTTCTTCTTCAACAATGATATTAGGAGACAATGGGAGATCTCTAAGATTTCAGGTTTTAAGGTGAGGAAACTACTGGGTAAATTCCTTGGTATGCCATTATTTGCAAGAGCAAACAAAGTAAAATTTTGGGATACGTTGTTAAGGAAATGCAATCTAAAATTAGACTCGTGGAAAGGAAAGTGGCTCACCTTGGCAGGCAATAATATCAGCAATCCTGCAAACTTTATGTCATGCATGAAAATACCTCAGAAAATTCGTGAGTAAATTGCTCAAAGGATGAGAAAATTCTTCTGGAATGGAAATGCCAAGCAAAAAAAAATTCCCCTAATTGTGTGGGACAAGATATGCAGCCCAAAGGAAGCCGAGGGACTAGAATTGAGATAATGGTCATTAATGAACATGACGACGTGGGCAAAAGGCTCGTTTGGCATATGAATAATAGGGAGGATAAAAAATGGACCAAGATTCTACAAAACAAATACCTGGACAGTTCAAGGAGAACCAAAATTTTCACTGTGCAAAACCCTCCCTCAAGATCTGAGATCTGGAATTTCTTGCTATCTTGCAGAGATATCATCATGGATCACATAACTTGGGATGTAAAAGATGGAAGATGGGCATCTTTTTCGGACAATTCATGGGATGGGCATCAAGCCCTTTGCAGAGATACAGGGTTGAGAGCATGTTAGAGAGATTCAAGAAAAGAGCAATACAAACAGAACAGTGGAATGGAATAGGAAATCAATGGAAGATTTAGACATGAGGGAGGACCAAAAGGAAGAGATATCAAAGATTTTGAAGGAATGAAGGATCCTCCTAACAGAAGAGGAAGACGAAGTGAAACAGTGTATCTTGAAAATAGGAAACTATAATGTAAAGTTGGCATATAAGTTGAAGGAAGAGGTGATGGAAAATCTTGAATAGCTAATACACTTATGCTCGAACAAAAAATGCCTCCCCAAAGTTGGGATGTTCACTCGGATAGCCCTACAAAGCAAGATTTTAATAGAAGATAGACTAACGAAAATAGGTTTACAAGGCCCACATAGATGCTCGTGGTGTGAAAGGGAGGAGGAAACAACAGATCTTTTGCTCTTACAATGTGAGATAGTTGTGTCCTGCTGGGAAAGGTAATAAAGAATATGAGGTGGAGTTCTACCCTACGTGGGAATTTAAAGCCAATGCTCAGTAGTTGGTCGATTCTTCATAAGGGATCAATCTTCTCAAGCATTTGGTCGGTGAGCACATCACTCATTATATGGTAGCTTTGGAAAGAAAGGAATCAGAGGTGCTAAATAATAACGTCTGACAAAACTTGAAACATAGCACGTTCTCTTCTTTGGATGAAAAGATCAAAAAGAGATGGTCGGGCATGTTGGCTACCCTTGTTCATGGGGTTGGGCGAGTTAATTTGTAGGTCAACCTTTGTGCAAACACAAGGTGGCTTCCACCAAACAAAGGATGGGTCAAGGCTAACTTCAATGAGGCTGCTTAGGGCAACCCAGGGCCTTCGAGAGTAGGTTGTGTACTTAGAGGCCAAAACAGGAATATTTTAGTAATGGAAGTTAAAAAGCTTAAAATTGAGATGAATAATGAGGCCAAATTTCAAGTGGCATAAAAGACATTAATTTTGTCGCAGTTTGAAACATAGGAAAGTCCATTTGGAAGGAGATTCTCTAATCATTCTTAATGTCATACAACACTGATGTACTCAAAACTAGAAAATGGAAAAAACTCTTTAGGCCCAATTGGAGTTTAGTGGACGAAATGGAGGAGTTACAAATCTCACACATATACTGGGAAGGTAACTCAACTCTGGATTGCATTGCAAATTGGGTGATTGAAATGATGAGGACAAGTGAGCAAATCAAGCTTGGAGATTTGTGGCACGTGCAGATGGATGAAGCGACAGGGGGTTAAACAGAAGCATTAAGAGCTTAATGCTTGTGCAAAGTGAACATTAAATGGAAAGGAAAGGATAGTGTTTGGGCCTAGTGGCGACAAGACAAAAACACTCAAGAGGTGTTTAATAGCCAAGATATTCCCATTCAAATACACAAAATCCAATGCAAGGCAAATGACAATCTGGGGAAGGATTTGCAATGAGCACCTCAAACTAATCTTTCAATGTCGAACAAACATGATCTTATAGGCCATTAAAATGTTCATTAGTGAGAAGGTTATTGAATCAAAGTATAAATTCCAAACCAACACAAAGGTGGCATCATTCTTTCTAACCTAGCTACTAAAATAGGAAGGAATATTTATGTGGATCAACAAGTGATGGAAAGTGCGGTTCGGGATAAATGGAGAGTGTGTCTGAATCAATGGATTGGAAACGGCAGTGGTAGTGGGTGGTCTATAACCACAAGGAAGGTGCTAGCTAAGGTTTTATTACTAGTTTGACAACCCATGGGTCCCCTTCCTAATTTGAAGGGCAAGGCTGAATAAAGACACAAAGCATAGACAAGTGGCTATGGGGATCAACCATCTCAAGGAACTGTTGGGCCAAAAAGAGGGGAGGATTGTGGAAGTGTCACAAATTCAACCATAGGAACAGAAGAGTAAGGAAGATGGTCAATAGTTAGAATACAATAAAAAGTTTTGAGTTTTTTTAATGAGACAAAATCACTTCTGAGCACTATTTTGTTGCATTGTCAATAGGGATGTAAAATATTTTAGGATGGTTGGTGCTTAGACCAAACCCCTATTTGGAAAAGTTTACTCTAAATCTCTATGATCAGGTAACTATGAATGTACTTGTGTGGCCTTGTTTTCCCACAATTATCTATCAAAGAAAGGTATTTTTAAATACTACTATTAAATTAAAATTATTTTAAAATGCTTAAAACTAAAAAAAAAAATTAATATTGCCATGGTGTGATGCTTAAGTTGTATTGGTGTTGTTTTCGCCATCATGGTTGAAACTCCACTAGGGTGTTATTGTTGAATGTATATATCAAGAATGAACTCTCCCATTTGTGACCTCACCGATTCATAGCTCCAAGTCAAAAGCATTTATCCAAAAATACTTAAAATTAAAACTAGGATTTTTTAATACTTCAAGGAAAATTTAGGACCCAAAGGCCCAATTTGAAAAGGTATATCAAGGAGGTGCCTATCTTTATTAGATCATTCAAGCTATCTATTGATGTGATTTTTATGTCACTACAACATATAGAATTGAATACTTAGTATTCTAAGATGAAACATTAAATCTCTAACTCTCTCTTGAATAAGGATGCTCATATGCTAAACAGTGTATACAAATTGTATGATCAAATGAGACAACCTCAAGGTTCCTTCTTTAATGTGGACTTTCACTTAGTTCTTTTGATGTGATATGTTGGTTATCACAAAGGGACTTACATTGTTCAATCAATGGATATCAACTACTTCAACTTCTTTCCAACCAAACAAACTACAAAGGGAAATGATTTAGAAAGCTAATCTACTCCTAGAATGCAAGAAATTCCGGATGTCTTTGTGACTCTACTAGACTTAGTTTAGCCATCGACATCAACCAAGCTAGTGCAATCTCCTAAGGTAAATGTAAGATGTTCAAACCACCACCATTCCTTTAACACCATCAACCGATGCATATCAATGTGCAAACAATAATTGAAGTTAAGTTCATAAATATGTCATTTGACCACGCAAGGCAAACTTACAATCAGCAAGCAGCTAGTGGTTTGGTCTAAGCGAGTTCACCAAAGGTGCATCCAAAATAATTTTCATTCAACTAAACCCTACTTCTAATCAACATAAAAAAACAATCCTATTCTAAGGAAGAAATGTAGAAACCATGCAATACTCCAAAGCAACACAAGTAATACACCATGAAGACCAACAATGAATTAGCAATTACTTTGATAACATTATGGCAACAATTTCAACAAGTCTCGTCTCCTACTCTGCTCTAATCTATTCAGCTACAAATGAGGTGGCCTTGGCCTTTTATAGTTGTTCAATTACAATGAAGGGCCAAGATTTTGCCAACACTGCGCTAATCTACCTAACTGCTACAAGTATTAAACACTCATCCAATTATACAAAGGCACCACCCTATGGGCCAATAAGAAAATTACAATGCTTTTGAGAGCCAATGAGGAAATATGTAAGGTAGAGGCACTGGATTCCTTCCACATGTACATTTGGCATAAAATGATTGAATGTACTTGAAAATGTATAACTAGAGTTTTTTGATTGGTTGAAGATGGGTTGGACGCCACCTCAATGTGCTTGTCTCATAGACTTGATCAATTCATTGGTGATGAGAGAATATCTCTTGATACTCAACATTATCAAGCCTTCAATTGTGATGGCATATTCCCAAATTGCTTCATCTTCTCAAATTTTCTCCATCTTATGAAAATCTTCTCATTGCCATGATTTTGAACTTGCTTGTACTCACAAACTAGATGTCTCTTTCTATGCCTTGACCTTGATCCTCTTGAAGTGATGAAGCCTTCATGCCCTTTGGATCTTTCAAAGTGAACTTCGATTTCCGGTGGAAATCCAAGTTTTGATAATTTTCTTTCATTTGTAGGCTTGCAAATTTGTTCTTTCTCCTTGTTCGTTGCTCTCTAAACTCCATCTTGATCTTGATCTTTGAGTTTGCATCTTCAATTTGATCCTCGACCTCAAACTATCTTCTTACTCAAATTTTTGAGCTTGATCTTGTAGCACCCATTTTTGTTGGTGTGATGATTGAGGATTTGCATAGCATCCACCATATTTACCTTGCAGAACAAAAGAGAGAACTATATTAAAATGGTAAAATGAAGAACACAGACAAAATAGAGTATTGCCAAGATAAAACAATCTTTTCAAATCATGACTTTAACATGACGCTTAGATGAAAGAAAAATTACTTGTAAACCATCTTAACATCAGATTTATGAATTGTCAATTAAATCTCATGCTTTCGATCTTGATTCTTAGGCTTACACTCATGGTCTAGCTTTTCCTTGCCACTTCATCCAAGATTTGATCTCAATTAAGGAGAATAATTCTGATTTTCACCTTGGAATTCTTATCTTTCAATGCCACAATTCCAAAGGAGGTGAAATTTGCCCAAGAAATGAGGGCGGAAATTTGGGATTCTCAAGATTGAAAATTTCGACAAGGGACAGATTTTGCCCTTGTGTCGAGATTGTAACTCTTTCTTGGCCTTATTCATAGTGTTTGATTTGTCTTTAAGAAAGTGGGGTGATGTCATGTTCTCAATATCCAAACTCACTACCAAAATGTCAAAGCAGAAATGTGGGATTCTCCATATTAGGAATCCTAAGAAGGGTCGGTGTCCAACCCAATGTCAAGATTATTCCTAATTTTTCCTTTATTTCAAACTGCTCCTCCAACCTTTCTAACCTCACTTCATGCTTCCACATTAATTTCAATAGTTGATTCTAGAGATTTTTGGTTTGTGATTTACACTCGCAGTTGCTTGAAGATTATTTCAATTCAATTTCCATCCATTTCTTGCTCAAAAAAAAGTCAATCTTCTTCTAATATTTACCATCTTTGCCTCAAAATCCTCATGTTCCACCATTTTGATCAACTCAAACTTGAAATCTTTCATTGAATAGCCTTTATGCTAGGGCAGATTTTTAGGATTGTCGAGATTCTTTCAAGATGAAGGGGGCCGAATTTTGAGATTCTCGATATTGAGAATCCTGAGAGGTGGTCGAATTTCGAACTCCTCTCGGGATTTTCCTTTCATCCATTTGATCCTTCAAATCCTCAAGGCTTCATCGATTCAATTGGATCTACTTTTTGCCCTTTGTTTTGATAAACTTATCCCATTTCCATTTGATTTTCACATGGATCTGCATTTGTAAAACCACTATTTTCACCTTGATTCGTTGTCTTGCTACCCATCCCATCATCTTTTCATCGATTTAGCATTTGAATTCTACCCTTTAGCCACTTAGAATCTTGCCTTGACTAGGGCAAAGATTTTGGAATGTCAAGATTTTCACAAGGAGGTGGAATTTTGGGTTTGTCAGGATTATGAATCCTTATAGGAGGTCAGAATCTGACCTAGTGTCAGGATTACCCCGTCCTTCATATGGTTTCATCTTGTTAATTCAAGCTTTCAATTCACATTTCAAGGCTCATTCATGGTTTTTCATTCTAATTTGCAGCCTTAGTTTCCTAATTTTCACTCCATATTCTTCTTCAATTTTTTATCATCGATCTTCAAGATTTTGGTTGATTTCCATCCTTTAATTTCCTCATCCCTTACCAATTTGGAGTTGATCTCTTGCCTTGAATTGCCTATAGAATTTGGCAAAGATTTGGGGCTGCTGAGATTATGGACTAGGAGAAGGGTGGAAATTTGGGATTTTTAGGATTATGAATCCTGAGACCAGGTCGAAAACAGAAATATTCTCAAGATTATACTTAAGGAAAAAGTTTCAATCAAACATGCTTCTTACTCCCTCAACCAAAACCCAATTTTTTGCTTAGTCATTTTGCATGGAAATTAGACCCTTCCGTGATCATCCTTACCTCTATTTTAGTGAAATTCACCCCTAATCTGAATGCTAAAATTCTTTTTCCAACTTTCCATATTCGGATTTTGCCCGTTCTCATCTCAATTTTCACGCCTTGTTCATAATCCTTGAATTTCATATTTCCTCCTTTAGTTCATTTGTTCCTATCTTGACCCTAAATCGGATTTGAACTCTATGAATATCAAAACTTACCTAAGATTTGTTCTTCACTCTCCATATCAATACCATTTGAATTTGTTCCTCATCACAACCCTCGTGGCCATCGCCCTTGATGGTGCCTCTCATTTTTCTACTTCATAATCTCTCTACCATCTGGTCAAGGTGAAATCCTCGGTTTCTCAACTAGACTCTTGGCTCCTAATTGGGTAAAGTTGCTCAAACTCATCCCTTAGATTTGGAGACTTGAAAATTGCAACCACCTAAGACCACTACTCCTACTACTAATCAAAAAGAGGGGGTCCCCATTTGCAATGGGGTGATGGTCTGAAAACCTTACAACGCTATCCTTTGCATACAATTTCAGAATTAATCATTTTGTTCAATCTAGGGCATCGAAGGACAAAAACCCTTGGTGTGTTCAAATTCAAGAGTACCAAAACCCTCTTAGAATTCATTATTTTGGATCAAGAACAAAAACCTTTATTTCCAATTTAGGTTATTGTAGATTTTCAATGTTTTCAGCATATTATAGTGATCACCTAATGTGATTTACAAGAAAACATCTTCATATTGTTAATAAGGAAAGATTGAAGCAATTTCAAAAGAGTTTCCAAGATTTTTGGGTGATTTCACAACTATGAAATATACCGATCTAGGATTTTGTTTTAAATCTGATTTGGGTTTTCAATTTTTGCCATGTTTTGCTTCATGTCATCACAAATAACATGCAAAGGAGACGATATAGATTTCCAAGGAAACAAGTGATTACAAACAAAATCTATTGATAATTATTCTAATATAAAACATGCATGGCAGTTATATCAAATATATTTTTGTAACAATTCTGGAACATGCATAAATTTTCCTCCAAAAATCTATTTAAAAGGATGCAAATCTGCTCAATGATGAACCTTGAGTGAGCCCGCCTCTCAAATAGTGTTGGGTTTACATCCAATCTACGAATATCCAAGGGCTTCCATCCTCAGATGTGGGTGCTACTGTCAAACCAGCAACAATGGAGAAATTATCAAGTATCAAATCAACATATCATAATACAATGAAACTCCAAAACCCAATCGAACCTTTTATAAAAATCCCCAGCCAAAAAACGATCGATTTTTTTCTCCTAATTCTTCCATTTAGCAACTTAGGCAAATAATAATATTTGTCCCACATTTAATAATCCACCCCCATGGCCTAGGAAAGACTTAAGTCATAACTTAAGTTGGCCCCCTTTTACTAATTGCCAAAGAATAATTAAAAATTCATATTAGCAATAACTATAGCTTTTTCCTCTTTTTAGTTAATTAAACAACCCCCTTTATTAACTTAATGCTTTTGCCTATGGGGAGAATAGATAATAGGCTAGCATCAGTCTTTATAAATTTAGTGACGTGCTAGGCAAAAAGGGGACATTACAAACTATGAGAGCAGAATTGAGTAATGAAATGTCATTTATGCTGGTGGTCAAATTAAGGAAGGAGAATTCAGCAACTTTATGATTAATCCAAGATTTCAGAACTGTGAAAATCATACCAACCAATCACATTCAGCAAGGAGGTGTCAAATAG
Organism: Chamaecyparis obtusa; assembly: GCA_027943335.1. Classification (NCBI taxonomy): domain Eukaryota; kingdom Viridiplantae; phylum Streptophyta; class Pinopsida; order Cupressales; family Cupressaceae; genus Chamaecyparis; species Chamaecyparis obtusa. Next base: position 863,370 of record BSBK01002108.1, read on the forward strand.
GGAGATTACACCTAGATCGATTAGATATGAGAAAAATTAAGTCTTTTGTACGCTTTTCCAAGTGGAAGTACAACCTATCAGTCAGCACCATATAGTTCAGGGGACTTTGCAATGCAAAAATGACACTTTGAGGGCTTCAGCAATGGCCAAGAATAATTTATGAATTTTCCCTAGTAAACGTCCAACAATAGTGGCATTTTCAGCCCTCCATACAGCTGCAAAACCTTCACCATACCAGCCATACAGATTCAACAGTGAGTGAAAATTTATAAGATTTTGAAATTTTCATTTTGGCACTGTAAATGGCTATTATCAATTTTCTCAAATAAAAGTTTCAAGCTATTTTCTACCTACCTAGGGTTTATACTGCTTTTGTTTATTTCAATATTATAAAATTATAAATTACATTTCCAAAATTAAATATTGGCTAGAATATTCAAGCTTCAAGAAGCAATCAGAAATAAAAATCAGGGTTTGTCACAAATCTATTTGGGGACATTACACAAAGACCTACTATCATAAGTTGTTAGGTGTGATGCCCAAGATCTTCCATGAATCAGAAGGTTGACTTTAACCTGAGATTGGGAGCTGATTTATTTTAGAGAGTAATGCCCAAGAGTCTTCAATGGTTGAAGATATGAGGACCTATAAGAAGTTGTAGGGTGGGTACCTTGATTACTCTAGTGACTATAGTGTTGATCTACACCCACAATAAGTAGCTGATCTGATTTAATTTCCACTGATTTGTTCAATTTGAACATGTTCCAATAGGTGCAAACCTAACTAGTCTTGGTACCAGAGAGTGCGAACAACCTAGCAGGTACATCAAATCTTACTCCTTGGAAGTGTAGGTTGTATATTTTGCTGGTAAATGTAAATCTTTGGGTCTTAGTAGAAAACCATGTTGACAACTCCAACTAATCCTGCTCAATTGGTTGATCATAACAAGAAGATGGCCAAGCAAAGTGTATCATCATAGATTTTTTGAAGGATCATTAAGTTCCTCACATTGCTGAAATGGAATTAGCAAAGGAGATCTACAATGCCTTGACCACTCTTTATCAAAGTGAAAATTTCCTAGAAGACATTGCTAAATGACAAACTTAATGACACACATGAGTGGCATAGATGCAATAGCCACCTACTTGATGAAGATTAAAAAACTTGAAGTATTGTAGTTACCAACAACCTTAAATGGGTTCTCTCTATCTTGAGTCATTTGTTCAAGGTGTCTGTGCCCATCAGAAGCTTCCCACATTTGAGAAGTTTTAGGATAATGTCAATCAAGAGGAGAGTAGACTGGAGAATGTTCCCGCTAGAATATAAGAGAATTGAACCATTGCTCTTATTGGGAAAATGAGAGGTGGTAAGAAAGGAGGATTTGGGAAGGGTAATAAAGACAAGGATGAAGAATCGAATTCTTTAGATCAAGGTAACAAAAAATTGAGTCCCATGAAGAGTTTCAAGTGCCACAAGATGGGCCACTATGTATCTCAATGTCTTGAGAAGAAGAAAGTCATGCCACAACAGCAGGAATTTGTAAGGAGCACAAAAATTCAGCTGAAGAAAGTCATGCCACAACAGCAGGAATTTGTAAGGAGCACAAAAATTTCAGCTGAAGCAGATTAGTTAGCATCTAGACTTGAAACAATTTCCTATAGTATTGTTCCTACCCTCTTAACACTATTTTTTATTGAGAGTCGCATGTGCATGGCAAAGCATATAGACACATGACCTTCCATAAGGCATTCCGCAGACCTGAACAATGAAAAGATGGCATATATGTGGTGTTGGATATAGGCACATTATACTTACATGGAACCATCATGGGAAATGCAGAGTGAAATGGAATTCTATTTCACAGGTTTAAAAGAAGAAGAAATAATGAATTAATAAACACTAAAAGACTCATGAAAACATGGGAAAAAAACTACCAATGTTATTCATGCCAAATAGAGTGTAGAAAGAGAGACAAAGTCCAAATTTCAGTTATAAGACATAAATAAAGGTTCAATGATTTCAATTACTCTTGATTTCTCATTATCAATTTTCCAATCAAAGTACAGTACATTTTGGCATACACTCATTACTCATACATCATATACAAAACAAAAATGGAGAATACAAAATTCAAAATTCAAATAGCCTCTTAGGCAACCATGACTAGATATGTGAAGTAGAAATCAGAGCCCTTGCCTTTACAACCAATAGCAACACATGAGCACACTGCTATGTTACCCAGGGACGCGTTTCTGGCCCTAGCCCCGGGTTTCAGAAACCGTCCCTGTTTCAGGGACTTGGGAACAAACGGAAACATTTCCAAGCCCTCCCCACCCAGGTAGGAAAATCAGAAACCAGTCCCCAAAACTTTGGAAAGGGTCAACGCGTTTCCAGCTGGCGTTGACCGTCCCAAGGACTGCATAGTCGTTTCCCATCCGTCCTGGGGACTGCTTGAAGTTTCCAATTTCAAAATAAAATTTAATTCAAAAAAACATTAATAAATGGTGATTTTTTGCCCATTCATGGGCCCCACGCGTTGGAAGTCATTAAAATAATAAAATAAGTTATGTTTAACATAGCATATGTTGAAAGTTTTTTTTTTTTGGAAGTCATTACAAACTTATCATCCAACTATGATTGAAAATTCAAACTTCTGTTCTACAAACCAGACCTGAAAATGATTGCAAATTAGACTTTTGCTTGATATTCACATCGCAGACCTGGAAATGATTGTCGCAGGGTTGAGGAATACTCAAATCGTTTCCAGTTTTGATAATGCTCTGATAGCAGCAATAAGTGCCCATAAATATACTGTTGTAGCTGATTACTGCCCAAACAAGATGGTTGCTACCTGTCTAGGAACGATTTGGCACAATAAATTCAACTCTTCTCCAAAAACCACAAGCAAGGGCTCTAAAGTCTAAACATATCGCCCAGCTATGGCAGATTGATTTGTTCAATACCCAGAAGTAGATTCATTCTCTCATTTGATTCATTTGATCTCATCCTATGTTCCTATTGTTAGATTTTAGTATTCTTAGATGATGATTCAATTTGATGCTATTTTCTATGTTGATTTGATGAATGGAATTAATAATTTTAAACTATGTTGCTATGATGAATGTGGCAATGTTATGTAATTCTGAAATTCATGAACATATTTGAATATATATATATATATATATATATATATAGCCATCCCCTACCGTCCCCTGTTCCGGCCAAAACAAATGTCCCAAAAAACCATTTCCCCGTCCCCCTGTCCCAAAAACTCAAGGTAACATAGGAGCACAGTCACAGTCGTCCAAAACCTCATTCAAGATTTTATAGGAAAGACTCACTACCAATGTGAGAAAACCACAACTTTTTCAATTATACATGTTTTAAACACATTTTTCAAAAACAAAATATATTTTTTCCTAGATTGACCAATTTATTGACAAACCCATGCAATCAAGTCAAACTAACATGCCACAAGTCTCGAGTACATTTTAAATGCAAGTACTTGCATATTTTTCCCATGTTCTATTACCATGGTTTTGAGCAATAATGTGACTTGTCCAAATATCAGGCTGACCTTTGTCCCCCACAAACCTTTAAGTAATGTCATTGAGCTAGATGATGTCTTGTATGGTCCTAATTTGACAAAGAGCCTTCTTTCAATTTCTCGAATGACACATCTACAACATATCATTGAGTTTTATGGTCAACAAGTGACTATTAAAAATGCAATCTTGACCCTAGACGATTTTTAGCCAAAGGAATTTGATATGGTAGCTTACTCAAGCTACTTTTTAATCTAGTCAAGCAACTATGGCATGATGTCATGATGACATGATCGAGGGCCTCCTATCTTTGGAGACAATTTCTAAACAAGGTGTGGGACCATTAATTGATCAAATGCATGCAATTCAGCAATTGACAAGAGCATAGAAGAGAACTAGGAGAAATTTATTGCCTAGGGATTCTCTCAAAAGAGTGATGACCTTGATGAGACTCTTACTCAAGTAGCCAAACAATTCTTTGTAATGTCCTCTTTTTGTACATGCCCTAGTTTTTGCCCAAAATCACAAACTCCAAGTAGAACAAGAAGTAGAATAGAGTTAGTAACATCATGTACCTAGTTGAGATCCTACAAAATGTTAGGAAATCATTGAAACATAATCCACAAAATAGATTTTCCTTATTACAAAATATAGATCATTAACTAGGGTTAGGAACATTAGATTAACCACAAGGTATATTTAACTTTTTGATGGAATCCGACCAAAAGAGAGGTAGGATAAGGGGTATATTAGGGTGTCTTGTAAATCCTCTACCCTAGGCCCAAGGGCCAATTACAATCCATCTTGCCCTCGTGGTTGTTGTCATCCACATGAGGGGGTATACCTAGTGAGGTGTCCACAATCCCTTTGAAATATCCTTACTTAAGATTTTTGTCAATAGCATGCAAAAATATACAGTTAAACCCAAAAGAAAATTCATTCATGATGATCCTCAACCAAAAACTTCAACTAATGTTTTAATTTCAAACAATGGATACAAAGCATACCCAACCCACATAGGAGAGATATGCAATATTTATTGGTTTACGGTTTACATACCCGACCTTAATACAAACAAAGCTATGGTGGCCTTATAACCAAACATTCAAGGTAGTTTTATCGCTGGTAATATTCAATTCTAGGATACTTTTTCCTGTCATAGATTGTTGTTACACTTCTAGATTGAGTCATTGTATTTAGCTGATGATAGATGACTACTTTGCCGCTTCATCCTGGCTTGAATCCTAACATATGCGCCTGGAAGTATTGTTTCTATATACGGTTGGTGGTGTTTTCTTCCTTCTAAATATGAAACGGTAGAACATGTAAGCTGAGTACAAATATTTTAATTCAGGTTTGCATCCAGTGCACAAACTCTAGGGGTTTCATCCCAAGCCAAGTTGTAGAGAGAAATAACAAAATAGTCAAAAGTATAGAATAATGAATCTCTTCTAATTGCCCTCAATCCCCTTTATAAAGACTCCTTCCAAAAAGCAACAAACTCCTCCATAAATCCTAACTTTTAGGTGACTTGACTTAAGCATTAAGTTTACCATTTATTAGAAATCCCTCCAAGATTATGTCACCAATAAAATTCATTTATAACTTAAGGTGGCCCCATTAATGACTAAAAAATAGGAACTTAAGGTGTGGCCCCATAATGAATAATTAAAATGATATTTTTTGGGACTTTAGCTTTTTGGCCTTTTAATTAATTGATACTTTACACCCTTTATTAAATCCCTTGGCTCCATATTGGGAACATTACAAATCTTCCCACCCCGAGATTGCTTGACCCAAGCAATCACCAAAATCAAATTTGATTAGGATCAATTACACTATTTAATTCCTAGATCCCAAGGAAATCTTGGTGTATCTTCTTCGAATCTCCATTGCTTTAAACTGATGTAAACATGATGAGACTCAAGACTATGAAGCACACTATCATAATCCCAATGTAGAAGTGCCTCGAACCAAACCACACACCACAAAAACCTGTAAGTACTCTTCTGGGCAAAGAATTGATCAACAAAAGTACAAAACCACTACTTGGGTCCCACACCATAATATGAAACATGTCGTACAGGGTAAAGAAGTAGTAACTCATCAAGTCACCCAAATTTGGCCAAACATCTGTTGTCCATAAAAACAAACCATCATGAGAATGATCAAATACCTCAACTGGAAATTTTGATTAAGCAACTCATGTCTCACATCATCAAATGAATGGTGAACATCACAAACATGTTGAAGATTGATCTTGGCTTGTTGAGCCAATAACTTGGCTTGCCTTGCCCTTTCTAGCCAATCATCATTCATCACTTGGTACTGAGTTATATTAGCTGCTCCAAAGTGTCTAAACCCAGTCCTTGGTAGCAAATCTTCAGTACAAACAAGGACTTTTTTCTGGTAAACTTCATGCTCAACCTTTATATCTTTAATGCCAATGCTAGAGGTCTCTTAGATTTATATCTTGAATACCACTGAAGAAATGCACCACGCATGTCGATACTAGGATCCCAAATCTTTGCACTGTCATATCCATCCATCATGTCAATATTTATGTTGCTGCTGTGAACCTCTACATCATCTAACCAGCTGAGAACTTCACCCCAAATGATTCCACAATTACTACCAACAACCAATGTTGTTAGGAATTCATGAATGAACCAATCTTCAGCAGGGAAAATGTGTTGAATACTTCTCCAAGATCTCCAAACAGTTGTGGTAACTTTATCTATATTTCCACAAATTAGTGTGCCTTCATTAAAGGTTGCTATGTAAATGTTTTGTTTAGCCATGCAACCAACAAAGTCCCTTAACTTTTGATCCTCATAGCCCAATGTAATATCTAAAAATACTAGATCTCCAATTAATAAGTACATCGTTGCTCTATCATATGAAAGGGGTGACAAGTCCATTGATGAATGGGAGATGTTTCTATTTCTCAACAAAGACAGGCTTTTTGTGGCCGGTCCACTATGTACGCCACCAAATATCTCATCAACTCTAAGTAGGGAAGGATCAACTTCACACTTGATCATCCCAACTTGAATGTTCCCAACCCAAGGTTCAAAGTTTGACTCACGAGATGAAAGAGAATTGTTGATCAAGCTTAGAAAATCAGAATTATACTCATACCTCTTCAAGATATCTTTGATGTCCTCTTCTTCCCTCAGAACTTCCCTCGGAAGAATTAAAGATCTAAGATCTGATTCCCTGTGTTCACTTGTGTGATCTAGCTGACTGCATCACTCTTTGACCCTTAGAAGATGTTGTCTTTCTTGGCTAGCAAGCTTCTTTGCTTGGGTAGCTCTATGTAGTCAATCTCCATTCAAACTTGACAATTTTTTATCAGCTACTCCAAAGTACACAAAATCAGACTTATGGTGGGATGTATCATCCACATCATCATGTCTCATGCTTGTACATTGTGTACAATCAATGGTAGGTTGCATATCATTGACTTTATCTTGGCCAAAGACCACAATATCTTGAGAAAGATAGGCTGCATCACTACTGTTATCAAATTCAGAATCACTGTCATACTGTGGTGTCAAATCTGCAACAAGCTCTAATCTCTAATGCTGAAAGTCTATGCTGCCTTACCATTCCAAAACTATATTTCCAATGTGCTCTTTGCCTCCAACCACAACCATGGTGAAATCATCATGACAAACCAAACATTATCATATTGTAAAACCCTATGGTTAGGCAATCTTCTAGTCCCTACAATCAGCTCTCTAAAGCAAAATATTTTTTGTGACTTCAACAAGAAATCCTCCATTGCAAGCATACGAATGAGACAAGTGAAATCTACCTCACTACATGACCATATATTATCACAAGGTGATTTCTTACCAATGAATTGTAGAGTTGTCTTGTGCGAGGGAATATAGATGGAATCCACATCCCCATGTAGTTGATCAATCAAAGTAGAGTTTACAAACTCTGTGGAAGCATCTTCCTCTACCTCATGGCTGCCATGAAAACCCATGCATTCCTCAATTGAGGCTGTAATTGTTGCTTATTGCTCATTCATATCCTCTTGAACTTGTCCTTCTTTTGTCTCTGATTGAGATTCTAATTCAAAATTCATTTCTTCTTCTCTTTTTCTTATGTAATATCTATCAAATGATTCAGTAGCCTTGACCCTCCTCAGGTTCACTTAATATTCATAAAAAATTATGATAACCTCCTCATTCATAGGAATAGCCAACCTTGACGAATTTTGATATTCCTAAAATGTTAGAGGATTCTTCCTCTTTTAATATATGTTATACCACTTAGCAATTTTAGTGGCAGAAATTTCATTTTTCAGTTCTTCCATTTTTGTTTCCATTGGGTTGCTTCCAATCCCTTCCACTTGCAATCCAGAATGACTTCTAGTATTATATCTGTGTAGTTCAAACCCTCTAAACTGCATAGAACCACTTTATATTGACATGCATGGATTAGGAGAAAAAAGCAACCATGATTTCTGACATGCAATGAATTAAGATGACACAACTGAAAAAGATGACATACAGCTGAAAATCTTGATGTGCAACTGAAAATCATTGACATGCAACTGAAAAAGTTGACATGCAATAGAAACCCTCACAGGCTGGCAGCGTCTGTGCTCTGATACCACTGAAATATCTTTACTTAAGATTTTTGTCAATAACAGGCAAAAATATACAGTTAAAGCCCAAAGACAATTTATTCATGATGATCCTGAACCAAAAACTTCAACTAATGTTTTAATTTCAAACAATGGATACAAAGCGTACCCAACCCACACGGGAGAGATATGCAGTAATTATTGGTATACATACCCGACCTTAATACAAACAAAGCTATGATGGTCTTATAACCAAACATTCAAGGTAGTTTTATCACTGGTAATATTCAATTATGGGCTTTTTTTCCTGTCACAGATTGTTGTTACACTTCTAGACTAAGTCGTTGCATTTAGTTGATGATAGATGACTACTTTGCCGCTTCAACCTTGCTTGAATCCTAACATATGCGTTTGGAAGTATTGTTACTATATACGACTGGTGGTGTTTTCTTCCTTCTGAATATGAAACGGTAGAACATGTAAGCTGAGTACAAATATTCTAACCTGGGTTTGCATCTAGTGCAGAAACTCTAGGGGTTTCATCCTAAAAGCCAAGTTGTAGAGATAAATAACAAGATAATCAAAAGTATAGAATAATGAATCTCTTCTAATTGCCCTCAATCCCCTTTATAAAGACTCTCCTTCCAAAAAGCAACAAACTCCTCCATAAATTGTGACTTTTAGGTGACTTAATTTACACATTAAGTTTACCATTTATTACAAATCCCTCCAAGATTAAGTCACCGAGAAAATTCATTTATAACTTAGAGTGGTCCCATCAATGACTAAAAATTAGGAACTTAAGGTGTGGCCCCATAAATGAGTAATTAAAATAATATTTGTTGGGACTTTAGCTTTTTGGCCTCTTAATTAATTAATAATTTAATACTTTACACCCTTTATTAAATCCCTTGGCTCCATTTTGGGGACATTACACAATTAACCCTCTACAATAGACCCAAGAGCCAATTATTGTCCCTCTTGAGTCCTTGACCTCATGCAACTCTTTCCATCCAGATGAGGGGATGTATCTAGTGAGAGATCCATAAACCATTAACCCTCTACTTTAGACACAAGAGCCGATTATTATCCCTCTTGGCCTCGTGTGGCCCTTGCCATCCAAATGAGCGGGTGTATCTAATGAGAGATCCATAATCCATTAAGCCTCTAAATTAGATCCAAGAGTCGATTATTAGTCCTCTTGGCCTCTTGTGTCTCTTGTCATCCAAATGAGGTGTATCTAATGAGAGAGCCATAATCCACTAATCCTCTAACTAAACCCAAGAGCAGATTATTATCCCTCTTGGCCTCATGTGACTCTTGCCATCCAGATGAGGGGGTGTATCTAGTGAGAGATCCATAATTCATTAACCCTCTACATTAGACCCAAGGGTCGATTATGGTCCCTTTCGGCCTCTTGTGGCTCTAGCCATCCAAATGAGGGGGTGTATCTAATGAGAGATTCATAATCCATTAATACTCTACATTAGACCCAAGAGCCAATTTTTATCCCTCCTGGCCTCATGTGGCTCTTACCATCCAGATGAGGGGGTGTATCTAATGAGATACATAATCCATTACCCTCTACACTAGACCAAAGAGCTGATTATTATCCCTCGTGGCCTGATGTGGCTCTTGCCATCCAAATGAGGGGGTGTAATCTAGTGAGAGATCCATAATCCATTGACACTCTACATTAGAACCAAGAGCCGATTAATATCCCTCTATGCGTCGTGTGGCTCTTTCCATCCAAATGAGGGGGTGTATCTAATGAGAGATCCATAATCCATTAATCCTCTATCTTATGCCCAAGAGCCAATAACCATACCTCTTGGCCTCATGTGGCTCTTGCCATCCATATGAGGAGGTGTACCTAGTAAGGAGTCCTTAGGAGAATAAATGAATAAATTAAGGATGCCTGATTACTGATGTTGGATGAACTGATCTGCTTATATGGATCAGTGCTTGTGATCCTTGGTTTGATACCTCCCTCCATGTAAGTCTTCTCCTTTATCTATCTTCACCTCTCTTTGAAGAGGGATGTATCTTAGAATAGAGATAACTCTTTGGATGGACATATCCTTTGTTAATGACCCCTTTTCATTATAATCATCCTTCTTCCATAACCACTGCACATTAAGCATATTAATTGCTGCACTTAATCACAGTATTTGCTTAATTACTTTCCTTGCTGCCTTCCTTTTTATCTCTGATAATTCTTATATCACGCTGTCTAAACCCTTATCCCTGTTTATCAAATTGACGTCATTGCTCTTACTGCTACTTATATCTGCTCTTATCTGGCATGTTGATTGGGTCAATCAACTCTTATATCTGCTGCTGTTTGATCATTCTATTCCTCTTTTTATCTGATTGGCCCTCTTCCTATATCCCACTGCTAATTGATTGCCTTCTCCCCTTTATATCTTCCAATGTGAGGGAAAGTCGTGCCTCTTCATCATGTGTGCCCATTTGTAATGGTCACAACCTTTCACAATTACCACCCTTCAAAAGAGTCACAACCCTTCATCATTTCCGTCCTTCAAGAGAGTCACAACCTTTCACAATTATCACACTTCAAAAGATTCTCAACCCTTCATCATTTCTGCCCTTCTAGAGAGTCACAACCTTTCATAATTATCACCGTTTGGAAGAGTCACAACCCTTCATCATTTTTGCCCTTCATCCTTGCTGCCCTTTGAAAGAGTCCCTTCCTTAATTTCTTCTCAGTTTTTTCTTCTACCTATGCTCCCTTCTTTCTTCCTTCTCCATAAACACTTTCAAATGAGCTCTCCTCCCTTCTATATCTTAATTAACTTAGTAATTAGTAGTTATATTTTATTATTATTTATTTATTTATTTTTATATTTTAAGTTTATTACTATTATTCGTTATTAAATATTATTTCAGAAAGAGGACATTACATTCTCTAAAAAAGAGGGACTTGATTTTGTTGAGGTTTTACTTCAAATGATCATGTTGCAAAAATTTTGACAAAACTCTTTTCCAAAGGAAAGTTCAACTTTCAATTACCAAGCAAGATGTTGAGTAGAAAATGCATTCCCAAAAAAGGACTGTCAGGAAAATTTGTAATGGTCACTCAGTAGTTGTTTTGGGCATAGATGCAACAATTAGAAAAATTCCATTTTGCACTAGGAATATAGGATGAGGTCAAAAAAGGACAAGGGTGTTCAATTTATAGCAGATTGAAATAGCACAATATACAAAATAGATAACACATAACACAAATGTTACCCTGGGAAAACCCTCCAACTTGAGGGGAAAAACCCAGCCACACCATAAAATCACTTTTAATGAATAATAATAAGAGTCTGATTCTTACAATCCTCACAATAAACTGAATCTACAGAAACAATGGAATATAAACACCTTATACGCTAGTCACCATCAGAAATGTCTGAGACAATAAAGACATACCCAAATAGAAGATCTCTGAAAACAACAACCAAAAATCCTGATTACATACGATCGGCTAAAACAAAATGTGCCTTTCAGAATATACAATATGCTTGTGCGAAAGGCAGAACCAAAACTGCCGAAAGCTGAAGAGGGTGACTCTTCTACCGTTACTCACGAACTGACACCCAGCTGTAGAGTCAACCGTTACTTATGAAATGGCACCAAGCCCAGCGACGCCGCTCCAATTGACGCCAACACACAAACTCATAGACATCAGGTAACCGTCCATGTCATGATGACCGCTACAAGTTAAGAGAGATCCGACAGGCTAACATGATGAATCGACGTCAGAGAATATAAAATAATACTTAATGAAGAAATAGCAGCAGAACACATCATGAAGAGAGGATGATCAGAATCATATCACAGAGAATACTGTCGCAGGTATGAAAGATATCTCCTCGCGCTACATATCATCAACAAAGGGGATGTGTTTCTAAAACAAATCTTTCAGGAGGCTATTTTTTAGAAGATGGTAAAAATGACCATTTAAAAATAGGAAATTTTGAAAAATATAGAAGGTTTCACAGATTCGCATGATGACATGGATAGGGAATGTAATAATAACCCAAAAGAAAAATAGGAAATTTTGAAAAATATAGGAGATTGCAATCTCTTTTACAACAGTCTCTCAATACTTATGCATATAATTTTCTGACTTATGAATAGTTTGAAAGATTATAATATCTGCAGACTTTGATCCATGCTCAAGTATATTCTTTGCAAAACTCGTGCATTCATTTGATACCATAATGATAAACAAACCAATGTAATCTTATTGTTGTTTGTAAAGCTAAACACAGTATGCTTGAATTTCAGAAATGAAATTCAGAGAACATATAATTTGTTACCTTTAACAGTGACATATCTTCAGATTGTACCGCAAGTAACCTCTTATTCCCGCCATAGAAATGAAAGGGAAATCCCGAGGAAATTATAGGAATTGTGCCAAGAAAAAACCCTCGATTCTAATCTTCAACTGGTTTCGCACTATTGAAGGCTCCTCCCCCATGAATATGAATAGAAATGTCCGCACCACATAAAGATAAACCTCTTTGTTCACAGTGAATAAATATTTTTGGCCTGAGAATATAGGCCCTGTTTGGTTAGTGGAATTGGGACGGAATTGGTTGCTGAACTTTCAAATTTATTGTTTTTTTTGTCAAATTCATCGTTTGGGATGCTAAACTCTAATTCAGTTTGGGAAATCAAAATTCAATTTAGGCACCAAAATAGGGAGGTATTATCTTCCCATGCGATAGGTGAAATTTGAAATCATCTTTTTGGTTTTGGGTTTTTGTGAACCCTATTTAATTGGTCGTCGGGTCTGTGAATCTTCTTGCATTGCGATTTTGAGGTTTGTAAAAAAGTCAGGATTTTGGAAGTCGTCAGTATTATACTTCATAGCCACGTGAAGAAGCTTGTTGGTGGTGGGCATGGAAAACAAACCCACCTGATGTTGTTCGCTTACTAGGATTACAAACTTCATCTACACTCATGAAGGAGAAACTAATCGAGTTTGTTTAGCAATGTGGGACCTTTCTCTTCCGCATGTGTGAGCTTTTAAAGATAGGTCGTGGCCCTAAATAAAAGGGAAACATTTTTCTTAGAAAGACAAGGAGTGGCAATAAGAAGACTCCTTGGGCAATCATGAGGCGGATGTGGGCAATTTCCAAGGCGTTTGGACGGGTGAAGGGCTGTAGGAAGCACTAGTAAATCTTATTTGGGTGTAGACTGCATTTTGGAGGCTATTGAAGATTAATGTGTTGTTGTTATGTATTCTAGGTTGATGATTGGAATTGTTGTTGTTTATTTCAAACTGTTATTTGTAATAAAAAGGTCTGAAAATTATATCTCGCTCTTTTCAACTTTACCAATTGATGCAAAATAAGAAAGTCTCTTGTTTTAGTATATGTATGTGAAGAGATTAAGTTTATTATTCTCAATTAATGCATGTTCTCTTATTTCTGCATAAACCCCATATGCTCTTAAACCACAGCCCAAGAGCTTGAAAACAATGCACCCAAACTTTCAAGCAAATCTCAGAGGGAAATTGAAATTTCCTTGGAAAAATTAAAGCAGGGATTTACATCCTACATAGCATGAAGGTTTTTCCATTAGTCATGAACGGTTTGCCGAGTATCAAATATTTTTCTCTTGTACATTATGTTGTCAAAATGAAAAGGCCAAAAGCCTTGTCAAACCCTAACATTGATTAAAACCCTATAAAATTATTACTAAGCATAGCAGGACTTTTGTAAAACTACCAAGAGGCATGTAACCCACGAGGAGGACTCTCACAGACCTTGGATATGTTTGATGCGATGGGCATGGTCAAGAATTCAAAGAATAGAAAAGCCAAAAGATGACCTTAAATCTTGACTTTGTAGCTCGGTAGGCATAAGTCCAGTCTCTATCAAGTAAATGAGGGTTTATGAATCTAGTGTGCAGGTCCTTCAAGCATTTGTCAGTGCTAACATTTGAGCCCATGTTAGAATTTGTGATGAAACGAATTCCTCTTTATGGAAAATGTTTGTCCTTTTTATTTCTATGTAGAAATACCTCCCTTGGTTTCTCTTTACTATGTCTTATTTAAAACCAATGATAATGTTATTGGCACCAACATAGGTTTGGTCTACACTAATATGTTTAAAGCACAAGTAGATGCCTCTTCTTTTCTTTAGAAGCCCTCAATTTTAGGTCATTAGGTGTAATGACAACTAGAGTTGGTTGGGCCTCTAAGGAAAACCTACCCATGCAGACCCATGTCAAGCCTTAGGGTATTCATATGAAAGTACAATTATGACCAATTCTGCTAAGGACTTGTGAAATGTTGAAATCTTCATGATGAATGAATGAGGCTTGTATGTTGTTGTTTCTTCTACCAAAGGTGTCAAACTGTGATTTAAACATGAACATAGTTGTCTATTGTGTATATGTTCCTACAAATCTGTGTGTACATGAAGGATCATTGGAGCACTATTAAGGCCTTTCACATGAGATGAAAGGAAGTCATAGATATGAATGTAAGATGGAAGAGTAGTGAAAATGTTGACAAAGTATGGACAGGTCTTTAGCCATAAAAAACCTATGTCATCAACAAGTCAAGCAAGCCATCACTGCCTTGAGGGATTACAGTCATGCGTTAGAAATAGAACAATCATGATTACAGAAGTCTGTGTACAATGAGTTAGTTGTGAGATGTTTCCTTAAATTGGTCCTTATTATATAATGATATGAGGTTAAGTCCTGTCAGGTGTTATTATCTATGTCAAGGGATGCATAATAAGTTCTCTCAAACCATATACAATAGTAAAGACCTTCACATGCATTGACACAAATGAACATGAAAAAAGTGAAGAATGTATGTAGCACAACGCCAAGTACGAAGGTTGTTAGGTTAAACATAAAAGTGTTAAGCACCACAAAGTTTTACAGAGCTATCAAAGGTTTATGACATAGTGAGAGGAGATTACATAGGCCTAATGCACAGTCTAAAACAATGGCTACATGCAGAGTTGATGGAATGATTTAAGGACAAATATATGAAGTTTATAAAGGTGTGTAAGAACCTATTTTGTTGTTGAAATCATGCTAGAAGTAGTTCATATGGCTGAGACAATCATTGAGGCCTGCTATAACATTTTTGAGTTGGCAGTACCCTTGAAGAGAGTCAAAGGTTATCAAATGTAACGCTCCCTTCTCGGGACAATTATGGCTTTTTCCCTAAAACAGTAATTCCTACTTAGAGTAATAACTGCATTATATCACAAATACAAAGTTATATAAAATGATGAGATTTTATTTTAATATCCAACTTAATAATTGTATGAATAATTTTGAAAGGAGAACTCGTCTTGATTTTCTGATATGTCATTGTTGATTGCAGATCTCTTAATACTGACTTGTTTTTTTCTTTCTTGATATTTTATGATTATTTCATGCCCTCCTCAAATGAAGATCTTCTCTTTTTATATCCCCCTTTGTGTAGGGAGTCACACCCTTTCATTACTAATGCCCTTTTGAAAAGGTTACATCCCTTCATTATGATCGTCACTTTATAAACAATTATTAATTATTCACCATCGTTGCACCTTATTTACAATTTAATCAGCCAGAATAATAATTTTTGCTTAATTGATAATGAGATTCAGCTCGCTTTATCAATAATGAGATAGTTGCACTAGCCTTTTATAATTGTAGCCTATCCTATCTCCCTTCATGTTTGCAATTGGCATATTATTTATATGCCTTTTGTCTTTGAAATGATAGCAAAGTCGGCTAGCCTAGGGTTTACTTTTTATTGTATATTTCATAGTACAAAGATGAATCATGTAATATCCCTGATGGATATTTTTCCCAATATTTCTCACAGACGCCTCATAAATTTAATAATGGCATGCAATGAAATATCGATTCAACAAAAATAAACTAGCAATATACTCCAATAAGTCCTCAGAAATTGTTATTGCATTATATGTAACAAAAATACAACAACAATGAAATTACAAAATAATCCAATCTGAAATACAGTATGCAATAGTGAGATCGTATAATATGAACCTGGAAGTGCAATGGTGAACTCTGTTGTGAATCCACCTCAGAGATGAACTGGGTTTCCATCCAATCCACCGAGAAAGCCTGGAGGTTTTTGTCCTCAGGTTTCAGAATCGAAAGATGGAAGCTTCATGGATTCTCCAAGAGAAGATAAATTCATAAAACTAGGCATATCCAAATGAGCCTCCATTTCCTCCTTAAACAAGTTGTGACTCTTCAATTTCCCTTTCTATGTCCTTTCATATTCCCACTTTGTGTCTCAATTTAACCATTGTAAATTAATAAGCCCATATAATAGTAAAGTGGTAAAATAATAGATCATGAAATCTTTTGGCATTAAAATGGATGATCAAATGAACTCGAAAGATGACTGTTAGAATATTTAAGATTGTCATTGGATAAGTATAAAGCAAACATCAATCCCACCAGTAAATCGGTAGACCACTCTTACTCCTAAATAGGCATTGGTAGACCAAACAGAGTATAGGTACCGGTAGACCAAGCAAAAAAGGAGATGAACCGGGTATAAAAGTCTTATAGTACATACAAGAGATGAATCGGGTATAAGAGTCTCATTTACATACATGGATTATATGGACAACAGTGTATGATATTGATATCGGTCAACAACATGTCAATCTGCACCGGTATATGCGGAGCTATTTGAGTTAAAACCGGATTTTGCGGAGCATCCACCATTTAGAACTGAAGTTAGCTTTTTAATAGGAGTTAGTTTTATTTCTACGCGGATGTTTCAAAGTAAACTTAAGATCATCTCACAAAGCTTTTTGTTGCATGATTTATGGATGAGTTTATAGCCTGGCAGTTCTATTAGTTAGGTTTTTATTAAGATTTATTTCTTATAAATACAAGTCATAAGACGCAAGAAAATAGTTGTTGAATATTCAGAGCAAAAGAGAGATTTCTTCTGAGAGAGGTTACAATCACAAAAGGTGAAAGGCAAAAAGGTTCAATAGTTAGGCATAGTGAGAAAGATTAACAGGTATGATCTAATCAGACAAAGAGTGTCAATTAAGATCATTGCTTTTATACTATGAAAGCATATTGAAATCTCTCTATCAGGGTGAACCCTACTAGGTTCTTTGTATAAATCCTTTAACCGGGTAGCATCTTCATTGGTGTTGAAAGTCCTTTAACAAGGTGACTCCTAACAGAGTCAAGAACTTAACCGATCTTCTACCAAATCCCTCTACCGGGTTGATGCAGTCAAGGGATGGTGGATCCAATTAAGGACAGTCCAAACCTTGCAGCCAACAACCAACACATCGGAATACTCAACAACAACAATTGTTTCAAAGTAATTTTAATTAACATGCCCGGCTGTAAGGCCTTCTGAGTTAGGGCCAATTACAATAAAAAACAATTATGCAAGATCACAAGATCCAATACAACTCTAGCTAGTTCAGTTCTGAAAACTATCAGCAACTGATGGAAACCCTAAGGCAGATCTAAACATGAGCTCACAAGCCTCCAAGCAATCTCGTTGTCTCCAAGTGTGCAAACCACTAGCTCTGCAACTACAAACTATCAGATAACAATCTGATCTACAAGATCCCGTAGGATCTTTTCCACAACTTCACCAACTCCAGCTTTTCCAGCACATCCAAACTGATGTCTGTTCTTTTGTTTATGATCATGTTCTTAAACAACTACCCAAACACCCTTTAAATACTAATCATCAACCACAAGTCGGCTTCAAATAGCCTTACAAACATTTAATTCAACATGTCACCTTGTAACAACAACTACCAACAATAAATGCACCAAGTCGGCCCAACAAATCACACACAACTCCAGTCGGTAAACTAGAACTTCCGAGCAACAGTGAAATAATTGAGCATGCCAAGCATCGCCGAGCACCAGTGTCGACCGAGCACCATAGGCATCGTCGAGTAACACTTTCATTGAGCGCTAGAGATTACCGAGTTCCTTCAGCGACTGAGCTTCCTTCAATAACCGAGACCGTCGGTTAAGGCTACAACCGAGCAACATTGGCCAAATACCAAACCCCCATGCAGTTTCACCAAGGACCAAGAATGCCTCTGCATCAAACACCCCAGGTTTGAAAAGATGTTCATATGTGAGAAGAACATCTTCCAGGATTCAGCACATAAACCCTGAACTGGTTCTTCACATACAAGTCCTCCATCTTCTCACTTTGCATACTCTTCCACTTCAGCTTTCTTTGTCTTTTCAAGTCTTTTCTTGACAACACACAGGTCAGTTCTCCAAACTGATCAAACATTTTCTCTGGATCCACCAACTCAACTCAGCTACCAATACTCAGGCTTCTCCTACCGAGCGTTGTATCCTACAAGGGCATCAGGGAAAACTTTATGTCATCCTTCTCAACAATAAACACATTTTTCACACAATCATACATGGCTCTACAATCATATTGCCAAGGTCTATCGAGCAATATATCACAACTATTCATCTTCACAATATCACATAACACAAGATCCTTATACTGGTCAATCTGAACATCAACAAAGCATTGTTCTCTTACTTCCAAAGCATGATCATCTTGCAACCAGCCTATCCTATAAGGATGTGGATGTCTCATTCTATTCAAACCAAGTTTATGAACCATGTCCTCAGCAACAAGGTTATCAGTACTACCACTGTCAACAATTACATCACAAAGTTTACCTCCAAACTTGCATCGAGTCTTAAACAAGTTACTCCTCTAACAAGGTTCCTCCTTTGTACCGAGCAATGTTCACCGAAGTAGCAAGTTCTCTGATTCAGGTTCATTCTGAATGTTCTCATTCACCACAGCAGTTTGTCGGTCACCAAGCTTCTTCTATGTACACTCAAAAGAGTAGTGTCTTTCTTCTGCATCAGTCAGTTTATCCTTCACCGAGTGATCAATATTTTCCTTCCCTCGAGAGTTACCATGTTGTTTCCCCTTCAACTTATCTTCTGCCTTCAGAGCATACTGATAAGCATCTTCAACAGAATCAATCTTCAGCATATCAAGCTCATCCTGAATATTGAATCTCAGACCATTCACATACTGAGCTACCTTTTCCTTACCAAGTTCTTTGTGTCCAGACTGAATAGTAAGTTTTTAGAACTCCTTGGTATAATCTTCAATAGACAAATCCTTTTGTTTCAGATTCTGTAACTTCTTAAACAAGTCAAGCTCATAGTCAACCGGTATGAACTTAGCTTTCAATTTAGTCACCATCAACCTCCACCGATTGATCTTCATTTTACCTTCATCTTCTCTATCTCTTTGTAATTCTTTCCACCAAAGAGCAGCATGTCCTTTCAACTTAGTCTGTGCCAATCTCACCTGAAGAGGATCTTCAATTTCTTCCATCTCAAAGAAATCTTCAAGCTCACCAATCCAATCAATCAAGTTCTCAGGTTTCAAGGTACCAGAGAAAGTAGAAACTTCCATTCGGTACTATTACTTAATCGAGCTCCAAATCTATGCAACCGAGCAATTCTGTTTTCACCAGATCTGTCCCTCTAGTCATCACCACTAGATCCAATAGCTTCAAATTTTTCAGCAACTTCTTCATAACCATCCTCAGTACCAACATTCTGAGGTACACCAGTAACAACTCTCACGATCTTAGTGACCATGTCATTCTTCATCAGTTCCATCTGAGATCTGAAATTTGATTTCACCTTCTCTATAATCTGGGATTCCACAGTATCACAAAGATCAGCAATAACTCTAGGGTCCAATCTTCTCGGAGGCATCCTTAAAGATAAGAGAAAACCCTTTGCAACAAACCCTACACTGATCACCTTGTGACAATCTCCAAGTTGTATACAAGTCATATCGCAACCTACAACCTTGCACAAACAACTAGGGCAAGATTCCACAAGTTCAGTGCCACAAATCTGCAACTAAGATCATACGATCTCTTCGCCAACAAGATCAATTTTGCAGGACCAACCCTTACAAGATCAATCTTCACTCCACAAGATCAACTCTGCTCTAATACCACCTGACGCAGTCAAGGGATGGTGGATCCAATTAAGGACAGTCCAAACCTTCCAGCCAACAACCAACACAACGAAATACTCAACAACAACAATTTTTTCAAAGTAATTTTCATTAACATGCTCGACTGTAAGGCCTTCCAGGTTAGGGCCAATTACAATCAGAAATAATTCTGCAAGATCACAAGATCCAATACAACTCTAGCTAGTTCAGTTCTGAAAACTATCAGCAACTGATGGAAACCCTACGATAGATCTAAACTTGAGCTCGCAAGCCTCCAAGAAATCTCCTTGTCTCCAAGTGTACAAACCACTAGCTCTACAACTACAAACTATCAAATAACAATATGATCTACAAGATCTCGCAAGATCTTTTCCACAACTTCACCAACTCTAGCTTTTCCAGCACATCCAAACTGATGTATGTTCTTTTGTTTATGATCTCGTTCTTAAACAACTACCCAAACACCCTTTAAATACTAATCATCAGCCACAAGTCGGCTGGATGAAACCATTAACTCTTATAAACAAATATTAAATGCCATACAAGTCGAATTCAAAATAGTCTTACAAACATTTAATTCAACATGTCGGCCTGTAACAGCAGCTACCAACAATAAATGCACCAAGTCGGCCCAACAAATCACACAGAACTCCAGTCAGTAAACTAGAACTACCGAGCAACAGTGAAATAACCAAGCATGCCAAGCATCGTCGAGCACCAGTGTCGACCGAGCACCGCAGGCATCATTGAGTAACACTTTCATCGAGCACCAAAGATTATCGAATTCCTTCAGTGATCGAGCTTCCTTCAATAACCAAGACCATTGGTTAAGGCTACAACTGAGCAACATCGGCCAAATACCAAACCCCCATGCAGTTTCATCGAGGACCAAGAATGCCCCTGCATCACGGGTAACACTCTCACAAGTTCTTTGTATGCTCTTAATCAAGCATCTTTATTACTGCAGTAGTGAAGTTGTGAGCTCTGTCTCACTGTGGTTTTTTCCTTCTAACCAAGGGTTTCCACGTATATATGCTATGTTGATTCTGAGTATTTCTATTTCTCTTTATGTATGGTTAATTGCATATTGGTTATTCTAAAAGAATTTGCATACAAGGTTTAATTGAAATAGAAATAGTATTTACTAATTCACCCCCCCCCCTCAATAACCGATTAGTAATAACAATCGGTATCAGAGCCTTTGGTTCTTAAATATGTAGAGCTTAACTGCTTGAGAAAATATCATGGAGGGTTACATGTATTAGAAACAACATGAGGAAGCCAATGGCATAATTGCCTCTCTTGAGAATAGGATGAGAAGATCTCTTGCTAAAAGAAAGGAGTTGGCTCTACAGTTAAGTGAGAGTAATGAAACAATTAAGGAGCTCTCTAGGCAAAGTGGATCAGATGAAGCTGAGGAGATAGTCTCTGAGCTTATGGAGAGGAATCAGATCTTAACCGATCAGATCTCCAACCTGAAAAGAGAGCAGGAAGAAAATATCCTAAGGTTGACTGAATTAATTGAGAAAAAGAGGAAAGTTAAAGATGAAAGAAATACTACACTAAAATCTCTTGCAGCCTCTAAGAGAGCAAGAAATCTGGCTAAAGGAGCAGTGAGAGAGAGTGATCTTATCATTGTGTAACTTCAAGAAGACATGTAGATAGTCACTCAAGAAAATGCCAGAATGCAAAAGAATTGGCATGACAGAGATGATGCATGCAAGAGGCTGGAAATTGAGTTGTATCAACTGAAGAAACAAATGAAAATTCTTGAAGAAAGAAATGAGACACTCAGAAGGTACAATGAAAGTTCTACAAAGCTAGATGAACAACTAAAAGCTCAGAGAAAGCACAAGGATCCCATAGGACTTGGCTTCACCGGTCAAAGCACCAATGAAACTGGTGAGTTTTATGGAGTCAAGGAAGGAAGGAAAGAAAAGAAGAAGTTGTTGGCACAAAAAGGTAAAAATACCTTCAACACTTCTTGCAATCATTGTGGGAAACTGGGCCATAAAACAAGCAACTGCAAAAATGCATTGGTAAAGCCAACTAATAGTAACTACAAAAACTATTACAAGTTTGGCCACAAGACCTCTGAATGTAGGTCTTGTCCCAATAGTGTGTCCAGTGGAAACAGGGGAAGCTTCAAAGGCTATTGCTATGCATGCAACAAGTTTGGACACAAAGCTGATGAATGCAGATCCAAAACAATGGCATTCAGATCCCCACTGAGACCAATGTTCCCAAAGAGGAATGAGAACCAGAGCACAAACAATTGTGCCAACTACGACATGCACAACCATAAATATTCATGGTGTGATTCACCTAACAAAAGAAGGGTAAATCCATGTAAGGCAACCAGGATAGTTTGTTACACCTGCAATAAAGTTGGTCACCTGAATAAAGATTGTAGGAACCGGTTTGTACACAAGAGAAGAGGATCGGTCAAACTGGTGAGGAAGAACACTTAGTCTCCCAATCAAAAGGACAACAAGGAAAAGGAGACCGAGAAACAAGTCAAGAAGATTTGGTTCAAGGAATCAAAGAGCTCCATCAAGGAGAAGATAGAGGGAAGATCATCATCTGCCGATGGTGATATTTCTTCAGCAAACTAAGCCTATAAGGCTTAGAGGGAGTCGATAGATCATCTACTGTTCTTGGTAGAACTGGTGAGTATCAAACTCACTCAATCTACAAAAAAGACCAGATAAGTAAGTGTTAATCAACCGGGGATTGTTCAATAGGAAAAAGCCTATATAACTGGTTGGTGAAAAAGGAAAGAAAGGTTAGGTAAGGCATTTAATGCTATAGTCGTTAACAAATAGTTACCATTTGGTAATTACCATTATGACCTAATTATATATAAGGAGAGGAGGATTACTCATTGTCTTTTACTTTGTTATTTGTGATTAACAATTTCTTATGCTTGAGTAATATTCTTGTGCTTTGATCATCGATAAGATATTTTTTGTAAGACCGATCAAGCTACTTTTTGTGTAAATTGGTTGATTAGAAATGGCATCTTCATCCTCCATTGTCAAGCTGATCAAGGGAAACCTAGTCGACTGACCTGTTTACAATATCATGGCATCTCAGAATAGGGAAAACAACGTGTCTGGTGCATTATCCATTGTTCCAAATGGATTCCTCATGACTGAAGATGTAACTGCCTTCATTCATGCCAAGCAAGAAGAACTGGGTGAGACCTTCATCCAGAGCGAGTACCTCTCGCTATGCAAGGACGAAAGCTTCTTAACAAATACACAAAGCTGGTGTCGTCTAGTCTCATCAACAAAGTCTGCTACCCAACTGTCTTTTGACCAGACTGGATTTGATTGGTTTTTAGTCATGTGCACGATCCAGGATTCTGGCTCGCAAAAGGATCATGTACACAAATTACCAAGGAGGACTTGCATAGAGTGACTAGGTATAGTGACGAAGGGGAAGTACTTACTCTCAGAACCATCTCCAATGTTCATGTGGTCGCAAAATTGACGAAGCCAAAATCTAATAGTCGGCTAATGACCGTCATCGACAGAAGATCGAGGAGTTTGGTTCGTGTCCGTTGTGATAGGTTACAAGATCTATCAATCCAACAACCTGAACAACATACCAGGTGGAGCCATTCATGCCACTCATCGGATCATGCATGATAATGCGAAGTATGATCTGTGCTCCATGCTCTGAGGTCAAATATTCGATAATCTAAAGAAGCTCAGAATTGTGAAGAAAAAGTTCTTGAAATACGGAACCCTATTGGTATGCCTATTCTTCTACTATCAGAACTATTTTATGGGGATAGGCAAGGTAACATGGGATATCGACAAACCGGTAATGCTACAGATCAACGACATGGCAAACAAACTAGGAAACTAGTTTAGTATAATTATGAATAAATATTTTGAGGAGTTCCAACTAAGGATGCAAGCTAGGGAAAGGATTCCCACAGCCATTGTGGAAGCCTACAAGGATGAGGTGTGTTTTTTGGTGACCACTGACCATTGCATCATTCAAGCTGTGGAACAAAAAACTGAGTATACACTAGAGCTCGGTTACGAGATCTCTTCCAAGACAACTAAGGCATATGCAAATTCCCTACAAGAAGTTCACCTAGATCTCTTTACATACTGGTTCAGAACATACGAAGAGATAGTGGAGAATCTAAAGCAGAAGTCTTCAGTAAAGGAACCAAAGAATGTGTATGTAAAGAGAACTCCTACACCAAAGAATAAACCAGAAATAGATCAACCCAAAGCTCAAAAGAAAAGAGCACAACAAGCAACCAACACTCAAGGGGAAGAAACTTAAGGAACAAAAACTGAAGATCCAACTCCTCTAATCCACAAGAGGAAATCTAATAAACTAGTGAAGGAAGATGCACCGAGAGGAAGAAAACAAGACATTGATGAATTAGTGAAAGGAATAAATGAAACAGGGAGATTAGGACAAGTTGGAAGAAGATATCAAGTCAGCAATGATGAAGATAGAAGGAAGATTGAAGAAGGTATAGTCTACTGTATCTACAAATACAACCTCTGACCTACCGAACTTCATAAAATAGTTCCAGAAGGTCTCCAAAAAATCCTAAAAGGAAGATGGAAAACATTAATGGAGAAGGAAAAAGAGATGAGAATAAGGTCTCTGCTAGAAGTCTGAAATCATTTAATTCTGGACAAGGCAACCCACTAGGGTGAAATGAACAAACAAAAATTCTTAATCAAAAGAAGAACCAGTCAGGTTCTTATTGGAGAAGTTGACAAGGTGCATGATGAAGGAGTTGCAACCTGGACAAAACTTCTTCAGAAGCATTAACAAGCAGAATCATTGAACCAAAAGACATTAGTACCACTGGTAACTGATATCGGCAAAGGAAAAGGAGTACTTGGAGAAGAGGTACCAGTAAAAGAGAAAATTCCTATCGAACTGGTCATCGACATCATAGATGATAGAGGTAGTGATCCAGCTCCACCAACCATTCTTGTTTCTACATAAAAAGGTAAGGCTCAAACCATGACTATGAATGATATAGTTGATGAGGTTATGGATTTTGGAGAAGTAGCCAATGTGGCTAAATGGTTTAGTGTCATAAGAGAGGAAGATAAACAAGAAATTATAGTGGCTCTATTAGAAACTTTCTTAGATTTCAACAGAATTCCAAGGGACTGCAGGTCAAAATTTCCTCCTGAACTGAAGTCTAGACTTCAGAACAAATGGAGAACCAGTCTAGGGACAACCAATAAAATTGTCAAGGAAACATTGTCAAAAGTTCAACCGGGTCTCAGTGAAGAAAATATAAAAATTCTAATGGAGGAAGTATCCATGAATCTGGATACCAAGCTAGAGTTGCTAAGATAGTAAATGGATATGAAAAAGAAGTCTATGAAGAGACATTGAATTTCTGGCAACAATATGACTTCAGTGCTCTTAAGGCAACAGGTCCGCAAGATCAACCTGAAACAATACTGGATCCACTGGTTCAATTCACTACTCATGAAGAACTGACAACCGACAAACAGGTGAATCTGGAAGAGAAAGTTTTTCCAGAGGAACAAGTACTAGGAGAAGATATTGTTGTGGGTGAGTTACATACGGCTGAAGAGAAACACACAAAGGAAGCCCCACTAGAAGAGAAAGTGCAATAGGAAGAGGATGCACAACTAAAAGGAGAAGCAAAACCAGAAGGAGAAGTACTACTGGAAGTGGAAGTACAACAACAGGTAGAAAGACCAACAAAAGAGGTCCTACCAGAAAATATGGCACAACCAGAAGATATGGTAATACCGGAAGGGACAGAACAAGTGCAAATGGTACATGAGCCTAAGCAAATGGAACATGCAGATATTCCAAGCAAAATGTCAACAAGGCAATTAAAGGAGCTAACAAAGAGGAAACAGGATATGGTCCTCATAAGTGTAAAGAACATCATATACAACTTTGTACCAGATGTAGACATTGATGAAGATGAACCTATAATTGATCAATTGGAGATTTTGGCACAAGAGATTGGAGAAGATGTCACTGATCCAAAGACAATTTCCATTGATCACTATGAGTAGAAAAGAATAGAGATTCTTCACAAATAGGTCAAAGATATAAAGGTAACAGTTACTACCAATGTAAATGTACTGCAACAACAATTGCAGGAAGTCTGATGACAAGGACTTCAAATTTTGATACCTTTATACAAGATCTCACAGAGAAGTCATCTAAGACTTCCGAAGACATAAGAGCTTTGCCTTCCCAGTTTGATATAAAGAATAAATCTACAACATATTTTAGTAGGGAGATGACAAGTCTAGCTCTCATTCTGAGAAAGACATCTGAAGAAACGATGAAGCAAATCCAAGATCTTATTGGATTTCAATTGTTTATAGCCTCAACTCTTGATTTAATACAAAGGATTGCAACAGATGCTGAGAATCTGATCAGTGAACCAAACTACAAGACTATAGAGGACATGGAGAACATCATTGTCTCGCTAAAAGTAGCATTGAAAAATCTAGAACATGTCACTAGTCAATGGAATCCTTTTCTTCATTCAGCAAAGAAAATTTACAAGGACATCTTCACCAAATCACAAATGTAAAATAGTTAGTGAAGAATAACCCTTTGTCTTATGGAGGCAAAAAGGGGAAGAAGAAGAAGAGAAGAATAAGACATCAGAAAATGTCAGAAGGTTAGAGATAAAAAAGGATAAAGAGTAGATTCAGCTACAGGACAAAAGGAAACACAAGAACAGGGGAGTCTACAAACAGAAGAGCTAAAGCACAAACACAGGGGAAGTATACAGGATAGGGAGTATACAGTACAAGGAAGAAGTCTACAAGTGGAATTCACTATGATGAGAAAGTGATGTTTTGCGGAAAGTGATGTGTTGTCACCAATGCCAAAGGGGAAGATTGTTATCATATTTAATATTGTCATTGGATAAGTATAAAGCAAACATCAATCCCACCAGTAAACCGGTAGACCACTCTTAATCCTAAATAGGCACTGGTAGACCAAACAGAGTATAGGTACCAGTAGACCAAGCAGAAAAGGAGATGAACCAGGTATAAAAGTCTTATAGTACATACAAGAGATGAATCGGGTATAAGAGTCTCATTGTACATACATGGATTATATGGACAACCGGGTATGATATTGATACCGATCAACAACATGTCAATTCGCATCGGCATATGTGGAGCTATTTGAGTTAAAACTAGATTTTGCGGAGCATCCACCATTTAGAACTGAAGTTAACTTTTTAAAAGAAGTTAGTTTTATTTCTACGCGGATGTTTCAAGGTAAATTCAAGATCATCTTGAAAAGCTTTTTGCTACATGATTTATGGAGTTCACGGCTTGACGGTTCTATGAGTTGGGTTTTTATTAAGATTTATTTCTTATAAATACAAGTCATAGGATGCAAGAAAATAGTTGTTGAATATTCAGAGCAGGAGAGAGATTTCATCTGCGAGAGGTTACAGTCATAAGAGGTGAAAGGTAGAAAGGTTCAACAGCCAGGAAGAGCGAGAAAGATTAACAGGTATGATCTAATTAGACATAGAGTGTCAATTAAGATCATTGCTTTTATATTGTGAAAGCATATTGAAATCCCTCTATTAGGGTGAACCCTAATAGGTTCTTTGTATAAATCCTTTAATCGGGTAGCATCTTCATTGGTGCTAGTCCTTTAACAAGGTGACTCATAACAAAGTCAAGATCTTAACCGATCTTCTATCAAATCCCTTTACCAGGTAGCACTCTCATAGGTGCTTTGTAAGCTCTTAACCGAACATCTTTATTACTGTAGTAGTGAAGTTGTGAGCTATGTCTCACCGTGGTTTTTTCCTTCTAATCGAGGGTTTCCATGTATATATGTTGTGTTGACTCTAAGTATTTCTATTTTTGTTTATGTATGGTTAATTGCATATTGGTTATTTTGAAAGAATCTGCATACAAGGTTTAATTGAAATAGAAATAGTATTTACTGATTCACCCCCCCTCTCAGTAACCGGTTAGTAATAACAATGACATGTGATAGCTTGCTGGAAAGCTCTCGGTAATACGCTCCAAGTCCAATACTAAAATGCCAAGAAAATTGAACTCTATTGACTTATTATAAATAGTAAGTATCTGAAAACCCTACAGAAATTGCTCTAATTGGCCTGAAACTGGGATTACCTAGGCCAAATATCCCACTGGTCCATATAAATCCCTGGTTAGCCCACCAGACCATGATAAAATGGCTAAAGACACAACAATAAATAATGTGCTCGGAAAAGGGGACTTTAAAAATCATCCCATAGCTATCCAGTGATCATCTTTTATTATTTTCACTTAAACCCTAGGTCGGTTTCTTATTCCTTTAGCCATTCACATTTAGTGTTGAAATTTGTATTATCCTTAGGTGGGGCATGACAATCCACCTTCCCAAAATTTCTTTTCCTTAAGCAATGTCAATTTTATCCTAGTCATTCAATGTGCAAGTCTTTAAACTAACCCTTGGAGATTTGTCATTCCCAAATCCTCCATGGACATAATTAGTGTTTGATGTGTGACTCTGACATTAACTCAATTTACAAATTTAAATCAAGATATGGTTTTGTTTTTTTGCTTCCAAATGAGGTGTCCCAATAATTTTCAATAAGGTCCGTGACTTAAGATAAGTTTTTGCTTATTTGGTAATAGCGTAGTTTGGAACCAATTGAGGGATGATCAATTAAAATTTTAATTTTTGCATCCATCAAAAAATTGCTTTGATTTACTTCCTTGAGGTAAGGTAAGAGGAGGAAATTTATGTATATTAAGATGAGGATTAGAAGCACGACACACATCCTTAGTTGTGATGTTCCTCTTGACTGTGTTGCTTTAGTGGATAATATTCATATGTGCACGACTTTTCACTGTGGTCATAATTTGATAAATGTCTAATACTTTCTTTCCTTCTAATTGATGTAAAGTTTTCTATAACTCAAGATGAAGTGCATGTTGAGGTGATAAGTTTAGACATTTATGGTGGCTGCTTGAGTGTAAAAGTTCATATAACACAAAATATTTAGGACAGGTGTTTTATATGTTGCATGGTGTATAAATATTATACTTGAGATGGAAGCATACATGGAATAGACTTGCTAAAAGCACACCAAACATGATATAGAGCATATTCAAGATATAAGCATACATTAGGAAGGCACACACGCACATGCAGTAATTATATTGAAAATATGAGAGACTTGGAGCAAACACATTATGTAAGATATGAAGGATACATGCAAAACAAAAAACACACTTGAGAAAGGTACACATATAAAATACATAGGGAGTAAACATACTAGAATCATATTTGAACATGAAGCAAACACATAAAGATGTGTAAGATATCCACAAATACATATGAAACATAGACATGAAGACACTTAAGGATGGAGCATTACATAAGACATGTAAGGCATGATGCAATACAAATACCCTGAATAATGCAAGACATATAAAGGGCTAACACACTCTGTATCTATTCAAGAAGATACTATGCAGTTCAAGAAATATCACAGTCTTGACTATTATAAGCTTAAGTTCAATTTAAGCATAGTCTTGACTATTATAAGCTTTAAGTGCAGTTCAAAAAATATCAAACTCAGTCAGAGATGTACAAAGGAGACAATTATGATGGGACAAGTTGATGAAATTAAAGGTTGCATATCCCACCATAAAGATCTATCCACCACAGAGTATGTGGGAGGGCCACCAACAACACTCTTGGAGCACAATAACCTTTTGACTTGAGTCCGAATGGAATCTTTAAAATAGTTAATCCTCGAGTTAAATCTCTTCAAACTCCATTAACATTGCTAACATTGCATGTGTAAAATGTTTTTGTGAAAGAACCACAATAACTTCCATTTATGGAAAAAATTAGAAGCATTGAAAGAGAACTCCATATTTATAGGGGTGTTTCCCTAGAATACAAAACTTGTATATTCTATGTTGTGAGCATTGAAACTTGAAATGTTTCCCTAATACACCAGGCAACCGAACCAATAGTGGATATCTCCTCACTAAAATCATTGTGTTTGTCCACATTTCAGGTCATTGATAGATCCTATTGAGAATATTGACATTCTAGGACGCGTAGCTATGGAGACCACATGCACTCCTCTTCTCACAACTTTTTTTTCTTTTCTTGTCATAGCCAAAGTAGTGTTCACTCAAGAAGGCAGTGCAAAAATGGGTAAACAAATAAGAAAAGGAAATTCTTTTTATAGAATGATTATTCATTCCAATGATGTGGATTGTCATGATCAGATTCACATGAGCAGAGGAGCCTTATTTTGTCTAGCTAGTATCCTAAGGCTGAAAGGAAGCTTGATAGATATGATAAACTTGAAGTTAGAAGAATAACTTGTAATGTTCCTCCACAACCTTGACCACAATATGAGGAACTGCAAGATTTTCCAAAACTTTGGGCACTTAGGAGAGACAGTCAGTTGATACTTCCACAAGGTGTTGAGGGCTATCTGAGCACTCCACAAGGATTAATTTATACCACCTGGTCCAAAAAATCCTCCTGAAATTAGTGGAAAGGACCATTTTGATCCATTCTTCAAGTTGATTCTTGTGTTGTTACAAATTTCTAGTATGGATTTTTATCCTTATCATATTATTGGTTGACCGTACAATTGATGATTGTATCATATCGTATAGGATTGTGTTGGAGATATCGATGGAACCCATATACCAGTCACCGTCGATGTCGACATGCAGGGTAAATATCATGATAGAAAAGGCAACTTATCACAAAATGTTATGGGTGTTTGTTCCTTCGATTATAAGTTTTAGTATTGTCTTGCTGGTTGGGAAGGGTTTGTTGTGGATATTTGTGTTCTAGCATAAGCTCTGTCAAGAGAAGATCCACTTATTGTTCCCCCTGGTAAGCCAAATCATAGTTTAATATACTCAAGGGTACAATCAATGTTTCAAGTTTTAACAATCTACTTTATTTATTTATGAAAATATTTTCTAGTGGATCTTGGATATCCCAATGCACTTGGATTTCTCGCTCTTTATTGGTGTACACGCTATCACCTGAAGGATTTTTCAAGAGAAAATCCAATAAACTCTCAATAAGATTTATTCAACCACTGACACTCCTCTCTTAGAAATGCAATAGAGCGTACAATTGGTATTCCCAACTAGTATTTTCCAATCCTGAGGCATGCCACGTCTTATTCTATCATGACACAAGCCCATATTGTATTAGCATGTTGTATACTACACAACTTCATTATGATAGAGGACAACATTCCATCAGAAATTGGTACCTAAGAGGAAGATGATCGTGATGGGATAGATGTACCAATGCTTGAGACATATGGGTTGTCTCAGCATGATAGAGACCAATGGGCACAGTTTCAAGATGATATAGCAAGTAGAATGTGGGAAGACTACAAATCTCGATAATAGTTGTACTTTTATGGGTCAATGTGTTTTATTTGAGTAAACTGATGTATGCAGATACTTTGATATACATGATGGTTTCCTTTTTATTTTGTTCATATCTGGAAGTATTGGACATGTTGGTTTTTTATTTGCTATATTATACCGATGTACGCATATACAATGATATGTCCAGAAATATGTTCCATGTGATATGTTTATACCATTAACAACAATATGTACATTATGAATAACTGATCTAGACCATGGCATATACAAAACTAATGACGAGCATGGAAGAAACTGGTAACATGAGCCAGATATCTTCTTCCTCAAAGAAGGTAATGTGGACAAAAGAGATGGAACACAAGTTTGTAGACTTGATCCATGAGCAAGTACATCTTGGAAGAAAAGGTGACGGGGGATTCAAAAAAGAAGCATGGACTGCCATTGAGAGGAGGTTCAACGCAGATATGCACCTCAATCTAACAAAGGACAATTTAAAAAATAAGTTGAAAACATGGAAGCTTGCATATAGAGTGATGAAAGAGTTGAGAAATACAAGTGGTTTCTCTTGGAATGAGGCAACTCAATGCATGGATACTGAGGATAGTGTCTGGGATGAGCTTCTGAAGGTAGGGTGGTCTTTCTACTATTTTGATTGAAATAATATTTCCTTCTTATAAAGTTAATAATGAAAGACAAAGAACCTAATACATTTATTTATGCCAACATGCAGAGAAGAGAATTCAAAAATGACAAAGTGTATAAGAGGAAAACCTTCCAATACTTCAATGAATTAGGTGTAATTGTGGGTAATGAAATTGCTGAAGGTAATGCAGCTACAATGACCTATGAGACTAAAGAAGGGAACCCTATGGAAGAGGAATTTGATGTGCATGATGAAGAGGATATTGGTTTCAATATACCTCTTGATAGTGCTATTGATTTAGACGAAGACCTTAATCATTCCAATCAATCCATTGCAAGTGGTAGAGGAACTCCTACATCATCACCATCAAGGATGAGAAAGAGGAGAAAGGCAAGTAGGCTAGTTCCTTGGATGTCATTTGTGAAACAATCAAGAAAATAAAATATGGCCTCATCAATGTTCACCTTCACAAAATGGATAAATCTGATGATGATAATGTTTTGATTAGTGAGTATACTGCTCTCAAATCCATCCCTGAATTGAGTCGAGGTGTTTTTGTGAGGGTATACAACACCTTCATAGTTCAACATGAAAGTGCCAAAGGGTTCTTGCTGATGAATGAGGAGAGAGTGGAGTGGATTTCAATACCATTTGGTGGATTGTAGTTATTTTCTATCATTGTGAAGACTTCTAATTACATCATAGTTCACATACACTGATACAACTATGCTTTGGTTGATGATTTTTATGTTGATACTTAGTATTTTTGTTACTGCACTTTCCTCAACACCTTGATTGGTTCAATATATGCTGATACTTAGTGTTTTTGTTAATACACCAAGGAGTACCACATGATGAATGCTTAATTTAATGCATTGTCAAGGTGCACTCTCATAACTGTCCATTTCTAGTTCTTGAGAATAGATGGTGATTTAAATGTATTTTGGTAGATGACTATATTGCTCATGATTTTGTCCCATGTTATATGTATATACCCATTGCATTTGTTATTATTGTTGCATTAGAAAATTAAGTGGAATACTTCTACTTTGTTCAATGCTCTATTTCATCTTGAATTTCTTTTGATATTTCATTCATTTTTCAAAACCACATGATAGGTAAAGAAACAAAAATGGATAGTTCTGAGACTACACATATGATGATATTGTGAGACTACACATATTAAAAATGTTTTGAAATAGCTTCTGGATTCAATTGTGTAGATATTTTTTGCATAAACATTTTTGATCTCACCCTGTTATTGAAACTGTTAAAAAATATTATTTTATTTATCGTGAAGTGTTGATTTTATTTTGTGAGGTATTATAAATAATTTTTCTCTCTAGTTTCAGACCTTTGTCCAAGACTATTAGGTTCAATATTCTAAAGGTGATACTAGTGGGTAGAAGCAGTAGGATGGAAAAGAAATAATTTTCCATAATCTGATCATACATATCATTATAATTTTGTTAAGTAGTGCTAAGAAATGCCTTACAACATGTAACACCTTTTTCTATTATCATGGATATTTTGTGAACATACTTGTGTTCGCAGGATTGTCAAATAGTAGAAAATAACAGGATGCTTCAATTCATAATGTAAAACAGACAATGCTTACATATTATATATTAAAGGAAGGTCTTTTACTATACACATTTTGCATACATGCATAATAGGGGCTCAAAAATCTATTTTTTATCAATATTTTTCAAATTTAATTTTTGTCTATTCTTTTTAGATCTCCTTTTCACCAATTGTGAATAGGTTGAAGTAGCTACTTTGGAGAGGCTCATTTTGTTTCCTTTCAAGCTCAATTCATTTTTTTTCCTTGAAAACTCGATTCTTTTTATTTAGCAGTACTGTGCATTGCTTGAAATATTTTGTGCACAATCTTTGTGTATGTTCCTCTCCAAGATTCCCGGAACCACTCTATGAGCTTCAGAGGCTACGGACAGGAGAAATCATTGATTAGGGTTATTATAATCTCTTAATTTAATTTTTTACTTCTGAATTTTGAAACTGAAATTAACTGGATTAAAAATAAACAAGTTTTAGTTTTTCTATCATGTTTAGTTTGTATATGTAGGATTGACCATCTAACAATACAGACAGTAATGGGAAGAATGAGCAGGATGTGAGACTGTTGCTCATCGAATGTGGGGCATAAGGGTGTAGAGTGTGGATTTCCTTGTGTTTTCTTATTTAAAGGTGTTTTTTCACACCGCCATTCAGTTCATGGATATTGTTCTTCCCCATCTTCTATCTAATGCTATAGATGTTTCATTGTATTTTTTGTATAAATTATAATATCAACATAAATGAAACTTTTTCATTTTGTACTGATAGAAAATAGTCATGTTGTTATATGAATGTTTCTATCTGTTTCCAATACTAAGTTTGGTTGCTTCAATAGTATGAATGAGCAAAAATTTGTTTGATACAATGGTGATGGCTATGATAAATGTCCCTGTGTGTGACTGTGGTGATGGAGTGCGATGTGTGTTGAGGATGTCACACAAAGACACTAATCCATAGTGTAAATTTTGGACTTGCATAAATAAGAAAAAGGTTGTTAATTGCACTATATTTAATGTTTACAAAGAATAAATATTAATCATTATAGCTATACTAAATTAGATTTATATTATAGGATGGTGGTGGAAGTGACAACTTTTGGTGGGCCGATGACGCCCCATCTCTGTCATCATCTGCACCATCTACACATATACATGTTGTGGATGATGAGTGCAAGTCTTGCAAGGCGCTCGAGACATCTATTGCTACCCAGAGTGTGTCAATGGAAAAAGCGGAGGCTACCTATAAAGCCGATGTCATGTTTCTATGATGTTTTCTTTATGTAACAATCACACTACTTTGTTGGGTCATTATACAAAAATAGTTATATATACTATGATGTGGACTATAAGACTTGTGTATATTTTGATGTGATATCGAGCAATGCAATAATTATTTTCTTGTTATTTGTTTGTTTATGATAATCTATAAAAAATTAAAAAAGTTAAGTTTACTATTCAAAATATAAGTGAAAAAAAAACTTAAATTTCAAAAAATTAATCTTGTTTATGATTTACTATATAAAAATATAAATTAATAAATAAAAAATGGACAAAATATATAAAACATTAAATTAAACATTATTCAACAATTAAAAAAACTTAATTTTTTTTGTCAAATTCCAATTCCAATTCGAAATGTAGAACCAAACACAGAAATGGATAAATTAATTCCAATTCCAATTTGAAATTGTAGAACCAAACACAGAAATAGGAATTTCTCAGTTTCAATTCTAATTTCAAAATTGGTAACCAAACACAGAAGATGGATTGGCTTAGTCATTTTTTGGGTCAACCAAATGGTCCAAACTATCTTCTGAATACACAAAACTAGAATTTCAAAACCTTATTTTGAGATAATCAGGTTTTGAGTCAAATTCTAATTCCTCAACCAAATGGGGCCATAGTGATTTCAAAAGGGAAGATTATGAGAATATGAAATCATTTTAAAAGATCCGATAATCTTCCTTTTTGAAATGAATGACTTCATATTGCAAATGATTTTATTCATTCAAATATTAGTTTATATCTAATATATAATATTCTCTAATGAGTTTGTAATTTTATTTCTAATAAGTTGATCAAGCTAATTTGATATACTACTAAAATAGCTAGTCTCGTGGCTTTTGTCCTTGGCTCAATCTTTGGTAAGCTATCCAAAATAGAAATGAGAAGTAACCAAGCCCCAAGCCTATTTTAAATGAATCTCTCATTGTTCTTTTATAACCCACTAAAAGACTTTTGGTTTACCCTTTGCTTTGTCTCTTGATATTCCTTTTCCTTTAATTGGACTTGAGGAAAATAATAATTATAAAGTGACTATTAATTTCTACTTGACTGAACATTATAGTCACCTTAAAGAACTTATTAAATAATTAAAATAAATCATTATGTTATTTATTTTGACAAGTTAAATTTAATCATTTAATTATATTTCAAGGTCATGAAAAAGGGTACATTACAAGGAATTCATTATATACACTAGTAATAACACTTATGTGCAATAGGTATGTCGATAAGTTTTGACAAGGAGTAAATTTTTGAATTAATTTCAAGAATTTAATTACTCCAAGCATATTTTATTTGTGTATATGCTCCTTCTAGCCTTTACAATTTGACTGTCTTCAAACCTTAATTTTATTTGTCTTATAGAATTTGTTCTATATTTCTCCTTTGCACCCACCCAAACAATTCCTCAATCCAAGTGAGAAGGGTTAGTACCTTAGTTTTCTAGTAGCTATGATGTTTCCACTCTTTCAAAAAAAATTATCACCAAAAAATAAATGGGTTTATAATTTTCATAGCTCTCTTCTTATTTTAGCTCTTTAAACATATATATGGAAGCTACATCATCTCTCATAGCACCTCATATCAAAACAAAAACATACTACCATGAGAAAAAAACACCTCACAACCTTTACCGCGTGTATGGTTGTGGAAGCAGTACAACAATTAGGGAAAATTCAGTACTCCTAAGTAAAGATGATACTTAATTACAAATAACAATAGACAAAAAGAGACATGGAGGAAGGAATTAATTAAAAAAATTCTTAGTTATGCACAACTTCCTCTAATTATCTATAAAATTAAAATTAAAATTAAGATAAATATATCAAATAACCACTATAGACATAATCTTTTTTCCCAACCCAGGGATACATTCCCCTTCTTATATTTTCCCTTCAATGAATTTAGGCCCTTGTGTTAATACTTTTTTATATTAAATATTCAATAGTCACATTATATAAGTCAACTTGGCATAATTATCATATTAGAATCTCTACTAGCTATAAACTAGTTGATTAGTAGTGCAAAAAATAGTAGTTTTGTAGATACAAATAATTACATATTCATAACATATATATGCTATGATGGAAATATCAAAACTCATGACACTGCCTATTTCATTCATTCTTCCCTACTTTCATTGTAACATGCTAAAAATTTTAAATAGGCAAGTAACAACTAATTGTTCTAAACATATAAATAGAAATGAACTTGAAGAACAATTTGAACTGAGATGTTGATGCTGACTTTTTTAAAACATAAATAAATTATATTAAATTGAAAACATAACTTTCCAAGAATATTCCCAATATGCATCATCTTTATCATCAACAAAATATGAAGTAAAGGAAAGAGTTCTTATTGATCATAATTGGCAACTTGAAATCTATTTCTCTTTCTTTATGTTCCACAATGTAACATTGGGAGAAAGTATCATTGGGACATTTTACCACCCAACCATAGATCTATTACTGATCCCCCTTTCTCACTTTCTACTCAAAGCAAGCTTGGCCCTTCACAAGGGATGTAAACATGGTTATAACAAGCCATTTGGTAACTAGTGTAATATCATATAAGCCTTAGTCAGTCACACCCTATAGCTATTGCTAACTTGGTATGACACCTAACTAGGGTTGCATATAGAGTCTTAGGAATTGACTAACACTAGCACATGTTATAGTGCACCTTGGTCAAGAATTAATGTAACATTTTAAACATGTCATCTAGATAGTTCTCACCCAATTCAACTTGCGCCATAAATAACTTAATAGGTTATTTTGTATACATACTGGTGAGGTTCATATTTGACTACCATTATACTGACATAGTTTTCTTGAGATCCCAACATATTTAACCACTATATCTTGATTTCTTGTTGTTTTAGTTGTTGTCCACATTATGCAAATTTTAGTTTGCTTAACACTTATGGCATAGAGTTGTATGATAAACCTCTTAAACCCATATACTTGTTAGGGAACTACAACTATACCCTTATAAGCATATGTGTATAAGTTGTTGCTCTATTGTAATCCATCCATATAAAAATGAATCTATTTTTAATTAGCTCTCTAACCTCCCATGTTAATTAATATAATTAGTTTTCAAACCTCATTCCAATTTGGTGTATGTTTATGCATGTTATGATACATGTCAGTAGTACCTTTTCATCAATCTTGGTTGTCTAACCAAACAAATTCTTTATTTAAGTTCCACATTTTCTTTTGCATGAATTTATGTTTCATCCCTTTATCTTTCTTTGAATGGTAACCACATTTGAATTGTATGGAGTATATGGTAATTGTAACATTTCATACTCTCATGAGTGTGTGACTATCTTTGAACTACTCATGCTTGTATGCAATTATTGTCTTACCATAAAATCTCTACACTTCTAGTATTGTTATCAGTTTGGTTCTTGTGTATGAGGAACTAAAAAGTAATTGTTTAATATAGTCATTAGCTAGCTGGATTTGAAAGTTCAAGAAATGAACATTGTGTTTCCACAGAGACCAGTTACAACTTGGTCTAACATAGCCCATGAATTTATAGTACTTTTGATAGAAATTATTTGAAGTTTTCTTTATAATATCCACGACTGGGGGCTGCTCTAGAAGACCTTTCTTTTAAACAATAAGAATATATATAAAAAAAAACTTAAAAGTTGATAATGTCTCCTACATAACAAAGGCATATTAAATGGTAATTTTTTGTTGTTACAATTCAGCTAATAAGCCATTGAATTTTTTAAGCTTAATCTCTTTAATACTAAGTTACTTTGTTTTCAAAACTCACGTAATTTTCTTCACTGAGATCCCTACAATACTTCAAAGTAAGAAACCCCTTAATTCAACAACTAAAATCATAAAAGAAAGCTACAAAATTAAGGAAATATTTCATGCTTCCTTTTATGGAGAGAATATTTTTCAGAAATTAAAATATGTTTTACACATTACTTCCAATTGAAATCCTCTTCAAATTAATCTAAGAGTTTACATGATTCCAGCTATGAATAGTTTCCAATTTTACCAAATAAGAGGAGGCTAGTGAAATAAAAAACACATACTTGTGAGAGAGGTGTGCAAGTCTGAACTAAGAAGGAGAAAAGAGAAAAGAGATTCCTCTTGTTACTCCTAAATACATTAAGTCTTTTCGTTAGTTAAAATATGAGTTATGATGTGTGAAGAATTAGGTCGGTGAAGAGCAAGTCATTCAACAAAGACAAGGTAGAAAAATTATCGGGCAATCAAGGTTACCAAGTAGAATGGACACCAAAAAAATATAGTTAACTGAGCATAATGGTTACCAAGCAAAGGAAGAGTATTGAGCGAGTATGTTAATCGAGGAAGATATTACCAAGAAAGAATAGCATGATAACCAAGCACATAAAAAATGGATACCAAGAGACACATGATGAACATAAAAGTTTGTGAATGCAAAAAATACTAGGTGAATAGATTCTACCAAGCAAGCAAATGGTTTATGAAGACCGAGGAGAACTTTAGGTAAGATTTATTAGGATTGAAACATGATTGAAAATGATCCAAAGGCAAAGATTGAACCAATGAAAATGAAGCAAATATTTCTTGGAAAGAGGAAATGAATATGGATCAAAGATCTAATCGTCCAAGCATTCTAGAAGGATCCAAACACTAATTAGGTCAAGTAAAGAGGAAGCTACAATATTACTATATAAGGATGGATCAAGAAAAGATTAGAGAGAGAGAGATAGAGAGTGCAGAATAGTGAAAAGGAAGATAATGCTACCGAGTAGTGGAAGTGGATGAATGTGGTGAAATCAGTAAGTGAAAGGTGATGAGATTTCATAGAGCATAAAGGATTTGACCTAGCATACATGTAGATGCACTATTCCAGATTAGTTGTTACAAGAATACATTGTTGTTATTGTGCTCTCAAATCCCACATATTGGGTATGCCTTAACAAGCCTATTATATTGTAAATCTCTTAACATAGTGTACACTTAACGAGTGTTGCAAAATCCTTTTACAAGATTACCTTTAGTAGTTCTTTTGTATTAATCCTAACAGGGTAAATCACCAAAAGTGATACTTCTGTATGCTCTAACCGAGCAACCTT
The DNA here is from genome assembly GCA_027943335.1 of Chamaecyparis obtusa. Lineage (NCBI taxonomy): Eukaryota > Viridiplantae > Streptophyta > Pinopsida > Cupressales > Cupressaceae > Chamaecyparis > Chamaecyparis obtusa. The sequence continues at coordinate 903,571 of BSBK01002108.1, forward strand.
TATGCTGCAGTAGTGAAGGATTGTGGGTGTCATCCCCACTGCAATTTTTCTCTCTAACCAAGGGTTTCTACATGACCAAAATCATGCGTCAAATGTGTTCATGTGTGTTACGTGTTTATGGTTAAAAGAGTTTACTTTATTTTACTTTCATTTAGTAATAAGTTGTTAAGTTTATGCATGCAAAAAAAGATCTAAGATTCAAAGGCTAAAACAATTATTGAGGGTTAAAGATTTATAAGGCATTGATTAACCCCCCCCTTTGCACCTTAACTTTCCAACACCTCTTGCTAGTGTCATCTCTGTCCAAGATCAACTATTATCAGCTATTTTTCCTAAATGTGGAAAAATAGCAAAGGAATATGTATTTCTCTAATTCAAGATAGTAACGAATAAAATTATCAGCTGACACTAGCAAGAGGACTCTATTTTTTCTTTTCTCCTTCTAATTTCTCTAATTCTATTCACAGGTTCCCTGAATGAAATACACATTCCTTAAATGATATTTTTCCACATTTAGGAAGAAGATGGAGTCGTAATCTTCCAGACATGGCTTCATGTTTCTTCCTACTCTCTAGAAAATAGGTGGAGCTTTTCTTTCCTCCCAACCAAGTTTTTGAAACAAAACTTATGAATTGTTCAAGAAGGGAGGATTCATTTTTATAAAACTGCAATACATTTCCATCCAATTCCACTTTATTTTGGCTCAATTTAATCCATATTATTGAATTTCCTTTCATTAAAATGGACATGAACTATTTTTTATAAGGCACGATATAATTCATATATATCTCCAATTTTTCTAATCTTCATCAATTCTATAATTTTTCCACTACCGTTCATGGCCTATGGAGTAAATATATCCAGCCCATTACTAAGATTTTCAAGAAATAAGATTTTCTTAATGAGATTAAGTTTCACTATGCCACCTAAGTTTGACGTGGTTGGAAGGAGATGTTTCCAAGCTCATTTACATAAGTTAAAAGTTGTGGTCTAACTATTTAAATTCTCTAAGTCACTTATGTTGCATAGTGACTTACAAAGGATAATACACCATCTCCATGACATGAGTTCTTTAATGGAATTCAATTCCATTAAAACAAAATAAGTGTAATAAAATAATAAAATTAAAAGGAATTACCAAATTGACATTGTAATCATGTGATGATACTAATTTCACTTAATTCATTTCAATTTCTTGAAGGAAACAATAAGTATTAGTTAGGGTAATGAAATAAAAGGTTGCATAATTATTATACAATTAAAGTTTATTTATTATTATATTTTTTAAAGATATAATTATATATAAACAAGATACATTTGTATTCACATACCAATTATACTTTTGCACATATATATGTAATACCTAAGTACATATCAATACATAAATACATACATATGTATGTACATACATATATAGTTACGGAACTCGTAATCCATGGTATGCTTATATACATATATATAAACACACACAAATTTACATACTTTGATACTATGCACGTATGTATATCTATATACTTGGTAAACTTCATACCTTAATCTTTGCTAGAAATGCTAACATCAAAGTTACCACTTAAAGCACTACAAGATTAAAAGATTAATTGAAAATGTATGTCTAAGATGAAAGTTTTCTTATATATATGCAATAATTAAATTGCATAGCTCGAGATAAGAACATAAATCGGTATATTATTTCTCTTACAATTCTTGAACTACTATTCCATGATAAGAAGGAGATAAAAACTAGATATACATTTAGGGCATCAATTTAAAAACAACTATTTATGAAAAATAAATACCATTTGGGGCATCAATTAAATCAAAACCATTATTTATGAAAACCAAATACCATCTAGGACATCATTTAAAACAAAAAAACTATTTATGAAAACCAAATACCAAAAGTATTAGTAGTTAGGAGGGATGTGACATTCATCAAACTCAACCCACTTGAGTTATCCCAGTGAGGATGAAAGCATAGATAGATCTTCATTCGATTTGACCAATTCGATATCTGAATCTTTCTCACTATTGAAGTAGAATCTTAGGTCATGCTTATTCTTCTCTTTCTCATTTGTGTAAATGTATTTTTCACTTTCAATTTAAATTGACCTCGTTCTGTAATTCTATAAGCTCTACTTATGGAAGGTGAGATTTGTCTTTGTGTTGTATGATCAAGTGTGACCATATTGAATCTCTTGTTTATTCACAGTTGTGATCCCATCTCCCAGTAGCTTATTAATTTTTTCTTTTGAGATCTGAATCATGACCATGACTCGCAAAGCAATATTAAAAAAGGTGAATCTCTTATGTGACCTAGTTAGCATTCTTATGGTAGTTAGCCTTCCATAAATGTCATTTAAGATTTCAATAATTCAACTTGATAACCAAAATATATCATGTATTGTTTCTAAATTATTGAAATAACCAAATATAATATCAATAATTCTTTCACATCCATTAAGGTTCCAATTAACAAATCCATTAAAAAATATATAATCTATATTTATTTGGCATATAAATATTCAAAAAAAGATATGTTTATTAGACTTTTTTTTCATACATAATAGACAAAGATTAGAATTAGAAGATTATGTTGGAGATTTGCCAGCAAGCTAGTGCTGACTATATGTTTGTCATTGATGATAACATATGGTAAGCTTTGAGTATATAAAGCATGGACATGTTATCAACATGATATTATGGACGCAGAGGTTAATTGTTAGTACAGACAGTTATGTAGCAGCTTGTGTTAGCAGTGTTCTTGACAGAGTTACAGATAGTGTTATGTGAGTGATTGTCCATACAGTTATTATGGAGCCTTGCACGTTTGGATATGTGATGGAGACATATTAGTGTTTTTATATTCATCTAGACATAGAGTCTGATGTTCAATAGAAGTGAAGTTATGCAGTCGTTATTCACCAGTTGTAGTTTCCTGTGTTTATCCAGAAGAGCCGATAAAGATTATATTGGTACATGAGTTGTGCCTATCATTTCGGTATGCACACTTGGATTAGTGATTGGAGAAGAGTTAATAATGTTTTTTTAAGAGTGCATGATGTAATTTAGCTTGAGGAAAAGTATCAGTTAATTTCTAGTAGAGCCGACAATGTGTAGCATGCATCTACACTTATTGATTTGGACAGGTCCCAGTTTGTGTTGCGTGCTTAGTAGAGCCAATAGAGATATTATTGGAGAGTGTTATTATTTCTCTAATATAATTTCAAGGTGGTTCTAATAGGCCGACTTCATTATATCACTTAGAGGAAAGATACTTATAGCCGATCATTTGTGATCGCTAGAAGCATGGCATGAACATACAAGAGTAGAGAAGAGCAGAGAGTGTGAAGTGTTGTGTCATCAAGAAGAGGTCTATGTGATAGAGAAGATAGAGTGTACTATTCATTGGAACTAATCAAGATAGCATGTCTACCTCGTAGTTCACCAAGATCTAGATATAATGTGTATTTGTTATTCAGAAGGTTGTAGCCTTCACCCCTTTGAGTAGTGAGCTCTCAGACAGTGCATCCTCACCCCTAACAGGGTCAATCATAAAAGACTCCTAATAGGGTCCAACCTTTGACCAGGTCACTATACTTATTGCATTCTAAAGATCAACTCCTAACAGGGTTGTAAGATCTTCTAACAAGGATCATTATACACTAGTGTAGTTTATTAGTGGGTATTAATTCCCAGTGGGGTTTTTACTTATTTGGGTTTCCCTGTAACCAAAATATTGGTGTTGTGTTCAAGTGTTCTTTCATTGTGTTTTTGCTTAATATTTAAGTATACTTAATTGGATAAAGAATTGAAACTTGTAGATAACTGATTCACCCCCCCCGCCTCTCAGTTATCTATTGGGACTATTCCTAATAGATTATTGTTTGGAGAGAATTTTTGCAACATAATTAAACATCTAAAGTGTACCTTCTTAGGCTCAATAACATATGACCATAACAATTTTAAATGTTTTTGATAAAATATGTTAGTATGCTTAAGATTCCAGCATGCATCAATATGATCAAAGATAGATTGATTATTAGATAAGGTCCTATAGATATCCTTAGCTTTAATTATGTATGGTGAAGAGCCATCACACCATTTGAATTCTGAGAATTGTTTAACCTCCCCTATAGTAGAGATTGAGATGTTAAACACCTGGTAGGAATCTCTAAGAATAGAATATATTCTCCAATAATATTGAGGGATATCAAATCTTTAACTCAGTTAGGTCTAGTTAGTAAAAATCTCATTGTTGATAATATCCTTGAAGCATTTGATACCAATCTTAGACCATCTCTTGGAAGAACATCCCCATAATAGATCAAGGGACTTAGCTTTATGCTGCAAACTCCACCACGTTGATCTAGAACCAAAGACTTTATCTTTGTCCATTAAGAAGCTACAATTAGTAACCTTATCTTTAACCAGTTCCCAAGTTTTCCATAAACTATGAAACATTCTAGAATCAACGGGAATAAAACCATGCGTGTTGATAAGGATGTCATTAAGAGAGAGGTTCTTACATTTATTAGCACTCTTAGAAACAAAAAGTGCAATTTTGTTTATAAGGTCAACACTTTCCATGGCTCGTTTCCATTTAAGACCCTAGCAATCTATTTAACAACTAGAGCAATTCCTTGAATTCTAAGATCTTTTTGCCCTATACCACTCATGTCCTTGTCCATGCAACACCATTCCCATTTAACATAATGTTGGTTTTTCTTACCTTTTCCATCATACCATATAAAGGATTCGATTCTTTTTAGAATATCATTGACCTGATATCTACTAAAAAGCCATATTGAGGCATAGTATAAACTATATGAAAGCAAGATCTTTTGGCAGACTTGAATCCTACCACCAAGGGAAAGGTATTGTTTGTCCCACTTATCCAATTTATTTTCTATCTTGTTCTTAAGCTAAAACCACATATACTTCAAGTTGGGATAGACACCAAATAGGATGCCAAGATATCTCACTTGCTTAGAGGTACCTCCCCATTGGAAGTTTACTTTGGCCCATTAGTTGGGAGGAACTTCATCCCAACCCAGCATATTGGATTTGATCTTAATTAGATAGTTGAGACCTAGATGCATAGTGGAATAGATCCAATTTGTGTATTGGATTATCAATAGTATCCTCTTCTAATGTAGCAAATAAGATTGTGTCATCCACAAATTGTATGTTAGGCATGTCATCCCCATTAGGTAGAGTGATACCTCTAACCTTAGGAGGCTCTATCTTACTATTGAGAAAATAATGCACAAAATTTGTAACAATTAGAAATAGTGCAAAGACAAGGGGACACCCTTTCCTAATTGACCTTTCTAAAGGGAATGCTTGAGTGAGTGTATGTAATACCCATCTTAGTAGTTTTAAGTAGTCCTTACGTATGTTAAAGTTAATATTATTATTATCATTAATTATTACCTCAACATAATGTAATTAAGGTAATGTTTAAATGACTATCACTATTAACATTAATTTGATATATATAATTGTTAAGATAAACTATTGAAAAAAATCTAAAATAATTTGTTATATGAAAATATTAAATAACACTACCCTTATTAACATTAATGATATGTTTTTGGTTAGTATATAATATACATATATACTTACATATATTTATAAATATTTAATATTATTAGTTGTTATCAATGTTTAAGAAAACTCAATTAATATTTTAGAAATTTCTATTATTAATAAATGATAATAATTTATAAATGAGATCTTTCTCTATGAATAATGGATTTTTAGTAACTTCTCGTTTTGAAAGTTAACCGCCATTTTTATTAGAAAATGCTAATAATTTTGGGGAAACTTTTGTTAAAGATGAGGTAGCTACGATAGAGCTCCTTCATACCTATGATAATCTGTCTTGAGTTTTACCCAATAAATATACTTGTTATAATGAATTGCGATGTTCTTGGTTCTCTGTTTCTTTTTTGTAGAGATGCAAAGATGATTATGTTTTCCTTTCATTGGTACTTACTAGGAAGTAACCATCTCTCATGTGATATTGTATGTTTGAATTGTGAATGTGTCATGTTCTTGCAACTTAATATTGTGTTCACGCTATAACTTATCACCATGCAGATTGCGCTTTGAGGTGGCTCATGGATATGAGGTCACTGTGCTGGTTGTTTTTTGAGGTGGCATCATGCGTCTTCAACTCTTGCATTGATTATTACCATCATGTATGTAACGACAGACTTTTGGTCTTCCTCCATGGAGATTCTTCAGTTATCGGTTCTAGTTGTCATCATATGTCTCTCCTTCATGCTCATGTTTGTTCCTTCATCGTGTTTGGGCCTTCATCATGATTATGTCGTCTTCTATGTTTCTTGTAGGAGATATTTCCTTTATTTTTTACTTAATGTATCTTTCTCATTGCCCAGTTAGCACGACCTAGCATCGAAGATGTGTTGAGGTGTATTCTTCTCTCTCTACCGTGTGTATATGGAAGTCGTCGGCTTCAATTATAATTGTTTTGTCTCTTTGTGCGACCATGTGGAGTCTCTTTGTATTCTTGGTGGTATTATTCAAGATGTGCAGGAGGTCATTTCTCAGTTGGTTGACATTCTAGTAGCGCTTTTTAGGAATTCATTTTGGTATTGCGTCTTGAATTCTGGCTTTGCACTTTTACACTTTATCAATGAGAAAAAGCACAATGATTGTTTTCTACAAGGATATTGTTTATTGATTGTATTCGGTCTACATAAGATCAATATAATATTATAAGTCTTTTTGTTGCATTTGTATCTGAGAGATAATATATTTTCCTTCATGATTTTTATACATATTCAAGGGATTAAAAGCTGTTGAAATTGATAGCATCGTTCAGATAATTAATATATGAATATATATATGTACATATTAATGTATATGTACACACATTAATATATACATATATATGTATTTTATTATTATCTTTTGAAATAATCTATCAACATATATTTGAAATAATCTATCAACATATATATTAATATATATGAAATTACTATTACATATGCATTAATATATAAATATATATTACTGTTTATATATTTCATAAAATTTAATACCGATTATATTGAGTTATCCAAACGCTGCAATATTAATGTTGAATACCAATAAGTATCGGTACATATTACTTACGCATTGTTATCAGTTTATTACCTTTCGGTATTATGCAATACGAAACCAATGTATAATAAACATATTGCAGTGTAATGGAAACGGTATGAAATCAGACAGTCATGATTTGATGAGTCATGACTCATGAATGAGTCACGTCTCATCAAAATTGTGACTGCTTACTGACATATATAAAATAGAGATATTTGTTGATATTTAGATATATGAAAAGAAGCTACGTACAACAGTGAAGAACAATATATTGTTCAAGATTGATATTGCCATATCTCAGCATCATAGTAATAAAGTATATCATCATTATATATATATATATATATATATATATATATATATATATATATATATATATCTGTCACTATATCAGTAATAAATATATATGTATATTGTGATTGAATATATGTAATATATTCAAGTTATAAGAAAATTTAAAAGCCATATATTCTTGATCTTAATTTCAACAAAAGCATATTGATTGATTAATCAAAGAGCTCAATCATAAGTAAGAAGTTTATTGTAGTTGTTTGAAGAACTCAATAAAGGATAATTTTTTGTGGGTTAGGTTTTTCACTCTTGAGTGGAGGGTTTTCCCAAGATATATTTTATGTGTTCTCTATTATTTTGTGCTTTGTGTTTGAGTTCATCTCATTTGTGTAGATCCAAAACCAGAATAGGTCTATTGGTTTTTAGAAGAATCATGATGGCTAATGGGTGTCAAGTTTGTTGTTTGGTTGCTAGGAGAGAAGAGAGCATTCCTAAATTTCAAATCTCTTCTAGACTCTACATTCTTTTGTATTTAAGCTATTGCTCTGTTCTTTTTGAGCAACTGTATCTACACAAGATGAATACTTTTCTATTTTCATCCATATTTATGATTAAGGGGCATCCGAACAAATTGTGCAATCAAGGTTCTGATGCAATCGTGGTTGAATGTCTGAAGCAAGATCTTGAAAGCAAGTACCTAGCATGCAAGACTTGCACTAAGACTAAATTTGATATGGTGTTCGATGAAATCACCATCATGACCAATGTAGATTATGTGCAAATTATACACAAGACCTGTAGAGGAATCAATTTTATCTCCGATGATGTGGGTTTGCATGCTGACAACTACAAGGTGCTAGTGAATATTGAGCAATAGAGCCTTGATATTACCCAGTGTCATAACCGCATTTTAGACTCCTAAATCTACGCATGTTTAACAGAGAGTTTGACTGAGTCGACCTAGTCTTTAGGCTTCTTTTATTATTTATCATTAAGAAGTGTCTAACCATTTTGTGAGAAGCATTGGTTAACACACTACACTCAGTGTTTATCCTCAAAATGTGTACCCAGTAGAAGATAGACTTCAAGAGATAATTAGAACCATGTGCATGCACATCTTCTTCTTGATGCACATGTGTGTTAGTTTTCGGAGAGATTAGAGGTGATTAAGTTAGAAGGAAAATGTGGCATGAGAGAGGAATCTTTGGGATCACACATGAGGAATTAGATTAAGTAGATTGAGTTTAGATACAAAAAGCACACAAGAAATAGAGGGAAGGAGGCAACAAGTTACATGCAGAAGAAATTTGGAAAAAGGGAGAACTGCAACTAGAAGAGGTTGGAGAAGAAGATCTATCATATGCAGGCTTCTCCATTAATATTCAGGTTCCCTTTCTTTTTTTATAATCTGTATGTAGAATGAAATGAAATCTTTTTGATTTTGAGTACGGTAGAGATGAAAATGAGTAGATTGTTTATTTTTTTCTCTTCAAATTTAAAAAATCCCTACAAGGACAAATTGAGAATAGAGCTGACTGATTTCGACTTCAAGTGTTTTGGGAAAATCAAAATCGGTAAAAATTCTCGACTGCTGAGGACTAATTTATGGAAAATAGAGAATCAATATATAGAATTGAAAACTTCAAGATTTTGAGCCGAAGCGTTACTTGAATTATCATGAGTTTTTTGGAAACTCAAAACTCTCAATAGAATGTGCTTTTATGACTCCATTTGTATGTTTAACATGCATAGTTGTTACGTTTAAGATGTCCTGTGGTTTTTGGGTTAGTCAAAATTGATTTGGCTTAATAATCCATCTTAAATTTGTTCTCATGATAGTCTAAATTATAGAAGCAATACAAACCATTATGAGGTCCTCTATGCGATAGATAAAGTTTTAGACATGACCACTCCTTGATCATGCCTCAATCACATTAACAAGTGTAGTAAAAGCGAAACGGGTGGCATTATATACTGAAAGGAATGCAAATAACAGTCTATCCAAAAATCTATTTATTGAAGGAAAAAAAAAAGGACAACATTGCAATCCAGAGAGAAGATCATTGTCTTTTTAACGTGTTGTACTCATTTTAGCAAACACCGGTCATTAGAAGGACCATAACATAGGTGAATTTCACATTTCCAGTTACTCGTGAGACAAGATGACAGTCCTTCACTCAATGTGTTGCCACTCTCCACATTATTCTTCTTGTAGATTTGTTCACGATGTGAAAAAGGTTTTGTGTGTTTCTGTCTGAATTTGGAAGCTTGAAATGTATAGATTGAGTTTAAGAGGTTTTCTGAGAATTTTAAGTATACTACCAATCGATATCATTTTTCGGACCCTCTCAAAATAGATTGTTAATAAATTTAATACTAGTAGTGTTAAGATGATCTTTAAGCTGTTTGTTTATCTTTATTGGAAAATGTCAAAATATCCAGTATGAAGTGTTAAGTGTGAAACCGAATGGCCTATTTTGTTTTGATCTGCCATTGATGATTTAGATTGTAAAAATTATTTTATCTTTCTTCCTGTCTTCAACTCATTTCTTGTTACTTTAAAAAATCAAAGTTACTGAATTGTGTTATTCTAATTTTGTGAAAGGACACAGGAGTATTCCTGAAGCATTAGTATAATTTTATGGTATTGAAAGTAGTTTTCTTTGAATTACTATGATACCGTTTTGAAAAAACAAAGATTACACATGAGATTAATATCATGAAATCTAGTGAAAAGAATTATGTTTTTTTTTTCTTTTTTTTGAAATGTGAACTTACTATATTTTGTTAAGTTTAGAGAAAGATATCTTGGAAAAGGGTGCCAAATATGGGAAAACAGAGAAGGGTAAAATCATTTTCTTTTACTTGCCAGTAGGAATCTAGTTATTTATGCTTATGCCTAAGCTTTGTAAACACACAATGGAATTTGTGTTGGTTATGTTCTTTCTCTCTGTCATATTTGTGTTAGTTCTACTTTGTGTGTTCAATAAAGTAGTTAGTTCATAGCTTGCACCAAATTCATTTCCGATCCACCAGTGCTGAGTTGATAGATCACTCATGTAGGGTCACTGAGCTCTTCATTTCAGGATGAGCCCTAGGGGAGATAACCACTCTATGGCTGGGTAGAATAAATGCCTAGATCAAATTTCTGTCTCAAGTTTTGTAGATGGACGATAGACTATCCGATGGCATAGGAGACAGGAACATGCATATGGATGACTGATAGTCTGATGACATGCATTTGGATATCTTGTACTACTTCAACCTTAAGGGCATGTGCTCTATTGTATGTGTATATATGTACTTTGAAATTTTATATTCGATAGTATGGTCGACATACTCTATGTATTATTTTACTTATGTTGTTCTATTCGGCAATTTGGTCAAATTTTTATCTATTATGTCAAGGATAATCGACTTTATCTCATATTGTTGTAACCTCTTTAAATGGAAATGGAATTCATGTAATGGAAAAGTCTTATTTATCTTTCAGACTTGTTATGTTTTCGAATTTTTGAGTTTTTCTGATCTAGAGCTTACATGTCTCTTATGTGCAAGTTTTCAGTTTTTACATGTGGTATCAGAGCTGTGTTTAAACACTTGGACCTTGGTCTTCTATTGCTAAGTTGTGTACTCATGCTTGGTGTGGGAAGTGATTTAACATCATGCAAACTAGAAATAGTAATAAGGGAGGATCCAACAATGGATGGGCCAATGAGGAACAAAATCTAAGGATGGATGAAATCCTAAACCTCTTGATAGAACAGAAGAACATCTTGCAACAACAAAATAACCGTATGGATCAACTGGAACAGGATGCAAGAGGTAGAAAAAATGAAGAGGAAAGAAGAAAGAGGGAAGAGGACTAGAGACTTGAAGCTCAATAGAAATAGGATGAGGACCAACGTTTGGAAGCATTGAGAAAGGAAGAAGAAGATAGGAGGAATGAAGAGCAGCAGAACCAAAATGTAAATCAAAGGGTGGTAAACATACCTAATAACAGAGAAAGAATAGCAGAAGAGCTAAGTAAGGACCTCAAGAAGGTCATACCTCCTACATTTGATGGTAAGGCCATCAGTGATGTTGCTGAGGCATGGATAGTATCCATGGAAAATTATTTCCATGTTCATAATTTATTAGCTGAATCCAGAGCTATGTGGGGTGCTTTTCAGTTGGTTGGTGAGGCTGGTACTTGGTTGGACAACAAGATGGCTAAAAAGAGGATGCAACCTGTTGAGATATCTTGGGAATAATTCCTAGTACTTTTTTGTAAGAGGTGGTTACCTTAGCTTTACTATGATAAGAAGGTGGCTGAATTCCAAAACTTGATTAAGGGAGTTCTAACTTTCACTGAATACCATGAGAGATTCTATCACTTGGTAAAAAAATGTACCTCAATATTAGTAGGATGAGCGGTTTAGAACCCGAAAGTTTATTCTTGCATTAGGTCTAGAGATAGGATCAGAAGTGGATATGCATTCAGCCTGAGACTATGGATTTTTCTTTCAAGAAGGCTTTGAGACAAGAGAAGAAACTCAAGCAGGTACCTTCAATCAGAGTGAGTCAAAGGACTAGTGCACCTTAGGGATATAAGAGGAAGCATCAAGATAATAAACCAAAGAACATTGGTTGGAGACAAGTACAAAATATGAGAGGCAAAGGTAGAGGTAATGCTAGAAGGAACAACAATGGTAACTAGAACAGGGGCAACAACATGAATGATAATAGGAGGAATAAACCTGATGGGAAACAAGGGCCACGAGATGGTTGCTACACTTGTGGAGGTGACCACTATGCTAGTGTTTTTCCTCAACAATCAGCCCATAGAGATGGGAAAGGACCTCAGACTCAGCACCAGATTCATGCAGCTATGAATAATAGACAAGCTGATTTTTAAGGAACTCCCATTCAGATGGCTAGTAAGCTTCTTGATCATAACATATCTATTCTGATTGATACTAGAGCTACTAAATATTTCATAGATCCTAAAGTTGTTTCTAAATTGCAAGTTAGAGCAGGATATATGTTAGAACCATGGATGGTAGAATATGGAAATAAGGAAGAGCATAAGGTTGAGCAATGTTTATCTTGTAGTGAGATTGAACTTCATGATTTTCAAATGCAAGTAAAGTTGTACGTTGCACCTTTAGGTTCCTATGATGTCATTTTGGGCATCAATTGGTTAACAGAACATAAGTCCATAGTGAACTGCAAGGATAAAACATTACAATTCCTTGATGATGTAGCTAATCCTGTAATACTCTATGGTGTGAAAAGGTCCCTTGAACTTAGACAAATTCCTGCCATGTAATTGAAAAAGGCAAAGAGAAAGGGGTGTATGATGTATGTGGCTTATGTTAAATATTTGGACACACCTCCTAGTCTAGAAGATTTTCTTATCTTGTAGGAATTCAAGGATGTTTTTCCTGAAGAGTTACCTGAGATACCTCTAAAGAGAGAATTTGATTTATCAATTGATGTGATGCCTAGAGCTGAACCTCAATCCAAGGCACCATATCGAATGACCACTACTGAAATGTATGAGTTGAAGCTACAATTGCAAGAACTCTTGGATAAAGGGTTTATTTGCCCTAGTGTTTCACCATGGGGAGATCTAGTGATATTTGTAAATAAGAAGGAAGGTACCTTATGATTGTACAAAGATTATAGAATGCTCAATAGGTTACTATAAAGAACATATACCCTCTTCCATAGATAGATGAACTTTTTGATCAAATGAAGGGAGCAACTGTGTTCTCCAATATTGATTTGAGATCTGGATATCATCAAATCCATATCAAAGAGGAGTACATATCCAAAAAAACTTTCAGGACAAGGTATGGGTACTATGAATTTGTAGTCTTACCTTTTGGATTGACAAACGCGCGTGCAAATTTTATGAACATAATGAACAATGTATTTAGGGATTGTCTAGATAAGTTTGTTGAGATATTCATATCTATGACATTTTGATTTACTCCAAGAATATGGAGGAACATGAGGAACATTTGCGGATAGTGTTACAACATCTTAGAGACAAGAAGTTGTATGGGAAACTATCAAAGTGTTCTTTCTTTAAGAAAGAGATTCACTATTTGGGCCATATCATTTCTACAAATGGAATTACAGTGGATCCTGTTAGTGCTCAAATCTGTAGATACTTTATGATTTGACAAAACCATAACTCCAATTAACCCAATAGATGCATCTAACAAAATGCAAGCACCAAGGTATTAAGGTTGTAGAACCTTCTTCACTTTGAGTATAAACTCAGGTGGGTTTACCTTCTTATAAGCTTCTTCAAAGCATCAGAATGGACATTTATGCACTTGTCATAAATATGTCAACTCAAGGAAAAGCAACACAAGTAAATTGAAATAGTTTATCAATATTTTCTGGTGGCAACATATGCAAATATATCTTAAACCAGTGCCTTATCTATTTGGGCATCAGAGTCAAACCCTACCTCCACACAATTCTATCAAGACAAATATACTAAAACCCAAATGAAATGCCTGGCATCCCATTCTTTTAATTCCTACATTTTCTATCAAATTAATACATGGATAATTAATTCACAGAGACCTCCCTTAAGATTTTACTCTTTCCTTGAAAGAACTTAAGTTTAACCCCTACATTCACTTTGTGAACAATGCATTGAAAAGCCTTACAATTTAATGCATAAGAAAACTAAAGTGTCCATACACAAAGACAACAAATAGTAACAATAGAGTTCCAATATCTTTGTATTAACATTCAAAATCTATTAGTACAATATCACCATGACTACAGAGAGATAAGGTTCTATATCTCAGAAATTTTACAAAATATATTAACCACCCCTTATAAAGAGAAAAAACTTGCTATATATACCCATAGCCATCTTAGAATCCTCGAAAGGATGCAACAAGCTTCAAATGGCTATCAAAAAGACTTTCACTATAGACAAAATAGTACAAATCAAAAGATTGAGACTACAACAATAGAAAATAGTTCTCAACTACTTAAAAATTTTACAAGTGGCACCTTTGTCTAAAGATATTTCAAAGCAATTACGTAATTTATTGTATGAATGATGACCACCATACGACTAACCTACATCATCCTTTGTTTGAAACATGCTCTCCCTCAAATTCTAGAATAGGTGCCATATGTACCCTATTCTTCTTCCTCTTCCATCATCTGGGCAGCTGACTTCTTCTTTTCCTTCTTTGTCAGTTTATCCCATGCTACCACATCATCATCAGATGGCCAATTGTAAGCCTGCAATTCCTGTAGTGATTTGATCTGCTGATCCCACATGGAATCAGCTACACTATTAGCCTCTACTACAAATTGTATGCAATCACTTTCAATTTTAAATAAGCTGTCAATTATACTATTGCATCTTTCTAAATCCAAAGCACTGTCACTATTAAGGAAAGCATCCTGCTTAATTATCATTTGATCCATTGATGCTTTCCACTCATCTATATTGACAATACCCCACCATTATTATATATTGGAGGCAAGTACTTACTGCTATTCCCATCAAACATAGCCAGCTTGGCTGCTACCTGGTTAGACTTACCTTTAAAGAACTTTGATACAACACTTACTAAACCAATCTTTTCAAAAACCTCAGTTACTACCTTAGGAATATTAGACCTATATTCTTGCAAATCATCAAGCTTATCAAATAGTGAGCTCCTCCCTGACCATGCACTAAAGAGTGGCTCCAAAGTAGTGAAAAACTCATTCACTTTTCCACTGGCCTGGTGTAATAGATTGACTGATTGATGGACTGATTCCATCCTGTCCTTTATTTTGTCCTGCCTATATTGCACAATCCTTGCTACAGTATCCAAGGATGCATCTAGTCTTATTTTTTGTAAGTCCTCAGTAGGCTTATCAAGAACCTCTGTATCTATCTGAATAGGGACCTCAATCTGCAAAGAGGGGGAAGAACTACCTTTGAGGCTTCTTCAAGCCTAACATTCAATTCGACCAACTCATCTTCCAATTGCTTGATCTTCATCATTTTCAAGTCCCTATCTTTGGCCATTACATTTGCATTCTCAAATAGTTTTGCATACCTTTCAGACAACTGAGCTGTCTTTGCTTCATTCAAGTTAGAAAAATGGGTCACTGCCTTGGAAACCTCAAGATCAGTTGTATTCTGTACAGTCCATATGATTTTATTTCCTTCCATCTGATCCTCTATACTTAGTAGAGATGGATTTTGAGTCTTAGGGGCCATAGACCACATTGCAATAGCCTGGGACTTAGGGTCATAGCCACTTCCTCTGATCATTTCACCAATATGAACCTCATAGGATAGACTGCCCCATGGTTGCTTTCTTATCTGATCAATGATAAAAGTAGAGGTCAAATCCCATCCAGGAGTTAGAAGCATTCCACTTGATCTAACCATTTCTCTGGCTTCATCTACAGTTATAGCCTCATGGCTAGGATCATAAGAGGCTAATGCTCTCATGGTTTCTTCACTTGGCTCTACTCCCTCAGGCATAGCCTTAGCCACATCTTGTTGCTTTTTCCAAATAAGAAAACTCTTAAATTCATCACTCTCGATGAATTGGTCATCACTCAAGAACTCCTCCTTATATACCTCTCTAATATCTTGTCCTAACCACAAGGACTGTTCCTCATCTCCTTCATTAGTGACCACCATCTTGCTGGCCCTTATTGTTTTTCTCAATTGGTGATGGTAAGCCCTATCACTTGGTACAAGAGCAGATGCTCTATGAATCCTCCCTCTCTATTTTTTTTTGCTTAGAAGGCTCTCCCTCTTCAAACCTCCACTTCTTTAATGGTGACTCTGGAAGGTCTTCTACCCCTGATTGGTCTTTAATAGGATCAATAACTGGTAGGTTTCCAACTTGTGGTGGGCTATCTCCATCTTGGGATCCATCAGAGAATTCCTCATAATCAAAATATGAGTAATCCTTATTTTTCTTTGTTTGCTTCTGATCAAGCAAATTTTCCAATTGATTTGACAGAGTATTATGCATCTCTATCATCTTATTAATTCTTTCTAAGTAGGGAAGGTCAGGGAAGAAACCCTCAAAAGGAATTTGGGCCGCCTTCAACTGAGTTTGCAAATCCTTCAGGTCAAAAAACCTGCTCCATCTTGTAGTGAGCTCATCCTTCTCCACAACATTCCTGATCACATCCTCCTCATCAAGGGCCTCATGTTCTCTGTTGACACCAATGCTAGGTATCAGTGTCAATTTTATAGTCTTAATGAAGTCCTCAGGGTCCACATGTTTGTAAATACCAGATACCATCTTGAATTGATTTAGCCAGGTGGTAATTTGTGGGAAAGCCCTCTTGCCAATCAAGAAATCACTGATTCTAAACTGCCTAGGTGTGAAAGTACCTTTCCTATGAGGGGACAAAAGTTCTCTATTTGTCAACATCAACTACCAAATAAATTCCAAAGAAGCAACTCTCGGTGGCACAAATTTTTGTAACAAATGTGGGGGCTGGGGGCAACCGTAAACTCTTATAATTGTAGAATTTTCCCCAAAGTAGAAATCACCCCAATTATGGTTTCCCTCTCATTTGTCCTCCAATTGCACGGGTCTGAGCAACCTTAGAACCTTAGGTGGTAACCTTGTAACATTGATGCCCAACCATCTCAGAATAGGAAAAATAATGAAGTTCTTGAAAACATAAAAGTCACACTCATTTGAAGTACTATTCCACACCCTTACCCATAATTGCATTGGATTATGCTGATCTTGGAAAGTGAATCTTGGTTTCAACATATTCAAATCAAAACTATTGATGTTGAAAAACAAAATTAAGTGCATCAACATAGAGCAATGCAAGAACTTGATGGGCTTCTTACTTTATTTGACAGACATTAACCCTTCATGCATCCTATCGATTACATACTAGATGTAATCATACTCTATGTTTACTAAAGAATTCTGGATATCTAAAATCATCATCAAAAGGTCAGCTGGAAAAAATTCTTTTCCCATCTATTCCCAATACTCTACACAACCCATAACAAGTCTGCTTCATATAGTAATGGAGGGACTTAAACTGGTAAGGGGCATTCATACTAGCAGGGAGGGGAGATATATATTTACCTTGCTTTGGGATATGCTTCACCATCTGGTCTTTTATTGACCCTATATTATTTGTATACCTCTCTCTCTCCTGGCTCAAATTAATTTTAGTAGAGGAAGACGTATAAAAACTAAAATTTTTCATGAAAGAACCCTTGTCAAGAGTAACCAAAGGTGACTAGTCTGCCTTCCTAATTATTTTGGAGATAGGATCATACAACCTAGCCAATGTAATAATTAAGTCCACATCTAAAAACACATCAGGGACAATCAATTTCCCTAAACCCAAAGCCCAAACATTACAAACAGAAACTTGCCCACTCCTATTTCGATAAAAATAACTGAAGCTAGTATAACCTGAGCAAGATGGTGTGACCAGATCTCTGCAATGACCTAGAACATCTTCAAAGATCATCAGGAGCTCTCTTGTTCTGACTGGAACCAGGCAATAATTTGAGAAACTTGTCTGAGTAATTTGGCTTGTTTCTATCTTCACCACCTTTTGTTTTGGCTTCACCACTGGAAGAAGTCACGCTCGGCTCTGGTTGACTCATTTTTTCTACACAATTGCTCTCAATTTTGCAAACTTGATTTGCTTGGCACTCAAAGGTTGCTTCAGAAAACACAATTCTCTTCAAATGATTTCGAACACAGAAAACAATGAGTTTAGCCTATTTATTGATGCAAATTGAAATGTGTATAATTGCCAAAATCATTGCAAATCTTCCTCCAATTAATTCTGCATTCAAGTCACATATCACGTGTTTTCAAATCAGTGCTAGCCGATGCCGAGATGTTGATAGATATATTTAAAAATTCAAAAACAAGGCAAAAATGCAATGATTACAGTTTTGTACTCTATCGCCCTGCTTACATGATAAACTTCCCCTTTAAAATTGATTGGATGGCCAACTACTTTTTCTCCAGCTTGACGGTGTACTTTATCCACATGGCAATGGCCTTTAACATTTCTTTATTATTTTCTTTAAATGAGCTCATTTCAGAGAACTAGCGACTGAAGGTTCTTGCAATCGCTAAATGAAAAGATAACCCTAGCTCACATTCAGAGAATTAGTGACCAAAGGCTTTGCTGATTCTCGAAATCAATTTCTTAACTCTTCCTCCATTTAGCGAACCAATGAAAAAAGAAAACCTAGCCCGAGCAACTAACCATAGTCACCATTTGGAGAATTAGTGACAACTCTATCTCTGAATCTCTTAATGTTTTAGTTGACTGCTAATTTATTCTAAGTCTTGGTGACCTAAGGCTTCACTTATTCACTGAATGGGAGCCTTAACCGCATGTTTAATAGGAGAACTAGTGAACAAGCTTACTCTTTGAGTCACTGAATTCTTTCCTAACTATCTGTTTCAAACTGAGACGTCGATTCAACCATTGATCATGACCTCAATCGACGACCATCGCTAATTCTCTAAGACTATAAGACAATCATCTTTTGATTACGAGACTTAGTGAACAAAGGGTTAAAACTTACTTGACAGCTTGATTCACCCAATTGTTGAAAAGCTTTCATCATAACCAACCTTTTAAGAGAATGCGCGACTACCTCATTCGCCAGATTGCCAGAAGATTTAGAACCTTGCCAACATATTACAAGATTACGCGAATAATAGGGAAAACCACATTTGTCCAATCCATTAAGCCAAACAGTCAGAGCCGCCAAACTTAGAGCACATAGAATTTATAACACAGTCATTGAATCACCAAATCAATTTATGTAGGACCCAAATACTCTTAAATTAAATCATAACTGTCGATCATATGGATAATCAACGGTCCTTGCCAGATTGCTAGATAATACAAGTCTTAACTGCCTAATTCTGAGAATGAGAGAACACCGCCACGCCAAGTCACTAGAAGTTAATAGGAAACTACCATGAAATACGTGAACAAGAGACCACGTACTTGCTGGTTCACGCAAAGGTTGAGGTAACCGTTGAACAACTTGGAGACTTAGCGACTCAAGAAAACATACAACATGGGTTTACTCATTCACCAATTCGCTGAATAACTCAAAGACATGAAACAATACTATGCGATTCAGCGAACACTTGATGGAAATAATCACATGCATAATCAAAACACTTAAGTGGCCAAAAAGTAACAATGAAATATAAGAATTAGGGCAACTTAAGGGTTTACACAAAGAAACAAGATTTGTCAAAAGGGAAAAACCTAGGGTAAGGGTTTTCAGGCTTGGTTATAACAAAATTGATGGATTTTTGAAAACCGAAACCCCAGAAATTAAACTTGCAGAAGGATTAAACCACGACTTGAAACTGAAAACCTCACAAAACCTAAAAAATGCCCAACAGTGGCTCTATTTGAGGATGCTTGAGTGCAAGGTCAAAGAAAGAACTTATGAATCTCAGGGAGGTAGACCACAAAACCCTAACCTAAAATAGGAAACAAACACACCACAAAACCAACACACCTACACATATATACATATCTACTATGCATGGAAAAGGAGAAAGAACTAACTGAAGAAAAACTTCAGGAACTGTCCATGCATTGGCAATTCCTATTCTCCACCATCCAAATTTTGCAAAAAATATGAATCCTTGCCATGAGTTTGATGGATGACAAAAGGTCCCATCCACAAAGACTCAAATTTTTTGTGTTTCCCTTTGTCTTCAGCCCTGGCATTCCATTGAAGAACCATGTCACCCGGCTGGAATTTTCTCAAAGTTGCTCTTTTATCAACAAGAAATTTTATTTTTTGTTGCAACTTCACATTTTCCTTTTGTCCTTCCCTTCTGATCTCATCTAGTTCAACTAATTGAATCACTCTGTCTTGCAATGGATCACTGATTTCCATACCTTCTTCCTGCATGAATTTGTATATTGGTAAGAAGTTATTTACTGGTAATCTTGATTTCACACCATATACCATCTCAAAAGGGGACTTCCCTGTAGCTCTTTTCTCAACAATCCTATCAACCCACAATGCTAGTTTCAACTTTACATGCCAACTCCTTTTGTTCTTTTCTAAAGTTTTCTTCAAAATTTGTAGGATACTCTTATTACTGGATTCTACCTACCCATTTGCTTGTGGGTGGTAAGGGGATGAATAAGACAAAATTATTCCCATTTTTGAACAAAAATCAGTAATCTCCTGAGATCTGAAACTCATGGCATTATCTACAACCAATTTGATAGGACTATCAAATCTAGTGATTAGATTGTTCATCAAGAACTCAATTACAATAGCACTGGTTGCCTTTTTAGTTGGAATTGCTTCAATCCATTTGGTAAAGTAATCTATAGCAACTAGAATCCAACTATGTCCCCCACTAGATTTCTCAAAAAATTCCCCAATAAAGTCCATACCCCACATAGCAAAAGGGGCTTCTGCAACCACAGGGTTCAACAACAAAGCACCTGAAAATTTTAGTTTCTTGGAAAATCTTTGACATGGCTCACACTTTCTAACAAAAGAATGAGTATCTTTGAACAATACAAGCCAATAGTATCCTGCCCTTAAAATCTTATGAGCTGTGGACTGAGTAGAATGATGTCCTCCACACAACCCGGAGTGCATTTCTTTCAATACCTTTTCTGGTTGGTGTTTGTCCAAACAAAATAATAGAATCCCATCATTATCTTTCCATTACAAATCACCCTATATCATTACATACCTCTAGACCTATAATCTCAAACTTCTCCTCTGATTATCATTCAGCTCCTGTGGACATTTAGCATGCTTGATAAAATAAGCAATATCTTTGTACCATGGTTGCATTTCAATGCTAGTGACTATATCTTCATTAATAGCAACACTATTCATTTGTATGAGATCCATGTTTTCCTTAGTCATTAACTTTGCAAGTCCCAAACCTCTCACCAATTTGGTAATGTGGAGCTCAAGATCAAACTCTTGAATCCTATTGATCCATTTGCATCTTTTCCCTGTGACCTCACTTTGAACCAAAATATCCTTCACTACTGCATGAGGTACGTATGCATTAACCTTGGCACAAACAAGATAAGATCTAAAAGCTTTAACTGCCTTGACTAGCGCATATGCTTGTTTTTCCATTAACTCATAATTCAATTCAGCAGACTGCAATGACTTGCTAAAAAAGGCTATGGGATGTTAAAATCCTTCTTTATCCTTTTGTAATAGGATAGCTGCAATAGTGTGAAAAGAGGCAAAGGAGAATAGAGAAAATGGTTTTGATTAATCAAGTGAGATTAAGATAGGGGCTTCTTGGATTGCTTGCTTAATTTTCTCAAAAGCTTGTTGAGTCTCACTGTCCCAATTAAACTTTACATCTTTCTTTAGGAGTTTGACTATAGGCTTAACCATTTTTGCAAAATTAGCAATGAATCTCCTAACAAAATTAATTTACCCTAAGAAGGATTGCACACCCTTTATATTGATCTAGACCTTGAAGAAACCTTAAGATATCAAAATCATCCTCAAATACTTTCCAATTATACACATTATCAGGCACTGCAGGCCTACTTTTGACTTCTAGCATGGACACACCAGCAAGGGTAATATCATCATTTTTGAGAGAAACATTAGCAAGGAAATCTACCATGATATTATTAGACCTTTCTACCCAAAGCAGATTGAAAGCATCGAAAAACTCTAGTCTATCCCAGACAACATGTTTGTACAATTTCAATCTCTCATCCTTGGCAGCATATTTAGATCTTACTTGAGCTATAACTAATTTGGAATCACCATGGACCTTTAGACATTTGATACCATGCTTTATAGCAACATCTAATCCCAATATCAGTGCCTCATACTCAGCAGTATTATTAGTGCATTCAAAGGTCAACAAGAAAGAGTACTTGAAAGTAATACTTGATGGGGAAATAAAAACAACACCAGCTCCTGATCCTTCCTTGGAGCATCCACCATCAAAAAACATTTTCCAAAGTCCATTTTTCTGCAATACTAAACTCATCAACTATTGGATCTGTGTTTTTCATCTGAGGTACTATCTCATCAATCATGAAATTATTCATGTCAATATCTACAAAGCAGTTCAAATCTTCTAGTGCAACTTTTTCAACCATGATTGAGGAATGGGGCTCCCTATACAATTTTACCTTAGTCCCATTGATTAGGATAGAAGCATATGACAAGTCCAATTGCAATTTTCCACCCACTGTTGTAGCCCATTGTCTTGACAGTAGCATGCCATAATGGGGTTTTGTATCAACAACAACGACATCCATCTTGTATGTGGCCTCTGGGAATACAAAAATATTTACTTCAATTCCAATTAGGGTTCCTATAATAGGTATTGCAATGTTATCCATAGCATAACACCTTCCATTAGATGTGTCAACTTATAATCCTAACTCTTTCATTACATGATAGGGCATTACAGTTGTAGCAGCACCAGAGTCAATCATACAATTCTTTAGCAGAAAATTATTTACAATCAGTGTCACATAGAAAGGGTCAATAGAGGAAGGCTCTTATGTCACAATAGTTCCAACACACACATAAGAGATGTTATCAATTGAAATAGGCCCTTCTACTGAATTCCCCTTCTCTTGCATGGTAGGAACTATCCTTTGTTCACTTATGAGAACCAGGGCCATTGTCTTATGTTCCTCAATTCTCAACATTTCCAGTAAAGGGATGGAAACCTTCATTTGGGATAGGGCATGTCTCATATCAAAGGTAAGGGGATCAATAGAAATATCAGGATAATCCTTTTGCCTACCAACTTTCCTTTTAACCTTGTCAACAATAACATCCTCACTCTTTTTCTTAGTTACAAGCCCTTTATTCCTGTTATTTACAACATTGGGCTTTGGAGAGTCCTTATTCAGAAGGTTATCCTTAACAAATACTAACCTAGGGACTCCTTGATCACTATCCACCTTTCTATTTCTCAAGTTGTAAGAAGATTTGGCTTGAGTTATAGCAGCCACAGTTAGAGTTCTAATTTCCTCATCACTAGGTTTTCTCCATTATTTCCCATCTGACCCTGATTCTACCATATGAGCTTTACAATTGTCATTATCAGACTCTTCATGATCTGAGTGAGTAAATACTTATTGTTCATAATCTGAGAGAACCCTCCTTTTATGATCAATATCAGGACAAATCTCTTCATCCTCTGAAGACAAAAAATCCCCCATTACTTCAGTAGTAAACATGTTAATAGCAGGTTTTTCAGATTCTTCATAATCTCCTGCGTATGAATTATTAGCCTCTTCTCCCAAGGCCTGAGCCACAACACATTGGAATGGTGAATGGGGCATGTTACAAGCCACACACCAAGGGGTATTCTCCACATTATGTGTTGTATTTTTCTTCAAAGGATCTGGTGTATCTCTTCCCTTTTGGGGTTCATTATTTTCTGGAATAGGCCTCCCATCTTTCCAATTAGTCTTGTAAGGCATATCTCGTAAGTTAGGGGCTCTATCCTGCCTCTAATAAGGTGGTCTTGTGTCTTGAAAATTCCTACCACCCTTACCAAAATTTTTTGGGAAGTCTTTGGTAATACCAAATCCTTTTTCCACTTTATCATCCTCTTTGGATGGCCTTGGGGGTTGTGACCTAGTTTCCTTCCACAACCTACCCTCATCCCTCTTATACATCTAACCAGATGCCTTTCAGTTGCTTTTAATATTGATGGAAAATTTAAATGCATCCCTAAGGGTATAGGGGTTCTTATCTCTCAAGAGATAAGACATTTTACCATCCATAGAATTGAAATAAGTGGTCAGGTAGACTACATCATCCAACCTCAATACTTGAAACAATTTGTACATAGCCTTTTGGAATTTTCTATTAAACTCATACATGCTCTCATTGTTATGCTTTTTGATATTGTTAAACTCATTGAGCATGTAGCTTGAATTCACATGTTCTACATATTGCTCCTTGAAGCATCTGACAAACTCATCCCACGATGCAATACTATTCTTAGGCAAACCCCGGTACCAATCTCTAGCATCTTCAACCAATGATTGAATAAAAAGATTCATTATAACATCTTCATGCTCAATCTCATAATCATTAACTTTATCTGTGAAAATTTTAGGTGCTCTTCATAGGTAACCACATTATTTCTAGTAAATAATGGGTTTTTATTTCTAATCTCATTAGGGACAGCATTGGGTTGACCAGGAATATCGTCAAAAAATAAAGGTCTATATCTATCCAAATGAACTGGTCTCCTTTGGATATTTGGTTGGATCAGAGGGGTTTCTGCAACATTTTGACAAGGTACAATCCCCATTCTACCAATAACTATAGGGGGAACTTAACTAGTATTCAAATTTGGTCCAAGTATACTTTGTCCAAGATGAAGGGCTTGAGGATTTGGAAATGAATTGCTAAGCTGATTGGGTGGGATCATTCCTAATATAATACAGACATAGCTACTAGTAGATGTGTTTATATTAGCATGTAAGAAAGCAATCTTTCTCTTCATCTCATCTGCAACAGCCTCTAATTCTAGTTTCTCTAATTGAAGAGCTAAATCCTCTTTAGCTTTTCTAGCCCTTTCCAAATCTTGGCTTTATTGGGAAGGTATACCAGGAACAACAACTTTCTTGGGCTCACTAATATTTACACCAACCATTTTTTGCTTTCCCTTATCAGGGATCTCTTTTGTGGCATTTCTAATGTCCTCGTTCCTCAGGATTTCAGATGGGTGCAATTGCTGGAGAACATGTCCTGTTCCCTCAAACTCATCATGTTTAAGCTTAGCACTTTCAGCCTGATTTCTTAAAACCTCCATATCACCAAAAAAATTCTTATCTAAATCCTGAACATCTTGGTTTAGGTCCTTAGCCAGGATCTCATTGTTCCTAGTTTTTCTCATCAAATCTTGCCTTTCCATGAGAAATTCGTATATTTGTTGTTCCCTTACCTTCCTTCTATTAGAAATTTCTAGTAATTTCTCACGCTCCTTTTTCCTTAAAGTAATCAATTCTTCCCTCAATTTTTTAGAATCATATGAGGCAGTTTTAGCAACAAAAGTTTCTCCCGGTTGCTCTAGGGTTTCTCTCGTAGGGAAATAACCTACTTTTGTGATTTCTTCTTCATGAGAGGGAAAGTGTACACGAGGCATGACTTTATTAACATGTTCAGGGTCATCAAAGGAGGAGGAGGAGGCTTCATGGGGAAGTGGTATAGGGACTCTATCTCTTGAAGGTCCTAGGGAATTAGCTAAAATATGATTTCTCCTAGACCATTATTTTCTACCAGGTGTACGAAGCTCATCGCCCATATTATTCTCTGGGTGGTCTTTGAAATAAGATCTAGTGAACCTCGGATGAATCATGGCATGTCACAGCAAGGTATATCAAAATTTACAAATACCAGCGACTGTTAAACACAGATTATCATAGTTTCCACCCACTAACAAGTGGGAATCAAATTATTATGCTGGCCTGCAAACATACAATGGACAGTATTGCACACATCTATTGTACATTCTTATTCATTTGATCCCCAGTAGAGTCACCAATTTTGTTAGTGCTCAAATCTATAGATGCTTTATGATCTAACAAAACCATAACTCCAATTATCCCAATAGATGCATCTAACAAAATGCAAGCACTAAGGTATTAAGGTTGTAGAACCTTCTTCACTTTGAGTATAAACTCAGGCGGGTTTACCTTCTTATAAGCTTCTTCAAAGCATCAAAATGGAAATTTATGCACTTGTCATAAAAGTGTCAATTCAAGGACAAGCAACAAAAGTAAATTAAAATAGTTTATCAATATTTTTTGGTGGCAATAGATGCAAATATATCTTAAACCAGTGCCTTATCTATTTGGGCATCAGAGTCGAACCCTACCTCCACATAATTCTATCAAGACAAATATACTAAAACCTAAATGAAATGCCTGGCATCCCATTCTTTTAATTCCTACATCTGCTATCAAATTCATACATGGAAAATTAATTCACAGAGACCTCCCTTAAGATTTTACTCTTTCCTTGAAAGAACTTAAGTTTAACCCCTACATTCACTTTGTGAACAATGCATTGAAAAGCCTTACAATTTAATGCATAAGAAAACTAAAGTGTATGCAACTATGAAAGAAAACTAAATGAAATGCAACAATAATGTCTTCAAAGCTTGAATGCAAGGATGTCTTCAAAGAGCTCCAAATGACCTAGAAAACCTACAGCATAACATTAGCATAAAACATAAAAAAATGGATATCTTTAAATGCGGAAGAGAGCTCTCCTTTTATAGGAAATGAAAAGGAATGGACCATGGAGATTAAGAGGCAAAAGTCTTAATCAACAGTGGAGCATCAAAGAGGAGCAATCTATGTGCACAAATATGCTCCAATGAGAAAAATAAGAGTTGACTTTTGTGTCCATATAAGACAAAAAGTACTTTTTCCCTTTTTATAAAATATGAATAATGCTTTATTTGTGCAACTTAGGATAAGAGAAAAAATGGGGGATTTTTATTTATTAAAAGGGGAGGAAATATTCCTTTTGAACAAATAAACACTTAGGATAAAATGGTTAGCCCAAGGAAAATAATCAAAAATGATAAAATAGGATTTGATCAAGGAAATTGATATTATTGATAAAATGTTGATTTTTGAAAATATTGATTCAGGGTTTGATAAATTACTGAATGGGGGCCCAAAGTCTAAGCAACCATTTTAGGGTGCATACAGATGCAAGCTTACAAAAGAAGATGACTCGCTAGAAGTAGATATAACATTGTACAAGTTTATGATTGGAAAACTCATTTATCTTACTCAAACTAGACCTGATATTTCCAATGCAGCTGGCATAGTTGGAAGATTTGCAATAGAGCCTAAACAAAGTCACCTTATGGTAGTAAAAAGAATATTTAGATACTTGCAAGGCACTATAGATTATGGTCTATGGTATCCCAATTTAGAAAATATTGAGCTTCATTTTATATACTGATGCAGATTAGGTAGGATGCATTGATGATATAAAGAGTACATCAGGAGGAGCAGTGTTTCTTGGTGACAAACTTTTCACTTGGACAAGAAAGAAGAAAAGTTGTATCTCTCAGTCAATAGCAGAAGAGAAGTATGTTGTAGCAGCCTTGAATTATTCTATAATTGTTTGGATCAAGAAAATGATAAAGTATTTTGGAATTTAGATTGACTATCCTATTGTTATACATTTTGATAACACTAGCACTATCAATATGTCAAAGAACCCTGTGATGCATGCAAAGACAAAACACATTGAGATCAAGTATCACTTCCTAAGAGAGAAAGTAGCAGAGAAAGAAGTTAAGTTGGACTATGTGAGTACTAAAGATCAGCCAGCAGACATATTTACAAAGCCCTTGCCAAAGGATACTTTTGAGTATCTCAGGGAGAAGTTTGGAGTAATTCCCTTCCCTGATTCTGCCTAGAAGAAGGAAGAAAGAGCATCAGTCCTTAGGGACTGATGGATGGTTGACTACTCTACCTAAGGAGTAGTACTGATGCTTAAAATATTTGGCACCCTTTTATATTGATGTCAAAGGGGGATTAATATATAGTTGTGAAAAATAGAAGTAAAAGGAGTAATATACTAAGGGGGAGTAGTATTCAGTTATGGAAGCAGTTTAGTTGAGGAAATGGAGAATGTTGAAGAATATTGCATCAAATGGAGGATTCATCCTTGGGGGAGTTTTGATGAGGAAATGGAGAATGTTATAAAAGAAATGTTCATTTGGATTGGTGGAGTTTTTCATTCCATATGTTTCCATCAATGCCAAAGGGGGAGATTGTTGGAGATTTGCCAGCAAGCCAGTGCTGACTGTATGTTTGTCATTGATGACAACATATGGTAAGTAGCATGTGTGGAAGAATTATGCTATAAGCTTCTAGTATATATAGCATGGACATGTTATCAACATGATATCATGGACACAGAGGTTAACTGTTAGTACAGATAGTTATATAGCAGCTTTTGTCAGCAGTGTTCCTCACAGAGTTATAGGCAGTGTTCTATGAATGATTGTCCATAAAGTTATCATGGAGCCTTGTGCATTTGGATATGTGATGGAGACATGTTAGTGATGTTACATTCATGGATGTAGAGTCTGATGATTAGTAGAAGTGAATTTATGCAGTCTCTATTCACCAGTAGCACTTTTCTTTGTTTATTCAGAAGAGCCGACAAAGATTATATTGGTTCAGGAGTTGCACCTATCATTTCAGTATGTTCCCTTTGATTAGTTCTTGGAGAAGAGTTAGTTATGTTTGGTTAAGAGTGCATGATGTAATTCAGCTTGAGGAGAAATTTTTAGTTACTTTGGTAGAGCCGATAGTGTGTAGCGTACGTCCACATTTATTAATATTGGACAAGTCCCAGAATGTGTTGTGTGCTTAGTAGAGCTGACAAAATTATTATTGGAGTATGTTATGGTTTATCTAATATGATTTCAAGGTGGTTCTAATAGGCCGACTTGATTATATCATTTAGTGGAAAGATATTTATAGGCAGTCATTTGTGATTGCTAAGACATGGTTTAGAGTTGATTGCTAGGAGAAGAGCAGAGTGTGTGAAGTGTTGAGCCATCAGCAGAAGGTCTATGTGACCAAGTAAAGTGTTTGTGCTATACATTGGAACTGATCTAGATAGTAGGTCAAAGCGTAGTTCACCAAGATCCAGATATAGTGTGTATCTGTTATTTAGAAGGTTGTAGCCTTCACTCATTTGAGCAGCATGCTCTCGGACAGTGCATCCTCACCCTTAACAGGGTTAATTGTAAAAGACTCCTAATAGGGTCTGACACTTTACCAGGTCACTGTACTAAATATATTGTAAAGCAACTCCTAATAGGGTTAAGGATCTTCTAACAAGGATCATAATACACTAGTGCAAATGATTAGTGGGTGTCAATTCCCACTGGGGTTTTTACCTATTTGGGTTTCCCCATAACCTAAATATTGGTGTTGTGTTCAAGTGTTCTTTCATTGTGTTTATGCTTTATGTTTAAGTATACTTAATTGGATAAAGAATTGAAACTTGTAGATAACTGATTCAGCCCCCCCCCTCTTAGTTATCTCTTGGGACTATTCCTAACAAGAATCAACTATACTGGGTGCATCTCACAGTGCCAATATAAAAACATTACACAAGAATAGTCACTGCATCACAAGTTCAACTCAACCAATAACATAGAGGCAATAATAAGCATCTCAAATCAAAATCAAGTCATCACAACACAATGGTTCTCATACCCAAGTATAAAGAATAAATAATTTTTTGATGCAACAACATAAACTAGATCACCTTGAAGCTGGAAACCTCACACAGGTCCAGCATGATCACACAAATGAGCATGAAGTTCAAAGACACATCTATTGAGATGTCATGTTAAATGAAAACAAGAGAGGCACTACATGTTTGTTTATCTATGGCTTCCATTAGTGCTAAAAGGTTTGTTTTCTGTTAGCATTTCTAAAATGTTTTTTCTTGGAAAGGTTTCTTTACCTATGTCTATGATTCATGTTGGAAGGTTAGAAAGGCTACATTTTTAGGTTTTCATAGAATCTTGTAGCATTTAGAGTCATTTTCCATTTTTGAGATGTTTTCCTTCGAAGGGTTTGTTAGAACTTTTTTTTAGATGCGCTAGCTAATATTTTCAAAAAACTTAAATGAATTATATTTGGAAGGAATATCTTATGTTGTATGTCATGCAAATATACAATGGTTTTGGTGTTTTGTTGTCTATTATTGACAACTTCAAATTTTATTTTATTTATTGGAGATGTCCTAGCTAATGTTTTGAAAAAAATTGAACTAACTGCATTTCGAAGGAATAGTTTTAGGTTATTTATCACATATTGCAAGGAGGGCTTTGGAGTCTCGACACATATTAGCCAGGGTTCATGTATCTTCTACTTTGTATGAATGTATGGTGTTTATGCAAGTGTTTGTTTATCCATGTCTTCCATTAGTGCTCCAAGGTTTGTTATGTGTTATCATCTATAAAATGATTACCTTAGACGAGTTTGTTTAGTTATATTTTTAATTCATGTTAGAAGGTTTGTTTTAAGTTGGGGTTTGTGAGGTATTTTTGTTCCAATCTATGTTAGTGTTTATTGTGTAATATTGAGAGCTATAATTGTCTTCTTTTTGTGCATTTGTAACTAGGGAACTTAATTTTTTTCAAAATCTTCTTATTTTAGGTCAAACTATGTTAGTTAAAGTTTGTTGATTTATTAGGATCATTGCAAATGTAATAGCACTATCTCATGTACGTGTTTTCCAAATGCAGTAATCTCTTGCATTTATATTGAGAATGAGCCAAGAAGAGACATGTCTCTTCATGGGACATCTCTATTCATGATTATGTAATTAATATAATGATAATTATGATTATATATACTTAAATATATATATAATACTTAATATAATATTTGCTATCCTCCCTAGCTAAGAGGGAGTTTTGATGTTTTGTAGCTTCATTCGGATAAACACTATCAATACTAGTGAAGATATGTATATATATATATATTTAATATATATGAGATGTATATATACTTTATATATATATATATATATATA
Source organism: Chamaecyparis obtusa (assembly GCA_027943335.1). NCBI lineage: Eukaryota > Viridiplantae > Streptophyta > Pinopsida > Cupressales > Cupressaceae > Chamaecyparis > Chamaecyparis obtusa. Next base: position 934,583 of record BSBK01002108.1, read on the forward strand.
TATATATATATATATATATATATATATATATATATATATATATATATATATATATATATATATATATACACACACCCACACACACACACACACACTAGTATTGATAGTGTTTATCCGATTAAAGCTACAAACATCAACATTCCCTCTTAGCTAGGGAGGATAAAAAATATTACCTCAAGGTGAGTATAAATAATCATTTTATATTTATATCATTTTATTGATATAATGAATATTGGCCTTTAAGTATTAAGTCCATAATACTTCCAAATACTCAAAGCAATAGTCTCCAAATATCAACTCACAAGATATTCACCTAAGTGCTCAAAATGATTATTATGAGTAATGGTCTTCAAGTATCAAATCCATGATACTCACCCAAGTACTCAAAGTAATGGTCTCCAAATATCAAATCCATGATATTCACCAAGTACTCAATGTGAGTATAGATAATCATTTTATATTTATATTATTTTACTGATATTAAGAGTAATGGCCCTCAAGTATCAAGTCCATGATACTTACCAAGTACTCAGAGCAATAGTCTCCAAATATCAGCTGACAAGATATCCACCTAAGTGCTCAAAATGATTATCATGAGTAATGGTCTCCAAGTATCAAATCCATGATACTCACCCAAGTACTCAACATATCTAGTATGGTATGTGAACTAGTATCACATATGTGATACTTACCATATAGACTGATCATGGCATGTCTACAGATATTACGTCACATAATATCCACCATGAAGATATCTAGATCATCTATGGTTTATTTAATGATATCAACCTTATGATATCTACCATTATGTCTAAGAGATCCTAACCATCATGACATATCCATAGATATCAAGTCACATGATGTCCATCATGATGGATATGTCGCAAAGTCATCACTTCACAATATCAATCATATACAAGTGTTCATTGTCAAAAAGTCATCACCTTTCTCCAATGTTCACAGGAGGGCCCATAAGTCCTAGAGTAACACACATGAAATCCACCTTGACTCATCTCAAAGGGTGGAAACAAGGGCTTTCACCTTAGAATTCTCTCTCAAAGAGAAGAATGAAATAACATACAAGATAATAGATCACATATATTGAAACTTCTTTTTATCTAAGGCTTCATTCTCCAACATACCAAGTTTATCTCGAAGGCACACAACATTCCCTCTAGCAAGAAACTTAATGAGAATATTATCCATAGTGTATTGATAATGATAATGTACCCTAAATAGCATACTTATGCACTATATCTCTTATATAGTTTGCATCACTCTAGGTGAACCCCAAGTTAAGTAGGAGTTAGCATAAAGGAATTTTAGCTAGCACACATGGGACTCAATCCCATGATCATAGTCCTCTGGATACTTCTTTTAAGGTCTTGTAACAATCTCCTCCCTTCTCATCCAAGGTTATTTTTAGATAAACTATCATACTCCCCCTGAATCTAATATAAACCTTCTATGAGAAAGTCATGTCTTTGTTCTTTAGTCTTCATTAAGCTCTTTTCTTGAATGCCCAACCATCTATCTAGGAATATCATGACCTAGGGAAACCATCTCAATATGGTTTACTCCCTTTGAATCAATATGACCAAGATCTTTGGAAATCAAATAAGGCAGATCCTCTAGATGTTGTACTGACTCCCTCTGAAGCTTTGAGTACTAACATCAACATTTAACCTTCTCGTCCAAGGTTATCTCTAAAGTGTCAGACTCCCTCTAAATTTGATATCAATCTTCTTTTCCTGCAAGAGCATCCTCAGAAAAGATCAAGATAAATAGCTCTTATAGTACGTATAGAAATACAAATAAGAGATTAACTACAATAAATAAAAGTAGTTCTCAAGATATAATAATTAGAAAATACTTATCTCTCTCCTTATCTTGGGTTTTACTTAATATTCTTTAGATATAGTATCTCTAGAAATGGTTCCTCTTCATGAGGCACTTGGATTATTCATACTTAAATTTTTATTTTATTTTACCTTACCTTACGTCCACACCACCCTTTCTTTCTTTATTGATGGTTGACTTGGGCTTTGCTTAGACACCCCTTTATCAGCCACCTCTATGTTTGTTTTATTGACACGTGTGTATTTGCACGTTCCAATGCTTATCTCCCTTTGGTTGTGATATTCTCAATGGTGCTAAGTTGGCTTCACTTATGTTCAAATCTTTAACCACAAGTCCACCTTAGAGCCTGTAGACATGTGCGTGCATAACTTTTGGAAAGTTAAATCCCCTAGATATGACCAATCTCAATGTCACTCCTCGATGCCAATAATATCGATGATCAAGACATGATATCTTGCTTCACAGGAACTTTGCCACTTTTCAATACCAACAACCTTATATTGGTGACATATAACTATATTGGTGAATCTCTACAAGAAATTAAAGGCTAGTGCATTGAAGTATTGATATGCCACTGGTCTCCCTAAAACTGATATGTAGGTACATCTCCTCTATGTGAGCCAACAAAATGCCTTCCATCTTTTGATTTCAATGCGCTTCCAACAATCATATGATTCTTTCATGATTTAATGATTCATGCTTCCGCCAATGGTTTCACTAGGATCCTTGTCCAAAATCCAAGTCAATTTGGGGAAGAAATTGGAAGTCAAGGCCTGAGTGGCTAATTTACAGAGATTTCTTTGCCCTTTTATGAAGAAGAACTTCAGCTGGGTCGGGGATTCTACAAGGCACCCTATCGTTTAGTTCCTACTATACCAGTCTATCTTCCTCCTACATAGAATTTTGGAATTGATTCTTGCAGATGATCAAATGGAAACTAGACTCTGGAATGATTGAGTAATGTTGAAGTTGTGACATTAGATTCATACATTTCATGCCGAGTCATCAGTTCTCTCTGTCTTAATAGATTCAAAAAAAAATTCACAACTCATATCACTATTGTTTATATAATAATACTGTCTAGAAAAATTCCTTTCAGCCCATGTGTAGTTTGAAATGATTACCTTCGCATCTTGAGTTCTCACCAACCATCCATAATTTCAAGTCTACTTGATTATTTGACGTAGCTCATGCACAACATCACCTTGAATCTCCTCAATATGTAATCACCAAGTTTGGCTTCTCTCATTTGATGAAGTGATATTGTTAGGAATGAATGCTGGATGTTGGCAGTCATTCTGTAGTAGTTTTTGTTGCATTTATGACTATGATTGTCATTGATGTCAACACAATGATCTTTTGGAGACTAGCAGAGAAGTAGACAGTGTTTTGATTAACGCACGTGGGATATTGTAGATGGAGTTATGTGATGTTGAAGTTATATTATTTGATATGTTATTTGTCTATGGTTAAGAGCATAGATAGAAATTCATTTATTCATAGAAGTTATAAGCATTTTGGTGGAAGTAGTATTCAGGTAGTGTTCTTAAGTAGCGGTTTGCACAAGACTAGATTCCATCCCGATTAGGAGATATCATCCGATTTCCACAAACCGCTACTTAGGAACACTGCCTAAATAGTGCTTCCACCAAAATGCTTATAAGTTCTATGAATAAATGAATTTCTGTCTGAGCATCAATATCTTTTCGTTGCTCTTACATTCGCATCATATCATTACAATATGATGCAGGAGCATCCTGGGTGTAAGAGCAATCTTGCATCACCCAAAAAAAAATATATATATATTTCTATTTTTATATTCAATAATGGCTATTTTGTGCAGAGCTGCTATTTATGGAAAGTTACTATTTTTGGTAATTTTTGTATGTGCTCAGAATGATCTGATTTCTTTCTTGGAGGTTCATTTTGGTCATATAAGTCTACCAGTAAATTTTCATTGCCAGATCAAGTGTATATTGGAAGATATTGAAGATTTTTGGTATTGGCAGCAGGGTACAGAAACTTTGAACTCAGTTTTGAAGGCTTTAGAGGCCCCGGATGAGGTCAAAAATTTGGGTGACGGGTGCTTGCGCGAGTCAAGCCTGTAGAGCACTTTGTGGCATTTCTAAAATGGGGTTATAATAGCCGATCGGGTCAACTAGTGATGACTTATGGTCTTCGGAAGTTGGGCCACCTGAAATGGTGAAAAATAATTTTCTTCAAAATTTCTGTTCGGGTTTCAAAGGTTATCTTGAGCTGACTATGATGTAATAAAATGTAAAATAAAATAATTCTAAGTTTGGTTGGCCTTATTGGCTAAAATTCTGGAACCTTCCCAGGCCGTGGAAAATTGCCTATATAAGGAAGGCTGTATTATTGTCTTAGGCAGTTCAGAATAGTTCTGGGTAGTAGATCTGGGTAATAGTTTGAGGCTTTGTCCTACAGAATATTGTAAGGGAATGCCCGTGTGGCTTTGCATGTTGTAATTCTAAAAATTTGTAATTCCACATTTGTGGAGATAATAAGAAGCCAATTTTCTGTTCTTGCATATTATTGTTGTTGTTTCTCTATGTCTGTTATGTGTTTGTGGTATTAAGGGGAGCACCCTTCATCACAATATTTCATATCTCTCTTTTCTTCTTGCAATTACATATTACATATATACAAGTTATTAAAGATAATAAATTTACATGGTCGGCTTCCATATATCTTTATCCAAGAGTTAACATCTAGGATGTTGTCCCTTTATACTATTAAGTCATTATTTTGATAAACAAAATAATCCCTTAACTCTTTACAAATTCTGCCTTCATATTCTGTCTTGTCGGCTTAACATTGTCTTCGGTAAAATTGTCATAACTAATTCCGTACATGCCGTACTAACTTGTGCTCTAAGATGGGTCATCATTAGTCATCATAGAGTCTATGTTCAAGTGCACAAGCACTTAAATTACTCCAGTCAATGTGGCAAACAAAAACTATATCCTAGTGCACTGGTGAAAACACTGTCTTACACTTAGACAAATTTGTAATGCGCTCTTCTATACTTGCTCTCAGACTTGTGAAATCTTCATGTGGATCATATGTTACCATAATGACAACATCTATTTACTCACTTCAGCCAAATTGCCAACAATCTCCCCTTTGTCATTGGTGGTAACATATGAGAAAATTGGCTAAGTGTACAAGTCAAAATCTCAAAATTGTGACCATAGTATAGAATATGTATACTATCCTTATAACTCCTCAAAATATAAACTCTAATACAATGCTCCCCCTAAGAGTATCAATCCTTATCAAATATATCAATTTTCTGCTCTAATATCTCTCCCCCTTTGACAACAATGACAAAATAAGGTAGGGAGGATTACAAAATTGTATCCCAAAAAGATTATACCTTCAATTTCTCATTGCAAAGCTAGTAGGCTTGCAACACAATCTACAAAATCAGCTTTCATAGCTTCTATCTCCTTTTCCCATGAATTCTTGATGAAATCTACCACATTGAGTAATGTGCTCAGTCCATAAGCTGCTATTTGACAAGCTTGGAGGTTGTCAAATTTGAATTTTTGAAAGGATGTCTTAGCTGTAAGACATTCTTCTAACTACTCTTCAATGATACTCAACTTCATAGAGATGTGTTCTCTCAAAAGAGTGAGTCTCCTCATTTTTCTATTCCTCTCATCTTGCAATATTCTTATTTCATCATAAAGCTTCTAAACTTTCTTTTCAGCATCACATACCTTCACATTAGGTCTAGAAAGAAGGTTACATTCATTCTGAATCTCAACTTCCTTCAACTTGATCTTCTGTTCCTCTTCTGTTGTCAAAATCTCTAGTTTTGTACACTGTATGTACAATGATTTTCCTATCTCCAAATGTTTCCTCAAGTTCTTGATACAAATATCAAGACCACTAATATCATTCCTGATATTCTGACTTATGTTCAAAATCATTTGAGCTTCATAAGTTGCTTGAGCTCTCACTTTTGCAATATCAGATAGGTCAGTGAATTCATTGTCAAAAGTTCTCATTACCTTCTTAGCTTTCTCCAAAGGGTCTACCTCTGTGATTTGTGTAGTTACAATTCTTTGCAACTTCTTAGTAAGGTCCTTTAGACTCCCTTCAAGATTTTTCACTTTCTTGTTCTTGCCAATGATTTTATTCAAAGAAGTGATTAGTTCCAATTGATCATCATCATCAACTTCCTTTCCTAAATCTTCAAACAAAGATCCAATTACTTTCTTCTTTCCAGTCTCAGGAGTAAGACTGATGTCTTCTGTGGTAGGAATGGGTGCTTGAATCTTAGTCTCCTTAGGTTCTTCATTGATAGATTGAGTCTGCTCTACTTCTTCAATTCTATTCGGTTCATCAAGAGATGAATTGTCAACAATGTTTGCTAAGTTCTTGAATACATTGTCATCAGTATCCAAGGTGACCTTAGTACCTTCTATATTCATAGTTTCATCTTCAATGTTAATATTTGAAGGAGAAAGAATATCCTCTTGTTCAGCTTCAACTGCTTGCTCTGCTACAATCGATGGCTCTCCAAAATTTTCTGCCATGACCTTGACTATTGCCTGCTCTGTACCTAAATTAACTTCTTCATATATGCCTCCCATAATCAAAATGGTTCTCCTTTTAGTTCTCAAATGGGTGCTTAAGGCCTTCAATATCTGCTCCAAGTGTTCATCATCTCTCACATCACAAAGCTTCTTCATAAGATTCTTTCTGATATTAGTGTCTTCTTCAGTTGCTCTCTGCTTTCTATTTAGCAGTTTGGTGTACAACTCATCAGGTATTTGACCTTGTTTAGAATCAAATTTCTTTTCTGCCAAAATCATATGCTTCACAATAGCATTCTCCAAATTAAGTCTGTCTGAATAATCATAAAGACTGTAGTACTTGTTCATTCTGGTAAAGTCTCCATTTTCAATAATCTTCTCATTAAGCTTTTCAACTTTAGGTTTTCAAGCTTTCTTCTTAACTGTAGTGTCATCATCTTTTATTTTTGCAATTTCTCTTGGTACTGGTTGAACTAAAGTCTTCTATCTCTTTCCTGGTCCAGTAGCAATTTCTTTCATTCTCTTGCTAGCTGTGGAGGAAGTGGATCTAGTTGTTACTTGTTCCTTTTCTGGTTCCTCTACTTTCACCTTGACTTGTGTAGTTTCTTGTTGTATTGCACTGGATGACAAGGGTGGTACAATCAAGACTTCTTTCTGCCCAATATCCTTGATTGCTACTGCTGTCTATTTTTCTATTAAGAATTCTTGTTCTAACATTCCTGTATCTTTTAGTATTCTCCTGATAGTGCTGTCAACTCTCTTCTTAGATTGCTTCTCTTCAATTATAGCTTTTTCTGAGTTGAAGTTCTCTTCAAAATTTCCAAATCTACTGCACTGAGTGTCCAATTTACTTTTAAGTAATCTACCAACATATTCTTCTATTTTAGCCTCAGATATCTCATAGCCAAGAGGGTCTATGAACTCAATTCTAGGGTCCACTGCTTCAATATAGGTAAAGTCAGTGTCAACCATAAAACATATATCATTCTTATACTTCTTCACAAGTGACTGTGGAATTCTTGATCTGCTAGTTACCATGTTCTGAAATGTCTTCACTACTAACATAGCACTCTCATTTACTTTGTCAATAACATGTCTCAAATATAATTTATTTATCCTTTCCATAGTAGTTTGTCCATCATTCCAATCATTTGAAATGGTGTATGGAAATCTTCTCAATGAGTGGAAAAACATGTATGTGATTAAGGATGAAAATCTAAATTGTGCGTACTTAGATTTCTTAATCTTCTCCAAGTTTTCAAACAATTGAATTCTTAGAATTTCACACATATCAATTGGTACTTTGTCAACACACATTAAATAGGCAATATGCACCATTCCTGCTGCCATATCATCTTCTCTCAAGTTTGTGATTTTAGGGCTTTTGTAGATTTAGCGCTCAAATATTTCACCAAATCACTGCAAAATGCTTCCAATCTCTATTCTTTGCTCTCCTAAACACTTAAATTCACTTTGATAATCAAATAACATCGATCATAACCTTTTATTACTTCAATCTCACTTAGATCTGACATCGCATTCAATTCTTTTGCCGCTTCTTTCAAAAAAGTTGTTTTTGCTATCCTGCAAAACTTAAAACTTCTTGTGATCTCGCAAAATATAATATTTTCTTTTGTGCTCTTAACCATAGCATTAGTACATCATAAACTACCTTACATTAACTGTACAAGACTTAATTCATCAAAAATCTACTTCTACACTAATTCTAAGCTCCTAATCTACTGTAATTATCATAAATTAAGTGCTTTGAGTTAGGTCAGGTAATGATTCATTCTTACCACTTGATACTTCACCTTTCTGATTACCTTCAATGTTGAATATGTTTCCTTGATGTATGCCTTTAACAAACTTCACTTCATCTGCATTACTACAACAACCTTTCTATCGATTACCTACATCTTCATTTCTTCGTGCATGATTTCTAGGGTTAGGGTTAGGATGAAAAACTTCATTGTTCATTCTACAAAACCTTGTTGTATGTCCAATCTTGTTACATATCTGACAAACAATTCCATTGTTCCCATATCTTGGTCCTTGCTGATTGATTTGTGATTTGCAGTTTCTAGCAATGTGTCCAATCTTGTTGCATCTATAACATACTACTTCAGTTCTTCTATTCATATCTTCAGTAGGTCTTTTATCTACATTGTTAGTATTTCTAAACATTCTACTACCATAATTATTCTCAATAACTTTAGATCTTCTACATTCAATAGCTCTATGTCCAAAACCATGACAATTATAACAATAACCATTAAGAGGTTTAAATTATTTACCTGTGCAATCTCTCTTCATGTGACCAATAGTATTACAACCAAAACATCTACCTTTGAATTCTCTTTGCATACCTTTGGGTGATTCTTCTTGGTTTGGTGGTTCTTCTTCTTTAGGTGGTTCTCCTTTAGGTGTGTCTTCAGATTTGTTGATCTCATCTAACTTTTTCTTATCTATGCTTTCAGATTCTTTCAGATCTAGTTCCTTGCTTTCATCATTTGTTTTGAATATATTAAATCCAAGTCCAATCTTATCATAGGATGGTTTTCCATAAGATACTTGTTCATCGATCTTCTCACTATTTGAATATAGCCTTTCAAGTTGTTGTTTGGATTGAGTCAATTCACTTTTCACAATCTTATTGTATTTCTCAAGTTCTGCATGCTACAAGTTTACTTTCTCAAATTCAGATGTTACTTTGCCAAGTTTAGATTTTAATTCTTCATTCTCAATCTTCAACCTTTCATTCTCAGATCTCAAATTTGCTTCATTTTTTTCATTTCCATCTTTTAAACTAAGCTTTAGATTTGCTATCTTTAGTTCATGCTTAAGGATCAAATTTTCTTTTTCTAAATTGTCATGACAATCTTCAATAAGAATTTCAGATTCCTTTCCAGATTTCAGATCTTCTACCTTGTTTTTCAGTTTCTCAATAAGGTTCTTTGCATCATCATATTTCCTTTTCAGAGTGTTTCTTTCATTAGTAAGCATATCAATCTGTTCAAGAGCTTCTTCAAGATTTTTCTGTAGTTGATCCATATCCATAGAGATCTTACTCAAGCTGCTAGGCTTTCCTTGAATGATTCTTCTCCAAGTAACTAAGCTCTGATGCCAATTGTTAGAAATAGAGAATACTGAGAGGGGGGGGTGAATTAGTATTCTACAAACTTTATCTTTTTCCCAATTATGGATATAACAAATTCTCTTTATACAAGCATAACATAAGAAGCTAAACAATATGCATAGCAATGGACATAAAGAACTCATAACACATGATATGTTCTCGAGGAAACCTTGGCCAAGGGAAAACCCCAGTGGGGATGGTACCCACAAAGATCCACTAATCAAAAGTATCATGTTAAGGATGTTGACTCTGTTAGGAGTCTATTACAAGCATATAGTGTATCAATCCTGATTAAGGGACTATAGGCCTTGTTAGAAGCCTCAACCTTATTAGGAGTTGTCAATACAAAATCTGATTACTAGATGAGCCCATTGCCCAAACAAGTAATGTAAAATGTATACTTATTTACAAAAATGGATTTAGGTATATAACCTTATGCTGCTTGCATCAATATCTTTTCATTGCTCTTACATTCGCATCATATCACTACAATATTTCATCTCTTTTTTCTTCTTGCAATTACATATTACATATATACAAGTTATTAAAGATAATAACTTTACATGGTCGGCTTCCATATATCTTTATCTAAGAGTTAACATCTAGGATGTTGTCCCTTTATATTGTTAAGTCATTATTTTGATAAACAAAATAATCCCTTAACTCTTTACCAATTCTGCCTTCATATTCTGTCCTGTCGGCTTAACACTGTCTTCGGTAAAACTGTCATAACTAATTCCGTACATGCCATACTGACTTGCACTCTGAGATGGGTCATCATTAGTCATCATAGAGTCTATGTTCAAGTGCCCAAGCACTGAACTTACTCCAGTCAATGTTGCAAACAAAAACTATATCTTAGTGCACTGGTGAAAACATTGTCTTACACTTAGACAAATTTGTAATGTGCTCTGCTATACTTGCTCTCAGACCTATGCGATCTTCATGTGGATCATATGTTGCCATAATGACAACATCTATGTACTCACTTCAGCCAAATTGCCAACAAAGAGAGGCATGGTAGCTCGAAATAAGACTTCACCACCACCACACAGCAATAACAATGTAAACGACTTGGTTATAGTTAGGAGTGATGACCACGTAACTCCAAATAATGATATTTATCAACCAATTTGTTGCTAGTAATTTCTTATACATTATTGGAGACCTTTAATCATATAAGGTTATTTCCAATATAAACAAGAACAAATTCCAATGGAACGAACTTGTCGTAATTGGTCATCTCGCTATTCTCCATCCAAAAATGATGGTTAATTAATTTCAAATGCCAATATTGCTTTATATAATACTTTTCCTTTGCTTTTCCAAACACGTTGTTCCCAATTTGTTGCTTTCTTTTCCTTAAGAATGTTTCATCATAAGTGTGTGTTTCCAACTTGATCTGTAAACTCCCTATGACGAATCACTTAATTTTTAGATTCACCAAGATACAGATTTAAAATGAAGATCAAAACTGATGTTGCTTGTGAACTAAGCAAATAATTCTTAGAAATGCATAAAATAACTAAGTAGACAAAACATGCATCAGAAAGAATAAGAGACAAAAGATTTGATTTCGGAGTTCACCAGACTTCGGCTATGTCTCCGATTCTGCAAACACGAAAGATCGATGCCATTATTGTGATGCAAAAATCTTACATCACCATGGTCTTCCATGGAGTTACAATCTTCTTCCTGCTTCCACACTGCGATGACAAGAACTTGCTAGCAACATGTTCGTGACTAGCTCCTTCACCACTTTTTACAATGCTAAGCAATAAAACTATAACTCTCTCAATGGGCATTAAGCATTTACAATAATGACATGAAGTTATGAAAAATACTCTCAAGAAAATTCTAAGTTTTTATCTCATATTATGAGACCACTTAATTTTCTAGAGCATTCTCTCCCAAATTCTCCTTTCGAGAATTACAAAAACTTCTCAAATCTCATTGTCCTTCCCAAGCTCATCAAGTCTCCTTTTTATATTACAATTTTACCCAATTTAGTGAGTAACCAATTGATTTTATATAATATCCTCATATCTCCTATATTAACCTCTTTTCTTAATTAAATCCATTGTATTTTCGGATTTACTAATGTTTAAATGGCTCATATTAATTTGAGCACATTTACGGTTAATGAAGATAGGGGATTCGACTCCTACATAACTGATTGTCTCATGTTAAATTGAACACCCAAAAATTCTGTCAGCGCATTTGGTTGAGGACAAAAGTAGATTTTGGTGGTTGTGGGTTCAACTCCAACTAAGGTCATTTTTGTCTTGTAGCGGATTTTGTCTTATATGCATTAAATCACATGACAAAACATAGCTGCCGTGTGGTGAAAAGGTAGAGAACAAGAAAATGAGAGTGGTGAAATGGTAGATAAGACAATATAAGGTGCCACATGGAAAAAGGTGATTTGTCTAGCATTGACACGTGTCCCACTTTTACTGGATCATATTGCATTGCCACGTCACTACATTGATCACTCATAATGCAATGTCATGAGCTTGCCACATGTTAATTTTGACTGTCACATCACCATTAAATGTCATGCATCATTATAGGATTAGGTGAAGATGTTGACTAGGATGCTGATGTCATCACTTGTCCACCCGACAACCCTTTCCTTAGGTAACTTCAAACGAGCATAACTTCCACAAACGATCTTTGTTTTCAACGAAACGAACATTGTTGGAAAGCTCTCAATGAGTTCTTTAATTTGAAACCCATTGTTGACCACTTTTGAGATGGTCAAATTTTACCTTTTTGGTTAACCTCTTCTATACTCGTTTAACCAAACCTTTGACCACGCATATCTCAAGCAAACAGACTCTTTTTGACACGCTTCAAGTTGTGTCAAGAACATTTCTCCATGCTCTATACATTGATGTCAATCTTGGGAGATTCTGAGTGGGTTAAATTTTTGGGGTCTTCAAAATCCACCTGGATCACAACTATGGACATATCACAGACAGACGTTCACAGTATGCCTGAAGATGTATCTCTACCCTCAAGTGTCTATACAATGATATTAACTTGTCGAATTGTTACTTTTATCTACATAAATAATAGCTTAGTTTCGCTTATGAATCCAAGAGTCGATTCCCCAAATTCCTAAAGTTTCATGACATATGTTAAACCCAGAAGATTAAACGTTTCCATCAATTCACTATCTAGATGGCATCTTCCAGCACTAAAGTTAGTATTCTTCTGTCAAAAATCTTCATTTATTCAAAAGCCTACAGGTCAAAATATCATTAAAAATTCCTGACAAAAATCTCTTGTTCTGTGAACTTGGTTCTGATCCATAGGCACCGAGTCTGCCAGACAACAAGTATTTGCAGCTCCAAACACAAAGAATAGACGGGAACCACCAAATGCCTGCAACATGAAATGGTTCTGCTAAATGATCACAGATTCTTCAACTGCTACAAGGAGATCTAATAATAGTGCAATTTGATTAAGTGGTGACAAATAAACAAGCCTCCATTTGATGTTGAATATTAATGAGAAGTTCACAAACTTGTGGAAGAGATCCCATACATACCACAACTCCAATGACTTTAATCAACAACCTTCATTAACCCAATGTGGTGGCGGTTTATTCACACTAGCATTCTCACATGCCTCAGTCACTCTAATAAATCTCTAACCCATATTATATTGTCCCCCTACAGACCGAGTGTATTCACGACAGTAAGATTAGACTAATATTACTGCATCAATGAAGTCAAAGCACAAATAGTTTTCACGATAATTCTTTAAACATCACGGAATCACACCAATATAGAGTCAGTGCTTGAGATTATGTAAGTGGTGAACTCTAATGTTTGTATGACCTGATGCCTCCAATAAATATTTCATGGCAAATTGATCACCTGTTATATGGCAATGATATTCAAACATATAAAATTAACGACAATATTAATCTCCTCTCTCCAGATTTCCTCTCATACCATTTCTATTCTTTCACATTTGGAGTGTGGCTCTGATACCATGTTGATTTATTAGGATCATTGCAAATGTAATAACACTATCTCATGTATGTGTTTTCCAAATGCAACAATCTCTTGCATTTATATTGAGAATGAGCCAAGAAGAGACATGTCCCTTCATGAGACATGTCTATTCATGATTATGTAATTAATATAATGACAATTATGATTATATATATAGTATCTCTTGAATATTATATTAGTTACTCTAATATTTACATTATATATATATATATATATATATATATATATATATATATATATATATATATATATATATATACACACACATACATACATATGTATATACACATATGTATATGTATATACATATACATATACATATGTATATGTATATACATATACATATGTATATGTATATACATATACATATGTATATGTATATGTATATATATATACATATATGTATGTATATATACATATACATATGTATATGTATATATACATACATATATGTATATATATATATATATATACATATGTATATGTATATGTATATATATATATATATATATATATATATATATATATATATATATATATATATATATATATATATGTATATGTATGTATATACTAGTATTGATAGTGTTTATCCGACCGAAGCTACAAAACATCAACAAAGTGTTCGATGGGCATAGGTTTCAAAAAATGGATAACTAGGCATTTTTAAGAGGTATTTATTTAAAGATTTAAATTTGATTTCCTTAACTGTATTTGGAAGGAATAGTTTTAGGTTGTATGTTAGGGAAAGCTAAAATGGTTGTGTAATGTTTTGAAAAAAAATGAATTAGCTACATTTGGAAGGAATAGTTTTAGGTTAATGGTAATATAAAGAAAAATTAAAAATTGTAACTTTTGGCCAGAGATTTTGGCATGTATATCATCGTATTCAAAGCTTGTTTGCATTAATTATGAATTAATGTTGATGTTAAATTTACAATCATTTTTTTTAATCTCTAGCTTCTATTATTGCTTGAAGGTTTCTTTTCTATTAGAGTTTCTAAGATGTTTTCTTTTGAAAGGTTTGTTAAGCTATGTCTTTTATCGATGCTCAAAGTTTTGTTTTATGTCGTGGTTTGTGAGGTATTTTGCTTTCAACCTTTGTTACTGTTTATTATCTTATATTGAAAGCTAAAATTAGAAGAATTCCCCTTTTTTGGTAGGACGTACCTAATATTTTAATAGAATAGGAAAGTATTATTTCTAAAAAAATTAAAACTCTCAAAGGTTCATTTTTAGTTGCATTTGGAATAAATACGTTGAACATATATGTTAATATGAGGTAAAATAGAAAAGCTTTTGCAAAATTGCTTTTGTATTGTACAATAAGCCTTGGGTGGCATTTACAATTTTGACTTCTGACTATGATGTATCTTTTAGCTTCAACTCAAATATCTTAGCATTCAATTTGACTATAAGGGCTTTGATTCTTAGTAGTTTTAACCATTCATCCTTATCTCTACAAAATATAACTCATATTGTTGCATATGCATCTTTATTTTTTAGGAGCTCATAGAGAGTGTTTTTTGAAAATAATTAAATGTCTTTTGTTTTATTAACAAATTTCATGTTTTAAGTTGTATTTTGAACAAATAGATTTAAGATGTGTGACATTAAAAGCTAGAATTGGAAATATTTTGTATAATTTGTCTATTTTTTTCAAAGAAGTCGAAGGTAACATTTAAAAAAGAAATTAAAGGCACTGTGTTTTAAAGAGCTAACGTTAATCTTTATGTTTGTAGTGGGTTAATTTTATAGCATTTATTGGATCTTGGTTTGTCATGGAGGATGATAAAAAAGATGATCTCTCTATAGCACGTATTGCATGTACTCAAAACTATTTTCAGAAACATGGGAAATACTACAACAAAGACTCCTTTACTTGACCTATGTCCTTTTTCAAGCTTATGATTGAAGATTTTGAGGAAAGACTAGCAATACCAATGCTTAGAAATCTTCTACATTACTTAATAACATGTAATTTGTTAAGAATCTATAAAAAAAATGTGTATTGTGTATTGTGTTTGTTGTACTAGTTTCCTCCATCATTTCTTTCACAATTCATGACACACAACCATGGTCATGTACCATTGTAAGATGTAGATGGAGAAATATGCAAAGTGCATTTAGTAATACTGTAAATAAACTTCACTTTCAAGAAGATTGGAAAAATTTTGTTGAGTGTTATAGTGTTAAGAGAGGAGATATTCTAGTGTTCAACTTGATATCAACATCATGTTTTAATGTTCAAATATTCAACAAATTTGGATGTCTCATAAATTTTTATGTATATGCTGATACAATAGAAAAAAGAAAGAATAAAGCAATTTACTTCAATTCGACAAGTACATGTTTGAATTTTAATATTCCTCAAAACTAATGATATAAGAGACTATTTTGATACAGATAGAAGAGTGGAAGCTTAATTCAAATTATTTCAATTTTAATAGTACACTTTTGAATTCCAACTTTTTCAATAATTATGATAAAAGTGACAATTGTTTTGCCTTGCAGAGTGCTCTATAAACAACATTGCACCTCTTTCATCTCACTCTTTATAGAGACATCTCCCTACTTCCAAATTAGAAAAGGCAACTTGGTTAATTGAAATGCGATCACAGAATCTCAAAAAGCACTTTGTCTTGGTAAGATTAAAATTCTTTTTTTTTACAAATGTTGTTATGTTTAAATAAAAACTAAAGAAATGGAAATAATCAAATTTTTTGTATTATATTTGATTGAATTAATTTTATTTCCTTTAATACTTCCCAAGTGCAAGAGTTCCCAAAAGCAGACAAATGTCATTTGCAATTACCAACATCTAGAGACATAGTGGTCCTTGTGGACAAGGATAATAATGAGTGGAACATACGATGCATTCCTAATTATTATAGATGTGTCTTTAGTGTTGCTTGGACACATTTTGTATGTCACCATAGTATCATAGAAGGGGACGTTTGCATCTTCAAACAAATGGGGAGCATGAAGCATAAACTTATGCTTAAAATTTTTATATATCCCAAATTGTAAAGTTATGTTGGAAATAAAAGCACAAGCAACAATTAATTTTCATTTGCAACATAGTGTAACACTTTATCAAAAGCTTTAAATGCCCTTGTTTAAAATATTATTAGTAACTTTATGATGCAGGAGCATCTTGGGTGTAAGAGCAATCTTGCATCACCCAAAAATATTTTTGTTTTCTTTTCAATAAGGGCTATCTTGTGCAGAGCTTTTATTTATGGAAACTTACTATTTTTAGTAAGCTGGTCTTATGATCTCAGAATGTTCTAATTTCACAGTTGGAGGTTCATCTCAGTCATTTCAGCCTACCAGTTGAGTTTCATTGCCACATCATCAGTATTGGTGAAGTTATTGAGGTTTTTGGGTACAAAATCTTTCAGGTCAATTTTGAAGGCCTTAGAGACTCTGGATCGCGATCAACCTCTGGCTGTCTAGCACTAGCGCGTGTCAGGCACTGTAGATCTCATCATGGCATTTTTGAAAAGTGGTTACAATAGAAAAATGGAGTTACAGTTAAAATGTTATGGCCTCCGGAAGTTGGGTTACCTAAAATCATATTTTGTATTTCTTTTGAGCCGACCCTATTGTAAAAATTGTGAAAATAAAATAATTCTATGTATAGTCGGCCTTAAGGGCTAAATTTTTGGAACCTTCTCGGGTGGTGGAAATTGCCTATATAAAGAAGGTCCGTAGTGTTGTCTAGGCAGTTCTGGGTAGTAAATCTGGGTAATAATTTGAGGCTTTGTCCTACAGAAAATTGTAAGGGAATGCCCATGTGGCTTTGCATATTGTAATTCTGAAAGTTTGTAGTTCCACATTTGTGGAGATAACAAGAAGCCAATTTTCTATTCTTGCATATTGTTGTTGTTTCTTTGTTTCTGTTATGTGTTTGTGGTATTAAGGGGAGCATCCTTCATCAAGTGATATCAGAGCAAGAGTTCCTGAGTGTGTAAATAGATCACTGACTGTGAGGCAGTTTGCACCAACACCATGGGTTAGGGTTTTTGTGTAAACAGATCACCGACTGTGAGGTAGTCTGCACCAGGAACGTGGTTAGGGTTTCAGCAATATGCATGAAAATGCCTCCAAGAAGGGAACGTGGTGGAAGAGCTGATGTTGTAACACCTGAGGTTAGAGCGCTCCAAAGACAAGTGCGAGCATTGCAAGAAGAGATTAGCAGAGGAATGAATCTTAATGTCAGAGATGAAAGTGAGGATGAAGTCGAAGAAGGAAATGATGATCAAGAAGAAGAAGCTAAAGTTTTGAATCAAGAGGAAGAAAGGCTTTTCCAAACCATTTCCAAGATCGGGAAAAGATTTAAGATTGAGGTTCCTACATTTTCAGGGAATCTTAACCCAAAGGAATTGATCGACTGGATCAATGAGTGTGAAGAATATTTTGAGTATTAAGATATTGAGGACCTTGATCGGGTCAAGTTTGCGAAGGCCAGACTGAAGGGTCATGCGAAGATTTGGTGGCAAGAGATTCAATTGGAGAGAAATAGAAGAGGAAAGGATAAAATCACAAGATGGGATCAGATGGTGGATAAATTGAAGTGACAGTTTATTCCTGTTGATTATGAACTTTACCTACTGAAGAAAATGCAAAGTTTGAAGCAAGCAGGAAGATCTGTTTAGGAGTATACAGAGGAATTCTATTGAATCCTCATTAGGACAGGCCATGTGGAAGCTGATAAGGAGAAAGTTGCACCTTACCTTAATGGGTTGAGGCCAAACATTCAGGAGGATTTGAATTTGGTTCGAATGAACAGTATTGAAGAGGCATACCAATTTGTCCTAAAAGTAGAGGAAAAGTTGAAGAAGTTTGAGAGCAGACAAAGCGGAAGAGGTCGTGATGGAAGATTTGGTGGACGGTCATATGGAGATCAAAATGAAGATCTGAAAAAGTAGGATGAGGCCAGTAATAGTCAGAATTAGAGAGGAGATAATTTCAATCATTTCCATGATTAGGATAATAGAGATCAGAGAGGAAGAGGAAGAGGACAAGGATCCAGAAGAGGAGGCTTCCATGGAACATGTTTTCACTGTGGAGAAGGTCATAGGACATTTGAATGTCCTTAACGCCAAGGAAGGATAGATAGGAAGAATGAAGGCTAGGCTAGAGTTGCACATGTAGATGAAGATTCCAAATCATCACATTCTGAAGATGTTGAAAGAGGAGAAACACTGATTAACAGAAGAGTCCTTCTGAGTGGTGAGAATGAGCCTGAACAAAGGAGGGGTCTATTTCACACCAGGTGCAAGTGTGAGGGTAAGTGTTGTGATGTGATTATTGATAGTGGCAGTACTAATAATTTGGTGTCTAAAGAGATGGTGACAAAGTTGAATCTCAAGAGGTAGAAACATCTACATCCATATTGGGTTGCCTGGGTGCAGGATGACCACAAGGTCATGGTTAGTGAACAGTGCCTAGTGAAGTTCAAGATAGGCGGGGTACCAAGATGAGATACTATGTGATATCATATCTATGGATGCATGTCATATGTTATTGGCTAGACCTTGGCAGTTTGACAAGTGTGTTGTACATGATGGTCATGCGAATACCTATTCCCTGATAAAGGATGGAGTGTGACATAAGCTAAAACCATTGAATGAAATAGAAGAAAAGGTATGTGGTAATGCAAGAATAACTTTTGTTGACAAAGGAAATTTCTTAGATGGTATGTGGCATGAGCATATGTGTTTTACCTTAATTACAAAGGCTAGGAAAGAGGAAGTAGAAGATGTACTTGTAGAAGTTGCAGATTTGTTGAATGAGTTTTAGGATATTGTGTCCGATAATGTGCCCGATGGATTACCACTAGTAAGAAAGATCAGTCATCAGATGGACTTGATTCCAGGAGCCAGTTTGCCAAATAAGGCAGCACACAAAATGACACTAGTAGAAAGTGAAGAGTTGAAGAAAGATTTGAAGTTTAGTTCATCACAGATTGTATATGGAAGTAGTCCGAGAAATGCATCTGAGTTGAGGAAGGTAGATTAAGGAGAAATAAGTAGTGTTGAAGCTGAGGATTTTGCAGAACATTTGAAGAACATCCATGAGGAGGTGAGGAAGCACATTACCAAGATGAATGCACAGTATAAGGCTAAGGCAGATGAGAAAAGGAGGCATAAGGAATTTTAGGTTGGAGATGAAGTCGTGGTTCATTTGCGGAAGGAAAGGTTTCTGGTTGGTACATATAACAAGTTGAAAATGAAGAATTTTGGGCCATGTAAGATACTGAAGAAGCATGATTCAGGAAATGCATATGAGGTCGAGTTGCCTACTGAGCTGAATATTTCACTAGTATTTAATGTTTTAGATCTGATAGAGTATCATGAAGGAGGTGTTGAAGATGAGGTTACAACAACACAGTGGAGTATTCCAGCAACCAGTTCAGATATCAAGGAGATTGAAGACGTATTGGATAGTCATGTTGGCAGAAGCACAAGGAACATGACATATGAAGAGTATTTGGTCAAATGGAAAGGATGACCTATTGAAGATTCATCATGGCTAGCAAAGGAGGAGGTTAATCGTCTTGGTTTTCCTCTGCACACCTGAGTCGTGACAGGGTCACTTCTCAAATTACCCTGGGTGTTTGATGTAGGAGCATCCTAGGTGTAAGAGCAATCTTGCATCACCCAAAAATATTTTTGTTTTCTTTTCAATAAGGGCTATCTTGTGTAGAGCTTTTATTTATGGAAACTTACTATTTTTAGTAAGCTAGTCTTATAATCTCGGAATGTTCTGATTTCACAGTTGGAGGTTCATCTCAGTCATTTCAGCCTACCAGTTGAGTTTCATTACCACATCATCAATATTAGTGAAGTTATTGAGGTTTTTGGGTACAAAATCTTTCAAGTCAATTTTGAAGGCCTTAGAGGCTCCAAATTGCAATTGACCCCAAGCTAACTAGCACTAGCGCATGTCAGGCACTATAGATCTTGTCATGACATTTCCAAAAAGTGGTTACAATAGAAAAATGGAGTTACGGTTAAAAAGTTATGGCCTCCGAAAGTTGGGTTACCTAAAATCATATTTTGTATTTCTTTTGAGCTGACCCTATTGTAAAAATTGTGAAAATAAAATAATTCTATGTATAGTCGGCCTTAAGGGCTAAATTTCTGGAACCTTCTCGGGTAGTGGAAATTGCCTATATAAAGAAGGCCCGTAGTGTTGTCTAGGGAGTTCTAGGTAGTAGATCTGGGTAATAATTTGAAGCTTTGTCCTACAGAATATTGTAAGGGAATGCCCATGTGGCTTTGCATATTGTAATTCTGAAAGTTTGTAATTCCACATTTGTGGAGATAACAAGAAGCCAATGTTTTGTTCTTGCATATTGTTGTTGTTTCTCTATTTCTGTTATGTGTTTGTGGTATTAAGGGGAGCATCCTTCATCACTTTACATTCATCAAATCTATGTGTTTCATAACATTATTATTGCAACCTTAAACTTCTCAAGAAAATCCAACAATTTGTCATTCCTGAGATATATTGCTTAAAAGCATAAATTATTGTCTATTAAGTTGCAAGTGAAACCTTATCATGATATACTTTTCAAATTATTTTCTAATTTTATTCCTTTCTTCCTATTTTTTTTGTATCTTATCATTTACTTATTCTATAATGTACCTCTTACTTTGTTGATATTTTATGATCTTGAAATGCATATTTGTTGGGGTTAAAAGTCTCTACTGAGATATAAAATAAATTTCCTCTTGCAAGGAACAAATTAGAAAATTGTTAGTAGCCATCTCATACAAAGACCTATAAAAGGAATAGGTAAAGTCAAATGAACAAATATATCTACTACAACAATTGAATGCAAGAAGAGGTATATGTCCCTTCAATGTTGAAATCTCCTCAATCAATATTTTTTGGAATATTTATCTTTAACTTAAATTATAATACATTTTTAAAATTCTTTCTATTGTTATGATGACTATTCTTTTCTTCTAAAGTTGTAATTTTTAGTATTCTAATACCCCTTTATAATGTATATGTATTTGCATAAATATGTCTATATGTTTATGTGCATGTATATATATACAAATATATGCATAGATACATATGCTTAAATATGTTTATATGTAGATATACAAATATATGTTGACATACATATTTCAAAAAGCCTATCTGAACTAACCACACATCTAAGTCAGGGTTCCTGCACTTTTTCCATTGTATTAACATTTTGAGATTTTTGCAAGGGTCTCTTTATTCTTGTCTTTCATTACTATTGCATGATTTATTTCGTATTCTTCTTTCTTAGATCTCTTCCTTAAAACCTTACATCAAGCAGACCCCGAGAAAAAATAAGCCTTGCAAGTCATTCAAAAGCTATCAACCAATTTTGGGCTTCCTAATTAAATTTAGACTTTCCCATATGAAAATATACAAAGGAAAAGCAATTGTGGCAATCAACCTAAAATACAAACTTGTACATCTAAATTTTCCCATTTTGATAATACAATTGTAAGAGAAACATTTCACAAACAATATCAAAAAAAAATTGTACACAAGCCTTGCAAACACATTTCTCATACGAACCTAAATGTTTTTTACAAACACCAACTTTAATTTTTTAAATAAATTCTACCCAATGCTTCTGCATACACCTAAATATGACTTGAGATAATTAACTGAATATTAATTATTTAATTAATAGTTCTTCTACTATTATTAAATGAGTAGTCAATTCACTTTGTAATTATCTTTTAATCCCAAGTCTTCTAAATTACACAATTAAATGTTTTTCTAAAACTATTTAATTACCTTATCATATGACCATGTTTCTTATTCCAACTCATCATCCACCTCAACCATGGCTAATAAAATTTATTTATTTAATTTATAAATTAGTTATGTATATCTAACAATGTGCCCCTATTCAAAAGGGAAGGAAAATTCTATGTGGCCTCATAGGACTAAGTCACATGACTGTGTGTCCTCATGACACCAAGTCATTACCATCATTCCTATCATATAGCCCTTTGTCCCTCACCCTCACTTGGTTAAAGGTGACTCAAAGGACACTTGTCCTAAGAGTCCTACAGCTTAAAATCTTCTTCCACCCTTGTCTCTTTGGTCATTGAGAGACACGTTCCAAGTGTCTCTCCCCCCCCACATAATCCTCCATATTTCCATTGTAGGAGGAACTACTAACCTTACTATGATGAGATTAATGAGAGGGGGGGGGGGTGAATCAGTAATCTATCGATTTTAACATTTAAACACTTTTAAATTAACCAATAAAGCAACAACTTCAACAATCAAATGTAAGTGCACAACCACAAAATATTCAACACCAAGGCACAAGATTTTTGGTATCATGGAAACCCAAATTAGGGAAAAACTAGTATGGGGATGGCACCCACAAATTTGTACTCTTATGAAGTACACCCTATTAAAGGCTTTACCCTGTGAAATATATTTATATATACATGAGAAAATATAACCTTGTGAGATGCTTTACCTAAATCTCATAACAAGCTTGTAACTTGTGAGAGGTAGCCTTGTGAGAGGACTTCAAACACTTTATTACAGTGTCACCATATAGGATTTGCAATACAATGAAGATCTGTCAGGATCTACCTCACTTGAGGATTTCCAGAACTCTATTGTAGCTATCAGGAAATAACATGTAAGAATGATCTATGAAATAGAAACTTCCTTTTCTTGTTAGATCCTCTATACCTTAAACAACATTCTTCACATTCTTCTCTAATGCTTGGTTGGACCACACCTTTTGTCTCTTCTTCCTTCTTTTCCAAGACACGATCAATAACCACTTTACCATCTTCTTTTTCCAGCTTATAT
This sequence comes from Chamaecyparis obtusa, assembly GCA_027943335.1. Taxonomy (NCBI): domain Eukaryota; kingdom Viridiplantae; phylum Streptophyta; class Pinopsida; order Cupressales; family Cupressaceae; genus Chamaecyparis; species Chamaecyparis obtusa. Next base: position 958,021 of record BSBK01002108.1, read on the forward strand.
TGCATTCCTTTTCTCTTAGGTTTCCACCACCATTAAAAACCCTAAAATGTAATATCATTTCAATCTTACCATACACTTGGCTTCATATTACATATCTCCATGTCCAATTTGAAATTTACTGACTGCGCCTTTCATTTTTGGATTCAATCAAGGAATTAATTATTTGATCACATATTTTCTTTCTTGACCAATTAGCTTGCTCAAATCATATTTACAAGCTCGTCTTGATGATATAACCATTAAATAATTATTTCTAGTTGTCCATGCACATTCTCTAATGAAGTTTGACCAATAACATTTGACTATAACATCAATTTAAATCACCAATACTGATCAAACCATTAGCTTATTAGAAACATAACATTTTTCAAATATCACTATTCACCCTTTGAAATATCCCATATCTTTTCTTAAAATGAATCGCGATTGTAGGATTAGAATCTAGAAACTTTAGGTAACCTCCAAAAAAATAAATGATCACCAAAACAATCAAACACATAACCATAGTGATGCAATTATCATATTCCTGTTAATTGTTGTCTTAACCATTTCATTGTCTTTGATCACCTCCACTAAATCTGTCTCATCGGTCATCACAACAAGTTAAGATTTTACAAGTAGAACCCAAACATGATTCCAAACACTTGCGTAGAACAACACCTTTACATATTACCATTTACATGGTATATTCCATGATCATCATCGACAACTTATAAAGTTAATAGTCATTTATATCATAATCCAACTAATCCCTAATTCATCTCTACCTTCTCAACAAGGTCAATTTGAACCGTTCATTCTTCCAAGATTTAATCTCAAGCCTAGATTATTTCACATGGGATCAAGGTGAGAAAAAGCCTATAAAAGGAGCCCTTATTCCTTCATTTTGGACTAGTTAGAATTTTAGCAATCTTTTGTTTTGGAGAATTGGAGAATTTAGAGATTATTTTCAAGTATTCTAATTGTGTGCCTTTGGCTTAGTGATTTAGCATATAGTTTTATCATTTTAGCTTAATATCCATTACCATTTAGCAATCATGAGATTCATTGTCATCTAGCTTGCATAATTTAGAAATCATCATCTTTATCATAATCATCATTGATCATTTTAGCATTCTAGTATCATTACGGTTGCATAATTCACCACTCTTGAAATCTTTGAAGTCATTTTGGGAAGGTGATTAGTTCTGAGAGAACATAATCTTATTCAAATCTCATGGAGGAGGACAAAAGCTGAAGAAAATAAGGTTAATTATTTATTTTAAATTTTTCTTCATACTTCAATGTTATATTTGTGAATAGTTCAATCTTAATGTTATTTAGTGCAATAATCATAGATTTGGTAATATTTAGATTCATAGATATACATTTTGGCACCCACCATGGGGTCTAGCCCCATTTTAACCAAAATTTTGTTTTTAGCAAGTTTCCATTTCTAGAAATTTTTTGGCTTTGATAGGTTTTTATTTCTAGACAGTTTTTATTTTTGGCAAGTTTCCATTTCTAGAAAGTTTCTATTTTAAGTAGGTTTCCATTTCTTGAAAGTTTATGTTTCCAAAAATGTAATTTTTTTAGAAAAAATTATTGATTTACACTCAAAATTATTTGTTTTTATGAAAAATCATCAAAAAATTATAAATCACACAATATTAATTGGAAAAATCTAATTTTTGGACTGTATGTTCTTGATACTATTCGCAACCTTCATAAAAATTTAATATAAAAATTCCAAGTCGTTTAGGAGATATAACCAAATCTTTGAAAATGTGTATGCAACAACAAATCAACAAAGAAAACCTACATGCAAATATACAAGACAGGCTTATTAGATTTTTAGCATGTTCAAGTTGGACTCACCAAATGTAGTAGGGGTTTTTTCAAGACTCGAAAGAAGAGATTAGTAGCACCAGATTATCTTAAAACCATAAACAATCAACTATTAAGCACATAAAAGTCCTTCAAACAAAAGAAAGGAAGCATGAACGATTAATTAGAAATAAATAATTCAAAGAAAACCATTCAACACTCTGCTTTTATTTCTTCTCTTCTCTTCGTTGAGGTGTGACACTTAGATGTGATTCTGATAGCACCTTGACTCAAAGATCTGAGAAAACATGATAAAAGAATTGATTGAAAAAGACTAAGTGAGAAAACCTGTATAAGTTCAATACAAAATTGAGAGGTGAAAATATGAGGAATAAAGGTTGAACTTATATAAATTTTTAGGAAATCTCTAGATGGTTGAGATTGATTTTGGGAAAGTAGATTGGATGAAAAAGATAATTCAAGACTAGAGAAGATTTGGGTAACTTTCCAAGATAGAAGATTTAATTTCAATTTAATTCAAAATTCATAAAGATATTTAGAAAATAAAGAAGATAAAGATGAGAGGATTTTTTTTATTTTTGTAAGAAGAGTTTCCAAAATTAAATTATGAGAAAATAATAATTATTTTTAATTTAAAAATGATTTGATTTTCAGAAAATTGTTTTTCTCAATTTTTGAGGATTTTGAATTTTTAAAAATTATAATTCCCTTGTAATGCCCTACCAGGGAACCCAGGAGAGATTAACCTAAAATTGTTACTAAGTTTACAATTTTTTTTTAAGAGTTTGCAAACAATATTTTATAATAAAGTGGAAGTAAAACATCAAATCCATATATACTTATATACACCATCTCAATCACAGATTGCAAATATCAAGGGTTCTTTGACGTAGAATTGTGTAAATACAATTTAATCTATTAAGTGCAATAATCATATAAATCTTTTACATAGTACATCATCTCAAATAAACAAATACATATGAACCATAAAGTATACAAGATCACCCAGATCCACTACACAAGCCACAAGGCATGTAAATACAAATGAATACAAAGTAAAAATAAAGAAAGAATAGTTATAAATCTCCAAGGAAGATAGAATAAGAAGTAATCGCAATAAGGATCATCCAATGTTGGTACAGGAACGTGAAAGTCTCATATGGTAAGAGAATCACTACCTCTCGACCTCATGGAAATATGTGGTTCCACTCCCACCATATTGAGGAGATAACATCAGGCCCCACTTAGATAACAATACCAAAATCAATCTTTTGATAATACTAAGAAAGGTTCCCATAAGTTCCTATATTAAGGTTACAACTCAATAAATCAAAGGTACACCTGTTCGAGATTTTCCAGTAAGTCAGTGTTGACTGTATGTTTTTCATTGATGATAAAATATGGTAAGTGGCATGATGGAGAGAGCCTTGAGCATATGTTGCATGGATATGTTATCAGCTTGATATCATAGATGCATAGGTTGATTCTAAGTAAAGACAGTAGTACAGTTGTGTATATCAGTGAGTGTTTCTGACAGGTCCCAAGAATAGTTTTGTATATGATTTGTAGTACGGTTGTAGTAGAGCCTTGCATGATTATATTTACATTTTAGACATATATATGATGTTATGTTCATGGATACAGAGTCAGATATGTAGTACAGGTTGAGTTATGAAGTCTCTAGTTGGCAGTCACCATTTCTTGAGTCTACTTGGAAGAGCTGAAAGTGTTAATATGATTACGTTAGTTGCACCTATCATCTCGTTATGCACACTTGGATTTATGTTAAGAAGAGAGTTAAGGATGTTTGGTTAAGAGAGCATAATGTAATTCAGCATGAGAAGAAAGTTGGAGTTAATTTAGTAGAGCTGACTATGTGTAGCGTTGTGTCTACTCACATGAAATTGTGTAGTCCCAATTTATGTTGCATTCTTAGTAGAGCCAACTGAGATGTTATTGGAGAGTTGTATTTTTTTTCTAATATGATTTCAAGATGGTTCTAATAGGCTGAATTGATTATTTTATTTAGAGAAATATATTTATAGGCAGTCATTTGTGATTGCTAAGCATGGCTAATAGTTGAAAGACAAGAGCAGAGTAGAGAGTGAAAAGTATTGAGCCATCAATAGAAGGTCTATGTGACATAGTAGAGAGTATATGCTATTCATTAGAACTAATCAAGACAACAGGTCTACGTGTAGTTCACCAAGATCTAGATATAGTGTGTATCTATTAAATAGAAGGTTGCAACCTTCACTCCTTTGAGCAGTGTGCTCTCGGATAGTGCATCCTCACCCCTAACAGGGTTAATTGTAAAAGACTCCTAACAGGGTCTGACCCTTGATCAGGTCACTGTACTTATTACATTATAAAGAACAACTCCTAACAGGGTTGTAAGATCTTCTAATAGGGATCATAATACACTAGTTCAGTTCTTAGTGGGTGTCAATTCCCACCAAGGTTTTTACCTATTTGGGTTTCCCTGTACCCAAAATTGTTTTATTGTGTTAAGTGTTCTTTCATTTTGTTTATGCTTAATGTTCTTATATACTTAATTGGATAAAGAATTGAATCTTGTAGATAACTAATTCAACCCCCCCCCCCCCCCCTCTCAATTATCTCTTAGGACTATTCCTAACAATTGGTATCAGAGCCAAGTTCCTCAAAGAGAAAGTTTAACAACTTGAGGTTGATTAGATGGCATTCTTTAGAAAATAAATTCCTAATTTTGATGGAAAGAACTATCTAGACCGGAAGAAAAAAATGATGACACGTTTGTAGTGCATTTCCTTTGAGATTTTTGAAGTAGCTACCAAAGAAGTTGAGATTCCTTCAATAGAAGATCTTGCAAAATAAGATGCAACCTTGAAGCAAAAGGAGATGTTCACTTCAAATTCTATTGCCAAAGAAGCCCTTATCAGTGCCCTATCTAACATTGAGTTTTCAGAGATCAAGAAAATGGACAAAGCCTATAAGATATGGAAGTACCTAGAAGACATGTTTGAAGGAGATATTCAAACCAAGAATGCATGCAAAAAGACATGGAAGAAAATATACAATACATTAGAGATGCTACCTGATGAGAATGTCAGAGCTTACAATCAAAGGATTAATGAAGTAGTTGCAGGAATCAGAAACAATGGTGGAGAAATCTTGAAAGAAGACATAATGGATAAATTGATGACTACCTTAATAGTAGAACATGACAACAAGATATGCATCCTAGATGAAACTATGCAGTCCACAAAATACTTTAAAAGGGAGACTTTAATCAGCAAGCTTTCAGCCTTTGAGATATCAAGATTGAAGAAAGAGCCTAAAAATGAAACAACATTCAAAGCTTCAGTACATGGTAAGAAATATTTGAACACCTTTGGTAATTTTGATGATGATGATGAAGAGAAAACACTACATGATTTCATTGGTATGATTTCTAAAGGAGAAAAGAAAGGAAAAGGAAAATATGAAGGTCAATTACCATTCAAATTCTTTTCATGTAATAAGATTGGTCACTTTGCATCCAAGTGTCCTACAAGAGTTAAGAAGTTCAAAAATAACTACAAGCCTAAGTATAAAAATAAATTTTACTGTGTTGGAGATGGAGTATCAGATGAAGAATCAACAGAGGATGAAATTGGATTCATTGCTCTTGAAGATAAAAAGAATGCACAAGAGTTAGCACCGATTTCACAAACTGACATCAGGATAGATTGGATCATTGATAGTGGTTACTCACACCACATGGCATGAGACAAAGATATATTTGTACATCTAGATAGATGCAAAGGAGGCATGGTTAGATTTGGAGACAACACTCCTAAACCTATCATTGGTAGAGGAACCATCACCCTGGATGGAAAGAACAACATTGATGATGTTCTATATGTTGATGGTTTGCAGCATAACCTAATAAGTGTTGGATAGTTTCTTGAAAAAGGATACCGATTGGAGTTCAAAGATAACAAATGCATCATTAATAACAAAGAAGGAGAAATGATTGCATCGGGTTCAAATACTAAAGGTAATGTTTTTAGCTTAATCCTGAAGCAAGTTGTTTTGTTGCTAAAGTAGATGACAGTTGGTTATGGCACAAAAGACTATGTCATATCAATTTTGATAACATAGTAAAGATAATTAATGTAAAGGAAGTAAGAGATCTTCCTAGCATTGCAAAACTAGTTGATGCAATATGTAGGGAATGTGTGATGGGAAATCATGTAAGGAATTCATTCAGAAGAAAACATAATTCACCAAAGAACAAGTTGGATTTGATACATACAAACCTATGTGGACCAACTCAAACAAGATCATACTATGGTGAAAGGTATTTCATTTTGTTTGTTGATGATTATTCTAGAATGATGTGGGTTGCATTCTTAAAGGACAAATCAGAAGCATTTGACAAGTTGAAAATATTCAATGCTGAGGTTGAAAATGAGTCTGGATTGAAGATTAAATGTCTGAGATCAGATAGAGGAGGGGAATTTACCTTTGACAGATTTTATGAGTACTACAAAGAACATGGGATAAAGAGACAGCTAAGTGCCCCTAGAACCCCTCAGCAGAATGGAATTGCAGAGAGAAGGAATAAGATCATTCTTGACACAGTGTGCGCCATAATGATTGAAGGAAAGGTTACACACACCTATTGGAGAGATGTGGTCAATACTGCAGTCTATACTATCAATAAAATTCAATTAAGGCCAGGCACAGACAAAACACCTTATGAGCTATGGTTTGGGAATTTACCTACAGTAAAATACTTTAGAATCTTTGGAAGCAAGTGCTACATCAAGAGAGATGAAGCAATTGGCAAGTTTGATACAAGAAGTGATGAAGATATTTTTCTTGGTTACTCTACTAAAAGAAAAGCTTATAGATGTTTTAATCTGAGATTGAAGAAGATCATTGAAAGTGCTCATGTTAATTTTATGATTCAAGAGAGATACCATGATTATGCACCCATGATTGAAGAAGAGCCTAGACCTACCAGTAGTGAAGCAGTTGTTGAAAAAATGTTTGACAACATAGATGTTCTATTCAATGACCCTGAAACAAGTGAAGAAGAAACACAAAAGGTAGATGAGAAAGTCACACCTAATGTTCCTAGATTCACATCTAGATATCACTCAAAGGAAGAAATAATTGGAGATCAGAGTAGCAAAGTCATGACAAGAGAAAAAGAAAAGAGTTCCATAGCAAATGAAGAGGTATGTTTACTATCATAGATTGAACCCTTAAGTGTTGAAGATGCATGTAATGATTCAGATTGGTATGAAGCAATGAAAGAAGAGCTAGATCATATCTTAAAAATGACACATGGGAATTGGTCCCTAGGCCTAGTGATAAGAATGTAATAGGAACAAAATGGATATTCAAAAATAAGATGAATGAAGATGGAATAGTGGTAAGAAACAAAGCAAGACTAGTATGTAAAGGATATGCGCAAAGAGAAGGAATTGATTATTCAGATACATTTTCCCCTGTAAATAGATTGGAAGCCATAAATTTGTTTCTAGCTTATGCTACATTCAAGAACTTTAAGGTATACTAGATGGATGTTAAGTCAGCATTCCTGAATGGAGAGTTGAAGGAAGAATTATACATTGAGCAACCAAAAGGATTTACTTTATTAGAAAAATCTAATATGGTGTGTAGATTGAAGGAAGCCCTTTATGGACTTAAGAAAGCCCCTAGAGCATGGTATGAAATACTTGATGGTTACTTGGCTAAGATTGGATTCAAGAAAGGAGCAACAAATTGTAACTTATTCATAAGAGAGACATCTGATGGATTATTGTTAGTTGCTATATTTGTTGATGACATTATATTTGGTGGTAATGATAATCTTAGTGCAAAATTTGCTAAGGAGATGCAGAGAGAATTTGAAATGAGCATGATTGGTCCTATCAAGTACTTTTTGGGATTGAATGTGTAGCAGATAGACAAAGGTATATTCATAAATCAGACTAAGTATGTGAAAGAGATCTTGAAGACATTCAAGATGGATGATTGCAAGCCAGTAATTACCCCTATGATAACATGATGCAAGCTTTCAAAAGAAGATGATTCACCAGTAGTAGACATAACCTTGTATAAGTCTATGATTGGTAAACTTATATATCTTACTCAAACCAGACCAGACATTTCCAATGCAGTTGGTATTGTTGGAAGATTTGTAGCAAAACCTAAGCAAAGTCATCTCATGGCAGTAAAAAGAATATTCAGATGCTTGAATGGAACCTTAAACTATGTTTTATGGTATCCTAACTCAGAGAATGTAAAGCTTCATGTATATACAAATGCAAATTGGTCAAGATGCATGGATGATAGAAAGAGTACCTCTAGAGGAGTTGTATTCCTTGGAGATAGACTTGTTACTTGGACAAGTAAAAAGCAGAATTGTATCTCTCAGTCAACAGTAGAAGAAAAGTATGCAGCAACAACATTAAATTTTTCTACTTGTGTGGATCAAGTAGATGATAAAATATTTTGGTATTCATATTTACTACCCTATTGTTATTCATTGTGATAACACTAGCACTATCAATATGTCCAAAACCCCTATGATGCATGCAAATACAAAATATATTGAGATAAAATATCACTTCCTAAGAGAGAAAGTAGTAGAGAAAGAAGTAATGGTAGATTATGTGAATACAAAAGATCAGCTAGCAGACATATTCACAAAGTCTTTACCTAAGGATACTTTTGAGTATCTCAGGGAGAAGCTGGGAGTAATTCCCTTACCTGAATCTGATTAGAGATAGCAGGAGTGCATCAGTCCTTAGTGACTGATGAAAGGTTGACTACTCTACCTCAGGAGTAGTACTAATGCTTAATGTTTTTGGCACCCTTTTCCATTGACATCAAAGGGGGAGTAGTATATAGTCATTAAAAATATAAAAAGAAGGAATATATAGTACAAGTAGAAAGGGGGAGTAAAAATACAGTCATGGGAAGCAGTATAGTTGAGGAAATGGAGAATATTGGAGAATATTGCAGCAGTTGGAGGATACTTCCTCGTGGGAGTTTTGTTGAGGAAATGGAGAATGTTATAAAAGAATTGGACATTTGGATTTGTGGTGTTTTTCATTCCATATGTTTCCATCAATGCGAAAGGGGGAGATTGTTGGAGATTTTCCAGCAAGTTAGTGTTGACTGTATGTTTTTCATTGATGGCAACATATGATAAGTAGCATGCGTGGAATCATGATGGAGAGAGCCTTAAGAATATGTTGCATGGATATGTTATCAACATGATATCATAGACAAAGAGGTTGATTCTGAGTAAAGATAGTAGTATAATTGTATATATCAGTGAGTGTTTCTGACAGGTCCCAGGAACAGTTTTGTATATGATTTGCAGTACCGTTGCAGTAGAGCCTTGCGCAATTATATTTATGTTTTAGACATATATATGATGTTATGTTCATGGACGCAGAGTCAGATATGAAGTACATGTTGAGTTATGAAGTCTCTAGTTGATAGTCATAGTTTCCTGAGTCTACCTGGAAGAGCCGACATTGTTTATACTTTCCTTTTTAAGTACTTTGTAATTAGGATTATTTAGCATCCAATTAAGCTTATATTAGTTGATATTTTATGTAATTGTAAATGTTGAAGATAAGTTATTTATTAATTAATAAATTTTATTGATTAATAATTAAGGAAATTTGTTTTATTTTCTAAATTGAGAATTTTTATGAAATTATATTATTTTAGTAATTATTAATTTTGGAATCAATTTATTTAAATAACATTATTAATTTTTTTAATTTTTTTTAGGCAAATAACATTATAAATTGATTTCCTTATTATTGGAATTTAATTTGGGAATGTAATTATAGTTTTGTTAGTGATTATTTTTAATAAATTAATTTGTGTAATGGTATTTTACAAATTAGTTTATTATTATTTAATTCTTATGAATGTTTTTCCTTATGTATTTATAGGTTAGGAGGGAATATTTCTATGTCATCCTTTTAGGATTGCTACCAGAGGCAAGGTTAGGGTTAATATGTTATGTTTGTTTGCCTTGCTTACTTCGGTGGTATTCAATTTTGTTATAAGCCAACCTTTTGAAAGCTTTAATTTTATTATGATGGAAATTGGTTATGTAAGTGTTCCTATGATACTTTGGAACCAAGTTTTGATGTTATGATTCATGATGATCTATAAGATATGTTTTGAGATTTATGAACTTAGGGTAGGTTATCTAGGTGTTTAAGGGGAAGTGGTTTGCTTTGGAGGTGTCAGAGTCTAGAAGTGGCTACCTGGGTATCCTTAGTAGGTTACTTAAATAAGTGATAATATAATACATTAAATGGGGTTTTAAAATGAATAAATAAGATAATGGATTCCTTGCTCATGCATTGAGTGTTAGTATAGGCTAAGGATGGGAGTGGGAGAAGATGCTTTCCCATCTACTAGTGGCGGTGATTTCTAGCATGATCAGTTATCCTTGTCTGTACATGAGAGGATTTAAGGTGCCGCATATGTTCACACTTGGGAGTCAGAGTCCAGTGAGATCATTCCAAGGGGTTGACATATGTGATGAAACTTCCCTAATTTTATTTTAGGTTTCCTACGTGTGTTGGTTGCCTTTGGATTAGTAGGTGTTGTTATGAATAGTCCCAAGAGATAACTGAGAAAGGGGGGGGCGGAATCAGTTATCTACAAGATTCAATTCTTTATCCAATTAAGTATATAATAACATTAAGCATAAACACAATGAAAGAACACTTAACACAACACCATAATTTTGGTTATGGGGAAACTCAAATAGGTAAATACCTCAGTGGGAATTGACACCCACTAAGAACTGCACTAGTGTATTATGATCCATGTTAGAAGATCTTATAACCTTGTAAGGAGTTTATCTTTACAATTCAATAAGTACAGTGACCTGGTCAAGGGTCGGACCCTGTTAGGAGTATTTTACAATTAACCATGTTAGGGATGAGGAAGCACTGTGTGAGAGCACACTGCTCAAAGGGGTGAAGGCTGCAACCTTCCATTTAACATATACACACTATATTTGGATCTTGGTGAACTGCACGTAGACCTGCTATCTTGATCAGTTCCAATGAATAGAATATACTCTCTACTATGTTACATAGACCTTCTCCTAATGGTTCAATACTTCGCACTCTCTGCTTTGCTCTTATCTTTCAACTATTAGCCATGTTTAGCAATCACAAATGACTGCCTATAAATATCTTTCTCTAAATGATATAATCAAGTCAGCCTGTTAGAACCATCTTGAAATCATATTAGAAAAACAATACAACTCTCCAATAACATCTCAGTCAGCTCTACTAATCACACAACATAAATTGGGACTACATAATTTCATGTGAGTAGACCCAATGCTACACACATTCGGCTCTACTAAATTAACTCCAACTTTCTTCTCACGTTGAATTACGTTACATGCTCTTAACAAAACATCCTTAACTCTCTTCTTAACATAAATCCAAGTGCACATACTAGATGATAGGAGCAACTATCGTAATCATATAAACAATGTTGGCTCTTCCAGGTAGACTCAGGAAAATGTTTGACTATTTGATATTAAATGACGATTTGATATCTACCATAATCATACCTAAGTCTACCTAGAAGAGCCAACATTGAGTCTACTATAATCATACTGAAAAGAGTTTGACAATTAAAACTATTAAAAAAAATTTAAAAAACTATGGGGGGCACTACATCCACCCCCTAGAATTAGGCTTAGTACTGGAAGCCTACAAACAAATAGGGATATAAATCTCATAATCTTGTTGTGCCCTCCCAAGTCACTGATGACTCATCAGTAGGGTCTCATTAGACCCTTACCTGCTTGATAGTGTGATCCCTAAGGGTCAACTCTCATCGTTGAAGTATGTGAATAGGCTCCAAAGCTATTTGTTTTACCTCTACATATAAAGCATTCCAGTTAAGAACATGTGCAACATTTGATATATACTATCTAAGTTCTAAAATATGGAAAACATCATCAACATGAGATAAGATGGGTAGAAAAGAAAGATGGTAAATGAGCGGTCCTATCCTCTCAAGAATCTCAAATGGGCCAACAAAATGAGATGCCAACTTTGATCCCTTTCCATAACAGATTGAGATCTTCCATGGGTGCACTCTCAAAAAAACCTTAACACCAACTACAAACTACCTATCCACTATATGAGCATCTACATACTTCTTCTGCCTATAATGAGTTGTGGTCACATTCTCACAGATTCATTCCACCTATTGCTCCATGTCTTGAAGCATATCAGGTCCTAATAAAATTTGATCCTCTAGTGTATCCCAACTCAAAGGTGTATGATAAGGACGTCCATACAAAGTTTGAAAAGATGACATGCTAATCGAACTATGATAACCATTGTTGTAGGAAAACTTGACCAAATTTAAATAGTCCTCCCAGTGAGTCTATCTATCCATGATATACATACTCAACATATCCTCAAGCACCTGATTAACCCACTCTATCTGACCATCCATCTTAGGGTGTGATGCAAGAGCATCCTAGGTGTAAGAGCAATCTTGCATCACCCAAAAATATTTATGTTTTTGTATTCAATAAGGGCTATCTTGTGCAGAGCTGCTATTTATGGAAACTTGCTATTTTTAGTAAGTTGGTCATAAATCTCAGAATGTTCTGATTTTACATGTGGAGGTTCATCTCAGTCATATCAGCCTGCCAGCAAAGTTTCATGGCTAGATCAAGTCTAGTTTTGAAGATATTGAAGATTTTCAGTATTGGCAGCAGGGTATAGAAATTTTGAACTCAGTTTTGAAGGCTTTAGAGGCCCCGAATGAGGTTGAAAATTTGGGTGACGGGTGCTTGCGTGAGTCAAGCCTGTAGAGCACTTCATGGCATTTCTGAAATGGGGTTATAATAGTCAATCGGGTCAACTGGTGATGACTTATGGTCTCTGAAAGTCAGGTCACCTGAAATGGTAGAAAATAATTTTCCTTCAAAATTTCTGTTCAGGTTTCATAAGTTATTTTGAGCTGACTTTGATGTAATAAATTGTAAAATAAAATAATTCTAAGTTTGGTCAGCCCTAAGGGCTAAATTTTTGGAACCTTCTCGGGCGGTGGAAATTGCCTATATAAAGAAGGCCCGTAGTGTTGTCTAGGGTAGTTCTGGTTAGTAGATCTGGGTATTGATTCAAGGCTCTGTTCTATAGAATATTGTAAGGGAATTGCCATGTGGCTTTACATATTGTAATTCTGAAAGTTTGTAATTCCACATTTGTGGAGATAATAAGAAGCCAACTTTCTGTTCTTGCATATTGTTGTTGTTGTTTCTCTATTTCTATTATGTGTTTGTGGTACTAAGGGGAGCACCCTTCATCAAGTGGTATTAGAGTAGGAGTTCCTGAGTGTGTAAATAGATCGCCGACTGTGAGGCAGTTTGCACTAGGACTGTGGTTAGGGTTTCAGTCCACATCGTGAAAAATGCCTCCACAAAAGGAACGTGGTGGAAGAGGTGGTGTTGTAACACCTGAGGTTAGAGCGCTCCAGAGACAAGTGCGAGCATTGCAAGAGGAGATTCATAGAGGAATGAATCTTAATGTCAGAGATGAAAGTGAGGATGAAGCCGAAGAAGAAGATCAAGAAGGAGAAGTTGAAGTTGTGAACCAGGAGGAAGAAAAACTTTTTTGGGCCATTTCCAAGATTGAAAAAAGACCTAAGATTGAGGTGCCTACATTTTCAAGAAATCTTAACCCAGAGGAGTTGATCAACTGGATCAATGAATGTGAAGAATATTTTGAGTATGAAGATATTGAGGATCCTGATAGGGCCAAATTCACGAAGGCCAGAATGAAGGGTCATGCAAAGATCTAGTGGCAAGAGATTCAATTGGAGCGAAATAGAAGAGGGAAAGATAAAATCACAAGATGGGATCGAATGGTGGATAAATTCAAGTGGTAGTTCATTCCTGTTGATTATGAGCTTGACCTACTGAAGAAAATGCAAAGTTTGAAGCAAGCAGGAAGATCTGTTCAGGAGTGTACAGAGGAGTTCTATCAAATCCTCATTAGAACAGGCCATGCGAAAGCTGATAAGGAGAAATTTGCCCATTACCTTAATGGGTTAAGGCTGAGCATTCAGGAGGAGCTGAATCTGGTTCGAATGAATAGTATTGAAGAGGCATACCAATTTGCCCTAAAAGTAGAGGAAAAGCTGAACAAGAAGTTCGAGAGAAAACAAAATGAAAGAGGTCACGGTGGAAAAACTAGTGGACGGTCATATGGAGGCCGGAATGAAGATCCAAAAAAGAAGGATGAGGCTAGTAGTAGTCAAAATCAGTGAGGAAACAATTCCAATTATTTCCAAGATCAAAACAATAGAGATCAAAGAGGAAGAGGAAGAGGACAAGGATCTGGAAGAGGAGGCTTCCGTGGAACATGTTTTCACTATGGAGAAGAAGGTCATAGGGCATTTGAATGTCCTCAACGCCAAGGAAGGACAGATAGGAGGAATGAAGGCTAGGCCAAAGTTGCACATGTAGATGAAGATGCCAGATCATCAAATTCTAAAGATGCTGAAAGAGGAGAAATGTTAATTAACAGAAGAGTCTTGCTGAGTGGTGAGAATGAACTTGAACAAAGGAGCCTGTTTCGCACTAGATGCAAGTGTGAGGGTAATGTTGTAATGTGATTATCGATAGTGGAAGCACTGACAATTTGGTGTCAGAAGAGATGGTGACAAAGTTGAAGCTCAAGAGATAGAAATACCCACATCCATATCAGATTGCCTAGGTGCAGGGTGACCACAAGGTCATGGTCAGTGAACAATGCCTGGTAAAGTTCAAGATCGACAGGTACCAAGATGAGGTACTATGTAATATCATATCTATGGATGCATGTCATATGTTGTTGGGTAGAACATGGCAGTTTGACAAATGTGTTGTACATGAGGGGATAACGATTTAGCACATGCATTAAAGGGATTTTAAGTGGCCCAAAAAGTAATGACAAATTAGAACAGGGCCAGGGCTTTTCTTACCAATGGCTATATTTTCAAAAATTTGAACTAAGGTTTTAAGGCCAGAGACCTAGAAACAACTAAGAGACCATGGGGAAATTGCTACAGCCATGAAAATTTTTGCACGTGCTAACAATGTGTACATTTTTGGCACCCACCATGGGGCAGAACATTAGCGTTTTGTCCTTTATTTTCTGCATTTTCATCAAATTTTTCATCAATTTTTGGCTTTATTTTCGGTCTCTAGTTCTCTATCTCAGAGTGTTGTGCGACACTTTTCACCAATGTCGTGCGATAGTTTCTTATATAGCAGTGTGACTCTTTACTAGTTAAAAGTGTCACCCTATTTGACAGAAAGTGTCACTCTGTTTTATGCATTATGTCACCTGCAGGTAAAGAGAACTATCACCCCAGGACAAACTGTTGCCCCCGTATGCAGAGAAGTGTCGCGTGACATTTCTGGTGACTGTACTGTCGCCTATACCTGACAGTGAGTTTTTTTAGACCTTTTTGGCCAAGTTTAGATTAATCTATTTACTAGTTTGATTTACTATAGTTAGATAGATTTTATTTGCAGATTTCATTTGGATTTTGGATCTAAAAAGAACCTCTCATGTGTTTGGCTTGAATGTTTACTTACTTTCATAGGCACATCTCTTTTATGCTCTTAATGGTGAATGAACTTGAACATAAATCTATTTTTTACAAGTTTGTGTAAATGAATGCTTCTTGGTTTCCAATATCAAATATCTCATTGAGTGATTGGGGGCATGGATTCATTTCTTGTTTATATAGGGAGTTAAATGCACCACTTTGTGGACTCACTCTATGTTTTCTTGGAAAGTTAAATATTCCATTGATTCAACCCTTTTTCATTTGTGAGTAGTATTCATAAGCAACTTTAGAGTACTTTTGATTGATCTTGTTAGCTAAATTGGGTGTTGGACTCGCTTATTTCTAATCGTCCCTCATTTCTGCCCTTTGGATGCAAGGTCAGCATTTATACATAGGGGAGGGGTCTACTTGAAAAGAGCATTAAGTGTTCCACAAAGTTTCCCCCATTTTATGCTTCCTTGATCTCATTAGTTTTCTAAGGTGTGGACTCATCTTGAGTTTGTGTGAGGAGTTA
Organism: Chamaecyparis obtusa; assembly: GCA_027943335.1. Taxonomy (NCBI): domain Eukaryota; kingdom Viridiplantae; phylum Streptophyta; class Pinopsida; order Cupressales; family Cupressaceae; genus Chamaecyparis; species Chamaecyparis obtusa. The sequence continues at coordinate 973,982 of BSBK01002108.1, forward strand.
AATGTTCCACTTTTTTGGACTCACTTCACACTCACTTGAGGAGTACTTTTGATTGATCTTGTTGGCTACATTGGGTGTTGGACTCTCTTATTTCTAATCATCCCTCATTTCCACCCTTTGGATGCAAGGTCAGCATTCATACATAGGGGAGGGGTCTACTTGAAAAGAGTGTTAAGTGTTCCACAAAGTTTCTCCCTTTTATGCTTTCTTAATCTCATTAGTTTTCTAAGGTGTTGACTTTCTTTGAGTTTTTGTGAAGAGTTAAATGTTCCACTTTTTGGACTCACTTCACATTTACTTGTTGAGTTAAGTGTTCCACCTTTAGTGCTTTAAATACTTTTGATAGTGGATTGCTTTGAGCTAATTGGATTGTTCTAACCTTGATGGGCTAACAAGTTGTGCTTGTAGGTGCTCTCATTGCTTGAAATATTTTGCCAAAAGAATGCATGTCAAAGCTTCAAATGCACAAGGGCTACTAATGGTTTTTGCAGGGCTACCCAAAGCATAAAAACTCAATCAAGTGCTTGTTTAATTGCTTTCTGTATTGAGTGCGGCATATACTAGTTGTTTCATTTCATAGGCACTTAATATCTTGTTGTAGGAATTCTTGGGTGGTAGGAGAAGTATGCTCTTCACCCTTGTGGTGAACCAAAAAATCTTGACCCATCTTTGGATTTTGAAAGCAAGGGGTTAATTGAATCTTTGCTTGGTGTGTTTGGGAAAAAGCTTTGAGATAAGGGGAGTATGCTCTTCACCCTTGTGGTGAGACAAAATCCTTGAATCTCATAAGTTGATCCATTTTTGTTTAGATTGTTAGAATCCTTTAGCGGGCCTGCTCTTGAGCAATCAAGAGGAATGACCCAAGTGGGGAGAAGCTTATTGTTGGCTATTCCAACCCACTATACACTCAAGGCTATCAAGGACACAAAACCTTGGTAGATGTAGTGCTTATCTTCACTTGATGTGAGTACTTGTGGGATTGTGACCATGAGGAAAGTATTGAGCAAGAATGCTTAAGGTACTCTTGAGGCCACGAGGTCCTAGTCCTTTATGAGGAGAAAGAGGGGTACTATGAATGGAAGCCCTTTTTAAGAACCATAGTTAGAGGCCACCCTATTTTGCCACTTAGCTTCTTGGTGTAAGGATTGATCCAAGTGGATAACCTGGAACACCCCAAGATTACTCACCATATATGTTCCTTTGGTTGTATTTTTGGCACTTCCATGACAAAGCCAATATCTATTGTGGGCAACCAGTTTGTGTGAGGCAAGGGAGCATCAAGTGTGGGCCAAGTTGTTAAGTATTGAGCCTTGAATTTCTAGGATAGAAATTTCTTGAAGTGTCTTTGATTGTGTAATACCAATGTTAACATTCTTGAATATTCAAACAATCGGTGGTCTTCATAGGGTGTTTTTCTATTTTTATATCACAAGTGTTTGTCTTGGCAAGGTTTCTTTTGCCCTTGTTTGAAGTGTTTGAAGAAACGTTTGATCCCATACTATTTGCAAACCTGTCAATTTACTGTTGTCATTGTGATTGGAATCAAAAAATCAACCCTCAAACTAAAAATATTAAACAAACAGGCCTTAAAACTGAGATTTTGACATTCACTAGTCAAAGAGTCGTACAACACTAAATAGTGTCGTGCCTTGTTCTAAGAATTGTCACGCAACAGTTCATCCCTGCATGACTGTTGCCCTGCTTGATGGAAAGTGGCACACTGTTAGCCGGAAAGTGTCACCCTGCATAGAGAGAAGTGTTTCCTAGTCTTAAAGTGTCACCTAGTTAGCCTGGAAAGTGTCACCTAAGAATTTTCTATTGTATACCTGGTTTTAGTCATTTCATAGTTGCTTTTAGTTGGCTAGGTCTTTAGGAAGGTAACTTATCTTGCTGCTGGAAGCCTGTCGTTACTCTAAATTTCTATTTTTTCCCTCTAGGGGTAGTGTCATTCAATTTACAAAGTCACTTTGGGAAGAATTATCAAGTTAGAAGATTATTCCTATTGAGAAAGTATATCTCTAGAGTTGTTAGTAACATTCTTGGAGAATTCTAGTACTCTTTTTGTCCAAATCATTTCCACTCAAATTCAATTTCAATTATACAATTTGGGCTAAGTCCATCCTCCTAATTCAAACATGCAAGGATATTGATCCTTTGGTTTTAGCACCTCTTTGATAGTGTTGGTAATGCCATTTGCAATTTCCATCTTTCCATCTCTTTTGGGACATTAGAGAACTTTAATTATCCTAGTTTGGTGATTGAAACTTTGACAGATCGTCTTATCTTCAAGAATCCCTTTCTTTCATGTTAGTTACAACAAGGTACCAAGTGAATCAAGGAAAATGACCCTCGATTGTCTTTAATCAGTTACCCTTAGTCAAGACTCGTCAACAATGAAAGGGAAAGGAACCCATTTTTTATCGATCCCCTAAGAGTGAGTCTGAGGTTAGTTTTGACCCAAAGAGTAATCCTAATAGATTGAGTACCTCTTTAGCACCTAGTTCCTCAAATATGGATATGAGTTACACCTTCACTAGACAAAAAAGAGAAGCAATGAATCAAACTCTTAATGACATGTTCCAATGACATAGGGGTGACACGATGTCTACTGGGTCTTCTTCTGATAGTCCACCTAGATCACCTCCTATCAACACAAGGTATCTAGATGCTCATCAATGAGCTAAAAGACATCATAGGAAAGCTCACTCAGATGCACAGTCACAACATGAAGACCAAAACAATGAGTTTGGTGATGCTCATATCAATGCAGCTAATGTATCCAGACATTCAAGACAACCTTCTCCACTTAGAGACACCTCATGATACACAAGTGACAAGTTGAGGTGCATTGAGAGGGAGAAACAAGCCTTCTTAGATGAACAAGCTGCTAAAGAAGAAAGGTTCAAACAATTGGAGGATGAGGAAAGAGCTTTGTGAGACATAAGGAGAAGAGCTGCACAAGAAGAATGAGATAGGCTCCTAGCGCAACAACTCCATGATCAATTCAACAATAGGGGTACCAACACTGGAACCACTCCACCATCTACTCCCTCACCAAGTCCAAGAAGAAGGTCAAGGACCCCATCAAGATCATCTAGTCCTAGAGGAAGAAGGACTTCTCAGTATAACCATCATAGGAGACAATCATCTCATAGATATTCAAGACAACCCTCCCAACAAGCTCATCATGGCTCTCAACATGGAGGAAGTAATGCCAACTTTGATACTATTGATTTCATGACAATGCAACAAGAACCATCCTTCCAACAATATGTGGAGAAGTATGTGGAGCAAAATAAGGATCAGTTCTTAGAAGGCCTAATCAATAAGGGTGCAAAATTCCCATACAACTTTGATGTGGACCAAAAGATTAAGAAGCAAAACCCTTCAACTAATGAGATGATTAAGCAAATGCAAAAGACTATGGAAAAAATGATGGCTCCTAAGAATACTTTCAACTTGGATTCTATATGTCCTAATCCCATTGAAAAAAGTGTGGTTATGGTAGATTTTCCTAGGAAGGTTGAAATCCCCACATATGACAAATATGATGGTAGTAGTGAACCCCATGACCATGTACGATAGTTCTATATCATGAGCTTTGAATTTCATCATGAGGACTCCTACCTTATGAGATTATTCCCAAGGAGCCTTAAAGGCCAAGCTATGGAGTGGTTTACTAACATTACCCCTCCTATTAAAACATTCAAAGAACTTGTCCAAAGGTTTGTGCAGAATTTTGCATATAATTTATCAAGGTTAGTCACCATGCTTGATTTGTGTAAATTAAAACAAAATCAAGTGGAACCCTTTGTGACATTTTTACAAAGGTGGAGACACTTATGCTCGAAGTATTCTAGGACCATTCTTGAGGAAGAAAGGATTGATATAATTGTGAGCAATCTAGTGCCAGAATTAAGATATGAAGTTAGAAAAATGGTCTTTAATTATTTTGACACTATGGTAGAAACTGCATGTCACATCAAGGATGTTTTAAAAGAACAAGGTATTTTGGCCAAACAAAGTAACAAAAACAATGGCCAAAACAATAACAACAATAATAAGGATAAAAAGAACTCATATTGGAACAAAAATAAGCACATAGTCAATGATAGAGTTGTTGACTCTCCACAACCTAAGGAACAAGGAGTTCTTAATTTATCTAACACAGTTCAAGCTATGAAGTTGCAGACATCCTTAGATCAACAAGAGCACAAGCCCAAGTATCAAGATAAATCTAAGTCAGCAAAGAGGCAATTCACTAAACTTGGGGACTCTTATGCGGACATTTTTAAGACCTTGATTGCTCATAATTTGGTACAACCTCATGATCCTTCAAAGTTTCACATACCAGATCCTAAACCTTATTGGTGGAATGAGAAGGCTTACTGTGTATACCACAATGGGATTGGACATGACATTGAAGGTTGTTTTAAACTCAAACATCTTGTTCAAGACCTTATTGAGAATGTGAAATTACAAGTTGATGGATTGACCACAAATGCAAACCACAAAGCTTTTAAGGAGCCCTTGCCTAAGTATGAGAAGGGGGAGACCTCTCAAAACAAGAATGGCAAGGCCACAATCAATTATACCTATACAGCTACGAAAAATGTCATTAATATTCTTGAGGTTGTGAACAATGATGTCAACATGATGAGAGGGAATGATCCCTATGACTATGATGTAAGCTCACCTCCAATATTTGATGAAGGACCCATTGTTGTGCTTAGAGGTCCTCAATCTCAAAGGTCATCTCAACCTCTCAATGCTATTACTAGGGGTCAGTCCCAAGGTCCTATTATCATTAGAGGTCCTAACTCTAGAAAATCCAAGCAACCAGTGTCCAAAAGTGTTCCTCCCAAGTCTGCAGTTGGTCCTAATATAAGTTACAACCTTTTTGATCAGTTACAATGAATGCCAGCATAGATTTCTATTTTTGAGCTCTTAGAATTGTCTCCTAGACACAAGCATGTCCTTGAGGATGCTTTGCGTGTAGAAAATGTCCCTAATAATATAGATGTCAACCAATTCGAGAACATGGTCAACAACCTTGCTAGCCCACATTACCTTACATTTTTTGAAGAAGATGATAAATCCTTGAGCCATCCACACAATCTTGCCCTTCACATTAAGGTCATGATCCATAAAACCCATGTTAGGCATGTGTTGATAGATGGGGGTGCTGGGCTCAATATTTGTTCTCTAACTCTTTTGAAAAACTCAGGTTACTCAGAGCATGCCATTGATACCAAGAAGAAAATTACTATCAAAGCCTATGATGAGGCTGAGAGAAGTTCTAAGGGGTTAGCTGTTCTTCCAGTTAGAATTGGTCCTATTGAAAAGGACATTTTGTTTCAAATCATTGATGTTGGTCCTCTAGCACACAACATCCTACTAGGTAGACCATGGATTCACAACATGCAAGTAGTACCATCTACCTATCACCAATGTGTCAAGTTTCCATACAATGGCATAGAAGTCTGCATACCAGGTGATAGTACCTTATCTGTTAATGCCATTTCAGCAGGGGCCCATGTTCCCTTAAATAGAGAAGCAGACAATTTTGGGACAGCTCTTGAGAAATGTAAGGATAAATTCAAGTCCATAGACCTTGGTATGGTCGGATATCAAATTGACTCCTTTACAAAATTGCCAATTTCACCTAGGTCCTATGGTAAACTGTCAGAACAGATACATCCCTCATCTTCAGCCATGACTTTGTTCGATACTTTTGTAGAATCTTCAGTACCTATTTAGGGTGAGAAAGAAGAGGTGGTTGTCAGAGATTTGATATACAGAGAAGAAAAGTACCTACATAATGAAAAAATTTCTCCATCTCCTAAGACTTATGGGAGAGGATACACATTGGTCACCAAAATGGGCTACCCAGGTCATGGCCCTCTCAGTCATAGGTTAGATGCCAAGGCCGAACCACTCAACCATGCTCTTTTTGGTCATAGGACTAAGTCAACAGTTGGCATGGGGTTTGATAATGGAAAGAACAAAAGTGTTCCTATCCTAGCTGCGACGGATAGTGATAGTGACTCAGATTATACACCTAATCTCCAAAACCAACAAGACATGATTGATGATTGGGTGCCTTCTACAAATCTCCTTTGGGGGGATTTAGATGACTTCACAATTGTAAACACAAACACAAATGCTAGAGAAGGTGATACCCTTCACAATCTCAAAGCTTCTACATCAAGGCATTCCAAGCCTTCTTGGTGTAAACATCCCAGCAGAGATTCAGAAATAGATTCGCATGAGTTTGAGTGGGACTCTCTTTTAGATGGAATAGTTGATTTAGACATGGATGTTGTTCATACCTATAGTACTCAACCTGATGCAACCAATGAACCTAGTGTAGGACTAGAGGATTGGACTCCTCGAATTGCCTTAGTCGATGATGCTTCATTTGGTAGGATGAGTCCTAATTTAGGTATCTTAGAGGGAAACTTGACAAATCCTAACTATGCGATCACCAAGGATATTGCCTTTCGTATCAATAATGTTGAACCAGTCACTGACCTACCCCTTGTCAACCATCATTTGATTGATTGGTCACAACTTTGTCAAGATCCTCGGCTCCTCACTTTTTACAATGACTACAAGATAGCTTGCTACTTGAATGTTCTTGAACCTGTAGTCTCTTCCACTAGTGAACCTACAACAAGTATGATAGAGCCAGATATTAAGTACCTCAGTCACAAAATAAAAGAAAAAAAAAAGAGAAATGGTTATGATGGAAAAAACCACTATGTGGCGGTGTCCGAACCCAAAAAAGTAAAAAGAAAGGATGTATCCGAAGGTGAAAACCTCTCTGAGGCACCTAAGGATAGGGTACTTAATAACTTGTTGAGTTATTTCCAAGATAGGTCATCAATTCTTATTGAGCCTACACAACCAGTAAATTTGAATATAGAAGAGGCTCCACAAGTGATTCATCTAGCTCAGTCCCTGTTAGTGCAAGAAAAAGAGGCATACACAAAGTTCTTACAAAAGAAGAAAATCAATTTTGCTTGGACATATTCAGACATGCCAGGGCTTGACACTAATCTTACTATGCATCACTTATCTATAGCTCCTGGATTTAAACCAGTAAAATAGAAGTTGAGGAAAATGCATCCTCATAGAGCTCTCCTTGTTAAGGCCGAATTAGAAAAGCTTTTAGGAGTGGGATTTATTAGAGCTATCGACTATGCTAAGTGGATCTCAAATATTGTTCCAGTTTCAAAGCATGATGGGTCCATTCATGTATGCACAGACTTTAGAGATCTTAACAAAGCTTGCCCAAAGGATAACTTTCCACTCCCTAACATAGACATGATAGTGGATATGACTATGGGCTATGAGATATACTCTTTAATGGATGGTTTTTCCGGTTATAACCAAATAAAAATAGCTCCTAAGGATCAAGAAAAGATAGCATTCACATGTGCATGGGGAACCTATTGTTGTAACGTCATGCCATTTGGATTAAAAAATGTAGGAGCCACATAGCAAAGAGCTATGACCACAATATTTCATGATATGATGCATAAAAACATGGAAGATTACTGTGATGACACCTTGGCCAAGTCTAAGCAAAGGGATACACACCTAGAAGATTTGGAAGTAATTCTAGATCGAATGGAGTAGTTTTAGTTAAGGTTGAATCTGAAAAAGTGTGCCTTTGGAGTTACCTCAGGTAAACTTCTAGGATTCATAATTTCAGTGAAAGGAATAGAGGTGGATCCTGAAAAGGTTCAAGCCATATTAGATATGTTGCCTCCTAAGAATATTAGTCAAATGAGAAGTCTTCAAGGATGACTCCAATCCATACGAAGGTTTATTTCATAGTTTGCAGATAGAGCACAACCATTCAACAACACACTGCATAAGGGAGCCACATGTGCTTGGAACGAGGATTGCCAAAAGAGCCTAGATCAAATAAAATAATACTTGGCTAATCCCCCAATTTTGATGCCTCCTATCCCAAGAAAACCATTGATTTTGTACATCTCAGTGATAGAATCTTCCTTGGGGGCATTGTTGGCTCAACTTGATGATATGGGGAAGGAAAGAGCCATCTACTACATCAATCGAACGCTTGTTTCTTATGAGGTGAATTATACTAGTATTGAGAAGTCTTTCCTTGTAGTGGTGTTTGCTTCCCAAAAGTTGTGTCACTACATGCTTGCACATACCATACATCTCATTGCAAAAATTGATCCTCTTAAGTATTTTCTTGGTAAGGCTATTCTCATGAGTAGACTTGCTAAATGGATGATGATTCTTTCATAATTTGACATAGAGTATGTTGAGCGTAAGGCTATAAAAGGACAGGCCATTGTAGACCAATTAGCTAATTTTCCAATCCAAGACAAAGCACTAATGAAAGTTGAGTTTCTAGATGAACACATAATGTACATGACTACAAGAACATGGAAGATGTTCTTTGATGGTTCAAATATGCAAAATGGATCAGGAGTTGGAGTGTTGTTTGTTTCCCCTCATGGGTGTACTATTCCCAAGTCCTATAAATTATTGTTCCCATGCACAAACAACATTGTTGAATATGAGGCCTTAACCAATGGATTGAAAATGGCCATAGAATGGGGAATTACAGAGCTGCATGTCTTTTGGGATTTGCAATTGATAATCAACCAAGTAAATGAAGAATACCAAACTAAGGATGATAAGTTGATACCTTACAAAAATATGGTTGATTCATTGCGATGCTATTTCACATTTGTGACATTTCAATAGATCCCTAGAGTAGAAAACAAGGCTGCAGATGCTATGGCTACATTAGCTTCACTCCTTCAATTGGAACAACACGAATCAATATTTGAATTCCTAGTGGAAGAGCTACATCATCCCATCTTTGACTCCTCTGAAAGCCATGTCATTTGTACCTTGGTCACTCATGAGTCTTCCCATTATGGTGCTATCTATTCATACCTTCATGATGGCTTCATTATCAAATCATTTAACCAATTTGAATGAAGAAACCTTGTCCATAATTCCCCTCGCCATACCCTTATCTTTGGTGATCTGTATAGGAGGGGTTTAGATGGGACACTTCTTAGGTGCTTGGAAAAGGATGAGTCTGACCGAGCGTTAGTTGACATCCATGAGGGCATTTTTGGAGGAAATTCTAATGGTCTTGCCATAGCCTAAAGGTTGCTTAGGGTGGGGTATTATTGGCCCACAATGCAGATGGATGCTATAGCTTTTGCCAAATCTTGTGAAAAATGCTTGAAACATGGAAACCTGATTCATGCTCCAAGTAGGGAGCTTATTCCTTCTATTTCTCATTAGCCATTTCAGCATTGGGCCTTTGACCTTGTTGGGTAGATTCATCCCAACTCATTAGGTGGACATAAATTCATAATTACTACTACTGACTATTTTACCAAATGGGTAGAAGTCATTCCACTATCTGTTGCTTCGAGAAAGACAATCTCTTTGTTCATATTGAATCACATCATTTGTCGATTTGGGATACCTTATGAGATAATCACTGATAATGGAGGTCAGTTCAAAAACAAGGACCTTACACACCTTTGCAATAAATTCAAGATAAAGCAACATTGGTCCTCCATTTACTTCCCACAAGGAAATGGACAAGCAGAGGCCTCTAATAAAACCATTCTTAAAATTCTCCATAGAATAGTTCACAAGAATGGTAGAGACTGGCACTTACAGATCAATCCAGCCTTATGGGCTTATAGAATGAGTATTCATACTCCCACAGGGGCTACTCCTTTTGCCCTCACTTATGGCACTGAAGCAGTATTACCTTTAGAAGTTGAGATCCCCTCACTTAGAGTCTCTCTCCAAGGTTTGATTACAGATGAAGATTATCGTGCCATGAGATTGCAAGAATTGGAACTTCTTTATGAGAAACAAAGAGCATCTTTTGATCACATGAGAGTCTACCAAAAGCGTATGTCCAAAGCATTCAACAAGAAGGTTTGCCCTAGAGAATTTCAAGTAGGAGATCTTTTCCTACATGAGAATCCTAAGAACCAACAACATCACGAACAAAAGGGAAAATTTGAACCTAATTGGCTTGGACCATACATTATTACTGCTATTTTTGGGACAGGTGCTTACTTGCTATCTGATGAATAGGGGGAACAACTCCCTGATCCTATTAATATTTTTCACCTCAAGAAGTTCTATCCATGATGCCTATTCAACTTAGGGACATCCTTTGTACATATTTATAAAGTCCTGAAAAAAATACAAAAAAATCAAAAAAATCAAAAAAGTCAAAAAATTCAAAAAAATAGAAAAAGTGCCTTGGTGAAAACTTGGAAATAGGTGGCTTGGTGGGAAAAATATAAAAAAATTGAAAAATAAAAAAAAAAAAAAAAATCTGTCAAGTGGTGAAAACTTGGAAATAGATGCTACTTGAGGCCTTTGCACCCTTGTCTTTTAGCATGCATCCTCGACACTTAGCCATTCTCCATCATGCCTTGACCTTGTTGCCTTGGTTTGGAATTGGTCTTTGTCTTTGTCTAGGGGGCATACCTATTAGCATAGGTCCTTTAGGTGTGTTTGTCTCTTGGGGCATTTCACAAATAGGTGTTTTTCAACACCACCCCAAAGAGTGTTTTTCAACACTACCCTAGCGTCGAGTGTTTCTTAACACTTATCAGATGTCTTACCCACCAGTCTAAGTATGATGCAATATCACCCATTAGCAAATTTGATGCTCGAAGTTTGACTCTATGACCAACACACATGCACTTAAACAATCAACTCAATTAAGATATGTTGACTTTATTTTTCTTTGTGTGCTATCTATGAGGATTTCTTTGATGAGTGGTCTCTCCTTGAGATGTCTTCGATGATGCATAGCTAGAAGACTAAGGGTATGAGAACATGTTTTATTTCTTTATCTGCTTGAGGGTATATTTCATTGATCCTAACTGTCATGAGCATTTATGCTAGTCTTACTTGACACTAGGGATTGACAAGGTATTATCCTTGACTATTTTTTGAGTGCATGCTTATAGCCATCTTGACCTTCTGGTGTCCTGATGCAAGCATAATCTCGCCATAGTAAACTTAGGTAATCTCATTGCGCTAGTCATCTTGACCTACATGTCTTTGGTGCCTAGGTGGGATTCCCACATCTCTATCTGATATAGATCATATTCATATACCCATAGTCATAATAGTGTGTATTGTATGATCTTATGACACTACCAGTAATGCTCAATGATGATAATTAGATGTCTATAAGCGTTGTGACCTTGCAAGTCAACCACTTTTCATAGTAGCTTGCATTTTTTAGGGTCATGTTAGATTAGTTTGCATTTTGCATATGGAGAGAGCTCTCCTTTTCATCTTACATGGACCTATCAGTCAACTACGCTCATCTTTCGCTTCTTCCCGATCATGTCTTTCACATCTTGTCTTTCATATCACATCCCTTTTCACCCCTTATATAGCATTTTGACTTTTTGACCTAATTTTCAAAACACCTTGGAATTGCATGAAAATTGCACCCCTACCTAATTTTGACGTCCTAGATCCATTTTTAGACTTGAAATCAAAATCTGAGTTCATCTTGATAGTCAAAATTGCATTTCAAACTTTCACCCTCTTCTGCGCAGTTGGCTGACCATTTGAGGCCTGATCCTTCGATCTTTGTTGGGGCATCTTCATTTCTTCACCCCCATCTCTTTCAAACTCCTAGTCTCTCATTCATTATCACTCACTTCATTTCTCTAAGGTTTGACTTAATTTTTATCCTATATCTTTCCCAGTCAAACCTAGTCAACCTGAGGCATGTCTTCACTGCTTGATGGTTATCCTATTATCCTATTCTTCGACTATGATTTCTAGTGCTTTGATCAATTTTATCAATTTTCTGCTTCTCCTCTACCTGATTTAGATTTTGATTCCAAGGGGGTAGTATCTATTAGCTTTAATCTTTGATTCAGCTTTATCATTCAACTCAGCTTGAGATTCTTATTTTGAGACTTGATTATCACCTAGCAGCGATGGTGGTGATTTTGTCTTTCAATTTTTATGTCCTATTTTTAAGACTTGATTATTGCCTAACAGAAATGGTGATAGTTTTTTCTAAGGCTTGATTTGCACCTAGCAGCAATAGTGTTGGTCTTGTCTTTCAACTTTTGCTTATTTTTGTCTTGATGTGTTCCCAAAATGAACACACATCTAGATTATTTTGTGATCCCAAATTGATCTCACATTTCAATTCTTCTTTGACTGCATATGTTCCCAAAATGATCACACATTAGTCAAAGAGGGGCAAATGTACGCACCCTAAAATGGTCACCTAGACTTTGGGCCCCCATTCAGTAATTTATCAAACCCTAAATCAATATTTTCAAAAATCAGCATTTTATCAATAATATCAATTTCCTTGATCAAATCCTATTTTATCATTTTCAATTATTTGCCTTGGGCTAACCATTTTATCCTAAGTTTTTATTTGTTCAAAAGGAATATTTCCTCCCCTTTTAATAGATAAAAAGCCCCCACTTTTTCTCTTATCCTAAGTTGCACAAATAAAGCATTATTCATATTTTATAAAAAAGGGAAAAAACACTTTTTGTCTTATATGGACACAAAAGTCAACTCTTATTTTTCTCATTGGAGGATATTTGTGCACATGGATTGCTCCTCTTTGATTCTCCACCGTTGATTAAGACTTTTGCCTCTTAATCTCCATGGTCCATTCCTTTTCATTTCCTATAAAAGGAGAGCTCTCTTCCTCATTTAGAGATATCCATTTTTTTATGTTTTATGCTAATGTTATGCTACAAGTTTTCTAGCTCATTTGGAGCTCTTTGAAGATGTACTTGCATTCAAGCTTTGAAGACATTGTTGTTGCATTTCATTTAGTTTGATTTCATAGTTGCATAATCATGGCATTCTTAGTATAGATTTCCTTTATGCAATAGATTAATCTCACATAGCTTAATTAGGAGGGATTGTAAGACTTGTACTTTCCTTTCATAGATTAGATTTCCTTTCAAGCATTGCATTGTTATCATTTAGCTTAGCTTACATCTTCATTCTTAGTTTACTTGCATTGCATTTCCATTTGGATTCTTGGAGATATTGGCACTCTTGCCCTTGTCTTCACTTGAATCTCTCATTGTGTGGTTGACTAGCAAGGTCATTAAGCCTATTAGCTCTAGCTGAGAGCAATTTTACAATCTTGCAACTCTATACATAGAGAGTTATGGATCAATTTTTGAGACCTCATTCTTAAGTGTTCTTGATTGTAAGGATTCATAGAAGTGCACTACTTTTGTGTGTATAGCATCTAGTTATCATAGGTGTCCCTATTGGATTGCAATCATCCATCTTGAATTTCTTTAATATCTCTTTAAAATATTTGGACTAATTAATGAAAATACCTTTCTCTATCTATTGCACATTCAATCCCAAAAAGTATTTGATAGGTCCAATCATGCTCATCTCAAATTCACTCTGCATCTCCTTAGAAAATTCATCACTAAATTTTTCATTACCTCCAAAGATAATGTCATCAAAAAATATAGCTACAAGTAGTAAACCTTCAGATGTCTCTCTTATGAATAGATTATAGTCTGCTGCTCCTTTCTTGAATCCAATCTTTGTTAGATATCCATCTAGTCTCTCATACCATTCTCTAGGGGATTGCTTAAGTCCATAGAGGGCCTTCAATCTACATACCATATTAGGTCTATTTGATAAGGTGAATCCTTTTGGCTACTCAATATATACTTCTTCTTTCAATTCTCCATTCAAGAATGCTGACTTGACATCCATCTGATAGACTTTGAAGTTTTTGACTGTTGCATAAGCTAGAAACAACTTAATAGCTTCTAATCTAATCACAGGTGAAAATGTGTCTAAATAATCAATGCCTTTTCTCTACGCATATCCCTTACATACTAACCTTTCTTTGTTTCTTACTACTGTACCATCTTCATTCATCTTGTTTCTAAATATCCATTTTGTTCCAATCACATTCTTATCACTTGGTCTTGGGAACAATTCCCAAGTATCATTCTTGATAATTTGATCTAGTTCCTCTTTCATAACATCATGCCAATCTGAATCATTACATGCATCTTTAACACTTAAAGGTTCAATCTGAGATAGAAAACATACCACCTCATTGCTTGTTGAATTCTTTGTTTTTTATCTTGTTGTGACTTTGTTGCTTTGATCTCCAATGATGTCATCCTTAGAGTGATATCTAGATGTATACTTTGGAGCTTTAGGTGAAACTGACTCATCTTCCTTCTAAGTTTCTTCTTCACTTGTTTTAGGGTCATTGAATAATACATTGATACTATCAAACATTTCTTCAACAACTGTCTCGCTAGTGGAAGGTCTGGGTTCTTCAATCATAGGTGAGTAATCATGATATATATCTTTCTTGAACCATAAACTTTTCATCAATCTTAACATGATCACTTTCAATGATTTTCTTCAATCTCAAGTTAAAACATCTATAAGCTTTACTTTTAGTAGAGTAACCAAGAAAAATACCTTCATCACTTCTTGCATCAAACTTTCCTACTACTTCATCCCTCTTGATGTAGCACTTGCTTCCAAAGATTCTGAAGTATTTCACTGTGGGAACATTACCAAACCATATCTCATAACGTTTCTTGTCTGCACCAGGCCTTAATTGTATTCTATTAATTGTATAGACTGATGTATTGACCACATCTCTCCAATAGGTGTGCGCAACTTTTCCTTCAATCATGATGGTGTGCGTTGTATCAAGGATAATCTTGTTCCTTCTCTCTGCAATCCCATTTTTTTGAGGGGTTCTAGGTGCACTTAACTATCTTTTTATGTCATGTTCTTCACAGTACTCATAGAATCTATCAGAGGTGAATTCTCCTCTTCTATCCGATCTTAGACACTTCATCTTTAGTCCAGATTCATTCTCAACCTTATCTTTGAATATTTTGAACTTCTCAAATGCTTCTAACTTATCTTTCAAGAATGCAACCCACATCATTCTAGAATAATCATATACCAACAAACTGAAATACCTTTCACCATAGTATGATCTTGTTTGAGTTGGTCCACATAGGTTTCTGTGAATTAGATCCAACTTGTTCTCTGCTAAATTATGCTTTCTCCTAAATGAATTCCTCACATGATTTCCCATTACACATTCCCTGCAAATGGTATCAACTGGCTTTGCTATGCTAGGTAGGTCTCTTACTCTCTTAACATTACTAATCTTTACTATGTTATCAAAACTAATATGACATAGTCTTTTGTGCCACAACAAACTGTCATCAACTTTAGCAACAAAACAACTTGCTTCTGGATTAAGCTGAAAAAAATTACTTTTGGTCTTTGATCCTGATGCAATCATTTCTCCTTCTTTGTTGTTAATGATGCACTTATTGCCATTGAATTCCAATCTGTAACCTTTTTCAAGTAACTGCCCAACACTTAGTTGGTTATGTTTCAAATCATCAACATAAAGAACATCATCAGTGCTATTATTTCCATCCAAAGTGATGGCTCCTCTACCTATGATGGGTTTGGGAGTATTATCTCCAAATATAACCATGCCTCCTTTGTATCTATCCAAATGAACAAATCTATCTTTGTCTCCTATCATGTGATGTGAGAAACCACTATCAATGATCCAATCTATCCTGATGTCATCTTGTGAAATCAAAGCTAATTCTTGTGAATCCTTTTCATCTTCAATAGAAATTAATCCAATTTCTTCTTCTATTGATTCTTCATTTGATACTCCATCTCCAGCATGATAGCATTCCTTTGTATACTTAGGCTTGTAGTTATTCTGGTATCTTTTCACTCTTGTAGGATACTTAGAAGCAAAGTGACTAATCTTATTACATGAAAAGCATTTAAATGGAAATTGACCTTCATATTTCCCTTTTCCTTTCTTTTCTCTTTTAGCAATCATAGCAATGAACTCATCTAGTGTTTTCTCTTCATCATCATCATCAAAATTACTAGAGGTGCTTGTAGATTTCTTACCATGGACTGATGCTATGAAGGTTGTCTCACTTTTAGGTTCTGTCTTCAATCTTGAAATCTCAAAAGCTGAAAATTTTCTGATCAAGGTCTCTCTTTGAAATTTGATGTAAGTTGCATGGTCTCATCAAGTATGTTGATCTTGTTTTCATACTCTACTGTGAGAGTGGACATCAATTTATCCATAATGTCTTCTTCCGAGATTTCTCCACCATTGTTTCAGATTCCTGCAACTACTTCATTAATCCTTTGCTTGTAAGCTCTGATGTTCTCTTTAGGTAGCATCTCTAATGCATTGTATCTTTTCTTCCAAGTTTTTCTACTCACATCCTTTGCTTGTTTATCTCCTTCAAAAATGTCTTCTAGGTGCTTCCACATCTTGCAAGTTGTGTCTATTTTCTTTATCTCTGAAAACTCACTATCAGATAGGGCACTGATAAGGGCCTCTTTTTCTATTTCATTCTAATGGAACAAATCCTTTTGGTTTCTTGTAACATCATCCTTTGCAAGATATGCTAGAGAGAGGATCTCAACTTCTTTGATAGCCACTTCAAAAACTTCAAAAGCAATGCACTACAAATGTGTCATCATCTTGTTCTTCCAATCAAGATAATTCTCTCCATCAAACTTAGAACTATCTTTTCTAAAGAATGCCATTTGATCAACCTCAAGCTGTTAAAATTTATCTCCGAGGCACTTGGCTCTAATAGCAATTGTTAGGAATAGTCCCAAGAGATAACTGAGAGGGAAGGTGAATCAGTTATCTACAAGTTTCAATTCTTTATCCAATTAAGTATACTTAAACATAAAGCATAAACACAATGAAAGAACACTTGAACACAAAACCAATATTTTGGTTACAAGGAAACCGAAATAGGTAAAAACCTCGGTGGGAATTGACACCCACTAATAATCTACACTAGTGTATTATGATCCTTATTAGAAAATCCTTAACCCTATTAGGAGTTTCTTTACAATATATTTAGTACAATGACTTGGTCAAGGGTTGGACCCTGTTAGGAGTCTTTTACAATTAACCCTATTAGGGGTGAGCATGCACTGTCTAAGAGCACACTACTCAAATGAGTGAAGGCCACAACCTTCTGAATAATAGATACACACTATATCTAGATCTTGGTGAACTGCACTTTGACCTACTATCTGGATCAGTTCCAATGTATAGCACAAACACTTTACTTGGTCACAGAGACCCTCTGCTGATGGCTCAACACTTCACACACCCTGCTCTATTTCTTGCAATCAACTCTAAACCATGTCTTTGCAATCACAAATGACTGCCTATAAATATCTTTCCACTAAATGATATAATCAAGTCAGCCTATTAGAACTGCCTTGAAATCATATTAGAGAAACCATAACATACTCCAATAATAATTCTGTTGGCTCTACTAAGCACGCAACACATTATGGGACCTATCCAATATTAATAAATGTGGATGCACACTACACACTATCAGCTCTACCAAAGTAACTGAAAATTTCTCCTCAAGCTAAATTACATCATGCACTCTTAACCAAACATTACTAACCCTTCTCCAAGCACTAATCCAAGGGCACATACTAAAATGATATTCGCAACTCCTAAACCAATATAATCTTTGTCAGCTCTTCTGAATAAACATAGGAAACTGCTACTGGTGAATAGCAACTGCATAACTTCACTTCTACTAATCATCAAACTCTGTGTCCATGAATGTAACATCACTAATATGTCTCCATCACATATCCAAATGTAAAAGGCTCCATGATAACTATACAGACAATCATTCATAGAACAATGCCTGTAACTCTATTAGGAACATTGCTGACACAAGATGCTATATAACTGTCTGTACTAATAGTTAACCTTTGCATCCATGATATCATGCTGATAACATGTCCATATTGTATATACTATAATCTTACTACATAATTCTTCTACACATGCTACTTACCATATGTTTTCATCAATGACAAACATACAGTCAGTACTGGCTTGATGGAAAATATCCAATAATTCTTGTGTTCATTACGAGATTGCTGCTATGGTTTTGATTGATATTTGCCTATTTTTCTTTTGATGTGATTTGGTGGTGTCACTGAGGTTTGTGCTAATGGCTACTAGATTTTGATTGTGTCATGACATCATATCTCGTGAGATGTTATCTGGTGGTTATATTGTGTGATGTATTTGATTACCACACTTTATTTTAGTTACTGAAACATTGATTATTCATCTATTATATTATGATATAGTTAATATTTTGATCATATCTCCATGTTAATGCTTTGAGATAATATGTTAGTATGATTATCATAGATATCTAAGTATGGTTCCCTTTTATGCTGTGGATATATCAATATTTACTTTTAAAAATGTACGCTCAGAATAGTCATAAAATGATTCATTTAAATGTTTTTAATTTAAATACAAAGTTAATGTAATTATATGATGTGTACTACTTTAGTACAATTCTACTATGTATTTTTCCCTTGGTGTTGATACAAGTGAGACAAATTCATAGTCACTCATTCATGAGATCCACATGATGCATCACTCTGATGCAGTCAAGGATGGAGAAACCTCAAGGAGATCGGTCCAAACCTTATAGTCAATACAACATAATAGAATAAACAAGACAAAATAGAAGGAAAATGAGAGATTCAACCTTTTATTATGATTGGGAAACTATTTACAACATGCAGTCTTACATGCCAAGCATACATGCCTGATTACACTCAAAAACCTTACAATCCTACCCAAGCTAAGATAAATAATCTATGATATCATTTCTCCAACCTCCTATATAGTCTTAGGAACAATTCCATAGCTTATATAGCAATTTACATCATCATTTGACTGAGAAAAGATTACATTTCCCAATAATTAAGAAAACATGTTACAACAAATACGTCAGGACCCAAATCCTTAAGAACAACCTTCAAAAAAGGATTAAGAGATGTGATCACACAAAATGGTTTGCCTCCAACATAACAAAGATTTGGCATGATCATGCACAAAAAACCAACTGGTAGATCATAAAATGATCATAAAACCATAATGACCAACCAAGAAATGATGAACAAGATAGTCCCACAAAGAATCTCTCATAACTCATGCATGATGAATCCAAATGAGGTGTAATTGTAGGATAAGCTCCAAGATAATTCCAAGAACATGCTGTAGTGATCACAACCCAAAAGAAAAATCACTAATGGACCACTGACCAAAACATCGGGCTGATCAAACAAGACAATAGTAAAAAAAAACATTTTTTGGGTTCATAAAAGATTACCAAGATCCTAAGATGCTCCTACATCAAACACCCTAGGTAAATAAAATGTTCCATAAGAGAAACTTATGAACATTTAAAAAGGTGTGGAACATAAATCCAATGCTTTTTTTTAATCCAAACATCCTCTTATTCTGCAAATCTTTGCCTCTGTACCTCTACACTTCTTTGTCAGATCCATCAACTTACTCCCCTTTGTACTCACTCTATACTCACTCTTTCAAATCTCTTATCAAAGATTAATACCTCTTATCTTTTGCATAATTGATCTACGTGTGTAAAAAACCTTCATCAATTCAATAACCAATGTCCTTTTTTTCTTCACTTTACCTTTCATGCAATTAGATACCAACTTTCCTTTTTCATATCTACCTTCAAGATCCTTCTTTCAATCCATACTAACCTCTGTAGTCTTCTTCTCTAAGTAATACCTCTTCACCATACTCAAATTCCTTACACTTCTCCCTTCTTCTTCCTTCAAAAGAACTAGAGAAAAATTTTCTCCATCCTTTTCTATTGTGACCAAATTTATTCTACAATCATGAATAGCTCCTCTATCATATTGCCAAGGTCTCCCCAATAGAACATATAAGCACTCATAGATACTACATCACATAACATTCCATCCTTATAAGTTTAATGCTGAATTTAACCAAACATTTCTCTTTCACCTCTACCATGTGCTCATTTGAAAACCAAGTTATCCCATAAGGACAAGGATGTTTAAGCCTCTTCAATCCAAGGTTTTTCACCATCTCTTTCAATACCAAGTTGTCAATACTACCAATATGCATAATAACTTTACAATATTTATCTCCTTATTTAAAAATATTCCTAAACAAATTCCTCCTTTGTATAGGCTCAACTTCCTTCTTACTCAAGATGACTCTCCTAAGCATAAGAGACTCTCTTATCTTAGGTTCTTCTTCATTAACCACAAACACATCACTAGTTTGTTCCTCATGTGCCACAAGATTTTATTTTTCCATGTTCTTACTAGATCCTTCAAAACATTCAATAGCCCTATGTCCTATGCCACCACATTTGAAACAAGTACCTTTGAACTCCGATTTACCATTCCATCTTCTAGGTATCCTCTGATCAGATTCAATTTCAATGGTTTCCTTCTCCTTTCTGTTTCTATTAACTTACTTCTCTCTTCCTCTAGGGTTACTTCTTCACTTCAACTTATCTTCTTCCCTCAATATATACTAATAATAATCCTCAATAGTACTAATCCTTAACATACTCAACTCATATTTAATATTAAATCTCAGATCATTAACATACCTAGCCACATTCTCCTTAGATACTTCTTTATGACCAAATCTTATAGTCATCTTATATAATTCCTTGGTATATTCTTCCACACTCAAGTCTTTCTACCTCAAGTTCTACACTTTCTTGAACAACTCAAACTCATAATCCTCGGGGATGAATTTAGCTTTTAACCTAGCAACCATCACCCTCCATCTAGTGATTTTGTTTGACCATGCTTCTCTCTATCATTTTGTAATTCCTTTCACCATAAGGAAACATAACCCTTCAACTTAGTTTGTGTTAACCTAACCCTCTGTGGATATCCAACATATTCAAGCTCAAAGTAATCTTCTAACTCTCCAATCTAGTCTATCAAATCCTTAGGATGCAATGAACTAGTTAAAGTAGAAAAATTCATCATATGTCTCTTACTTACTTGTTTCATCACTCTCAAAAATCTATCCTCATCTACAAGGATCTCTGCATCTATAGTCTCAATATCTTCAACAACTTCCTTAAATTCTTCTTCAGCTTTAGGATTCTTTCTCAATCCATTCAACACATTATGATCTCATTCCTCATCTCTATTCTAAAATATTCCATCATTTGATTTAGCCTTCTAGGAAACATCTTCCAATCCTCAGGTGCAAATACCTCTCCCACCAGTGATCTATTACAAGATACTCCTCCAACCAGTGATTAGTAGACACACAAACAACCTACCCCAAATAGAGATCCCTACAACTCTAAACAACTGGTAGAATACCCTTCCTTGCAACCTTGAGCAAGTCCTTTGTGATTGCAAGTTAGATCTTCACTCTGCCACCTCATAATCAACAGGTCTAGGGCTTCACAAGTTAGGAACTCAGATCTACCTACTAAAGAATCTCTACCTCATTAAACCTCAAACTTGTTCAATATTTCACTTTGATGCAATCAAGGATGAAGAAAACTCAAGGATATTGGACCAAACCTTGTAGCCAATACAACTCAACAAAAGAAACAAGACAAAATAGATTTAAACTGAGAGATTCAACCCTTTATTATCATCGAAAAAATATTTACAATAGATTTGTAACATGTAGTCTTACATGCCAAGAATACATGCTTGATTACACTCAAAATCCTTAGAATCCTAGCCAAGCTAAGCCAAAAAATCTATGAGATCATTTCACCAACCTCCTGTATATGCTTAGGAACAATTCCATAGCTTATATAGCAATTTACTTCATCGGTCGACCCATAAAAGATTACATTTCCCAATAATTAAGAAAATGTGCTACAATAAATAGGTCATGGCCCAAATCCTTAAGAACAACCTACAAATAAAGGATTAAGAGATGCCACACAAAAATTTCAATGATTAGGATTAAATTGGGAAAATATAGAAATCTAATTTTTCAAAATTTCCTATGTTTTAGTAAATTGCAATTTTGAGAGTCTTCGGTGCATTTCTGGGCTTGGAGGGTCCTAGAAGTGCCAAAAAAATGTTGTTACTTCTGAAATTTTAATCAAGATTATTTGAATACCTTTCCAACACATCAAACAGTTCGCAATTCAGAGCTAGGATGAGAAAGTTATGCCTTCTCCAAGTAGACCTAAATTTTATAAATAGTTTTTTTGATAAATTTTGATAGTTTTAATAGTTTATTTGTAATAAACATTATGATGACTCTTCATTTTGGTTCCAAGGGATTCATGTGACCCTTGGGATCTATCTGACTTGTATAAACTCCAATTTTGAATAGAATGGAGATACTTTTTGGCTTGCAATCTTGTTGTTAGTCTTTCAACTTTTATGTCAAATTTCACAATACTACAGGTTTCACACTAGGTATTGTAATCTGATTCATAATTTAGATCAGTTAGCCTCCAACATAAAAAAAATATTGGTCACAATCGCACATGGAAAAACCAACCGGTAGATCATAAAATGATCAGAAAACTATAATGATCAATCGGGAAATGAAGAACAAGACAGTCCCATAAAGAATCTGTCATAACTCAAGCGCGATGAATCCAAATGAGGTGTGATCATAGGATAAGATCTTGGATGATTTCAAAAACACATTGTGGTGATCATAACCCAAAATAACAAGCACATATCAATCACTGACCAAAATACTAGGTTGATCAAACAAGACAACATGAAAATAAATAGCTTTTTGGTTGATGCAAGATTGTCAAGATCCTAAGATGCTCCTGCATCACACTCACCTTCACTATGATTATCATGTAGTATATATGATTTAGCTATTTATATATTATGAGAAATTGAACTTTATGTTTGTGTATTTCAGTGAATAAGTACTAGGCACATTCATCCTAAGTTGCAGGATTTGAGTGTGTGCCTATGTCCTCAATTGTGGCACTGGGAGATAGTAGCTTTGGCCTTGCATACTAAGCCAATGTTGTCCTTGTATGAACGACGTACCCATATTATGTTAATATCCCTTTGGTACATGTTGGTGAATCCAAACGTCATGATACATTTTTTAAAAGACCAATGATAAGTCTGTGCATTAGAGCTCCCTTAGTTGTAGCAAAAGAGGTTTTAAATTATGTGCTAGTTTCAATGAATTTTGGAGATTTTTAAATTTTTATTTTAATTGTTGGCTAATTTTCCATAGTTAGATTCCAAATATATGAGATCAATTTATTTAATTTGGGAAAGGAGCCAATTTCTTATTTACTTATTTAAATAATCTATTTTATAAGTCACTTTTGGAAAAAAAATGTTTATAATGTCAAAATGTGAATTTTTACACTCACTTCTCATATTGTTCTTTGAGAAATTGTGATTTTGCTCAAACCCTCTTGTGAGAAATTTATATATTTTCTCATTGTGTTTGATTCAATTGTTAGATTTTAGAGTTGAGTGTCTTGTTGGAATCATGTCATATTTTCTCTACTTCACTAAAGGTTTCATCCGATTTGGTGGAGTCTTCTTAAATTTCTCCCATTTCTTGGTTTTTACCATTCGTGTGAGGTAAGACTCTTCATATCTTTTGATTTTATTCTTATTTTTGAATGAAGTAAATTTTTATTAGTTTGTGGGATGAGATGTAATTCCCCACCAGGGAACCTAGGAGAAATTAACCTAAAACATGTTACTAAGTTTATAGAATGATTTTTTTCTTAAAAGTTTACAAACAATAATAAATTACAAAGCACAAGCAATATAACATTAAGATAATACACACTCATCAGTATATCTCATTAAAAGATTATAAGTCTCAAGGGTTCCTTGATGTAGAATTATTTAAATATAAATTAATCTATTAAGTACAATAACCATTCAAATAAAGTACATCATCTCATAAAATAATATCTAAATACAACTAAACCATAAGTTATACATGATAACCCACATCCACTACACAAGTCACAGGGTATGTAAATTTAATCTAAGTACAAGGTATAATATAATAAATGAAAGATAAGAGTAAGTCTCCTTTAATAAACAAGAAGATACAACCGCTACAAGGATCATCCAAAACTAGTAGGAGGATGTTGAAATCTTAAATGGTAAAATAATCACTACCACCTGACCATGTAGAACCAAAGGTCCACTCCCACCATGCTGAGGAGATAAAAACATATCCCAATTGGATAAAAAACACCAAAAACTAACATAAGACAACACCTAGGAAAGGGATCCTAAAATCTCTCTATGTCAAAAGGTACAACACCAACTATAAAGATAACACATACTCAACTAGAGGCAACCAACACATGTAGGAAACCTAAGATGCATAAAGGGAAGTGTCATCACATGATCCAACTCTAAGGTTATCCTGATAGTCTCTCTAGACCCTGGTGCTCTAGTGATTCTATGCGGTATTAGTAATCCTCTCATATAGACATAGTACCAACTATGTTATATCTAGTCCATGCAGGCGGCAAGCATCTTCCAACTCACATCCTAATCAAGACCTCAATCAAGTAATCAGACATGGGCGAGGCACACATTATCTTATTAATTAATTTTAAACTCTCAATGTATTTAAGTTATCACTTTATTAAGTAACTTGTAAAGGATACTGAGGTAGCCACTTCTAGGCTCTAATGCCTCTAAAACATGCCACTTCCCATCTATACAATCAGATAACCTACCCTAATGCTCCAACCAAAATAATAACTTAAGAAGAATGAACCAATACCACAACAACTTCTCATAAATCATAAACCATGATAATCACCAAATTAAAATAATGGAGCATAGAAAAGAACATCACTTCTTATGCAGTGATCAAACTATCCATCTCAATATAGACATTACCAAAGATCATCCATCCCATAATGGAACAATAACAATACACACAGTCTTATATCACAAGACCAATGATAATAACAACATCAATGACATCCATCTCCAAACATGAAGTAACATAACCCATAAAGATCATCATCCAGAATGTAGAACAATCATAGTAGAGAACATAAGGTGACCAACTAAATCAAACTTAATCATAATAACGATTGCCACACTTTTGGTCAAATGAAATAAAGATCAAAACATAATACAACATATGAGATCACTCACAGATATCACAAAATCATACATGATCCAATCGAGACTTTAAAATGGTTATAAAGACTCTCCACATAAAATCAAAGATCAACAAAAAAATACTTCAAAGCCTCTAGTATACAACTTCTAAAAGTCAGTGTTGTAATACCACTAAAATGGGCTTCACTACCATTGACCTCCTACATCCACAAATCAATCAAAATTGACCCTAAAGTCCTAACCTAAGGAACATTTGCACATCAAATCCTCAAAACCCTAATCGATCCTATTCTAATTCTACATTAGGGAATATTCCTAAATATTCCTAATCTTTCTTAATTATTTCTGATTAAATATTATTTGGCAATAAATGATATTATTTTATTTATCCTAGGTACAATTGATTGAATATGTTAAATATTTAATTAATCAAACTTTATTCTGCCACTTAATTATTTTAATTAGATTTAATTAACATTATTCTTAATTAATGTTGTTTATTTGACAATAAATCATAATTTCTAAAAATAATCGATTGAATATTTATTTAATTGATTAAAATCAAATTGTCAAATATAATGATTTAATTTTGGATAAAGCTTGATTAATAATTGATTAGCCCATAAATCAGTTATTTAATTGATTAAATCAGTTAAGTTGAGGATAAAACACATGGAAATTAAATAAATCAATAATTATCTATGCAAAAATCATCAAAACAATTAAACTCAAAATCAACTATTGAATTCATTTTGTTAACTTTCCAAACTCAACATGTGATTGTGAGTTAAAAAGAAGATTGGAGTAATCTCAACTTCCAATTATGAGTTGAGAAGCTAATTTGCATGATTTTACTAGATAACTATTTCTAATTTCTTGATAACTCACCAATCAATTTGAGTTGATCAAGGAGTGATTTTTGGTTTTTCCATGAGTTCTCAAACCCTAGATTTCTATATAGATAGGCCTCGGTCCTTCACAAATGATCATGTACAATTTTGATAGCAACAATGCTATATTGTCAAATTCTTGAGATTGTGCAACGTTTTGAGATTCATTGCTAACATTGTTTTCTTGTTTTTGCATTCATAGCTAGATTCAATTCATTTTCCTCAAGTTTTTAGATCAATTTCATTTAGCTTATATTGTTATTGCATAGAAAATCCAAAAATATAAATTAATCTTGCATCCATTTCACACTTTTTGCATTCAAATCCTTTGTTCAGGCGTTGCATTGTCACTGATCTCCATCAGATTCTGAGACTACCATACTCACGTCTATTAAGAGGTAGTAAATCACCTGGTTAATGATATATTTCTTTACTCCATATTTTCTTGGCATTGATCAATAATGATTTACTATTGTGTTGTGTCTTCTAAACAAGTACAATTTTCACACACACACATTCTTGGCACCCACCATGGGGCCCGACTTTGGGTTTCCATTTTATCTTTCATCAATTTTATGATAAATTTCTCAAAGTTTTAGGTTTTAGAATTTTTTCATACAATCTTGTATGACATTTTGTAGATTATCATCTAGGAAGTCTCTGATTGTTGTACGATAGATGACATTCCATCAATTATCATATCAATTCATATGCACTGTCGTATCAGGTTTGAATTATCCTATGGGTATGTACACATAGTCATATCATATCTAAAGTGTCATATGGGTATAAGTATATTGTCGTACGAGTTTTCATGCCAGTGTTTCAATTGTCATATGGGATTTCTGATCAGTTTACAAGATTCTTGATTTGAGATTTGACTGATAGTTGACCCTAACACTTATTGTTTTCTGATATGTAATCAATTGAGGTAGCCTAACGCTTTTTGTAGGACGTGAGACAAATACTTGAGAATTAAAACCTATTTTTTTGGCCTCTTCTTGTCTTGTCTTCTAAGCCCCTATTTGCAGGAAACTCTTTCAAAAATTGCTTGCCAAAGATGCTCATATCCATCAAAATTTATGACAAGTGGTTTTGCAGGTTACCAAATCTTCATCGAGAAAATATTTTGTTTACTTAAATATCTCTTTTTCATAGGCACCTAGTTAATTAGTTACATGTGTCTATTGTCATTGAGGTAGATATTGAGGGGATTATGCTCTTCTCCTTCTTAGAAGAATAAAAAACCTAGAAGGTATCTTCCCTAGTGCCAGTTTACGTACTATCTTTGGATTAATTCTCCTTGGCATGTCTTGGATAGGGAAAGGATAAGGTTAGGGGATTATTATTTTCTCTTTTCAGAGAATCAGAAACCCAGATGCCATGGTCCCCAACATCACATTTACTTTAATCCTTTAGAGAGCCTACCAACGAGGTAAAAAGCTCCTGGGAATGATCCAAGTGGGGACAAGTCTTAAGCCAACTCTTCTACCCCACTATAAAATTTGACACTTCCTTGAGGTTAAAGCCTTGAAAGACATAGTTGCACTTGTTCTTTGGATTCATTCCATGAACATGATTTGATTTTGTGTAGAGCGGAGCTGCTTTAATCTTGCTTGCAAGACTACATGGATCAAAGTACTCATAGGGTTAACAACCTCAATCCTTCTTGCGGGACTATGGGAGACCATTGTGAATGAATGCCTTGATTAACAGCCTAAGCTATTTTGCTACCAATCTACCTTTGAAATATTTGTAGTGATTGTGCAAGGTGAATAGCAATCACCCCAAAACACTCATCATATCAAGCTCTCCTTGATGCTTGAACTCAGCTAATGTGGGCTTCAAGATCCATTACGTATTGTTGGACCACCATATTCTGAGGAGTCATTGAGTGTGTTACTAAGTGAATGAGCAAGTAATACATCTCTTCTTCTAGTTAGGGTAAGTTAGTTGTGTTTGATTTATTGAGTTAGTTCCCAAGTGTTTGTTATGATTGTAATCCTATTTCTATGTTAAATACCCTCAGACAATCCTAAAGATAGATCCAAAAAATTGGACAAAAAAATTGAGAAACCAACTAAGACTGAAAATACCAAAAACTTGAAATTTTGAAGAAAAAATCCTTTTTTGGTGTCAACTATCATCCAAACCCCCTTCAATTTTCATACGACAATTGCTTTATTCCACTAAGTGTGATATTAGAACCCCCAAGTGCGCACGGGAAACTGTATACTATCATACGAGAATCGCCAGCCATCTGAAAGAAAAAATTATTCCTGGCATCAACTATTGTATGAGTCTCTAGATTGTCATCTTAGACCCTTTCAAGTGTCGTATGAGCCTGCATACTATCATATGATATTTTGCACAAATTGTCAAAAATCCAAATTTTGTCAGAAAACCAATCAATAGTCAATCCTGGTCAAATTTTGTCAAAAAGCCCACTATGTCAGGTACAATGCAGAGAAATAGCATATCCATCTTATTTTCCTAAAGTGATCTAT
This sequence comes from Chamaecyparis obtusa, assembly GCA_027943335.1. Taxonomy (NCBI): domain Eukaryota; kingdom Viridiplantae; phylum Streptophyta; class Pinopsida; order Cupressales; family Cupressaceae; genus Chamaecyparis; species Chamaecyparis obtusa. The sequence continues at coordinate 1,002,450 of BSBK01002108.1, forward strand.
TTATCTTGATTTGTCATCTAATTGATCAGTCTGAATCACATTTCATCCTATGTTAAAAACCATGTCAAAACAACCTCGATTCATCATCTCAAATGACTAAGTGTTGTGGATTCATTTCCACCATCTCTTGGGAATTTACCCATACATCTCAGGCATAATATCCTTCATTTACATTCAATCAATCTTTTCATCAACAATCCAATTTAATCTTGACAAGGTTGCGTCACTTGATATTTCCTAAATCAGATTATCTGTCAGTTGTCTTATCTTTCTCTAAAGATTCACCTAAGGTTAATGGTGGAAACTAGAGCATATTCACATAGAAAACCAAGAGAAGAACCAAAAGCATCACCTTCATCTTCTCTTATTGTTCAGTCTCTTCATCAACCATATGATTTATATCTTTACGAAGAAGACAAACTAGGCAATTTGTGATTAAAAGGAGGTCACACAACCCCTCCTGAATCAACACAAAATCTCAACCAAAACACTGCCATGTCTCAAAGGGGAGCTAGCCATGGCTCACAAGGCCATGACTCTAATGAGTGTATAAATCAAGTACCCACACCTTCAAAAATTGCACAATACCGAGATGATGATCTATTTAAGAAAATGATGAAACACTTCTTACGAGAAGACAAAGAGACATACTTCCTTGAACTAGCATGGCAAGAATCCAAACTTCCTCACAACTTCAATGCTGAAGTTATCATCACTCAAGAGGAAGAGACCCCTATCACAACTATGATGAAACATATTTATGCTATGCAAGTCAAACTTAACAAGCTGGAAAAAGAGAAAGAACCCAAGGAATTCTCTATGGATGTCCTATGTCCATTTCCATTTGATCAAAGCTTGTATATGCCACCATTCCCTAAAGGAGTGGAACTACCCAAATATGAAAAATATGATAGAAATTTAGATCCTCAAGATCATGTCAGAGAGTTTTGCACTCTATCCATGGAGTTCATGCACGAATCAACATTATTAATGCATCTCTTCCCACAATCTTTGGGAGGAGAAGCCATCATCTGGTTCTCCAAAATACCTCCAATTATCAAAAATTTTGAGGAGTTAATCAAATTGTTCTATCAACAATACTCCTACAACATCCAACATTTAGTCACCCTGATCGACATCTCTAATCTAAAATAGAGAACAAGAGAACCATTCCTGACTTTCCTCAAATGTTGGAGAAAGAAGTTCTCACTTTATCCCTGACAAATCCTAGAAAAAGAGAAACTATAAATCTTCATCAAAAATTTGATTCCAAAGATTAATTATCATCTACAGATGAAAAATCATACTTTATCTGATAAAATGGTAGATAATGCCATAAAAATAGAGGACTTACATGTTCGCAAGGGAGACATATCACTTCATAAAGAAAACAAGTATGATTCAGGTTCTAGTTCCAACACTAAAGACAAAGTCAAATTCTAGAGAAAGAACAAAATATTGTCATAGATGGTGTCGTTGATCACATCAGTGCTCCATCCAAAGCACTAGCATTTAACCTCATGATTGGCACTCAAGCCATAAAAGCTGTAGAAATGAAGGTAGCTGAACCTACTAAAAAGTCAAATGACTATAAATCATGGGTTACAAAACTAAAATGCAAGTTCACTCCTTTGGGTGAGTCCTTGGAATCTTCCATGAGAATCTTATTGGAAAACAATATCATCACATTACCTGAGATCAAACCATATGACCCTAAATTCAAACCTAAATGCTGGAGAAATTTTAATTGACAACCATAAATCTAATAACGATCATATGACATTCACGGAACCTTTTTCAAAGCATAATCAGGGAGAATCATCATCTTCCAAACCAAACATGGGTGCTAAGGTCAATTATACTTACTATGGAAAAAATGATGTCATCAACATGGTAGAGCCATGTGCATCTCAATGCGACAATGTCATCACTATTATCAAAAAGGTTAGAGACAACAGATTGGCTAATGCAGTCACTCGATCTCAAGCTTAGGTAACTCTTCTAGGACCAAACTCAGTTTCATCAAACACCTCGAAGGTGTCATTCAATCTTGCATATGCATCTAAACAAAGGACTGTACCTAAATCTTCCAGTTGTAAAGAGTCCAAAACAATGTCCTACAACATCAATTAGCAACTACAACACACTAATGCCAAGATCTCTATATTTGAGTTACTTCAGATTTCCTTCACTCATTGTGTGATTCTAGACAAAGCTCTCATTGGTTATAATGTTCCCAAAAATCTTGACCTCGATAGGTTCCAAACCATGGTGAGTCACTTGACCTCTCCTCAATACATTTCCTTTTCAAAGGAAGATGACAACTCACTGATTCATTTGCATAACTAGCCCTTGCATATTGAAGTCCTAATTGAAAACTGTAGTGTCAAGCATGTTTTGATAGATGGGGGAGTTGGTCTAAAAATTTGTTCTTATAAATTGGTTACACAAATGGGATTATCAAAAGATGTTATTGATCCTAAAAAGAAGATAACCATAAAATCATATGATGAGCAAGAAATATCCTCAGAAGGATTCATTATGCTACCTATTAGAATGGGACCTATCATCAGAGATATCAACCGTTAAGTACTAGACCTCCCACTGGCCTATAATATCCTTTTAGGAAGGCCCTGGATTCATGAGATGCAAGATATTCCATCAATTTACCACCAATGTATCAAGTTTTCCTATGATGGAGTAGAGGTCACTATGCCTGCAGACATGTCATCATCTTGCAATGCTTTGAAAGAAACTGCAGACAAACTTGTCCCACAAAACAAAGAGTCTTCAACCAAACAAGTTGACATAACATCCACATCTAAAATGAAAGACATAGAAAAATAAATCAATATCAAAGATATAGGCATGGGAGAATACACTATGGAACCGGTCCTATCTCTCACATCTCTCCCAATTTCACCTAAGTCCTATGGAAAACCTTTAGAGAAAGTGAAACCTACAACTAGAGAACCCCGGGTTATCTTTGATGGGAGTTTCATCATAGAACATGTATCTAAACAAGAATTAGATGAGGAAGAGGCTATATTATCTTGGTTATACAAAGATGAGTCTCAATCACAAACAGTTCAAAAGTGTGACTTTAAATCACCTAATATTCTTTCAAAATCATATGGACCAGGACACAAGCTAATGTCTAAAATGGGATAGACTTGAAAAGGACCTCTGGGAACAAGAGAAAAAGGTATCATTAGACCCATTGAAAACTATGGGAGGACAACCAAAGATACTAAAGGCATAGGTTATCAAAAGAAACCTTTCCATCTCAGTGGAAACTCTACACATGTCATAGAACAGATAAAACCATGAACAGATACACAACAAAAGGAAGAAACACAACACTCAGATAGTGATTATTTAGACACAACTGATGTTTTTCCTTATGAATGTATACCTCAACACATCTTAGACCTTCTTGATATGAAAAGAACAAGAACCTACTACTACACAAGAGGCAGTCGCAACACAAAAACTAGCTGATCTAGAAAACAAATAAGAAGAAGAAGTTATACCTCTCACAATAGTTGAACATTTGGGACACTTTAGTGATTCTAAGATGGATTCTCATGAATATGAATTCTGCTCAGCCTCTAAAGGAAACCCTGATTGGGATTCATCCTGATTTTACACATGTTCTTCACTTTCTCAGAGATCCTGATGAAGAAGCTAATGACTATGAATGGGGAGTCATTCCAGAACCAGAAGAGGAGGGCATTATCATAGATAAACATATTGATATCATTCACCAATATGCACCTACATCCAACATGAGTCTAGAACTAAATAATAGACCTCACGAGTTTGATTCACTTATTACTAATGCAGGCTCCAACGATGATGTTGAGACACTTAACAAACTGAATATCTTGAGTATTAATATCATCTTTGAATTCAAGAGTCAGATTAGAACCATTGATAAAAACACTATATGTGTAAACACTATCAACCAATCCTTTCCTACACTTACTATCCAACATCCCAAGCTTATTGACCAAACATCTAATGATCCAAGCCAAGACATCCATACTTTTCGAACAAACTATGCTCTAGCATGCTACCTAAATACGATAGAACCCATGATGACTTCCATCAATGAACCTAGTGTCATCATGATGAAGTAAAATATCAAATATCTTAGTCAAAATAATAAAATCAAAAGGAAGAAGACATCTAAGGTGAAAACCACTATGTGGCAGTCTAAGAACCAAAAATAGTAAAAGTGAAAGACGTATCCGAAGGTGAAAACCTCTCTGAGGTGCCTAAGGATGATGTATTTGATGTTCTTCTGAGTCATTTATAGGACAGATCACTACTTTTGATAGAACCAACTCAGCCTATCAATCTAGGCACAGTGGAGGAACCTTAGTTAATTCATGATGTAGTACAATCTCTATTAGAAGAAGAAAAACATCCATTTACCAAGTTTTTAATAGAAAAAAAGATCAACTTTGCATTGAAATATTCAAATATGCTAGGATAGGATCCTAATCTCATCATGCATCATCTCTCTATCACTCCAAGAGTTAAACCAACCAAGAAAAAGTTGTGAAAGATGCATCCTCATGTTGCACTCCTTGTAAAATCTGAGCTAGAGAAATTGCTTAAATTCAAATTTATCTAAGTAATAGACTATGTAGAATGGATCTCAAACATAGCTCTAGTATCAAAACTAGATAAATCTATCAGAGTATGTACATATTTTAGAGATGTAAACAAAGCATGCCCTAAGGATGATTTTCCACTACCAAATATCAATATGATAGTGGACATGACTGTGAGATTTGAAATGTACTCTTTAATGGACAGTTTCTCTGGATACAATCAAATAAAGATAGCTCTAGAAGATCAAGAAAAGACTACTTTCACCTATGCATGGGGTACTTTCTATTGGAATATAATGACATTTGGTCTTAAGAATGTTGGTGATACATATCAAAGAGCCATGACGTCTATCTTTCACGATATAATGTATAAAAATATGGAGGACTATGTTGATGAAACCTTGGATAAATCAATGAAATGATCTGAACATGTAGCTGACTTGGGTACAATACTGGATAGAATGGAAAAAATTATTCTTTGACTAAATCCTAAGAAATGTGCCTTTGGCATCACTTTAGGAAAGCTTCTAGGGTACATTGTTTCAAAGAAAGGTATTGAAGTAGATCCAACAAAAGTCAAAGCAATCATGGAGATGCAACCTCCTAAGAACATAAGTCAGATGCGTACTCTGCAATGGAGGATACAATCTATTAGGAGGTTCATCTCTCAGTTAGTTGACATATCACAACCTTTCACTAAGACATTGCATAAAGGTGTGACTTATAGCTGGAGTGAAGAATGTGAGAAGAAATTCAATCATGTCAAACAATACTTGGCGAATCCACCAATTCACATGCCTTCTATTCAGGGAAGCCATCAATATTGTATGTCTCTGCAACATATACATCATTGGGGGCATTGTTGGCACAACATGATGAGAATAAATAGGAAAGAGCTATCTACTATATTAGCTGAACATTGGTGGCTTAGGAAAAGAACTATTCTATGATAGAAAAGGCATGTCTACTTGTGATCTTTGCATTGCAAAAACTAAGACACTGCATGTTATCTCATACCACATAACTAGTAGAAAAGATTGATCCATTGAAAAATTTGTTGAGTAAAAGCACAATAAGTTGTCACCCTTTTACAAAGGAAAAGGCTAAGAAAATCAAAGTTGTTCAACTTCAATATTAGAAAAATGAAATTTATGTTTGGAATTTGAAGATGATGTAAACTAATTAAATGTGATAAAATGGATGAAGTTTATGATAATATTTTTAATAATTTTTTTGAATAATAAATAATATGTTCTTTAAATTTTTTAATTTTTAAAGATGATTTTTCAATTGCTGAAAAATGCTAAAAATTAAGGGTCTAGTTCCCACCAAAAACTTATATGTAAATAAAAATTTTTCCCCTAATTTCAAAATATGTCATAGATGACATATATAGCTAGTGCATGAAGAAATAAAAATTTGTTTGTGACCTATATTTTCTCTTTTATAACAATTCAAATTCCAACTCATTGTAATCGACATTTTTCATCTCGCAACATATTTTTCATAACAAATCTATCCCAATAAAAAAAGAAATATATATTCTTGAAGATGAATCTCTCCTCTAGTGCACCATATGTTCTTCAAATTTATTTAATATGGTTTACTATTTTTTTCTTTCTCTGAATCAACATCTCATTGACTGTTAAAATACCTACTTGCAATATTTTTTAATTACAATAAACTATGTCTAATTAAAACACTATAAAATCTATATGAGGATATTCTTGAATCTCATCTCTACAAAAGGGTATTTTTTTATTTTTAAAAAAATATCATTAAAAAGATTAGGAGTTATTAAAATGCCACTTTTTTGAAATAATTTTATTTTTATGGTAATTGGACCCAAGGTGGTATAAAACATGCATTTAATAGATATTTCCAATTGGAAAATTTAAAAAACTTATCTAACTTAGCTAGAATGAATCTAGCTAGACCATATGTTTGACCAAAATTAATTTTTTAGTTAGAAATACTAAAATTCAGCTGTGCTGATAAGTTAGCCTAAAAGGTGACACTTGATTGTGCTTTTACCCTGTTAAGAAAATCTACTCTCATAGTTAGATTAGCAAAATGGGTAATGCTACTAAGTGAGTTCAACATTGAGTATGTTGAAAGAAAATCCATCAAAGGACAAGTGATCGCAGATCAATTAGCTGAAGCTCCAATGTTTGATTACCAACCAATGCGAATGGAATTTCCTAATTCCTCTACCATGCACCTTTCTTCCAAAACATGGTGCTTATTCTTTGACGGATCTTATACACAAAATGGATCTGGAGCTGGTAGATTGTTCATCACACCACAGGGTTACTCCATTCCAAAAGCATTCAAGATCAAGTTCCCTTACACCAACAACATAGCAGAATATGAAGCTTTGTTAAAAGAAATTAAAATGGCAATTGAATGGTGAGTAACATAACTACACATTCATAGAGACTCGCAATTGGTCATACACCAAGTCAATAATGTGTATCAAACAAAAGATGAAAAGCTCATTCTATACAAGCGCATGGTAGATAATCTCAAGAAATACTTCATTTATATAGCATTCAAACAGATACCTAGAATGGAGAACAAGATAGCTGACATCATGACAACGTTGTCATCTCTTCTACAGTAGCCCGAACATGAGCTATACTACAAGTTCTTGGTGGAAGCATTGTCATTCCCTGCCTATGATTGTCCAAAAAATCACATGATCTGCACTTTTGTTGGTCATGATTCCTCCTATTACAAAAAAATATACTCAACTCCATGACTAAATCATTCCTGATACCTTTAACCGTCATGAAAAAATTACCTTATCTGAAATGCATCACGATATGTCATCATTGGTAATCATCTATACAAACAAATTCTAGATGGTACACTTCTTAGATGTTTAGAATGTGAAGAGTCACAACATGCATTAGAGGAAGTCCACAAAGGTATTTATGGATCACATTCCAATAGTCTAACATTAGCTCAAAAACTCATTAGGGAAGGGTACTATTGGCCAGATATGGAGAAAGAGGTCATGAAATATGCTAAGAATTGTCAGGTCCATGGTAACTTGATTCACGCACCAGGAAGAGATTTAATTCCTTTTACAACATAATGGCATTTTCAACAATGGGAATTTGATCTCATAGGAGCTATATATCCACATTCGTCAAATGGTCACACCCATATAATCATAGCAACAGATTACTTCACAAAATGGGTTGAAGTAGTTTCTTTGACACAAGAAACTGGCAATCAAATTTCTTTATTTATTCTGAACTACATAATTTTTCGGTATGGTATCCCACACTCCATCATCACTGACAATGGAGTTTAATTTAAGAACAAGGACCTAGACTCCTTATTTTCCAAATTCAAGATAACTCAACATTGGTCATCCATTTCCTATCCATAAGGGAATGGACAAGCTGAAGCATCTAATAAGAACTTACTAAAAATCATGCATCGTACAGTCAACAAAATAGGAAGAGACTGGCATCTCATGATAAATCCATCTCTTTGGGTTTATAGAACAAGTATCAAAACACCCATTGGGGCTACCCCTTTCACTTTAGTATATGGAGTTGAAGTGGTACTTCCTATAGAGGTTGAGATCCCATCACTCAGAATCAGAATGCATGGTCTAGTAACCGATGATAATTATAGAGTATATAGGTTACAAGAACTTGAACTACTAGATGAGCGCAGACAAGCAGTGTATGATCATCTCAGAGTCTATCAAAAATGAATGTCTATAGGCTACAACAAGAAGGTCAGACATAAATAATTTTAGGTTGGTGATCAAGTCTTGTGAGACAACACTAAAAATCAATCCCATCAAGAACACAAGGGGAAGTTTGAACCCAACTGGCTGGGTCCCTTTGTTATCATGACTACTTTTGAATCTCGAGCCTATCAACTCTCAAAGACTGAAAAAGAATAGCTTTGAGAACCAATCAATGTTCTCCATCTGAAGAAATTCTACACCTAGACATTTAGTATGTTGAAAATGTCTTGAAAAAGAATATAAAAATTGGAAAAGGTCCTAAAAAAATGATCATCCTGGTGAAAAAATAGCAATAGGAGCCTTGATGAAACAACAAAAAAATTGAAAAAGGAAAATAACAAAAAAATAAAAAAGATGAGAAAAATAAAAAAGAAAAAAGAAAAAGAAAAAGTGCCTTGGTGAAAACCTGGTAAACAGGTGCCTTGGTAGAAAAAATAGAATCTTTGGCAAGATGGTGAAAACCTGACAAATGGGTGCCACTTTTACAAAACACTCCATCTATCAAAGAAATCTTGGTATTTTCTCATCTTTTTTTCATGCTTTAGTTTGTACATATCTCCTAAAAAATTGCTTTCACGTCATGCATTCAATAAAGTTGGTATGTGCACCAAGCAATAAGAGTCTAAAATCATCAACTTTTATAACTTGGGAGCAACCAATGTCATATCCTACAGTTCTCAACTATCTCAGATGAGTCATATCCAGTTAATATCCTTCAATACTCTATCTAAGTCAGTTTGTCTGTCTCCCTACCAGAAAAGGATTTTGCACCTAACAACAACATAAACAAACACACTGCACTACAGCAAAACAATCTTTGTGACATGCTTTTATCTTCTTGTATGCTGCCTGATTCACATTGAGATTTTTTGCATATTATGTCCCTTGAGTTAATCAATGATGTCTTTCATGGATTTAGAAAGGCAAAGACAGGAGCATAATATTTTCTTTGTTTTCCTTTATGAGTGATTTCTTACTCTAATTATGAACAAGAACATCGCCCAAGGATGTGAAGGATAATAGGTCACTATGGGTAATTCACATTGCAACAAGGATGATCTCCCAACTACTTGGTTTGTTTGTACGCAAGGCATATTCAGGTCATCACATCTTTTATGCTCTGATGTTTATACAAATTGCTAAATCAAAATGGACATGATATTTAGGTCATCCTAGCTTTTGTGCCTTGGTGCTTATATCTAAATCTAACATTCCTGATTAAAAGCCAATATTCATATGTTCATGGTTGTTTAACCAGTGGACATTGTATCAACTATCTGGTGTTACCTAAAATATTCAGTGATAATAAAGACCAACAAATGATCAGTGACTAATTCCTAGGTTTGTATTCCATTTTCATTTGCATTTTGTTTGGTTGCATCTCTTTTATGATTTGAATTTAGCATGGTGTTTGATGTTCTCAAAATTTGCACTTAACACAAGGAATGAGCGTCACATGAAGGTCTCTTCATCTAATCAGAAAGCAGTCGTCATTTCGGGTTAAACTTCCTTTTTGACAATGACTGAACACTTAACTCTTCATGTACCTACAAAAATAGCATGTGTATCATTGCATTTACATATTACATCATTTTCATATTCATCTCATATATCCATTGCATACATACATTCACATCCATACAATATAAATAAAGCCATACATTTTCATTATTCATCTAACATTTATCATTACATTCATATTGCATAATCATACATTCAAAGTAAAAATTAAATATTGCATACATTTGCATCACATGATAACAACACCATAATCAAAATGACAACTGCTATGAAGTCACAACAAAAAATTATCTCATATATATGTAAGTCGATATAGTACATGGGGTGCACAATGTGCATACAATCTAAAAGAATGAGATCCAATGAGCTATAAAGTGCAACAAAATGTCAAAAATGAGGAATAAACTAGCATGTCAACTATCTTCCTGATCCTCTACATCAGGTGTTGCACCTCCCCCTAGTGGCACGTCTAGTGGTGGATCAGCTTGCGGTGCTCTGACTCCCTCAGATCCCAACATGTACTGAGAATAAGAAGTAACCCAATGTCTAGGTGGCACAACTAAGAAGTATGAAGACATGTAATATGTCTTCCTACTAGTCTGATGTATCACCTTTGTCTATAGTCATTAAGCCTCTACCTAAGACTCACGTAGCTACCTGTCCCGCTCTTCTAGCTTGATCTCCAATAACAACCTTTGGGATCTCAAGTCCCTAATCTGGTGGTGCAATCGGTGTATGATATCCTATGGAGTGTGCCTAAGTCCAAGATCTGCCTCCTCAGCTACCTCCTCCTTACTTTCCATCACCTCATCACCACCCCCTCCCTCTTCCTGCACCTTATGACATCAAACCTTAACACTTAGGTCAAAATTAGGTGAATCTTGTGCCTCACCCATCTGCACATCCTGTGCTACCAAAATCTTCTTCATCACTATAGCGCTACCCATGGCACCTAGTATTGCACCCCCACCTTTAGTCTATTGTCTTTGTAAAATTGATGATTGCACCAATGGAACTGCTTGTGGAATAGGAGTAGGTCAAACATCTATCGCTGGTCGGCATGGAGCCCCTACCGCTCTCAGAACTAGAGGGATCAGTTGTGCTAATACCTCTCTCCTCCTCTATCCCCTACCCGTAGATGCCCCTATCACGTCATCCACCTCCTCCATCATAGGGATCCACTCTACAAAGTCTAAGAATTTCCAAAAAGGATGCTCTACTATATGTGCTATATAGGCATTTGTCATGTCTGCATCTACTACCTGCACCCGATAGTCTCAATCCTTTCTCTGCAAGCCACTATACTCCTGTATACAGATGGTGTAAGATAATCTGGGATCCCACCCTAGACCGATCTCCCTAACCTATCATGCATAAGAGGCAAACTCCTATGGTACATCCTATATGAGGCCATACTACCTCCAGACCTGAGTAATCAAAAATCTCTTGAACACACTGGTAGACTGGCCTATCAAAATCCTGCTCTGATGAAAATAACCAAACTGTACTCTCGCAACTAGTCATGCCTCAACCTATAAGTAAGGGCGTAAGATGACTATGATCATGTCATCTAGAACCCTCCTCTAGTACTCTGTCTAGCCCATGCACACTTGTGTCACATATCTAGCATACCTATATATCAATGGCTCCTAAGCCTATCACTCATCACCACATATAGGCCTAAAAATGAGGATATGCTCCCATGCCTAGATCTGCGATACTATAACTCTAGAAAAAAATGTCTTACCCTCATGGTAGATAGCCTCATGCATCTCAGAGAATATGTGTGTCAGGAGGCACTAACCCCATCTGTACTCAGCAGGTTGTGCCATTAGATGTTGCACCATGGGTGCCCACCCCAACAAGAAATCATTCTACTGATGGCCTGACATGATGATCCCACCTATCATCCCTGTGATGATACACTCCAACCTATGTGTCTACCTGTATCTCTGAACCAATAGCTCCTAGGGTATCTTTTGCGAGATCTGCTCATCAGCTCCAAAAAGTGTCATGAAAGCCTAAAGACCTGTGTTCCCAGAACTCAGGTAGTCTAGGCATGGTCCATGGAATGGGATGCGAAGAATGCAGTAAAAATCCTTCAACGTAATGGTGATCTCCCCTGTCAGAAGATAGAAGGTTCAGGTCTCTGAGTGAAACTGCTCGACCAGTGTAGTGATCAGTCTGTGATTTACCCCAATCTTAGGTAAACCAATCAGGTACTCAAATCCACATGCCGCTAATTGTACTCTCAAAGGATCCAGCAACAATAAACATACCCTCTGGGTGGTGGGATGTGACACACAAACATGAATATCTAGGTACCTCAACTGTGAATATAGAAAAACAAGAGTGATATCAGTAACTGGATCAAAATTGATAATAAATGCATGCAAAATGAAAAAATGAACATATCACAAGGTGCATTAAAACCTATAGAATCTAGTAGAGCAGCTAAATTTTTTTGAAAAATTCATTAAAGGCCTTAAATTTTCTTGTTGTTTTCCATACGACACTTGTGATTTTAAAAACTAGTGTCAAGTGTCGTATGACACTATACAACAACCCATACGAAATTTGACCTTCATATGATAATCTATCAGTTTTCGTACAATAACTAAGGGACACGATGAAATGTCGTATGACACTTGGGTCAGCCTCATATGACACTATACTATGACTGAGATGATAATTAAATTGGACTTGAAATGTTGTATGACATGCTACCAATTATCGTACAACACTCCATAGAGCAAAAGTTAAAAATGCGTAAAATCTTCTAAAAATCCTAAAAATGAAATTTAAAACATGTTTAAATGATTCAAAAAGAGGCTCAGAGGTCCACTTACTGAGTTCCTGTAATGCCACAGTTGCTAGTACTGCCTAGATTGTTTGAAATGGTGAGAAGACACGGGGACCACCATATTTTCTCTCAAAGGGCTCCATAGAATCTCAAAAGTCAACGGTTCAAATGATTTGAAAATGACCCCTTTTCATCTTATATAGGTTTTGACCTAAATTTTTAAATTGCTCTGTTTCACGTGAAAATTGCACCCCTAGCTGATTTCGACGTTCTAAATCTATTTTCAGGATCAAAATCAAAATATGAGATAGTTTACTTTGTCAAAAATATGATTTAAAATATTGGACCCAAAACGATCGACTGCTTGCATATTCGACCTTCATCACATCATTTGAAATCCCAAATTTAACTTATCTAATTATCTAACATCTAACTTTCAAAATTTCAACTTAGTCAACCATGGTCAACGCATGGTCAAACCTAGTCAAACTTGGTCAATGAGACCTCTAAACGATGAAGAACATGTCCCCAAACGTGTACAACCACTTCTACAATTGATTACGTTGCTTCTAATCATTCATGCTAGCTTTCTCACCATATGTTGATCTTAATCCCCAAGGGGGCATGGTATTCTATATCATTAACCATTAATCAAATATGTCTTTTTCAAAATTTCTTCAATAATCAAGACAACAACCATGTCTAAATTATCGACTCATCAAAAGTCCTCATCGCTTGGGGCATATCAGATTCATCAAAATCCATATCAATCTGGTATTCTCTTAATCTTGTAAACTATATCAAGTCTTTGTAACTATCGGTTTGGTTGTGTTATTTCCTTGATTCTTCGTAACTGAAGGGTTTGGATTTGGCATCCTTTCGATTCCTTTGGACAATCAGGTCTGGAGTCAGGATAGTCAATTCCTTGTAATCATAGTTTCAGAATCAAGTATTTTATTGATCAGTTCTTCATAATCACGGGTTCATTGTTGATATTGTTAACATCATCTTGATTCTTTGGTCAATCAGGACCTGAATCAACATCTTCAAATCTTTCAATCTATTTTTGTCTCAGAATCAGTTAATCAACCAGGATCAGTTTCTCCATCACATAACGGAGTCTGGATCTCACCAAATAAATTTATCTTTGAACCACTGTGCTTTGCATAGTAATTCAAAGAGGGGCAAAATTTAATACCCCAAAAATGGGCTTCAGTACCATTGACCTCGTACATCCACAAATCGATCAAAATTGACCCTAAAGTCCTAACCTAAGGCACATTTGCATATCAAATCATCAAAATTCTAATCGATCCTATTCTAATTCTGCATCAGGGAATATTCTTAAATATTCCTAATCTTTCTTAATTATTTCTGATTAAATATTATTTAGCGATAAATGATATTATTTTATTTATCCTAGGTGCAATTGATTGATTATGTTAAATATTTAATTAATTAAACTTTATTCTACCACTTAATTATTTTAATTAGATTTAATTAACATTATTCTTAATTAATGTTGTTTATTTGACAATAAATCATAATTTCTAAAAATAATCGATTGAATATTTATTTAATTGATTAAAATCAAATTATCAAATATAATGATTTAATTTTGGATAAAGTTTGATTTAATAATTGATTAACCCATAAATCAGTTATTTATTTGATTAAATCAGTTAAGTTGAGGATAAAACACATGGAAATTAAATAAATCAATAATTATCTATGCAAAAATCATAAAAATAGTTAAACTCAAAATCAACTACTGAATTCATTTTGTTAACTTTCCAAACTCAACATGTGATTGTGAGTTAAAAAGTAGATTGGAGTAATCTCAACTTCCAATTATGAGTTGAAAAGCTGATTTACATGATTTTACTAGATAACTATTTATAATTTCTTGATAACTCACCAATCAATTCGAGTTGATCAAGGAGTGATTTTTGGATTTTCCATGATTTCTCAAACCCTGGATTTCTATATAAACAGGCCTCGGTCCTTCACAAATGATCACGTGCAATTTTGAGAGCAACAACGTTATACTGTCAAATTCTTGAGATTGTGCAACTTTTTGAGATTCATTGCTAACATTGTTTTCTTGTTTTTGCATTCATAGCTAGATTCAATTCATTTTTGTCAAGTTTTTAGATCAATTTCATTTAGCTTATAATAGGTAAAAGCACAATAAGCTGTCACCCTTTTACAAAGGAAAAGGTTAACAAAATCAAAGTTGTTCAACTTCAATAGTATAAAAATGACATTTATGTTTGGAATTTTAAGATGATGTAAACTAATTAAATGTGATAAAATGGATGAAGTTTATGATTAATATTTTTAATATTTTTTGAATAAGAATTGATATGTTATTTTAATTTTTTTAAATGATTTTTCAGTTGCTGAAAATTAGGGGTCTAGTTCCCACCAAAAAATTATGTGTAAATAAATATTTTTCCCCTAATTGCAAAATATGTCATAGATGACATATATAGCTAGTGCATGAAGAAATAAAAACTGGTTTGTGACCTATATTTTCTCTTTGATAACAATTCAAATTCCAACTCACTGAAATTGGCAATTTTCATCTCGCAACATATTTTTCATAACAAATCTATCCCAATAAAAAATATATATATATATTCTTGAAGAGGACTCTCTCCTCTAGTGCACCATATGTTTTTCAAATTTATTTAATATGATTTACTATTTTTTTCTTTCTCCTGATCAACATCTCCTTAATTGTTAAAATACCTACTTGCAATATTTTTTAATGACAATAAACTATGTCTAATTAAAACACTATAAAATCTATATGAGGATATTCTTGACTTTGATCTCTCCAAAAGGGTATTTTTTTATTTTAAAAAAAATATCATTAAAAATGTTAGGAGTTATTGAAACACTACTTTTTCTGAAATAATTTTATTTTTATGGTAATTGGACCCAAAGTGGTATAAAACATGTATTTAAAAGATATTTTCAATTGGAAAAGTTAAAGCACTTGTCTAACTTAGCTAGAATGAATCTAGCTAGACCATTTGTTTGACCAAAATTAATTTTTGGTTAGAAATACTAAAATTCAACTGTGTTGATAAGTTAGCCTAAACGGTGACAACTTATTGTTATTGCATATAAAATCCAAAAATATAGATTAATCTTGCATCCATTTCATCATTTTTGCATTCAAATCCTTCGTTTAGGCATTTCATTGTCACTGATCTCGATCATATTATGAGAATACCATACTTGTGTCTACTAAAAGGCAGTAAATCACTTATTTAATTATATATTTCTTTACTACATATTTTCTTGTCATTGATCAATAATGATTTATTGATATGTTGTGTCTTCTAAACATGTACAATTTTCACACACACAAGTGTAATTTCTCCAAATAGACATCAAACCAGACAATAGAATATACCTAATCAAACCATAACACAAGTCTGAGTTGTTTAAGAACAATCAATTTTGTTTACCAAAGTCTAGTTTGACTTATTAAGAAAATGTTCATTTAAAATCTCATGCACATATACTTTTTAAATAAGGATTGAAATAAAATTTTCAAGCATATCAAAACACCATGTATTTAATAATAAAATAATGTTATTAATTTTTCAAATATAAATATAAATGAAAACATTAATATTAAAACCTGAATGTAAAAAATCAATTAATATTTATTTATTAATTAATTTTCTTTTTTCAAAATAAATAAATAACAATAATAATAATAATTTTGTGGCCAATAGTATACGCAAGGAAATTATTAGATACTAAGGGGAAAAAAATGGACCATTGGAGGCCAGGGTCGTGGCTAGGGCCCACACGTAGGTCTAATCGCTCTTAGGGTGGGGTTAGGAACGAGAAGGTACACAATGGTAGAGCTCCTTTTTGAAGACATGAAGGCAAGGTTTATAGAAATGTCAGATGGCCTTTTCGTCCTCTTAATCAGCAGCATTTTGAAGGGTTTTCAAATGGCAGGCTTCAAGACTGATCTCATGGAGAGCAAAAATATTTCAAGGTGGATAGGTCTTTTGGGCATAGGAGCAATGGAAATGGCTTTGGTAGCCACTCTGTCAAACATTTCACCTCCACGACCCTTGGAGGGAGTGTGGATTTCAGCCAGGTGGTGCAGAAGTTTTGGCGACCAAATATTGTGATGGATCAAGACCACAAAAGAAGGATGTGGAACCTACGATTCAACAATGCAGAGTGGTTGGGCTGAATATCTCCAATCCTTTGGTTATAGAAATGGTAAACTTCCTTAAAGACCATGCTTTCTTCTTGAAATGGGGTGGTGTGTGGCCTATTGTTAGCAAGATCAAGAGCTAGGGTGATAAACAGTGGGGCTCTATCAAGAGCTTTAAAGTTTTAGAAAATGGATTTCTTTTGGTGGTTGTGGATAGCGCCCATGATAGAGATTGGATTTTAAGTAGCAAGCCTTATTTCTTAGAGGGGAAAGGCTTTTATCTAAAGAAATGGGTTCCAAACTTTGATACTACAAAGGAAACCATTTTTAATTTTCCTATATGGGTGGGTCTTAGAAACCTCCATCAGGAGTATTGGAATGCCAAACTTATCAGTGCATAGGGGCCAATTTGGGAACTTTTGTTAAGGCTGTATAAATGGTGGATAAAGTTTCACTGTAGATGTTCCCTAGAATCTGCATTATTTGGAATAATTGTCATCCTTTACCAGAGATGGTGGAATTGGTAACTTTGGAGGCATCGTGGAGATAGCCTTTGTCTTTTGAAGAGGAGCTTTTGGTTTGTGAGCTTTGCTTGAGTGAAGACCATGAATCTTTAGATTGTTTGGGTCTAGTAGGTAAGGGTAAAGACCTAGTGGAGGCTAAGTTATTAAAACAGGCTTTGTTGTTATTAGAGGGGCATGAGGTTGCTCAAAAATAGTCCTGCAATGATTTATTAGCCTTGGCGACTACTTGGGAATGTCAGATCATTCCTATTTTTTTGCAAGAAACCTCTCACACCCCTTCTCTTTTACTTTCGATAGAAAAGATGTGTTTTCAGCCCTCGGATGACCCTTAATAGATGGTAGTGCTCAAACACAGTTTCAAGATCTGGTTCCCCTATCTTTCGATGCCTTTGTAGGGTTTGAGGAGGCACCAGAGGTTCTCTCCATTGATGCCTTGCTCATTATAAAAAATGGGGGTATTGTTGTGTCTTCTCTTGATGAGCGTGAGGAATTTCATGATGTTTTTGTTGGAAATCAGGTGTTTGATCCTCCTAGGGGCTTTGGTCTCCCCTACTAGGAGGTTGTGGATTTAGTTGTCCCTCACGAGCAAGTTTTTAAGGATATCCAAATCTCCCCCATCCAAAATCTTGAGTCTGTGTTCTCTAACCAAGATTCTAGTGATGGTGAGATGGACTCAAATATGGAGAATGTGTTGGTTGGGGAGCAGGTTGAAGATCTTCTGGGTTTAGTTGGGGAACAAGGGCTCGCTGATAAAAGGATGCTTTCTCAATCGGATGCCACAAACTCAAAAATCATGGTAGGGGAACATAAGAAGAAAGGATGAAAGTCTATAAAGTCTTTGATCCAAATTGTTGGTAGTGGGGCTGGTCAAAGAAAATTGAGATTGGGAAGAGAGTATGTCTCTTCTCAGAAGCAATGAGGTTGCTTTCATGGAATGTAAGAGGCTGCAATGCCTCTAACAAGCTCCACTTGATCAAGTGGGGTCTGGATCAAGAAAGGCTTGATGTGGTGATGTTTCAAGAATCTAAGTTCAAGAAAGATAGTTTAGAATGGTATAGCAGATGTTTTAGTCATTGGAAATGCTCTTGGGTTCATGTTGTGGGAACTTAGGGAGGATTAGATTTGTTATGGAAGGAGGATGTGGTCAAGCTTGTAGTTTTGTAGAACAACCCTCATTGGAAATGGTGCAAGGTGACTTTGAAACAACTAAGGGATTGGTTCAATCTCATTAATGTTTATGGTCCTACTCAGGATAGAGAGAAGAAGATTTTGTGGAGAGAGCTTACGAAATTGCTGGGTTTGTTAACAGAGGAAATGGTGGTGCTAGGTGGTGATTTTAATGCAATTTTATGCCCTGTGGAGAAGAAGGGGGGTAGAGGATGGATGCTTCCAAGTCAGGTAGAATTTAATAAGTTTGTGGTTGATAATGGTCTATTTGATGTCCCTTTCAAGAAAGGTGATTTCACATAGACTAACTGCAGAGCAAGGTTTGTTCATATTGATGAGAAGTTGGATAGGTTTTTGATGTCTAGTGATTTGTCTAAATGTAGTTGGAATGTGGAGGCGGTAATTTTTCTCATTCATGGTTCGGATCATTTCCCTATTGCTTTAAATTTGAAGGCTGTCTCAACCTCGGAGCGGTGCCCCTTTAAATTTGAGGCAATGTGGTTAAGAGATGAGGGGTTTAAGGATTTAGTGAAGCAATGGTGGCTTCATTCTCTGGTGTTTGATGGTAATTTTTCTTTCTCTTTTTTCAAAAAATTACAATCCTTGAAAGAACAACTTAAGATTTGGAATAGGGTCCACTTTCAAAATCTTTTTTCGCATAAGTTAGAAGTGGAGAAGGCTTTGAAGGGTTTAAATGAAAGGATCATTAGTCAGGGTATGAGAGCTAAGGACTTTGAGGAGAAGACAAAACTTAGTAAAGAGTACGTTGAGGCCCTTGTAAAGGAGGAAGTGTTTTGGAGGCAGAAATCTAGAGAAACATGGTTAGCTGTGGGTGATTGTAACACCAAATTTTTTCATAATTCGGTGAAGATGAGTAGAGAACACAATAACATCTTCTCTATAACTTATAAGAATGCTAATCTGGTGGAAGATCCTGTAGTGATTAGCAAGGCTATGGTTGAGTTCTTTATGGTTCAGGGATAGCAACACCCTTGTCCCCCTTCTTTGGAGGAAGAGACTTTAAGGTGTATCCCATGTGCTTTTTCGAAAAGTCAGAATAAAATGTTGACTGATCTTATTTCTTTAGCTAAAGTTAAAAAGACTTTATAGGGTCTAGGTAGGGATAAGGCCCCTGGGCCTGATGGTTTTCTGGCTCTCTTTTTTCAGGTGTTTTGGGACTTGTTAGCTAATGATATTTGGGTGGTGGTTGAGGATTCCCATAAGGGGGGATTTTTTTCTTAAAGATTTTAATAATACCTTTATTGCCCTTATCCCAAAGCATGATAAGGTGACTTCCTTTGATGATCTTTAACCTATTTCCCTCTATAATACTATTTATAAGGTTATCTCTAAGGTGATGGCTAATAGATTGAAGCAAGTGCTAGAGGTGGTTATATCAACTGAATAGAGTGGCTTCTCTCTGGGGTGCTCTATTTATGAAGGTGTTATTATTGCTCATGAGTTAATTCATTTGATTAGGCTGAACAAATTGGAGAAGATGATGGTGAAGCTGGATATAAAAAGGGCTTATTATGAAGTTGATAGGGACTTTTTGGTCAAAGTTCTGCAGAGGTTTGGTTTTGATCAGCATTGGGTTTCTTGGGTGTACAGCTGTATAAGAACCCCCCAGTTCTCTGTGTTGGTAAATGGGAGCCCTCAAGGGTTTTTTGCTTTAAAAAAGGGTACAAGGCAAGGGGACCCTCTCTCCCTATTTCTCTTCATCATCTTGGCAGAGCTTTTAGGGTAGTTGATTTCATGTAAGCAGAGTGATGGCTCTTGGAAGGGTGTGAAGGTGGCTGTGGGGGTTGATGCTATAACCCATCTCCAATTTGTTGATGATACTCTTTTGGCTGGAGATGCTTTAGAGAGAGAGGCTAGGGTTATTAAAAAGACTCTTGACTTTTATGGGCAGGTCTCTGGTCAGGTTATTAATTGGCAAAATATGAGGTACTTTTCTTTAACACTCCCTAGAGCACTCAAAGATCGATTTGCAGAATCCTTAACATTAAAAAAGGCTCTTTGCTTGGGAAATACTTGGGTATTCCCCTGTTTCAAGGAAGGAAAAAAGCTATTTTGTGGAAGGACTTGGTGTCTAAATGCTTGCGTAGTCTAGAAGGCTAGAAAGGAAGATGGCTTACAGCTGCAGGGTGCATTCTAATGCTTAAATCAGTTGTGTCTGCAGTACCCATTTTTTCAATGATGTGTTTGAACATTCCTAAGAAGGTGACTGGTGTAATTGAATAGAAATTGAGAAAAAAAATTTGGAGTGGTTCTTCTGAAATTGGGAAACTACCTCTGTTAGCATGGAGGAAAATTTATCGTCTGAAAGCCTTTGGAGGGGCTGGCCTGAGGGATTGGAATGTCATTTATATGACCCTTGGGGCAAAGTTGTGCTAGAAGATTTATAAATGTCCTGATCAGTTATGGGTGAAGATTTTTAAGGAAAATTATTTAGATGATGGGGTTGACGAAAGGATTCTTACAGTAAGAAACCCCCTGGGTGGGTCAGCTATTTGGAATTTTATTATTTCTTACAGGCAGGTTATCATGGACCACATCTCTTGGAAGATTGGCAATGGCTATAAGGAACATTTTTGGGCTGATTCATGGAATGGCTATTCCGTTATGAGGGATGATGTAAGATTTAGAGATTTGGAGAGGTTTCTTTGTGATAGATGGGGTTGTGGAGTTAGGGACTATTTGATGTGGCAGGTGACTCCCTTTGGGGGGTGTTGGCATTGGAAAGACTCATATTTGGAGGGTCTCTTGGAGGCCCAACAACTTTTAATCAAGGATATTTTTAAGATTAGAGAGGTTTGTGTGGTGGATGAGGAAGATTCAGTGTTTTGGAGTGGTTCATCTTTGGGGGAGTATTCGATTAAACTGGGGTTCAAGATTTTATCTTTGGAAGCTGGGGATAGGTTTGAGGCTGTGGATTTATGTTGGAGAAAGGAGTGCCTCCCAAAAGTAGGAGCTTTTACTTGGTTAGCAGTTCAAAATAGAGTTCTAACTGTAGAATGGTGGAAGAAGTTGGGTTTCTTTGGCCCAACTAAGTGTGTAATGTGTGATTGTTAGGAAGAGACAGGTGATCATCCTTTTTTACGGTGCTCTATAGCTGAACAATGTTGGTTGATGATCCAACAAAAACTTAATTGGATGGGCCCATGGATGCCTAATTTGAAGGACTTCTTTGGGAGTTGGCCTAGGGTCAAGATGAAATCTTTACTTTCTATTTTATGGGTGGTCAACCCTTCTCTTGTAGTGTGGGAGATTTGGAAAGAAAAAAATAGGCGTATTTTTTAGGATCTTGTTAAACCTATGGATAGACTTTTATGGTGTATTGAGCATGCAATCTTAGAGGTGATGAGCATGGCCCTTTTGGGAAAGTCCTCTAAGAAACTATTTTTTACTAAAGAAGATGGAAGATTATTGGATAGTTGGCTAGATATCAAGTTAAGATATGCTCACATTTGTTCTAGGAACTTGGTAAAGTCTAAGGTGATTGCACAAGAGGTTTGGATGGCACCATAGTGTGGATGGGCTATGGCTAATTTTGATGGACCCTCTCGGGGGGATCCTTGTCCCTCTGGGGCTGGGATAATTATTAGGAATGAATATAGATTGGTTATAGCCTTCGGCTCTAAGTGTTTAACAGATGGGAAAAATAATTTGGCAGAGGTGAAAGCAGCTTTATGGGCGGTTGAGTGTTCAAAGGCAGCAGGTGTTTCTAAATTGCATTTGGAGGGGGACTCATTAGTGATCATGGAGGCTATAAGATAATGTAATGTTGGTGAATGGCATCTTAGCAATTATGTTAAACACATAAATTCACTGCTAATGGAGTTTGAAGATTTCAAAATAAGCCATATCAGAGGGGAAGGTAATGGTGAGGCTGACTCTCTGTCAAAATGTGCGATGAATTTGGAACCCATTGGTTTTCAAAATTTTGAATTATGTGACCGTTGGGATTTTATCAAGGAGTGGACCCCACTTGTAGATCAGAGTGACTCTCTATGATTATTTTTATTTTTATTTTTCGTATGGGTGGATGATGTGGGAGGGATGAGGTTGGGCTGACGTAGGCGATTTGTGATGTTTGGTGGTGGTTCTTTTTAGTGGATGTTTTTATGATTTTTGTCGATGCAGTGGTTGGGGTGATGATGTTGTTGCAGAGTACATTATTAATTTTGTGTGTATGGAGTGTTTTTTTATGGTGCAATGTGGACCTCTTCTACTTCATTACTGGTGAATGCAATGGGTGTAAGGATGGAGCCTACCTTCACCTTCAAGACTGTGCTGCAACAAAAGGAAATTTTTGGTTCGGTGGTGGATTTGCAACTCAAACAATTACTTAAGTGTCCATCAAATGGTGTTATAATGGTGGCTCAATGCACACTGGGGTTGTTGTTCTAGGAGGCCCAACACCATTGGAAAGTGAATGCAGACATAGCGGCAATGATCTTAGCTTGGGGTCTGGAGTAGGATGACAATATGGATTCGGTTAAATGGGTTGTCTCATCTTTATTTCCTAAGGAATTGGTTGTTGGGTTGGATTCTTTAATGGAATGGGAATTCTCTAGTTTCGGCTTCAATTATAGTGAGTTCTTTGAGGACCCAGTGGAAGGATGGGAGAAGGGGGTGTTTTCTTTTCTATGGTGGCCCTCCAATATGGACAAAGATGCTTATAAGTTGAAGATTGTTGTAGAATGGGTGAACTTAAAGGGGAAAATTAGGTCTTTCGAGCAATCAGGACGATGAAAGGTGATTGGCTTCCTGGTTGGGCATCCTTGTAAGCACCGCTCATCTCTCCCTCACCACAGAGGCAGAGTGGTGAGGCTCGTCAGGTTGTAATGAGCCACTTTCTAGTTGGGAGTGTGCAGCAAAATGGTGTTTTTTGTAAGTTTTTTTGGTGGTAGTTTGCTATTAGGATGTAAGGGTCAATCGTATATATGATCCGGCTCCTTTTTTATTTAGCTGAATGTTTATGTGGGGCTGGTTATGTTGGTGGCAAGCGGATAGTAATGTGTGTAATTATCGATTACGAGGGTTTTTTATGGTCTGAAGGTCTAGTTGTAATGGCTTCTAGCCTTATTGTAATTTCCTCTTATATTAATTAAATATCATTATTATTGAGCAAAATAATAATAATAATAATAATATTTTTATTTTTATTTTTTTAAAATCCAAAAATTAATAAATAATAATAATATTTTTTTATTTTAAAAATATATATATATATATATATATATATATATATATATATATATATATATATATATATATATATATATATATATATATATATATATATATATATATATATATTTCAAAAGTCCAAATACGTATATATTTCTTTTTCTATTGGTTTTCTAATTTCATGGTTTAATATTTTTTTCTCCATATATATATTCTTTACTACTTTCTTTTAATTCTATAAAAATATATATATTTAAATCCGAATATATATATAGATTTCAAATATATATATATATATATATATATATATATACACACACATATATATATATACATATATATATATATACATATATATATATATACATATATATATATATACATATATATATATATACATATATATATATATACATATATATATATATACATATATATATATATATATATATACATATATATATATATATATATAAATATATATATATATATACATATATATATATATATGTATATGTATATATATATATTTCAAAAGTCCAAATATGTATATAATTCTTTTTCTATTGGTTTTCTAATTTCATGGTTTAATATCTTTTTCTCCATATATATATTCTTTACTACTTTCTTTTAATTCTATAAAAACATTATGCTCATATGCAAATATTATATATCTATTTTAATTTAATTTACTTCCTAGAGTTTCAACAACAAATACAAACAAATTTTAACTAATTTAATACAAGGTTTTTCCTTAATAATTTTTTAACAAAAATACCAAGTATTCACAATTCTACAATCACAAAATTTCTTCAACCAAAAAGCTTCAAAACAAAATTTCATACAAAAGAAGAATTACAAAACTACCATCAACAAAATATGGCAGACACAAAGTAAACAATCTTTTAAAAGAAAATCAAATCTACGAAGGTTTCAAACTCTACCTTAATCCACCAATTGATAGAAGCCACGAAGAACAATCCAAAAATCTTGAAAATTCTAAGCTTTCATAATTTCCTTCAATTCAATTTCCAAACCAAAATGTTTAAACATGTATGTGTAAAGAATAATGACCAAAATACTCTTAATAAAGGAAAACTAAGCAACCTAGAGTTTTCCAAAACTCATGTAGAATAAAAAAAAAGGAACTCAACTTTAAATTGAGTAAAAATTATTTATTTAATAAATATTTCTTGTTTTTATCAATTTACTCAACTTAAATTTTAAAAGGTGTAGTTCTAATTTCTTAATAAAGTGTTTCCTAATATGCAACTCAACATTAAAATCACTTAGCTCCTTTTTAACTACTTTTGTATTTAAATATTATTTTTTATAGTTTAATTAAATTAAAATTCCTAGCATATTTGAAATATACAATTTAATAATATATATTATTTGTATATTTTAATTATGCATTTAAATTATAATTTAGATTTAGTATTTAATTAAATCTTCACTTTCCATAACTATACTTTCTAATTAATTCTTCTTAATAAACATAGGTATTTAATTAATTCTTATTAATTAAAGAATCTTATATTTTAAAATTCTAATATTTTATAAGATATAAGTAATCAATCAAAAAATTAAATTTAATTAAATCTTTAATCTATTTTAACACAAAAATCACATCAAATCTACAGGCATGCAAAACCAGAAGAAACTGACTACATCAAAAATACTAAATCAAACACAAAGGAAGGGTTCATGATGACATCACTATGACAAATTCAAAGGGTAATAACTAAGAAACTTGTCCATTATTCTTGGACAATAAATGGCTTAGGTTAGGATTTAGATCTATCTATTATCTCCCTTTTCTTACCATTAAGATATTGTGATAGGACATGCTCATCTTGATAAATCAGGGAAGTCGATGCCCGACACCTGAAATCTTGCATAAAAGATGAGCATGTGCATACATGTATTAAATATATAACAAAAATGAATGGGGATCAATCGATCATGTGGATCTCACAAGAAAATAACTATGACTACATCCCTCAACTACATTAGGCACATCAAATAGAAGTATAAAACATATGTGCAATCCATACACATGCAGGTCAATAAATTCCTAAATATAAATGACATCATAACATATAGAAAATCATAATATGGGAGGGGTATTACATGAGAACTAGTGCTCCCTCACACTTTTTTTTCTTTCCTCCACCCAATTGGGCAGGTGTGAGTATTTTTGTGTTGCGCCCATGTGGGCTTTGAAGTTTTAGCATAGTTATGCTACCAAATTTTTGTGAAGTGCTCGGAAGTGAAATTTTATTTGAGAAATGTGTTGTTAGGTGGATTTAGACCAATCGATTTTAATTTCATCAATTTCTTTGATGTTTAATTTTTGGGCACTTTCATGTGTCTCGTATTATGTGCCACTGAGAACTTGTCATTTGTCATGTTTGGTCTGATTTAAATATTAGAATTAGTTGTCTCTACTACAAAGAGTAGGATCGTAGAATCACAATTTTCATAGGACATCTTGAGTATTTTTCTATCTCGATCTGAAAGTGCCCTTTCTATGTTAAATGTTGATTTTTGCACTTTGCTAATTTTTTGCCAGAATTTGGGTAATTTATTACTTTTGGGCATTTTGAGCCTTCCTCATGTTCTAATGAGACATTTGATGGATTCCACATGATTCCATTCTCTTGGCATAGTGGCTGATCAGGCTATTTATGGTTGTTCCTTTTTTAACATTTTCACTCGGTTGTGTGCCTTGAGTGTTTTGGAGTTGAGATATCCTCCTTACTTGCTTCTATTGTTTTTGTTTTGCCCTTATGTTGGCACACTCCATGTTCAAGTTTGAGCTCACATGTGAGATGTGGATGTAGGGTGTTTGAGATCGTATCCATTCATGTAGTTGATCTATGCTCCTACACCGTGTTTTGAGTGACCTATGCTCTCTGTTTGAGACCGATTGAGTTCCATATTGTATGTTTTTGGTTATCAATTTGAGAGTCTTTTATGTCTTTTTCTTTATTTTATTTGATCCTCATTGTAACAAGATGCGTCTATTTTGTGGTTGACTAGTGGAGTGGAGTGACTCTTCAAGACAGGCTAGGACACAAAGGGGTCTCATTGTATCCCTTGGTAGAAATCTTACTAATTGATAACTAAATAAATTAATGAAATTATAATATAATAACAAGAGTTAATGTGATGATCTTATAATTTGATGACGTTGATATGGTATGCCCTTGCCTTATCGTTGTTTAAGGATGTTGATATGACATAGTACCTTACCATCTATGGATGTTGATATATTATGGTACATATAGCTTTGTTGTCTATGGATGCACATATGGCTCAGTAGAGCTTCCTTGATGAGAGAAGGATAGCTCAAAGCCACATGGGTAACCATGTGCCATGTGATTAAACTCCCACTCTTGAGTCTCCACATCAAACTTTTGTCAGTACTAAGTAGTTACCCTAGTGTACTTTGAGTGTTCTTGGTATGCACCTTGGATGTTGGTCCACATGTTGAGTGTTCTCCATGTTTTATTATACTCTACATATATGTGTATGACATTGGTTCATGGTAGCTGAACAACCCCATAATAGATAATAATAATCATGTCATGGCTTCTCCTAGGAATAGTAATTCAAACTAAGTATCATTTTCCCTATCATGAAGTACATTTAAATTATCAACCCAAGAACGTATACTTGAAATGGGATAGCCCAGTTTGTGCACTAAGTCTCTCATGGAGTCATTTTTCTTAAGCTGCAGGAAGGAAAATACATGAAATAAACTTACACTATTGCTCCAGGAAAGTAAACACATACATCTACTAATAAAAATGGTGCTAACAACTATAGCTTTAATCTTAATCCATTCTGTCAACCCAAAAGCATTCACAATGATCACTGATATGGTACCTAATTTGATCTGATTCAATGTTTGATACCCCTTTCGATTGATTAGAGTACAATAGATTAAGTTCTTTTAGCATTTACAACAATTCAAGTAGAGTTCATTGTTCTTTCCTATAGCACTATACAATGTGTATGTTTCTGTAACACTTGCAGAAGTGATCATTGTGAATGCTTTGGGTTGATAGAATGGATTAAGACTCTGTCAAATAGCATGTTTGCATATTTTAATAGCAGCTTTTGCTTATTTTTTAGCACTTATGTACTTTCAAATAGCGCGCCTACGTTGCTAAATAGTTCTTTTACATGGTAGTTCTAGGGTACAAAATGCATTCAAAATTTAGTTTAGCATGTTCACTAAGCCATGGCGCTTTTGAATTTTTAAATGGAACATTCACATTTTATAATAGCACTTTTGAAAAAATTTAGCGCGTATGTGTTTAAATAGTGCTTTTGATCATTTAGATAGTGCTTTTAAATATTTGAATAGCACTTTTGCATTTTAGTGCATTTAAGAAATTAAAAAGCGCTTTTACTATGTAGGAAAAAATTTTAAATGCCTTAGTTAGTTTGTCGATTTGCTCAGTAACATCGATCGATCGGTTTAGGTAATAAACTTGATTTGGTAGCAAGTTATAGGATGTTAGTTTGAGTCAATCATAGTCTGAATGTTTGATAGTCAATCTAAATTTAGATGATGGATGATGATGAATTTTTCATCCTCTCTGAATAGAATCAGGAAAATTGATTGTGGTTTGATATTTTTAAATGTTTGATTGACTTAGGATAATTCAAATGATAACTGATTTCAAAGTTGATGTAATTGAACTTTCTTTTTGCAAGCAGTGCTTAAGTCACTGGGTGTTTGTGGTTCGTACCCTTTACCTCTTAGTATGATAGATGATCTAAGTGGTCATGATCGGAGACACATTGGCTGATATGGATTATCTTTCCTACTTCCTCTACCTTGATTCTGAGTGAATCGAGGACTGATCACTACTATGGCTGAGAGATGGCACTCAGACCATAACACTTTTCACTTGCCAATGGGGGAGATGACCATCACCCCTAAGGATGTATATCACCTCCTTCGCCTTCCTACTAGAGGAGAGCTATCATTTTATGATAAGGTATATGATGGTGCAACATGTCGATGAGTCTTTCAAGATCCTACAATTGGTGATGATCACATTTAGTGGTCTCAATTTCACTCTTTTCCAATTTTACCAACAGTTCTGGGTGCATTGATCAGAGGGTTCCTCTTACCAGATAGATGGGGTCATGGATTTGCGGTCAAATGGGGTCCTATTCTAGAGGACTTGATGGCTCATCCTTGACAGTTTGATTGGGGATTGTGTGTTCTAGCGCAGCTCTATCATGAGTTGCATACTGTTGTGTATAGATGTTCTTCCACTCTCTCAGTAGGAGGTATATTACTTTTAGCTCTAGACATGGGATCATCTCCCAGTGACACGACCTATTGCAGCATGACACCAAGATCCACGTTGGCCATTTTCCTAGATGTATGAGGGGATGGTAGTGCAGACCCATATGGGGAAGCTAGATTACTGGCATCATGTGATCGATGATATGGATCTGGTTGTCTAGCAACCTTATCTGGGTTGTGAGCCATGGACAGAGGATGATTCTAAGCTTTCATATATGTTATGTCCTTATTGGATGATTGGTCATAGCCCTTACATTATAGAGAGATTTTTCTTTCAAAGGGTACTACTATAGTATGGCAGGACACAGGGTATGCCCAAGGCATTGCTATGTATGCTCAGGTTCAGGTTGAGAGATCACTGTGGGGTCCTATTATGGATTTTAGGATAGCTCAGCAGGAGATACAAGACCTTGGTTGTTTGCCTTGGGATATGAGGGGGGATGTCATTGATGTAGGGATGACTGAGGATTATACAAATTAGTTTTCTCAGAACCCATTTTGAGGTTCACAGATCCAGCTGAGAAAGTACCTAGTATTGATGAGGAGTCTGATGGTGATGGTGGTGATGATGGTGATGATGGTGATGATGGTAGGGGTGGGGGTGGGATTTTAGGATGGCATGGATGATGGGGTCATCGAGTAGCCAAAGTGGGTAGAGTTCTCATGCCATTTATTGCTGCTTCTCCCATTCCTCCTAGGGGTGGTTGTTAGGTGAGCGGTCATGGTATTGACCAAGCTTTACATTAGGTTTCCAAGGATCTGGAAGGTAGACAAGGTCACCTCAGGGCTAGGCATCAAAGGTAGATGGATGCCTAGGTAGCACAGGTATTATTAGATCAATCATAGGATCAGCTGACATAGGCCCCTCCATAGGTTATTCCTTAGGTTCCTTCAACATAGGCACATGCTTATGCTTCTACTTCTATTTTTGCTTTGATGCCATCTTCTTCAGCATGTCTATCTTCTTCTTCTTTCATTCCATCATTATCTATTCCATCTTCTTCCATGTCTTCTTCTTCTTCTTCCATTCCATCTTCGTCTATGCCTCCACCATAGACTCATGCAACACGAGCTCCTAGTTTCAAGGCTTCGATAGTTGTACCAAAAGTTCAAGCTTTACAGTCGGATGTCTCTAAGATTAGACAAGAGGTTAGGTAGCTTAGTACTATGATGCAGGCCTTTATGGAAGTGATGAGTCAGCATGGGTTACAACCAAACTCAAGTCATCCTCCTAATAGTGCTCCTGGTCTTGATAGTGCTGATGGAGCTAGTGGTTCAACTAGTTGATCTATGATTTGAGATGATTCATTTCATTCTTTCATTGATGTATATGATCTCATTCTTTTGGTATTGGACTCTGTTGTATCTTTTGATTTAGTCCATGTTATTTATGTTGATACTCTGATACTTTGATACACTTTGATTATCTTGATGTTGCATTATATGATCATTCTATGGACTCTGATACTAATTTTGATTTTATAATGATGATACCATAGACTTTGATATTCACTTTTGATATGTTTACTTTATATGATGTCATGATGTGTTGGATCTCCTTTTCAGTTGTTTTGGTATGATATGCAGAGCTATATGGTTCTATCTTCTATATGCTTTGTTTTATGCTTTTTAGAATGTAGTTTTTGATATGGATGCACATGCTCTATTTATGCTTTAATGGTTGTCTTATGTATGACATAGAATAGATGAATGGATGCAATATGAACTTAATGATATGATTTAATGATTAATGATATTATGGATGCATTTTATATATGTGTTAGATGGATAATGCAATGGTTAATGTGATGTGATGATTTAATAGATAATAGATGTATTTATTTTGGTATATGGATGCAATGGATTTTATGGTATGCAAATGTGATGGACCTATATGATGCAATGTATAATTATCATGGGTACTTAATGATTAATGATTCTAAATGTTATATGTGATATAGATGAATGATGTTGCAATGTAATGATGTATAATAAGCTTAAATGAGTAATGCCATGTGCAATGTTTTTGAATGTACTAAATGATATGCGCTTAATGATGAATTAAAATGATTTTAATGGATGCAATGAATATTTAACTAATGCAATGCACTTAATGGATTGACATGAATGACTTAAAGAATGCACCCTAAATGAGATGAACTTTAAAATGAATGCAACCCAATGCAATGAATGTAATGAAAATGATTTAAAGGATGAATGCAATCTAATGCACTTAATGTTATGAACTCTATGCAAGATATGAATGATGAATGCAACTTAATGAAATTAATGTTATGAAGATGATTTCAACTATATGAAATGAACTTAGATTAAAATGAATGCAACTTTATGCAAGCTAACATGAATCTAACAAATGCTCATGACCTAGTGGAATGTACCTTTGGTTTTGATTTCCACCACACTCAATCACATATAGTTTTTGGTGCTCACTTGATTTTTTTATTTGACTACACTCCCTTTCTCTTTTCCTCTTGCAAACTAAATTTTTAGGCTAAGAAAGGAAAAATACATTAAATGCATTTAATCTAAGATGTATGCAACTAACTATCACCATTCAATATTTTGGAGCTTATATTCATCATTGAGTAGTTTTTGGAATCCCAATTTAGTACAATCATCACTAGTTCAACCATGATGATATGAATACTTTTTTAATCTCTTTCATTGCTTTCCCATCTCTTTTCTGGTATGACTATCACTGATTAAAGTCACTCATGAGAGTGTGAATACCAATTTTGTCAGATTTTATTTTGCAAGTGGATTTTGGTATTATGATATTGAACATCAAAATATTCAAGGTATGCTTTTGCGTAAACAAAAAAAGTTCTTAGTTTTATCCTATGTACAAGTCCTCGATGATTCTTTGATGATCATGTCCTTAGAAAAATAATACATTATTTAAAAATTTGATCTTACGGCAGTCATTTAGAAATCAACTAAAATATCATGCTTTCATCATAGCTTATCTAGTTTAAAAACATTCATTGATTAGCTAGAAATACATGATTTCATCAATTAAGTCAACACTTTAGAAAAAAAATTGCAATATTTTTCAAATCCCTATTTCAAGTGTAGTTCCATCCATTTCATACTTTTAATCCTAATAAAGATAGGGTTTTTGTAAGATCTCGTATCAAATTTTGTGTTTGGTTCAAATTGGATTAGAATGAAGATTTGATTGAGTGTTTTACTTATGTTTTTCATGAATTAATTCGATGATTGATTAAAGTTCACTTTTGATGAATCCTTCCTCCTTTAGAGTAGATTGTCCCCAGTTTGATATGATTTAAAATTTGGACTTAGGACAATTGGCAGATTGAGTGACCAAAATCTTTAGGTACTTGCAAATGAAACTATGGGATTTTATTATGCAAAATATACAAATGCTAGCGAATGCAATATTTACAAGGATGACTGCTAGGTATGCGACTGACTTGGACTTTCAATGGCTCCTATTTACTAGGTTTTTACTGATTGAATGGATCTTGCTTTCTTTTTCTATTTTTAAAGCTTTTTTCCTTTTTTTGCTACCAAGGCACCTATTTGCTAGGTTTTCACCAAGGCACTTTTTCTCTTTTTTTGATTTTTTTGTATTTTCTCTTTTTTCAATTTTTTTCTTTTTCATATCATCAAGGTGCCTATTTGCTAGGTTTTCACCAAGAGAACATCTTTTTGAGGATCATATAAGAATGTTTTTGGCTTTCTTCATGCTCAATTTTCCACTATTTGTTATCTTTTTTGTATTATTGATTTATTTGCTCTTTTCTACTTTTCAAATGTTTTTGGTATTTTCAAGATCTCTTTTGACTGTGTACAATAAATAGGATGCTTTCCATCTGATGTCTTCTGATACTCTTTTTTTCTTTATCCTCTTTCATCTGCTTTATGTGTAGAACCTTTTGAGATGAATTCTATTGATAGGTTCTTGTAACTCTTCTCCATCACAATCAGCTAACTTATAGGTGTTGGTCCCAAAAGATGAAGTGATCACAAAAGGTCCTAACCAATTTTCTTCCCATTTTCCTTTCTCTTCTCTTTCTGCTTGATTCTTGGGATTCTCTCACAAAACTAAGTCACCTATTTGGAATGTTCTTGACTTGATGTGCTTGTTATAATTCCTTAACATTTGGTTTTGATATACTTTCAAGTGATCAAATGCTTGTTGTTGTTTCTCATCTAGCAATTCTAGTTCATGCAACCTAGCAACTCGATAATCTTCCTCATTTATCAAACCATGTAAAGATACCCTTAAGGATGGAAGTTCTACCTCCAAAGGTAAAATTGCTTATGTTCCAAAGGCTAAGGAAAATGACGTAGCTCCAATTGGTGTTTTGATACTTGTCCTATAAGCCCACAAGGTCAGGTTTATTTTTATATGCCAATCTCTACCTGAATTGTCCATAGTTCTCTTCAATATCTTCAAGATGATTTTATTCATTGCTTTGGCTTGCCCATTACCTTGGGGGTAATATATTGATGAAGAGTGATGGATCATTTGAAATTTTGTGCATAACTCCTTTAGGTCCTTGTTTTTTAAGTGCTTTTCATTATCCGTTATGATGGCATGAGGTACGCCATATCTACATATTATGTGGTTTAGGATAAACAAGGATATATGCTTTCCTGTTGCAGTTGATAAGGGTATAGCTTCCACCCATTTGGTAAAGTACTATGTTACTGTGATAATGAATTTATGACATTTGAAGATGGTGGATAAATCATTCCTATTAAATCTAGACCCCATTGATAAAATGGCCAAGGTGTCATCATAGGATGAAGCTCATGTGCAGGCACATGTATCAAGTTTCCATGATATTAGCACTTTCTACAAGTTTTAGCAAAGTGACAAGCGTCTTTCTCCATCATAGGCCAAAAATATCCTATCCTAAGAAGTTTCTTAGCTAGGGTTAAACCATTCGAATGTGACCCACAGATCCCCTCATGAATTTCTCATAAGGCTATATATGATTCCTCTTTCTCTAGACATATAAGAATCATTCTATCTAGACTCTTGCAATACAATGTGTCGTATATTAAGGTATAACTATTGGCTTGTTGGATAAAGCTTTTCTTTTAGTTCCTAGTTTGGTCAATGAGTAGGATTTGGTCTTTTAGGTAAGTGTAAATGTCTCCATACCAAGGTGATTCATGTGTTGTTAGCAAAAAAATGGTATGAGGATGGGTAGGGTCCAATGCAGGTTTTTCAACTTCTTCTACCAAGAATTCATATATGGTGCTTTGATCTGGTAGTTGGAGAAGTGACGCCAAAGTAGCCATTGCATCTGCTACTTTATCTTCTCTCTTGGTACTTGCTCAAACATGATAAGAGTGAAGTATTTCTTGAGATTCTCAACCATATTTTTGTAAGGTATCATCTTGTCATCTTTTTTTTTATATTCATCATTAATTTGATTGATAACTAGTTGTGAATCTCCATAGACTTGTAGTTTTGTCACTTTCCACTCTAATGCTAGCTTGATTCCAATGACCAATGCCTCATACTCAGCTATATTATTTGTGCATGGGAATAGAAATATGTATGATTTTGGAATAGTAGATCCTTGAGGAGTAATCAAAAGTATGTCTGCTTCTGATCCATGTTGGGTGTAGGAACCATCAAAATATAGTTGCCATGTTTTTGCCTCCACATTCACAATTTCAAAATCTAGAAATTCCACTTGTATTGGGTGGTCATCTTGTAATGGTGATTCTACTAACTGATTAGCTATGACTTGGCCCTTGATACATTTTCAATCCACATATTATATGTCAAATTCACTTAGCACCATGACCCATTTGGCTAGTCTTCCATTCAATGATGTTTTGCTAAGAAGATATTTCAAGGGATCTATCTTTGCAATGAGTCTAATCTTGTGGGATAACATATAGTGGCGTAATTTTTGGGAAGAAAAAACTATGGCCAAACATGCTCTTTTGATGAAGGTGTAATTTAACTCATATTTTACCAAAATTCTACTTATGTAGTAGATGGCCTTTTCTTTTCCTGTTTCATCTTCTTGTGCCAAGAGTGCCCCTAATGAATGCTCAATCATTGAAATGTATAGAATCAAAGGCTTTCCTCTTATAGGTGGCATCAAATTTGGAGGGTTCATTAGATATTTCTTCAACATGTTGAAGGCTTCTTCATATTTTCATCCTATTTGAAAACTATGTCCTTATGAAGGAGTTGGGTAAAGTTATGGCACTTTTCTGCCAATTGAGAGATGAACCTTCATATGGATTGGATTCTACCTTGAAGAGATATCATCTGAATTATGTTCCTAGGTGCTTCCATTTCCATGATAGGTTTGACTTTTCCTGATTGAACACCAAATGCACACTTTTTTGGATTTAGCCTTACTTTAAATTGTTCCAATATTTCAAATATTTTCTCTAGGATTGGTAAATATTCATCTCTTGAATGATATTTTGAAAGTATATCATCTACATAGTCCTCCATGAACTTATGCATCATATCATGGAATATTGTTATCATGGCTTTTTGATAGGTTGCCCCAGCATTCTTTAGACCAAAGGGCATAACATTCCAATAGAATGTTCCCCATGCACATGTAAATGTTGTTTTATCTTGATCTTCGGGTGCTATCTTTATTTGATTGTAGCCACTGAAACCATCCATAAGAGATAACATGGAATGTCCTACTATTAGATCCACTATGGATTTGATACTTGGTAATGGAAAGTCATCCTTAGGGCATGCAAGATTTAGATCCCTAAAATCCATGCAAATTCTGATGGACTTGTCTGCTTTTGAAACTAGCACTATGTTTGAAATCCATTGGGCATAATCAATGGATCTTATAAACCCAACTTTTAGAAAATTTTCTAACTCCACTTTTACAAGCAAAGCTATGTGCGGATGCATCTTTCTCAATTTTTGCTTGACTGGTCTTGCTCCTTCTTTTATGTTCAAGTGATGCATGATTAAATTTGGATCTAATCCTGGCATATCATCATAATACCATGCAAAATTGATTTGCTTTTCCTTGA
The DNA here is from genome assembly GCA_027943335.1 of Chamaecyparis obtusa. NCBI lineage: Eukaryota > Viridiplantae > Streptophyta > Pinopsida > Cupressales > Cupressaceae > Chamaecyparis > Chamaecyparis obtusa. Next base: position 1,038,617 of record BSBK01002108.1, read on the forward strand.
AAAATTTGTTGAATTCTTTTCTTTCCTCACTAGATAAAGATGTTGCTAAGTGTATGATCCTTGGTTCTGATTCTGATCTGATGTTCACCTTTTCTATTGGTTCAATCAAGATAGGAGATCTTTCCTCATAATTCTTGGGTAAAGTATCCAAACTCCCTTCCTTAGGTATCTCAATTGGGTTTTCACCTTTGGAATCATTCTTTATTTCTTTCTCTTTTTGATCTAATGCTGCCACAATGTGGTTTTCAACATTAGATTCTTTCCATTTTTTGTTTTTTTGTTTTTTGCATTTTTTATTGAATTAGGAGTTTGGATACCTTCCTTTGCCTCTTCTTCCTGATATTCCATGGTAGAAGAAGGTTCAACCACATTTAAGTATTGGGACACCAAATTGTCATTTAAAAAGGTTGGGAGTATGGTAGGTTCGATGGAATCCCATTCAATTAATTCTAGGTAAATGAGGGTCAAAGGATCAATGTTTTGATTTAAGCCAATAGGGTTTAAAGAAAAGACTTCATTGGAAGGTTCGAACATTGTATCACTTAAGTCTATAACATGTGCCTCTTCAAGATAATCTAGAGAACTAGGATCAAAATCCTCCTCACTAGAATCCTCTAAGGTTTCTATTAGATAAAAATCTCATGGGTTAAACCTAATATTAGATTCTTCCATAGCATGTCTCCATGATGGTACATAGGGTTCTCCTACCCATTGGTTTATTTCAATTTCTTGAATTGGTACATTATCTAGGACCACTTGGCTTGAGCTTGAAGCTTCAATTTGACTTGATTTTGCAATTGATTCCTTCCCTTTGCTAAGAGTGTAAGTATGAATGACATCAATACCTTTATCTTGACATGATTCATTGGACAAAGTATCCCATTTCCACTCATTTGAGTCTTCATCACTATGTGATTCTAATTGTAATATTTGATCATAGAATTTAGGATAGTTCTTTTGAGTATACCCTTGTTCTAGGTAACCTAATCATGTCTTCTCTTTGTTGTCTCTCCATGTCATTTCAATGGGTTCAAGGAGTCCTTCATTTCTTGTTCCTAAAGGTCCTTGTCCTTTATATCCTATTTTTTGCATAATTTGAAATCCCTTCCCATATTGATGTGTGGGAATGCTTATTTTGTATGTGTTTTTCATGGGAACTTGATTCTTCATCTTTGTATAAGCAGTTTTGGATTTCATTATCATCTTCCTCCATAAATGACAATGTATTCACCCTTACAAAGTGATCATTTTATTTATGAGGAAAATTAGATGGCTTTCCATACGACCTTGGAGATAAGGGTAGGTCCATCATGGATTATGAGTATTCACCTACTCCCTTTTATTTGATTTTACATTATTTCTCAAAGTTTTTCATCATGTGGTCCATCTTTTAGTAATGAGCCTCCTTAGTGTAGATTTGAATAGATCTATCTTGGTCTTCTTTCTTTGTCTCAAGAGTACTCTCCTCACTAACATTTTCTTTCCCTTTTGTTGATGTAGCTAGGTTAGTGGGATTTTGGATGTTTTCAACAACAACTTCTTCTTTTTCTTTTTTTTCTTTTCCCTTCAAAGATTGGAGATCTTTAGAACTTTGACCTTGCTCTATTCTTAGGGGTATAGACCCTTATGCATTATGTGGGACTAGATAATCATTGATAGGCTTTAAGTTATTACAATATTGGAAGGTGTTTGAGTCCTCACTTACCATGATTTCCTACCCTAGATAAGGGAATTTAAGATATTGGTGATAGGTAGAAGGCACGGCTTGCATTTCATGAATCCAAGGTCTTCCTAGTAAGATAGTGTAGGTCATCTTACTATAGAAGCTCTTTCTTCATCATCACATGCTTTTATAGTTATCTTTTTCTTTGGGTCAATAGCCTCCTCAAAAAATCCTAAGGCTTTCACCAAGTTTAGGGTATAAATATTTAGGTCAGCCCCTCCATCAATAAGAACTCTTTTTACCCTATGCTTATGAATTAGAACCTCTATATGCAAAGGCAAGTTTTGTGGGTGATTCAATGACATGTCATCTTGCTTAGAGAAAGATAGGCAATGATGTGCAATAAGATGTCCCACCATATTTTGAAATTTATCTACCTCCAAATTTAGACGTACATTTGTCTCCACCAAGGCCTTTTCCAAAATTTCCTTGTGAGTTGGTGAGAGTTTGAGCAACTCTAAAATAGAGATTTGAGCAGGGGTTCATTGTAATTGATCCACCAAATTATATTGCTTTGATGATGAATATGAGGCTTGATTTGGTAGAACAATTTTTGGAGCATTAGTAGGTAGAGTAATCTTTGAAGCTTGCCCCCTAGTTACAACATTAGATGTTTCTTCCCTTGGTTTCTCTTTTACCACAATAACATTTATGGTGATTTCATCACCACTTAAAGCATTAATTGTGTTATCATAAGTATGAGAAAAGTTGACTTTCTTATTACCCCTTTTATTATTTTGGTTAGTGTTTGATGACTCACCCTTCTCATGGTTTAGAAAGGGGTTTTTGAAGGCCGTATGATCTTCATTGTTTTGGGGCCCTTCAACTTTGATTGTCCCATCATCAATTAAGTCTTGCACCAAATGTTTTAACTTCATGCATTCATTGGTCTTATGACCCTTATTTCGATGATACTCACAATGGTGAGAATCATTCCACCAATTCGGTTTAATATGGAATTCATAGGGCCTTAACTCAGGTAGAGTAATGATCTTGTTGGCCAACAAAGTCCTTAACACATTCTCCAATGGTTCACCTAAGAAGGTGAATTTTCTCTTTTGATAAGTGGAAAATAAGGGTTTAGGCTTGTTTCCATTAGCATTATTGAAGGGATTATTATTAGAATTGTTGTTGTTGTTCTTGGAATTGGTATTATTAAAAGGAGCTTTATTCATTTGATTTACATTGCATGTTGAATTATCTCCACTTGATAAGTTAATTGGGGTAGCCTTTAAGGTGTGGGCTTCCACAACTTCATCATTCATAAGATTTTTGTTATTATTTTTTAACCATATCTTAGGTTTTTCATTGTGATCGTTGGCTCCTTTATTTTTGGTATAATTAGATATATAATGATTATTGCTAGTATTGGTGTAGGGTTTTTGATGCAGTCAAGTATGGAGGATCCAATTAAGGACTCTCCAAACTTGTAGCCAACACCAATGTAGTAGAACAACACAAAACCAAAACCAGATCTAAAAGAAAATAGATATCTTTATAAATCAATAACTGATTACATGCAATGTGTCGAGTTGTAAGGCCTTCCTAATTATGGCCAAATACAAAGCAATAAATAGTTCTACAAGATCATGCAGGATCCAACACACTTCTCCTCAGCTATCCCATGTCTACAACATAGCAGGACACTGGTCGGCACTCCAAGAAAGATCTAAACTTGTGCTCATAAGCCACCAAGAAATCTCCTTGTTCCTAAGCTCACAAGCTACTAACTTTGCTAGCTTCTATCTAGATCTAATCTGATTCTAGATCTCTACTCTAATTGATGCCTAAACAACTACCCAAATATCCTCTTAAATACTAATCTCCAGCCACAAGTGAGCTTTATAAATAATTAAATCCCAAAACCCAATCGGCTTCCAAAATATACAAATATTCAATGCCACCACAGTCAGCTCACAAATAGCCTTGCAAATATTTAGTTCATCAAGTCAGCCTCTAGATCCACATAGGAGAATGCAACATGCTAGATCTAGGTCTCCACACATCTAATGGTCAATCCATAACTCAAGGAATGCAACCCAAATTAAATGCACCAGTCGGCCAAGCCGATTCATCCAAACAACCGAGTCGGTCAGCAAGAAAATTGAGGGCCAGTAAGAAAAACTAAGACCCCATCGGTAACCAAACACTGAGCACCAAAACCATTGAGTCCCCATTGGTAACTAGGCATCGAGCACCAGGAACACCAAGTGACCATCATCCACTGAGCTCCATCAATGAGGCAAAACAAACTTTGATCGAGAACTATCACCAAAGATTGAGAAACTTTAGCCTTCTACCGAGATCACTAGCCAAGTAACTGAGCCCCACCAAATAGTTACTGAGACTGCCAGAATCTTCAAGAACCAAGGATGCCCCTTCATCAAACACTTGGGGAAAATAAGAAAGTGTGTCCCACACTTTACTCCTTCAATAAAACATGTAATCCACTTCATCTTCACACAAGGCTTGTCAATCCATGAAGCTAGGAAAATGCAAAAGCTCATCAAACAAGTCCTCCTTGACCGATCTGCCACAAACCAGTTAGCTTGTTCAACATCTAGAACAAACCGAGGATTCAACCCATCACCAAGTATCAAGTGAGAATCCCATCTTAGAATCTCATCACAAGAATTATCACTACCAACCAGCGACTCAAGTCTGAAATTAGAAAACAACATCTGCATCACAACACTGAACAAAAGCAATTCAACAACACCATCATCACAAAGGTGTTCAGCAATAGGTAACTCTTCATCAAAAGCAACCCGATCAGGCACAACCAAATGCTCTGCAATTTCCATGTCAAGCACAACCGACTGAACATGAAAACCAATCTCCTTACGAGCCTCAACAAGGTCAACAATATCGTTGATTAGCATAGATAACTCAGCAACAACTACAAGTTTCTCTATAGGTTTCATGGTAGAATCCTCCAAATGACCATCAAAATCAACCTCACATACCTCTGCATGTCTTCTCTCTCAGACCAGTCTTCTAACAGGCCAGACAAATTTCTTTTGAATCAGCATCCTCCAACTCCGATAAGCTCTACAAAGCTCAATAACACTTTCCTTCACTAGGTTCTTAACTCAATTCTCCACACAGTTTAGCAAATCCACTTCCAATTGACAAAACCTCTTAGAAATCTTTGCCTTTACCACATCACGAAGAGAAGCAATCGCATCAAGGTTTAATCCTCTCAGAGACATCTCCGAAGATCTTCAAAAATCCTTTGCAACAAACCCAACATTGACCACCTTGTGACAACCTCCAAGTTGTATGCAAGTCAGATCGCAACCTGCCACCTCGCATGGACAACTAGGGCAAGATTACACAAGTTTAGCGCCATGGATCTGCAACTTAGATTGCACACAATCTCTTCACCAACAAGATCAACTTAGGTCTAATACCACTTGATGTAGTTAAGTACAAAGAATACAATTAAGGACTATCTAAACTTGCGGCCAAATCACAACACAGTAGAATTACACAAGGATAACACTAGATGTGACAGAAAACTAAAATCTTTATTCATCTATAACTGATTACATGCAATGTGTCGGGCTATAAGGCCTTCCCAGTTATGGCCAAATACAAAGAAATAAATAGTTCTACAAGATCATGCAAGATCCAACACACTTCTCCTCAGCTAGCCCAGGTTTGCAACACAACAGGACACTGGTATGCACTCCAAGAAAGATCTAAACTTGTGCTCGTAAGCCACCAAGAAATATCCTTGTTCCTAAGCTTGCAAGCTACTAACTTTTCTACCTTCTATCCATATCTAATCTGATTCTAGATCTCTGCTCTAACTAATGCCTAAAAAACTACCCAAACATCCTCTTAAATACTAATCTCTAGCCACAAGTCATCTTTACAAATAATTAAATCCCAAAACCCAGTCGGCTTCCAAAATATACAAATATTAAATGCCACCATAGTCGGCTCACAAATAGCCTTTAAAATATTTAATTCATCAAGTAAGCCTCTAGATCCACATAGGGGAATGCAACATGCCAAATCTAGGTCCCCACATGTCTAACAGTCAATCCATAACTCAAGGAATGTGACCCAACTTAAATGCACTAGTCGACCAAGCTAATTCATCCAAACAACCAAGTCGGTCAGCAAGAACACTGAGCGCCAGTAAGCAACACTGAGACCCCATCAATAACTAAACACTGAGCACCAGAACCACTAATTGCCTGTCAAAAACCAGGCACCGAGCACTAGGAACACTGAGTGACCATCATCCATTGAGCTCCATTGGTGAAGCCAAATAAACTTCAACTGAGAACTATCACCAAAGACTGAGAAACACCAGCCTTCTACCAAGATCACTAGCCAAGTAACTGAGCCCCACCAGATAGTTATCGAGACTGCTAGAATTTTTAGGAATTGAGCATGCCTCTACATCAGTTTGTTGTCTTTGAACAATTTCATTTCACCCCTTTTGACCAATACATCTTCAATATTAATCCCATTCTCAATAATTTTTTCAAATGTAGGGGGACATTGAAGTTGGAGCCTATAGTTCATCTCCATATTTAAATTATTCATAAATATCTCCATCTTCTCCTTTTCAGGGATACTTCATGGGTACCTTGCGAAAAGGGTCCTCCACCTTTGAAGGAACAATAAGAAAGATTCACCATCCTTTTGTTTTGTATCACATAGTTTTAGCATGGTAATCTCTTGTTCAATATTGTAGGAGTAATGAGTTACAAATTTAGAGGCTAATTCCTCAAAAGTATTGATCCCTTGTAGAAGTTTAGAGAACCATTCCATGGCTTTCCCTCCCAAAATTATTGGAAAAAGTCTCATTAAGTACGTGGGGTTATGCATAAATTCAATACTTAGAGTGCAAAACTCTCTAAGGTGATCCTGTGGGTTTGATTTACCCATGTATTTATCATATTTAGTAAAAAATGTATTAATAGGAAAACGTGCCATGACTAAGCTTTTGTCGAATGGAAATGGACATAAAGCTTCAATAGAGAAAGGTTTAGGCTCAGTGGCTTTCTTCATTGAGTCTTTTTTTTTTGGAACATTTTTAATTGTTGATTCATAGCATACATTGGGTTTTCCTCTTCTTTTCTTTTCTTGAGTTGATCCACATCATAGTCATGTGGGAGCTTTACCCCTACTTGGGCTAGATTTAGGAAAAATTTCTCCATATCCCTATCTATGAGTCTATCCATGACTTCAATAAAATTAGTATCTTGAGCCACTCTATTATCCCTTTCTTCAATGGTTTCTTTAGGATCATGATTAGCGTTATTGATTTTTTCATTGTTTCCTCCTTGGTTGTAATCATGAAACGTGGAGTTTCGATCCATTAATTCAAGTCTTTTTTCAAATAGATTTGGGAGACTATCCCCTTGGTTGTGATCATTGAAAAGACTTTGATGTTTGAATTCAAGGACCTCATTTGCAATGCAAGTGCAATCTTCTCTTAAAGACAATTTGAGTTTGTGAGAACATGTAGAAACTGGCATTCAATAAAGTTTGATTTCGAATTGATCCTCAATCTAGTTATTGTTGATTTTTATTGAAGAGATTTTTAAAAATATAAGATGAGATTTGTAATGGATATATCTTTCACTTGTTCTATGTATTTTTCAAACACAACAACGACAAGTACACTTGTTCTTTTTATCCCTCTACACAAAAAAAGTGTTTGAATTTGTAGGACGTTATCATGGGTTTTTGCACAAAAAGACACTTCAAGCAATCTACCTAGCTCAAGATTTCATTCGTAAACATGGCTCTATAGGGTATTCATTTCTTAGTTAACAAGGTTTTAATCTATATTCTGTTCAAAATGGATATTAAACTTTCATCCTCCAAGTATATTAATAGGCTTCCCACCACCAGTATGTTAGAGTTTTACACAATCCCCAAGGACTACTCGAGGAAGTTCAAAAATTTAATACCCTTTTGTCACACACCCCATTAAGGATGCATGTATTTTATTTTATAGTGGGTTGGATGATCATGGCAAAGGCAATTGTATCCCACTTTGGGTTGTCCCTCTCACCAGCCTCATTAAGGCAAATCTCAGGAGGCAAGCCCAACTATTGATCTAGCATGTTCATTTGAAAGCAATAAAATGGAATAAAGAAATAGGTTGTGGGAGTTTGATTCTCCAAGAAGGTGAAGAGAATATCCATATCTACTTCTCAATTCCCCAAACACTTTTAACAAGGTTTATTTACCAAACCCACTAACTAATCAGAATCAAGTATTTCTACTCTTTTCTACAAACAAGGGGTTGTTCAAATTTAGTGCTTGATTTACTTAACCTTTCCTTTTAATCAAAGAGTTTAACACTTTTGGTATTTTGATTCACTTATAAAGTGAAGAGCATAGGCCTAATGTTAAATTTCCTCAAACAAAGATAGGTTGTTTTTAATTACTAGATTTTGAAAACAACAAAGCCATAATTTAAGTAAAAAAATGACTAAGTTTAGGCTTACCTTCGAACAAAGCTAGCAAAGGCTAGGGGCATTGTTTATTGATTTTTCATTTTTAATGCTCACCTAGTGGTGATCGTTCCTTTCCAATGTTCTTTTCGTCTAACAAGTTAGTCAACACAACCAACTCAAAATCTTAAAATGCTTAATTAACTTCTAAATTTGCCTTTCTAGCTCAAAATCTCAAGAGGTTAGATGCAATTCTCAGATTTGTGGATTATTTTAGTGAATTATGCCTTGCTTTTATAGTATTTGGTAAGGGTAGGGGTGTAGTAGAGTTGATCATGATTGAGTTGGGGTTAAGTCCTTGGTTCCACCCTTTGGAGATAATTTAAATATTGTATCCTCAAAGGTTGGGACAAGAAGACAAGATGGGTGGACAAGATGTTCTTTCCAATTGAGTGATTGAGATTCATTTTGGCTTGATCCATATGAGCTCTTTCCTTAAATCCTATTGGTTGAGGCTTTTTCCTCCCATGTGGTGTTGAGATAAAATAGGACTTAATTAATTGAATTTAATTAAATTGTTTAGCCATGTGTACCCCTTGAATGGGTTGATTTGATTTAAATTTTAACTATACAATTAATTAGATTAATTACACATTGATTTGATTTATCATGATTTGATCGATTTAACTTGAATTTATGGATTTGATTTTTAATTAAATTGAATTAAAACTTGATTTGAATTTTGATTGGCTAAATGTTTGTTTTGATTCAATTGCCTTGATTTTTCCTTAGTTTTGCCTTGATTACTCACATGAATGATCCTATCCACTTTTCAGTGATTACAATTATCATGAGACAACACACATAACTAGAAAATTATTTTTTCTTCAGCTTATATCACTAATACAACTATCTGACTACTTTCTATCTAACCATCATCTCCCTTTATATAGAGGATTGATGCTTATTTGAACACAAAAGATAACTTCTAACTTAACTCATGCCATAAAAAAAAGGAAAGTACAATAGTCCATGAAAAAATAACATAAAGGTTGCATGAGCGCTTAACAGAATATTTATCACAAAGAAGATATAGTTTAAGCATGTTCCTATATTTCTTGGAATGGTTCTTCCTTCAAATTATCAAGCATGTCTTGTAGCACCATAATAACTTTCCATCATTGCCACTGAGTCTTCCTCTCTTTTCATCAATGCTCTCTAATCCATTCTTTAGTCGTTCCTCTTTCCCTCGCAAGTTAGCTGCTTATACATATCTTCAAGTATTTAACCATTCAACTAATCCAAATATTAGAATATACTTTCATATGATTATATAAAATACTACAATGTATGTATAATATTTGGCAAAAATTTATTTAAGGTATATCAACTATTACCCATCATTTTCTCCCTACAATCATAATGCTTGTCCTCAAGAATTACATTTCTTAGCTATTTGGTGCAAGAGCATCTAGGGTTCAAACCCTATTTTGTTGTTTTAAGTCATATTTTTTTGAGAAAGTTAGTAAAGGCTTGGAACAATTTTTTAATGTCTTAAGTGAGGTTGATTTGGGTCTTTATTTATTTAGGATCCAATTTCTCTTAGTCTTCTCCTAATGAGTATAGGGGATCTAAGAGTGTGTTAGGTTGTTGAAGTCCTTAGAAGGACATTTTAGGTGATACCTTGAGCTCAAAGTCATGTTTTAGGTTTTTTTACACTCCTTCCATGGAGTCACCTCATGTTGTATCAGAGCGTTGGTTTCTTGGAACAAATTTTTAAGGACTTCAGTAGAAAGATTACAAGATGTATAAGAGGAAATTGTTGAAGTTGATTAAGGACAACTTTACTATATGGAAAAGTCAAATGAAACTTCACATTTCTAGAATTGGAGATTCTACCTTATATCTACTTGAACATGGCTACTTACAACCACTTTTAATACCCCAAAATTGGCATCTTACAATTCTAATCAATTTTGGTGCATTTCTTCAAATTTCTACATCACCAAAGCCCTATTGTACTAGGCAATTCTATCTCCTAATTGAATTTATTTGACTTGGTGTCAAATGCAAAAAAACCCTAAATTTGCATTAATCAAACACTATATTTAATTCCCAAATATTTGACATTTATTGGCTAAATAATCCCTATGATTAATTAATTTAACTCCAAAGTCCTAGTGCTTTAATTAAATTAATTCCACCCCCTTTAGCTAATACACATCAAAGGAATTAAATATTATTTGGTTATTTAAATGGATTATCCCCACTTGAATTTAATTATTCAAATATACACAAAAAGCAACCCATGTGGCAACAATTCATTTACTTAATTAAATAATTCCTCCAAATTGTTTCACCTCCCACTAAGGAGATGAAGAGACGATCGTTTCTTTGCAAGAAACTCTTCACTCTCCACCCGGGCTCTTCTATATTATGAACCTCTCATTCCTCATTTAGAAGGTAATTTTTGAGAGTATCAAATCACTGTCAAAATATTGGCTCATTTTGTGATTCAAAGATATAATCATTTTGCATAATTAGAATAACATTCATCTTTTAGAATAATGATGCATTCAAGTTTAATTTAATTTCTTCTATTGTTATTAGATTAAATGCTCTTTCTTTCATAAGCTTCTTAGATTAACTTTGCATTCTCATGCTAGATTATAATTGCACTTTCATTCTTATCTTAATTTCAATTCAATCATTTTCTTATGCATTTAAATCCTCATTTTTATCTTGGTCTATGGTTGTTGGGCTCTCATTCTGAGAGTAAATTCACACCCCATCTAAATAGGAGGTGACAGGTCGATTCAATCAAGATTGCGAAATGAATAATTCATATTCATTATCATAATTCATTCATTGAGAAATGACCATGTTGAGGTCTATGGCTGGATTCGAGGTCCATATTCAGACATAAACATTTTGGCACCCACCGTGGGGCAGAAAATTGATTTCTGGCCTCATTTATTCTGAAGGTTTTTTGAAAATTTTGCACTCTGTCGTACATTCATACATCACTGTGTATGGAATCTCGCATGAGATTTCTCACTATGCCATGTGAAGTTGTGCTTTCATTAGCACTTCCTCACGTAAAAAAACACAATCTCCCGCAAGGTCATGCACTTTCTTGCACACAGCATTGCACTTCCTCGCACGAGTCTTGCCATCAGTTTTCTTAAAAAAACTTAGTTTTTGTGTTTCCTGTTGCAGATTTCTAACATTTACTATTTGTTGTGATTTTTATATATCTATTTTTTGACAGTATAATAGTGGGTTGCAAGACACTTGACCAAGACATAACGTACTAACAATTTGATTGCAGGATGGTTGTCAAAGACACTCAAAAACATTTTGCTTGTTTATTGCTTTAATCACATAGTATAACTAGGGCCTTGTGAAGATTTGCATAGCATGTTCAACATCCAAAACAAACTAAGGATTCAACCCATCACTAAGTATCAAGTCAGAATCTCATCACAAGACTTATCACTACCAACCAGAGACTCAAGTCTGCAATTAGAAAACAACATCTGCATCACAATACTGAACAAAAGCAACTAGACAACACCATCATCACAAAGGTGTTCAGCAACAGGTAACTCTTCATCAAAAGCAACCCGATCAGGCACAACCAGATGCTCTGCAATTTCCATGTCAGGCACAACCGACTGAACATGAAAAGTAATCTCCTCATGAGCCTCAACAAGGTCAACAACATCATTGGTTAGCATAGATAACTCAACAACAACCACAAGTTTCTCTACAGGTTTTATGGCAGAATCCTCCAAATGACCATCAAAACCAACCTCACATACCTCTGCATGTCTTCTCTCTTAGACCAGTTTTCTAATAGGCCAGACAACTTTCTTCAGAATCGGCATGCTCCAACTCTGATAAGCTCTACAAAGATAAACAACACTTTCCTTCACCAGGTTCTTAACTCAGTTCTCCACACGGTTCAGAAAATCCACTCACAATTGAGAAAACCTCTTAGAAATCTTCACCTTTACCACATCACAAAGAGAAACAATCGCATTAGGGTTCAATCCTCTCAGAGACATCTCCAAATATCTTTGAAAATCCTCTACAAAAAACCCAACACCGACCACCTTGTGACAACCTCCAAGTTGTATGCAACTCAAATCGCAACCTGCCACCTCACATGGACAACTAGGGCAAGATTCCACAAGTTCAGTGCCATGGATCTGCAACTCAGATTGCACACAATCTCTTCACCAACAAGATCAACTTAGCTCAGATACCACTTGATGTAGTTAAGTATGGAGAATCCAATTAAGGACTATCTAAACTTGCAGCCAAACCACAACATAGAAGAATTACACAATGATAACACTAGATGTGAAAGAGAACTAAAATCTTTATTCATCAATAACTGATTACATGCAATGTGTCAGGCTGCAAGGCCTTCCCAGTTACGGCCAAATACAAAGCAAGAAATAGTTCTAAAATATCATGCAGGATCCAACACACTTCTTCTCAACTAGCCCAAGTCTATAACACAACATGACACTAGTAGGCACTCCAAGAAAGATCTAAACTTGTGCTCACAAGCCACCAAGAAATCTCCTTGTTCCTAAGCTTGCAAGCTACTAACTTTGCTACTTTCTATCCATATCTAATCTGATTCTAGATCTCTTCTCTAACTGATGCCTAAACAACTACCCAAACATCCTCTTAAATACTAATCTCCAGCCACAAGTCATCTTTACAAATAATTAAATCCCAAAACCCAGTCGGCTTCCAAAATATACAAATATTAAATGCCACCACAGTCGGCTCACAAATAGCCTTACAAATATTTAAATGATCAAGTCAGCCTCCAGATCCACATAGGAGAATGCAACATGCTAGATCTAGGTCCCCACACATCCAACAGTCAATCCATAACTCAAGGAACGTGACCCAAATTAAATGCACCAGTCGACCAAGCCGATTCATCCAAACAACCAAGTCGGTCAGCAAGAACACCGAGTGCTAGTAAGCAACACTGAGACCCCATCGGTAGAAAAATATTAAGCACCAAAACCACTAAGTCCCCATCGGTAACCAGGCACCGAGCACCAGGAATACTAAGTGACCATCATCCACTAAGCTCCATCAGTGAAGCCAAACAAACTTTGACCGAGAACTATCACCAAAGACTAAGAAACTCTAGCCTTCTATTGAGATCACTAGCTAAGTAACTAAGCCCTACTAGATAATTACTGAGACTGCCAGAATTTTTAGGAACTGAGGATGCCCCTACATCAGTTTTTTGTCTTTGAACAATTTCATTTCACCCCTTTGACCAATACATCTTCAATATCAATCCCATTCTTAATAAGTTTTTCAAATGTAGGGGGACATTGAAGTTGGAGTCTATAGTTCATCTCCATATTTAAATTATTCATAAATATCTCCATCTTCTCCTTTTTAGGGATACTTCATGGGTACCTTGCGAAAAGGGTCCTCCACCTTTGAAGGAACCCTAAGAAATATTCACCATCCTTTTATTTTTTATCACATAGTTTTAGCATGGTAATCTCATGTTCAATATTGTAGGAGTAATGAGTTACAAATTTAGAGGATAATTCCTCAAAAGTCTTGATCCCTTGCAGAAGTTTAGAGAACCATTCCATGGCTTGCCCTCCCAAAATTCTTGGAAAAAGTTTCATTAAGTATGTGGGGTTATGCATAAATTCAATACTTAGAGCGCAAAACTCTCTAAGGTGATCCTGTGGGTTTGATTTACCCATGTCTTTATCATATTTAGGAAAAATTGTATTAATAGGAAAATGTGCCATGACTAAGCTTTTGTCGAATGGGAATGGACATAAAGCTTCAATAGAGAAAGGTTTAGGCTCAGTGGCTTTCTTCATTAAGTCTATTTTTGTTTGGAACATTTTTAGTTGTTGATTCACAGCATACATCAGTTTTTCCTCTTCTTTTCTTTTCTTGAGTTGATCCACATCATAGTCATGTGGGAGCTTTACCCCTACTTGGGCTAGATTTAGGAAAAAATTCTCCCTATCCCTATCTATGAGTTTGTCCATGACTTCAATAAAATTGATATCTTGAGCCACTCTATTAGCCCTTTCTTCAATGGTTTCTTTAGGATCATGATTAGCGTTATTGATTTTTTCATTGTTTCCTCCTTGGTTGTAATCGTGAAAGGCAGAGTTTCAATCCATTGATTCAAGTCTTTTTTCAAATAGATTTGGGAGACTATCCCCTTGGTTGTGATCATTGAAAATACTTTGATGTTCAAATTCAAGGACCTCTTTTGCAATGCAAGTGTCATCTTCTCTTAAAGATAATTTTAGTTTGTGAGAACATGTAGAAACTAGCATTCAACAAAGTTTGATTTTGAATTGATCCTCAATTTGGTAATTGTTGATTTTTATTGAAGATATTTTTAAAAATATAAGATGAGCTTTGTAATGGATATATCTTTCACTTGTTTTATGTATTTTCCAAACACAACAACCACAAGTACACTTATTCTTTTTAACCCTCTACACAAAAAAAGTGTTTGAATTTGTAGGATGTTATCACAGGTTTTTACACAAAAAGACACTTCAAGAAATCTACCTAGCTAAAGATTTGGTTCGTAAACATGGCTCTATAAGGTAGTTTTTTCTAAGTTAACAATGTTTTAATCTATATTCTATTCAAAATGGATATTAAACTTTCATCCTCCAAGTATATTAAGAGGATTCCCACCACCAGTACGTCAGAGTTTTGCGCAATCCCGAAGGACTACAAGAGGAAGTTCAAAAATTTAACACCCTTTTCTCACACACCCCATTAAGGATGCATGTATTTTATTTAATAGTGGGTTGGATGATCACAGTGAAGGTGATTGTATCCCACTTTGGGTTGTCCCTCTCACCGGCCTCATTAAGGAAAATCTCAGGAGGCGAGCCCAACTATTGATCTAGCATGTTCATTTGAAAGCAATAAAATGGAATAAAGAAATAGGTTGTGGGAGTTTGATTCTCCAAGAAAGTGAAGAGAATATCCATATCTACTTCTCAATTCCCCAAACACTTTTAACAAGGTTTATTTACCAAACCCACTAACTAATCAGAATCAAGTATTTCTACTCTTTTCTACAAACAAGGGGTTGTTCAAATTTAGTGCTTGATTTACTTAACCTTTCCTTTTAATCAAAGAGTTTAACACTTTTGGCATTTTGATTCACTTAGAAAGTGAAGAGCATAGGCTTAATGTTAAATTTCCTCAAACAAAGATAGGTTGTTTTTAATTACTATATTTTGAAAACAACAAAGCCATAATTTAAGTAAAAAAATGACTAAGTTTAGGCTTACCTTCAAACAAAGCTAGCAAAGGCTAGGAGCATTTTTGATTGATTTTTCATTTTTAATGCTCACCTAGTGGCAATCGATCCTTTCCAATGTGCTTTTCCTCCAACAATTAGTCAACACAACCAACTCAAAATCTTAAAATGCTTAATTAACTTCTAAATTTGCCTTTCTAGCTCAAAATCTCAAGAGGTTAGATGCAATTCTCAGATTTTTGGATTATTTATGAGTGAATTATGCCTTGCTTTTATAGGATTTGGTAAGGGTAGGGGTGTAGTAGAGTTGATCATGATTGAGTTGGGGTTAAGTCCTTGGTTCCACCCTTTGGAGACAATTTAAATATTGTATCCTCAAAGGTTGGGACAAGAAGACAAGATGGGTGGACAAGATGTTCTTTCCAATTGAGTGATTGAGATTCATTTTGGCTTGATCCATGTGAGCTCTTTCCTTAAATCCTATTGGTTGAGGCTTTTTCCTCCCATGTGGTGTTGAGATAAAATAGGACTTAATTAATTGAATTTAATTAAATTGTTTAGCCATGTGTACCCCTTGAATGGGTTGATTTGATTTAAATTTTAACTATACAATTAATTATATTAATTGCACATTGATTTGATTTATCATGATTTGATCGATTTAACTTGAATTTATGGCTTTCATTTTTAATTAAATTGAATTAAAGCTTGATTTGAATTTTGATTGGCTAAATGTTTGTTTTGATTCAATTGCCTTGATTTTTCCTTAGTTTTGCCTTGATTACTCACATGAATGATCCTATCCACTTTTCGATGATTAAAATTATCATGAGACAACACACATAACTGGAAAAGTAATTTTTCTTCAACTTATATCACTAATACAACTATCTGACTACTTTCTATCTAACCATCATCTCCCTTTATATAGAGGATTGATGCTTATTTAAACACAAAAGATAACTTCTAACTTAACTCATGCCATAAAAAAAAGGAAAGTACAACAATCCATGAAAAAATAACACAAAGGTTGCATAACCACTTAAAAGAATATTTATCACAAAGAAGATATATTTATCAAATGAAACTTCACATTTCCTGAATTGGAGATTCTGCCTTATATCTACTTGAACATGGCTACTTACAACCACTTGTAATACCCCAAAATTGGCACCTTACAATTCTAATCAATTTTGGTGCATTTCTTCAAATTTCTACATCACCAAAGCCCTATTGTACTAGGCAATTCTGTCTCCTAATTGACTTTATTTGACTTGGTGTCAAATGCAAAAAAACCCTAAATTTGCATTAATCAAACACTATATTTAATTCCCAAATATTTGACATTTATTGGCTAAATAATCCCTATGATTAATTAATTTAATTCTAAAGTCCTAGTGCTTTAATTAAATTAATTCCACCCCCTTTAGCTAATACACATTAAAGGAATTAAATATTATTTGGTTATTTAAATGGATTATCCCCACTTGAATTTAATTATTCAAATATACACAAAAAGCAACCCATGTGGCAATAATTCATTTACTTAATTAAATAATTCCTCCAAATTGTTTCACCTCCCACGAAGGAGATGAAGAGATGACTGTTTCTTTGCAAGAAACTCTTCACTCTCCACCTGGGCTCTTCTATATTATGAACCTCTCATTCCTCATTTAGAAGGCAATTTTTGAGAGTATCAAATCGCTATCAAAATATTGGCTCATTTTTTTATTCAAAGCTATAATCATTTTGCATAATTAGAATAGCATTCATCTTTTAGAATAATGATGCATTCATGTTTAATTTAATTTCTTCTATTGTTATTAGATTAAATGCTCTTTCTTTCATAAGCTTCTTAGATTAGCTTTGCATTCTCATGCTAGATTACAATTGCACTTTCATTCTTAGCTTAATTTCAATTCAATCATTTTCTTGTGCATTTAAATCCTCCATTTTAGCTTGGTCTATGGTTGTTGGGCTCTCGTTCTGAGAGTAAATTCACACCCCATCTAAATAGGAGGCGACAGGTCGATTCAATCAAGATTTTGAAATGAATAATTCATATTAATTATTGTAATTCATTCATTGAGCAAAGACCATGTTGAGTTCTATGGCTGGATTCGAGGTCCATATTCAAACATAAACATTTTGGCGCCCACCATGGGGAAAAAAATTGATTTCTTGCCTCATTTATTCTGAATGTTTTTTTAAAATTCTACACTCTATCGTACGTTCATACATCACTGTGTATGGAATCTCACGCAAGATTTCTCACTGTGCCACATGAAGTTGTGCTTTCATTAGAACTTTCTCACATGAAAAAACACAATCTCACGCAGGGTCATGCACTTTCTTGTGCACAGCATTGCACTTCCTCGCGTGAGTCTTGCCATCAGTTTTCTTTAAAAAATTTAGTTTCTATGTTTCCTGTTGCAGATTTCTAACATTTGTTGTTTGCTGTGATTTTTATATATATATTTTTCTAACAGTATAATAGTGGGTCGTAGGACACTTGACCAAGACATAACATACTGACAGTTTGCTTGCAGGATGGTTGTCAAAGACACTCAAAAACATTCTACTTGTTTATTGCTTTAATCACATAGTATAACTAGGGCCTTGTGAAGATTTCTTAAGGGTCTTGATAGCAGGATAGGGTAATAGGCTCTTCATTACATGGAAGTGATTCCCATGGATGAATCCAAGACCCAAATTTCACTAGCATGATAGATACCTGGGGAAGCAAGGAAAGGTAACAAATCTTTAGCACGTCCATTTATTAGGGGATTATGCTCTTCTCTCTTTGAGAGAACCAGAAACCCAAAATCTTATGGATTGGTTGAAGAGGATTTAGCTCGGTGATAGACATGTCTTGTGTGTTTGGGTAAGGTGAAGAGGTAGAGAAGTATGCTCTTCTCTCTTTGAGAGAATCAGAAAATCTAACCCTTGGATCCAATCCAAAGTCCATGTCACCTTTAGAGGCCCTGTCGAAAGTTGAACCTTTGGGAATGACCCAAGTGAGTACACACCTATTACCGGTGATTCCACCTCACTATAATAAAGAAATATTTTTTGAGTCTAAAGACTCCAAATCCATGTTAACTTCTTTCTCTTGATTTTGACTATCATCTTGAGAAAGCTCTATCTATTGTACTAAGCAGTGCCACTCCTAGCCCTACTTGCAGGGGTGTATGACTTTCAAGTGTCAGTGTGGCTACAAGGCCCCAACCCTGTATCAGGGGCACCAAAGGTTAGTGTGAATGGAAGCCCACTAAACACTCTTTTAGTTAGTTTCCTACCTAGATCACCTTTGAAAGGAGACATAATCTTTGTGCAGGGAGGGGGAATAATCTCTCCCCTAGATTCTCACCATAGGCATGCACCTGGACATTTGAAGGTGGTATCTGACACTAGCCCCTACTTCAAGGGTAACCTTTGAACATATATTAATGAGTCTTTGGAAACACCAAAAACACAGGCACCCTCTAGGGGGTGACATGGTTGTGTGAGGTGAACGCATGCACATAAGTTGTGAGGCACATATTTTGTCTTCTGTACCATTTTCTTTGTAGGGATAAATGAGTGTTTATTTTGAGTCTTAAACTGTCCATCATGATCAAACTTTTCAAAGACTCCCATGATTCTGCCAAGTTGCTTTGTCCTTGGTAGAACTATTTGTAAATACTGATTGCATCACTATTGCTTGCTCTAAAAATTTATGCTTATAAACAATTGCTTGCAACATTCAAACTGAGATTTTTGATTCAAAAATATCCTATACCAATTTGAGAACTTGAAATTCTACAAGAGAACAGTCCACGCTATGTCTCAAAAATTGTGTCGATCTATCAAATCCTAGTCTTTTCCCACACGAGAATTCAAGAAACTGTGTATTTCCTTGCATGAGATAGCACTTTCTCATGCAAAGTTTAGCATTTCCTCACGTGAACCAGCACTTCCTCATGCAATACTATCCTGTGATTCCCAAAATAGTGAGTAATTTCCCATTGACTGGTCAACTTTTTGCCTAATTTGATTCTTGTCTGGGGTCTGTCTGCCTATTCTCCCATTGTCCACTATTTGAAACTAGATATTTCAAGCCGAGAACTAAATGATTACTAATTAAACTCATATTGTCTCCATGTTGTCTTTCTTATCCTACTATTCTTTTGTACCATATGACGCGATAGTCATATCTTAGTTTTTCTAGCCACACTCTCGATAATTCGTGTCAGGTGTATTTCACTTTTTATCTCTTTTTTTTTCTATACAAAGTTCTAAGCATAATCATAAGTTCCTTCTCATCACTTAATCTTTGTCTATGACTGTTACGACTAGAAGTGGCAACACTTTACCTACGTGGTACCAAACAAGGTAGAGGTAGATCTCATAATCAAGGAAGAGGTTGTCCCAAACCCGTCACATAATCTAAGTGTTGCAAGGGATCCTCACAGTCCATCCCACCAATTACATTGAAAGAGAGCCCATCATGATCCTCATATCCAATGTTCTAGGAGCGTTATAATCTATTGTTTCAACCATATCCTGACTTATTGTTTCAAGTATAGAACAACCCATTTTGTCATAACTCTGGAAGGTCACTTTCTAGAATTAAGCCTATTGATCCTATTTATCCTATCAACCCTTTTGATCCTTTCGAGCCTATCGACCCTTTTGAACCTATCGACCCTTTCAATCCTATTGACACAGCAAAAGTTACCTTAGCCATGACCTCTTGGCATATTATGCACACTCGTGCTAACTTTGAACACACTCATACTAGGTCTGTGCACTTTGCAAACTCGCCCATTAGCAAAATGGGAGACCCATTCCACTTCTCGGAAGGTGAATACAAAAAAGGTCATGATCAACCTCAGAATGAGAAATTGTGGAATGATCAATCTCAAAATGACCAACATCATGATCAATCTCAAAATGACCGGTAGCAATATCATTATCACTCTCAAAATGACCAGAATCAAGATCAAGCCCCAAGAATTTTTGAAATTATTGGTAATGACAATGAGACAATAACCCAAAATGACATAGATGTTGTGAAAGCCAATAAGGGTCTTATCAAAATGATGGAAATCCTCCTTCTAGAGGAAAAGGAGAAATACTTTCTAGAACTGGCTAAACAAGGGGCCAAGTTACCCCCATATTTCAAAGTAGAAACACTTGTGGCCAAAGAAGAAGAGACTAAGATAGCCAAGTTGCAAAAGATGATTAAATACATGCAAGACCAAATTAGCCAACTTAAGAAGGATAAGGATAAACTAGTACAATAGTTCACAATGGAAAGCATATGTCATTTCCCCTTTGATAAGAGTCTTCACATGCCTCCTTTTCCCAAAGGAGTAGACCTCCCCAAATATGATAAATATTTGGGTACTACTAATTCCCAGGATCACCTAAGAGAGTTTGGTGCTCTATCCATGGATTTCATACATGATCAGACATATCTCATGTTAAGTGCTAGTTTCTGGATTCAACTATGTATTCCTTTTTTGCCATCAACGTTTCGGATCATATCTCATGTGCCTATTTCCTCGTAGCTTGGGTGGGTTAGCTATGGAGTAGTTTTCTTGACTACCCACTGGTATTAAGACTTTTGATGAAATTGCTAATTTGTTCATCCAGCATTATTCACACAATATCCAGCATCTAGTTAATATCCAAGATCTTCGTAATCTGAAACAGCGACAAGGGGAACCTTTCTTGGCATTCCTCCAAAGATGGAGACAACTTTGCACAAAATATCCTCGTAAGTTACCTAAGTCTAAAAAGCTCAATATCTTCTTAGATAATCTCATCCCTGATTTTGGATATTAAGTACAGTTGCAAGGTCCCCTAACTTTTGATAGTGTGATCAAACAAGCTGTGAGGATAGAAGCATTTATGGTCAAGAAAGGGGACTTGACTTTGAACAAGGATAATAAAAAAGGGCCTTCCTCCTCAAACAAAGATAAAGGGAAGTTTGTCAACAAGAATAGAGATGTTGTGAATGATGGGGTAGTTGACAACATGACCCCAAATCCATTGAAATCTATTTTTAATCTTACCTCTAGTATACAGGTGGTCAAAGCTACTGAAAAGGCTGTAACAGACACTCAGTCAACTTCAAGATTTTCTAGAAATAAACATTGCACCTCTTGACCCAAGCGTGAATTCACTTCCTTAGGAGAACTACTTGATGTGGTTTACAAGACTCTTATGCAAAACCAAATACTCTCTCCTTTGGAAAAGCGTCTCTATGACCCGCAACCGTGACCTGTGACCGGCTTGGTGGAATGACAACGCATACTATGATTATCACCAAAACAAGGTGTATACACCTAAAAATAGCTTCATTAATTAATTAAATATTTATTATTTAATTACTATTGACTTGATAAATTAATTAAATATTTATTATTTAATTAATAATTAGTCCTCTATTTATTAAATAAATTATTCAATTTATTTAGTGAATTCACTTAGTTTATTCTTCTATCCTAAGTCTTCTAATTAGTCTTATTAAAGTGATTTAATTAAATACACAATCACCTAAATATGACTAAGTTTCCTAGTCCACCTCACCTACCTAGTCACTTGACACATCACTTTGGCTAAAATAAATAATTATTATTAATTATTTATTCACAATTATCCTCACCCACACATGTCCTATTCTTAAGGGCTATGTGGCTTCATAGGACTTGGTCTCATGACCACATGTCTTCTCTTAAACCAAGTCAAGAGACAATCCCTATTCCTAAGGGGCTTCTCAAGCCACCTCTAAGGGTCAAAGGTGACTCATAGGGCACTTGTGCAAAGAGTCCTCATGAGGAAAAGGTCTCTCCCTCTTTCTCTCTTTGGTCTTTGTGAGACACTTGACATGTGTCTTTCTCTTCCACCTTCTTCTCCTCTATGTTAATGTGAGAGGAACATCATCCCTATTCTTCCTCTCACATTTCAACTACATCCCCCTTTCTCTCAACTCCTTCAACCAAGTCAATCCTATCCCTAGGATCTTCCACCTTTCATTCTCAACCGTAGGATTGCACCAACTAGGCCTAGATCATCCAAAACTCTATAAAAGGAGCCATATTTCCCATTTGAGAGCTAATAGGTATTTTTGATAATAGGCAATCAAGCATTCAAGCATTCAAGCAATCAAACATCCAAGCATTTTTAGAGCAATCAAGCATCCATACTATCACCATTTCATTTGCATTCCACCCATTAGTTTGCATAAGCTATTGTGCACTCATTTCACAAAATCCCCACACTTTGGTATCATCTTGGGAAAGGGCTTCATTTGGAAATCTAAGAGCTCAACATCTTCAAGAAATCAAGGCTAGGAGGACAATGGAGACAAGCTGCATGGTAGGTGAAGGTAATTAAATTAGTTTCATCATGTCATAGTTACTTTGCATTCTTCATTGTGTTTGCATTAGATAGATTTATTGGTTTTAATAGTTAATTTATCATTTCTAGTTGTTTAGACATCTAATTTGCATACATTTTTGGTGCTAGAAGGAGGGCCAACCTCCAGTTTTAACATTTTGTTTTCTTAGTTTTCCATGTGCAGACGTTTCCAGGTTGTTTCTGCTTATTCATCCACGATTCCTGCGCGTTCATCCATCTATTCTGTGCATTCATTCTCGATCACATCAGTCATTTTTTGTCTATTCCATTTTCATTTTAATCAAAATCTGCGCATCTGTTCCATGTTTATGTGCATACATTCCATTTTTCTGCGCATACATTCAAATTTTCTGCACTTACATTACATTTTTTTGTGCATCAATCATTTTGTTCTGCGCATCTGTTTAATAATTCTATGCATTGATTCACTGTTATTGCGCATTTGTTATTGATAGTATTTAGGTTAAAATTTCTAATTTATTTTGATTTTAGCTAACCTTTAACAAGTTTTTGTT
This sequence comes from Chamaecyparis obtusa, assembly GCA_027943335.1. Lineage (NCBI taxonomy): Eukaryota > Viridiplantae > Streptophyta > Pinopsida > Cupressales > Cupressaceae > Chamaecyparis > Chamaecyparis obtusa. The sequence goes on from BSBK01002108.1 coordinate 1,062,002, forward strand.
TGCTCTAGTAGCTTTTAGGCTATTTTGTAGGACGTTTAGTAGAAGACCCTATTGCTATAATTTCTAACATATTTCTTTGCAGAGATTCCTAAAGGGTTTGCAAAATAAACCATAACCTCGTTTGGGCTCTAAAATAAGACATGCATTTTCTTTGTGTGTATTCTTTAGTATAGCTCAAGTGTCTATTGTGTTTTTCTTAATAGCATATCTGTAATCCCAAAATTATAACAACGTATCCTCTCCCCTTGCCATTCGTGGACCTTGGGTGTAAGAGAAACTATTATAATTTTTAGAGGGCGGTCTTTGGTGGGAAAAGAGGTACTCACCCCAAGGAATGACCCAACCGGTAACAGGCTAAAGCCAAGCCCTTCCAAACTGGTATATAAAAAATGCTAGTTTGATTAGTCTCACATTAGACAGGTGTGAATTTGTTGTGGCAACCAAAATCTCTTCCAGTACCCTAGTGGTGCGTTAAAGTCCTACTTAGTAGAGGTGAAAGCCTTGCTTTGAAAGGATTGGGAGAGCCCCCTTAATTGGGAAAATGACTTGATCACAACCACCTGAATGGATGTCCTTACTAATAACTTTTGTTTAGTGGCCAAAAACCTTCTATCTCCTAGCTCAAGGAGTCACCCAAGCTCGTGAAGACACCCCACATTACTCACTATTCATAGTAGAGATAGCAGTTCTTTGGGAAGTAATGACCCATTGAATTCGGAACTTGGTGTGCCTGAGAATTGAGTGCACTGTAAGGAGGAGCCCGTGCCTCCAAGTTCCTAGGCTGTCCGCTGTGAATTTGCGTGGCTGGATTTTATTATCCTAGTGGGTATTCAGCAGATATCATCCTTGCCAACCATAGGATTGTAAGCCTGTTTGTGCATTCATATTAGCATAGTCAAATTAACATCATTTCTATCTTGTGTGCGTGTGTTTATGCATTTTTCACTTTGCCAAAAAAAATAAAATAGAAAACACAAGGAAAATCCAAAACATTTCAATTCAGATTAAAACTTCAAAACCTACCCATATATCACATATTTCTGTGCATTTGATCCAAATTGCTGCGCATTTATCAAAATTTGTTGCGCATATATTCAAACTGTCTGCACTTTTGAGTATTTCAAATTCACATCTGTTACATCTTGCTGCGCATCTGTTTCATTTTGTTGCGCATTGATCAATTTGTCCTGCACATTTGTTGTTGCGCATTTACAATAGTGAGCATTTCCACAAACTTTGCAATTTTTGAAATCACTTTTTTAGATACCCATTTTTGTCCTTAGTAAGATTCTGGAGAAACAGTCAAGTTACACAGACCTCTAATCTTTAGTTTGACCATTTTCATCACTTTTCATCATTCCTTCATCAAGATTCATCAAATCATTTTCTTCCAAATCTTTGAAATTCTCAATTTTGTGTTGAAACATTATCATATCCATCAGATTTTGATCTTTGTGAGTTTATCATATCAGGATATATCATCCTTAACCACCAAACTTACTTAGGTTATTATCTCTTGATTTCCCTTTTGTCATATCATAGTGAGATCTATACCTCCTATTTGACTTAGAGTTTATCAAGTTGTCTTATCACTTTTCAACACATTTCAATATCTTTTCTATCAATCACTTTCCATATCTTCTCATCAAAAATCTTTCATCCCACAATCAATTCTTTCAATTTTATGGTTCAAACTCGATCTCAGAAACTTAAACAAGTCGTCAATCCAGAATCCCTAGACAAGATGGAAGGAAATAATAGCAACAAAGAAAATCCTTGGCCCGAAGCTCCTAAGAAAACTTCACTTTTCACATCCACTGATGAACCCACCGTTGACAAACTTAGGGAAGCTTCACAAGATCCTCAATTTTACCATGTCATGGAAAGACTCTTAGGCTTGGATAAAGAGATGTATTTCCTCATGCTTTCTCAACAAGGAGCTAAGTTACCAAGCAATTTTGATGTTTCTTATCTTAGAGAACCAGCTCACACAAATAATCAACAAATTCCTAAAGGTTCTCAAGATACTCATGGAACAAAGGAAACCTATCAGCAATCCAAAGCTTCTCATAGTCATGAACAACACACTATTTCTCAAAATGATCAGCAAAATCATGCTTTACAAAACAATGCTTCTCACAACAATGTTTCCCAAAATTCTCAAGGAAACACATCATCTTTGGATCCCATCCTACAACAAATCCAAATGCTTCAACAACAAATCCATGACATCCAAACTGGATCATCAACAAAGAAGTATTCCTTGGATGATATATGTCCCTATCCTTTTGATAAGAATTTAGCAATGATTCCATTCCCTCCTCATTTTGAGGTACCAAAATTTGACAAATACAAAGGGAATTCGGATCCACAAGACCACATTCATGAGTTTTGTGTTTCTTGTATTGAAGTTTCTCATAATGACACTTATCTTATGCAACTATTTCCACAAAGTTTAGGAGGACAAGCCATGGAATGGTTCTCTAAACTACACCCCGGCATCAAATCTTTCAATGAACTTCTTGACAAATTTGTGACTCATTATTCATATAAAATCAAACATGAAGTCGCTATGCTTGATCTTTGCAATGCACATCAAAAGAATGGAGAACCTTTCGTTACTTTTTTGCAAAGATGGCATCAATTGTTTTCCAAATGTCCACGAACGATTCCCAAACAAGAAAAGATGGATATTTTTGTGCATAACCTTACACCAAAAATGAGTTATAGGTTACAATTGCAATGTCCACCAAGTTTCAATAAGCTCATAGAAAATGGTATCAAGATTGAGGAAGCCATGGTCACAAAAGGTGAGATCAAACTTTATTCTAAAGATAATGCTAGATCCTCAAATTCCAATTCCAACAACTATAACAATGACAAATCAATGTTTTGGAATAAAAACAAAAATATTGTCAATGATGGGATTGTTGATAATCGTAATGTCAAAACAACACAACCCCTTCTCAATCTCACTAGTCAGGAAAATGCTACTCAAGGAACCTACAACAATCAATCATCAAATCAAAATACCAACAAAGATTCATCCAAACCAAGATTGCCTTTTATGTCACCTCAAAGAAACTTTACTCCTTTGGGGGAATCTCTCGAATCAGCATTACGGAAGTTAATCATAAAGAAACTCATTACACTTCCTGAAATGAAAGATTTTGAACCTAGGGTGAAGCCTTCTTGGTGGAATGAGAATGATTATTGTGAATTTCACTGAGGCAGAGGACATAAAACCAATGATTGCAAAAGACTCAAAAATGTAATTCAAGACTTAATCGAAAGCGGTGAAATTGGTGTTGACGGACATGTCTCGAATGAATCACACACAGCTTTCAAAGATCCACTTCCTGAGCATGAAAAAGGGGGTTCTTCCAACAATAAGAGTGACAATCAAGCCAATTATAATTCCACTCCCTATCAATATGTTGGTAACATTTCTGAATGTCATCCTTCTATGTATTATGCCAATGTCATTACCATCAAAGGAAAATCAGAGAGTCAACCAGTCCAAGCTACTACTCGTGCTCAAGCCAAAGTTACTGTTCAAGGAGTCCAGTCTAAACCAAGCACTACACAAAATAAGTCCGTTTATGTCCCAAAGTCTATCCCAAATATTTCTAACCAGTACAATCTTTTGGAACAACTTAAGAAAACACCTGCCCAGATATCCATCTTAGAGCTTTTGCATCTTTCCCCATCTCACAAAGATATCCTTGAAAAAGCTCTCTTAGAGACCCAGGTTTCCACAAATCTAGATCATGATCAATTTCAAGCTATGGTGGGTCATTTAACAACCCCACACTATTTTTCCTTCACTAAAAATGATGATTTATCTATTACCCAACCTCATAATGCTCCCTTACATATCGAATTCCTTGTCTAGAATCACAAGATTAAAAGAGTACTAATAGATGGGGGAGCTGGCTTGAATATCTGCACATTAAAATTAGTCCTTGCATTGGGATTTTCTGAGAATGTCATTGATCCAAAAAAGAAAATCACAATAAAAGCCTATGATGAGGAAGAGAGATCATCCAAGGGGTCTGTTGTTCTTCCAATTAGAATTGGTCCTATTGTCAAAGATGTATCTTGTCAAGTTCTGGACATGGATCTAGCTTATAATATCCTTTTGGGAAGACCATGGATTCATTCCATGCAAGCTGTGCCATCAACTTATCACCAATGTATAAAATTCCCTCATAATGGTCAGGAGATCACTATCAAAGGAGATTCTAATCCTTTTCAATATTGTAGCAATGTGAAGACTTATGATTCTTTGGTTCCCTATAAGCATACTGGATCTTCTGCAACTACACCCAGTGATCCTAGTAATATAGCATCAACTTCTAAATTAGATGGGATCAAGATAGACATCAAAGAAAGTAGTATGGGAGAATATACTTTAGGTCAAGCTCTTTGTATCACTGAGTTACCCTTATCTCCCAAATCATATGGTAGATCTTTGATCACTAAACAACAATCAAAACCCCCTTCCACACTTGTTTATAACACATTTATAAGTGGGGGCACAATATCCAAAGAGGCAGCTGAGCGTAATGCAAATTATTGGCTTAAGACACAAAAGATTGAAGAGGATACTAAACATGAATGTATATCACCTGATGTCTATGGAAAAGGGTATACTTTGCTACAAAAGATGGGATATCAAGGTGTTGGACCTCTAGGGTTACAAAGAGAAGGTGTTATAAAACCAATTTTGCAAAATCCTAATTATCAAAGAGACACTATAGGATTAGGATATAAGGGTGAAGGACCACAAGAACCAAAAGGAAAAGCAAAAATCCCACCTTTTCATGAGACATCTAAAGCTCCTGCCTTACAATTCAGAAAGCATGGTATGTATGTAGATCCAAAGAAACAAAGGATAGCTCAAAGAATCATTGATAAACTTGAAGATAATGATGATTCTGATTCTAATGATTATGAATGGGATTCCTTATCTGATTATACTAAAGAAATAGGATTCGATGTTGTCCATCAATAAAGTAATGATTACCATGAGGGTGAGAGTTCAATGAGTGATTCACTAGGATTGGTCCCACGTAATACTACTCGTGTTGATCATGAGCAAAGTGAGCGTTATCTTGTGACAAATGATTTAGGTGAGAGTATGGAAATAGACCTCACTGATACCATCATAAACCTTGACAACTTTTCCATCAATACTATCTCTACTTTTGAAACCGACCCAAATGATCCAATACCCCTTGTCCGTCCTGACCTTATCAATTGGGATTTTCTCGATCACCCAGAACTTGATGTCTTCCATAATGATGACACAATCATTGACTATCTTGGCATCAGGGATCATTTATCACCAGGGGATCACAAGTCAAGATTTCCTATAGAACTCAATGACATGGCCTATTTTGGAGAGAGTGCCAATCCTTTCAGTCATAAAAATATAAAAATAATCAACAGATCTAATGGTGAAAACCACTCAGTGGCAGTATTAGATCCAAAAATAGTAAAAAGAAAAGACGCATCTGATGGTGAAAACCTCTCTTAGGCACCTGATGATGGAAGGATTGACACTCTTCCCAATTATTTATATCAAGAAAAATCTACCATTCTTATAGAACCAACAGTACCACTTAACATTGGAACAGAGGAGTCTCCACGCATCCTCAAAGTAGCAGCATCCTTGACAGAATCAGAGAAAGAAGCTTTTGCAAAAGATTTTAGAGAAAGACAAATCAACTTTGCTTGGTCCTATGCTGATATGCCTGGTCTGGACCCCAATCTCATTATGCATCATTTATCTATCAAACCAAGTGTAAAACTAGTTAAGCAGAAGCTCCGCAAAATGCATCCTCACATTGCTCTAATCGTGAAAGCAGAATTGAAGAAGCTCCTAGATGTTGGATTCATTCGAGCTATTGATTATGCTGAGTGGATTTCAAATATTGTCCTCATTTCAAAACCAGACAAGTCTATTAGGATTTGTATTGATTTTTGAGATCTTAATAAAGCTTTTCCAAAAGATGACTTCCCTCTGCCAAATATTGACATGATTGTTGACCTAACCGCTGGGCATGAGATGTTATCATTAATGGATGGATTTTCTAGCTATAACCAAATCAAAATTGTGCCAGAAGACCAGGAAAAAACTACTTTTACTTGTCCATGGGGTACATACTGCTGGAATGTGATGCCATTTGGCCTTAAAAATGTTGGAGCAACTTATCAAAGAGCCATGACCACGATCTTTCATGACATGATGCATACCATCATGGAAGATTATGTTGATGACATTTTAGCAAAATATAAAGATAGAGCTAGTCATTTGAGAGTGTTGGATAGAATATTCACCCAGATGGAAAAATATCAGATTCAACTCAATCCAAAGAAATGTGCATTTGGGGTCACATCTAGAAAACTGTTAGGGTACATTGTCTCAGCTAAAGGAATTGAAGTAGATCCAGAAAAGGTTAAAGCAATATTGGGGATGGCTTCCCCCACTAACATCAGTCAACTAAGATCTTTACAGGGGCGTCTACAATCCATCTGAAGATTTGTTTCTCAACTAGCAGATCACAGTCATCCCTTTCAACATTTGCTGCATAAAAATATCTTATTCCAATGGGATGATAAGTGTGAGGAAGCTTTCAACAAAATCAAGTAGTATCTAGCGAATCCTCCAACTCTGATGTCACCAATTCTGGGCAAGCCACTCTTGCTTTACATTTCAGCCATGATAGCTTCACTAGGTGCTCTTCTAGCTCAGCAAGATCATGAAGGAAAAGAAAAAGCCATGTACTACATCAGTTGCACTCTAGTGGGATATGAGTTAAACTATTCCCCTATTGAAAGAGCATGTTTGGCCATTGTCTTTGCTTCATAGAAGTGGTGACATTACATGTTGTCACATTCTACTTAGCTTATTGCAAATATTGATCCATTAAAGTATTTGTTAAGCAAGACAGCATTGACAGGCAGGTTGGCTAAGTGGGTCATGCTACTTAGTGAGTTTGATATTGAATATGTAGATAGGAAGGCTATCAAAGGTCAAGTGATCATAGGTCAACTAGCTGATGCTCCATTAATGGATGATCAACCTATACACATAGAGTTTCCTGATGCTCATATCTTAGCTTTGTCTACACAAACATGGAAATTATACTTTGATGGCTCATACACTCAGCAAGGTTCAGGAGCTGGTATTCTTTTTATCATGCCACAAGGATACACTATTTTGAAATCTTTCAAGTTGTTATTTCCTTGCACCAATAATGTAGCAGAATATGAGGCTTTGTTGATTGGGTTAAAAATGGCTTTACAATGGAATGTATCTGAAATAAATGTCTACGGAGATTCTCAGCTGATTTTCAACCAGGTTAATGATGATTATCAGACTAAAGATGATAATTTATTGCCATATAAACGTATGGTTGATGACTTTAAAAAGTATTTCTCTATCATCACTTTTGAGCAGATTCCTCGGCATGAAAACAATGTTGTCGATGCCATGGCAATGATTGCTTCTTTATTTGATATAGAAGATACCAAGGCCCATTTTGAGTTCTTGGTGGAACCCCTGACTTGTCCTACATATGATGAGCCTGATACAAGTATTATATGTCATCTGATTGGACATGACTCCCCAACCTACGGAAAGATCTATTCTTATCTCAAAGATAACACCCTACCTCCCAACCTATCCTAAAATCAAAAACAAACTTTTCTCCACCAAACCTCCCGCTATATCCTAATATCTAACACCCTTTATCGGTGAGGTTTTGATGGTACTCTTCTGCGATGTCTCGAACATGATGAAGCTCAACTTTCTTTACGTGATGTACATGAGGGTATTTGTGGGACACATTCGAGTGGTCCCTCTTTGGCTAAGAAACTCATGTGTATCGGTTATTATTGGCCTACCATGGAAGAAAACTCCTTTCATTTTGCCAGGGCATGCAAGAAATGTCAGATACATGGAAACCTTATCCATGCTCCAGCTCAAGAGTTACATCCTTTTACAACTACTTTGCCATTTAGTTGGTGGGGGCTCGACCTCATGGGTGCTATCAACCCTCCATCTTCTAATGGTCACAAATGGATTCTCACTGCCATGGAATACTTTACTAAATGGATTGAGGCCGTTCCATTAATTACCGCCATAGGGAAACAAATCTCCATGTTTATCCTAAACTATATCATTTGTAGATATGGTATACCTATGTATCTTATCACTGATCATGGGAAATAGTTTCAAAACTAGGACATGGATGACCTGTGTGCCAAATTCCACATCACCCACAATTATTCCACCATCTACTATCCCCAAGGAAATGGCCAAGCTGAGGCATCAAACAAAACAATTGTTAAAATCCTACAAAAGACTGTCAATGACGCTGGCCCTGACTGGCATCTCCAACTTAATCCAGCCTTATGGGCTTACCACACCTCCATCTATACTCCTACTGGACCCACTCCATACTCCCTTGTCTATGGATCTGAAGTAGTCCTTCCCCTCGAGGTCGAGTTGCCTTCACTACGTGTTACTCTTAAAGATTTAATTCCTGATGAAGAGTATAGAGTTGCACGCCTGACTGAATTGGAACTCCTAGATGAACGCCGTCAGTGAGCCTATGATCATTTGAAAGTTTATCTACAGTGTCTATCCCATCAGTACAAAAGCAAGGTAAAGATCAGAGACTTTCAGTTGGGTGACTTAGTCCTTTGAGAAAATCCAAAGAATTAACAACACCGTGAAAAGAAGGGAAAGATTGAACCAAATTGGTTAGGACCTTTTGTGATTATAGCAGTCTATGGTTCTGGGGCCTATTAGTTATCTACACCTGAAGGGGATCCCTTGGATGAACCTCTTAATAGCATCCATCTCAAGAAGTTCTATCCCTAAAATCTCAATGCAAGGGGCATGTATATAGTCTATATATATATTCTGTAAATAAAAAAAAGTCAAAAAAATAAAATAAAATCATAAAATCAAAAGAAAACTGCAATAAAAACATATGGTGAAAACTTGGAAATAGGCGCTATGTGTGACAAGTTAGCTCCTCTATCTATTAGGATTCTTCTAGTGTGTTCGTTCATTGTATATATCTGCAATAAAATGGTTACTTAGTCCTTGTCCCCACCATGTATATATCATAATAAAATGGCCAGTTCATACACCATCCATTGTTTCTACCCATAATAAAACCCCATCATAGCTTGATCTTTTGTCATGGTCTTCATCCTAGTCTTGTTGCGTCTTTCTTCATCCATAATAAGTCAGTCCATCACCTAGCTAGGGGCATGTCCTCGACCTAGTTTGGGAAGTTGATGAAGGGTGCTCCCCTTAGTACCACAAACACATAATAGAAATAGAGAAACAACAACAATAATATGCAAGAACATAAAATTGGCTTCTTATTATCTCCACAAATGTGGAATTACAAACTTTTAGAATTACAATATGCAAAGCCACATGGGCATTCCCTTACAATATTCTATAGGAAAAATCCTCGAATCAATACCCAGATCTACTACCCAGAACTGCCCTAGACAACACTACGGGCCTTCTTTATATAGGCAATTTCCACCGCCCGAGAAGGTTCCAAAAATTTAGCCCTAAGGGCCGACCCAACTTAGAATTATTTTATTTTTCAATTTATTACATCAAAGTCAGCTCAAAATAACTTTTGAAACCCGAACAGAAATTTTGAAGGAAAATTATTTTCTACCATTTCAGGTGGCCTGACTTCTGGAGACCATAAGTCATCACCACTTGACCCAATTGACCATTATAACCCCATTTCAGAAATGCCACAAAGTGCTCTACAGGCTTGATTGGCACAAAGCACCCGTCACCCAAATTTTCAACCTCATCCGGGGCCTCTAAAGCCTTCAAAACTGAGTTCGAAGTTTCTATACCCTACTGCCAATACCGAAAATCTTCAATATCTTCAAAACTACACCTGATCTAGCCATGAAACTTTGCTGGCAGGCTGATATGACTGAGATGAACCTCCATATGTAAAATCAGACATTCTGAGATCGTAAGACCAACTTACTAAAAATAGCAAGTTTCCATAAATAGCAACTCTGCACAAGATAGCCCTTATTGAATACAAAAATAGAAATATTTTTGGGTGATGCAAGATTGCTCTTACACCCAGGATGCTCCTGCATTAGAAGTGGATCTATGATAGTCATGACTCTTAGAGGACACAATGGAGTTATTTTTATCAAGCAAGGCATATGCAATCAAATGCTCTTTCACAATGGTATCTTCATGCTGAATCAGAAATCTATGATCTATCCTTTTACTCATGACTGCTTATCTATACATCTTGACTATACATCATCATTTGAACTAATTAACATATCCTAAATCTATCTTTGTGGAAAAAGAAATGTATATTCATGGTAGGCATGTTAGAATGATTTGTTATAAATTATGCATTCATATCTAGATTTCATTGTTATCATGTTTCCTATGCTATTCCGGGATATCTTTGACATGAGTTTGAAACTCCCATATGTCATTGATTAGAATAGCCAGGATGGGGCGTGATATTTTCTTTGATTTCTATTTGTGGGGTGTTTTTCGATGAAATCAAAGGAACAAGTAATTGGGGTGTCTGTGTATAAGTGCCTTCATCTATTTCATAGTATGGACAACATGCAAATCATGTTGTTCTAACAAATGCTATTTATGGTGATACACCATCGTATACCTCAACTCCAAATATTTGTTCCCCAATGGAGGGGGAAAATATTCCTTGTCTATTACACAAATGAAACTCAGGTCATCTCAGTTCAATTATACCTAGATGCTTGTCAAGTTTGCAATATTAAACTCCATACAAGAAGTGCTCAGGTCATCCTGGTTTCATTATACCATGATGTTTGCATTTTCTTGTAACATAATGAGCTCAATGATGAAAATCAAATTCCAGTTATTATGAAGTTCTAAGATGTTACCTAAAGTTGTGGACATACATTCATTTCATTTTTCATTTGCATTTTACCATCTTGTGAATTGCATAGCAGTGCTCCTTTTATAAGGTTTTGTGGGTTATCTTTCTCATTAGGTTATCTGTTTTTCCTAAGTCCATTCTTCTTGTGTCAAGAATATTGTTATTTCAGTTGAGGACATTTGGACAACCAAAAATATTTTTCACTTAATCATTTTAAAGCATGCATAATTCTTATTAGGTGTGTTTATTTGATATTTGTTATAGTCATCATTTCATCTCATTTTATCATGTTATCCATCATCTTAGGTACCTTTTCATTTATTACATTAGATATGATTTGCATTACAATATCATTTATTGTTCATTGCATATCTTTAGTATCATCATGCATTTAGTATCCATTCATTTTACATTATTCACATTGTTTTTACATCATTGCATTTATCATCACATAGCATTAGTGAACATCATTTAGAACATGCATTTACATCATCATATATGCTAGATTGTTTATCCATTAGCATCATATAGAAAATTAATCATTTTGCATTTTAAAGACATCCATTCTATGCATATAAAAGTAAATCATCACATCTTGCATATGTTAGTACACACATGTATATAAATATCATAGAAAATCATGATAGAACTGCATCAATCATATAGAGTCAAAATCATATAAATTCCATAAATACAACCAAACTATCCAAATGTCCCATGATATATAATCAATAACAATGTGTCTACAGTCAGTGTCTATCAAGTCAATATATAATGATACAATGGTAATATGATACAAAAAGTGTATACAAGTGGTGTCTATGACCCACTGCCTCCTGAATCTATCTGTCACTATCTGCGACCTGCAATAAGGCCCTGTGCTACTGACCCACCTACTCCTAAGGATCCACCCTGGTCTCCTGAACCAGTGGGTGCTCTCGGCGGACGTGATGATACACCTCCACTACCAGCTGGTGCCTGTCTCTCATGTCCTACTATCCTCACCACCACTGAGCTCTTTCTGAAGCTCCCAATCCACTAATCCCTAGGCACTGCCTGTTTGTATGCCTCTCGCCAGTAGGATATCTCCTTCCCGGCTTGTATCATGGCTCTCAGGCTATCTCCATGGGGACCTAGGTCCTCTATCCTCTATAGCTCATCTAATAGCATCACAGACTCTCTGAGTTTCTCAATTACTACATCCCGCTCATGTCTAAGGACATCCATCTAGCACTCTAGCCTCTCAATCCATCTTTCTAGACCTGGCACCTGGTCTCCCTGTACTTGTGTCATTGCTAGTCTGACTAGCAATGTATCAATATCTGGCTCCTCCTCCTCTGCAGCATCTCTCTGTAAGTAGGGATCCTATCCCCCGATGTCCATATCATCTGGCTCATCCTGTGCCTATACATCTAGCATCTCAGCGTCAGTGCTTGGTGTGTGGACCCTATTGGTACTCAAAATGCAGTTTTGAGGTACCATGTAAAATTCTTGATTAGTGCTCATTTTTGGCCTTGTATTGGATGCTAGTATGGGTGTATTTGGGGTCAAATCTTGAGGTCTATATGTTCATTGCTTTGCATTCATCCTATCAAGTTGTTTTGAGTCCTTAGATGGCATTTTCAAATGGGTTTGCATCATTTCATTTCTAGGAGGTTGTGAATGCAGAAATTGTTGTGTGAAGGTCACTGGGAAGGGGTACTTTGTCAGCTTGTAATGTGCACCCTAGAGAGCGTCATGAAAATATGATCATAGGGTCTTGTTCCACATGTTCCATACTACTTATGTTTCCATTTTTAGGTCCCTGTGATAATTTTTGACCCTATTTATTCATCCCCTTTCGGAGGTGTTTTCTTAGTTTTGCACTTGGGCACTTGTTCAGTTATTCTCGGAGGCCCTGTTTGTGGAGCTGTACCTTTTACCCAGTGATTGGAAGTGAAGTGATGGTCATGTCCCTATATTGTAAACAAGTTTTACTTCATCCTTGTTAGTTTTTATCTTATGACAAATCCATTGGATGAGTTTCCCAATGCGATTCCATTTGTTGTTTCTGTTGTTTGCAAAGTGTGAAGTGCACCAATTTGACGGAGGTCGACTTTTCTCGTTTATAACTTTTCTCGGTATTACCTATCAATGAAATTCTTGTTGGTCTGCATTGCAAAGTTGACATATTACTTCCAGTTCAGATTTGAGCTTTCTGCCAATCCAGTTGATATCCTTTTGAAGGCATTTTCAAACTAAATTTTTCATTGTTTTCTACATTTTCTGAGTATGTCTCTACAAGTACCTATTTTTATGAGGCCATATCTTTTTCCCCGCTGGTGCCCAGTCCAAAGTAGCAATTGAATCATGTTGTTCACATCTCAATGAACTTTTGTGCTAGTTTGCAGCCTCCTCAAACTCTGTTTGGTATTTTTGCCAAGGTGATTTTGGATGCAGTTTATCAGGTTTTGACAGTGTGTTTGCAGGAACAGAATGAAAAGGGCAACTTCAAAGGTTAATAACTTTTGCCTCAGGTACAGTCAAGGGATACCATTTTGCAAGGTGTTTCTATGTATCTCAAGGTTTATGTCAGTCAGATGGAGGGTTTTTGTTGGTGGTTCTAGTCAATTTTTAAAGCCAAATCTAGAAGCCGGTTAGTGTTATTGGACTGATTTACTGAGGCACCGTGTGTTGATTTTTGTGATTGAAACTTTGATGGATTATTGTCCAGTTTCACCAAAGGATTATCATTTTGGGTGGATAAAAGTAGTTGCTCATTTTAAGTTCAAAAGGGAATCTGTTCAAGAAAATATATGGTGCCAATTGTTGATATGCTAAATAATGATGGAGGAAGGAACAGAGCAATCAATAGAACTTCAATTATAAAGCCAAATAGAACCGAAAGACACCAGAGATTTAATAATAAAACTTTTATATATTAATGCCAAGTTTTTTATTACACCGAGCTGCCAGAATGCTCACGAAAAAACATATATATTTTCTATAGACATCACTTAGAAAACATTCCCTTTTCTTACATTATTTTCTGCACATGAAACTTCTAGAATTGCTTGGAGAATGTCGAATTGATACAAAAAGTTAGATAAAAATAAACATAATATAAACTGCATTAAATACAGGAGTTGGCGGATGAAAATAGAGGCTATCACATGATTGCATGAATAAAATAATGCTCATGCGATCATGCGACCAGAGCATAATCCCTGTGGTGGTAGGTAAGGCAGATGAGAGGACGGAGAGGTGACTGGCACAGCAAGTACAGGTCACATGATCACATAAACCAAATATGAGTTATGTGATCATGTGAAAAGTGAAAAGAGAAGGGGCCCACTCAAAAAAATTATCGCAGGTGTGCATAAGGGAAAAACCTAGCCTGAACAAAAGACAAGCCGCATGATATTTGAGGTTGTCACATGATCGCAAGAGAGGAGAGAGAAGCCTTGCGATCATGCGATAAGGCATTGAAAGGGGCCTGCGAAAGAAACAATCAAAGACTGCACAAAGGTTTTTGAGGCATTCACCATAACTGTCCAATGAAGCAAGCTTTGATGAGGCTCATTAGGAGGTTCTGTTCCAATGGTCAAGATAACTGGGTCAAGCCAGAGTGTGCCCACAATGAAATTGGGCAACTAGATTCTATTTCTCCCGCACATATGTGGAAATTCTCACATATAATTCACAATCACATTTTCATCATTTATTTCTCTCCATCTTTTCCAAGAGCTGTTTCCTCGAATGAAACTGGAATCCCCAGAGAATCTACATTTAGAAAGAGCATTACACCAGTGTGTGTAGCTGTACACAAGGGTATTGATTTGTTTTCATCATCACAACTTTCCCATTTAGGGGCACCGATCTTCAGAATGCTCTAGTTAGCCGTGAAGTGAAGTATTCTAGTTAAAGGGAAGACTTGGTTGAGTAAACGTAAGATACCCAAGACATGCAAGAGGTTTGCACAAGTCATGAAGTCGTGAGGACATGCCAACTTTGCATGGAAATAGGCACGCATAGGCCAAGATGTTTGCCAATAAGTACACTAGGGAGTTATCCCACATTTGCATGAAAATAGGCATTTTCACTATTCAAATACCCCAACACTCCAACGTATGGTAAGTAAGAATCCATAGAGGCATGTGGCGGGACCTCTTCACTAGTGGTGTCTGTGCACGGTGGGGCCCACTATTTTGAAGCAAAGCGCAATTAAAGATTTAAAAAACTAGCAAAGTGTTATCCCACATTCAAAAACTAGCAAAGCATTATCCCACATTCATCTGGAATGGGGAAGAGCTAATGTTTATTACCAAGTGAACAAACACTAGAGGTAAAGTGATGAGCCTGGAGGCTCTCTCCACGCATGTGTGCTTAATGAGGTCCTTGAAAACCATGCTAGCAGGCCCGCTGATAAACTAAATTTTGCAAAGTGGTCGCATGATCACATGGACCATTTCTGGCCCATGCGATCATGCGACAAGGGGACATGTGGCAGCCATTCTTATGTTCACCAAATTAAACCGACAATCAAGCAAAGTTTCTGCGATTCAAAGATAGCAGTTAGTCATGGAGTCACGTAATAGTTGGTAGTTAAGGACAAACATTTGGTGACTTGGAGATAGCTATCGCAAATTCACTGAATAAACTAGCTATAACTACAAACTTCCGGTGAACTGAAGTGTATGTGGTCGCTCATTCTCTAAATTTCTGGTGGTTAGAGGAAATGATTTAGAGAATAAGAGAGTGCTTAGTCGCCCATTCTCTGAATGTAACCTGCGGTTGAGATTCCATTCCGAGAACTTGAGAATTGCCTTATTCGCCAGTTCTCCAGGTTAAACTGTGGTTAAGAATTGTATTTGGAGATTCAGAGATTGCATCCATTTGCCAATTCTCCAAGTCAAGTGTAACCTAAGGTCAAGTATGTGCACCCAGTCAGATGGTGACCTGTGGCAAAATTTGGTGCATTCTATGGGTATAAGCATAAAATGATATAAAATGTCAAAGATTATAAAAGAATTGGATAAATTGATATAGTTTAGACATTAGATCAAATTCAAAGTTTTTAAATGGCATAACCCGTGCACTGAAAAGGAGCCTAGAGATTCATTTTTGGCCAAACATATGAGTATTATATGTCATCGGAAAGGTCTCGAAACAACGGATCTGATGGTGATGAGTATTTTCAGTTTCAGTCAAGTTTGAAAGAGCAGTTCAAGTTTGAAGATCGGGGGTCAGAATCAGAATCAAGATCAAATCAATTTGAGAAAGGATTGCAGATAGAGGTTATAGATTTGGAGGGAAAAAGGTTTGTAAAGGCAAGGTAGTTGCAGATATTTTGAGGACAGACAGGTGTCGGTGGCTGAGTTTTGCTTGCATTCTCCTATATCTTGGATTTCTTCTGTTTGTAATAGGGGATGTTGAAAATGAGGCAGTAGAGCAGCTTCCAGGCATTGGTGTCTTTGTTTTCTATGTTTCTTGGTTTTGCAAATGTACAATTGCAGATAAATGCTAATGAAAGCAAGGAGATCCTTGTTTAGTTCTTGTCTAATGTCTTTGTATGTATGGTTTTGATTCTTGTATATTAACTTGTAAGGCATTTTAATATACCAGTTACAAGGTGATTGTGGGTTTGAATTTGAGTTTCTTTCAAGGAGAGAATAAGTTTTGACTTCAAGTTCTGAGAATTCCAGGTCTGCATATGAATTTGATGTCCAGGTAATGAAATGAGAGAAATGGTTTGCAAGGCATTCCATTTGGGTTTTTGAATTAAAGTTAGGTTTTATGCAAGTGCATAATTGTATGACTCTGTAGCCCGATGAATAAGGCACTGGTCCTGGTTTCCTTTACAGTTTTCAATATCAAACCATTAAAATCAATTCATCTTTACTTTCTTGCTATTATGAATATCCATGTCTAATTGTATTCAGGGAATACAATTCATTTCTTGATTCCTTGAAGAGTGAATCACTAGGTTAGCCTGCCTGAGCCTCCGGATTCGAAGAGAAGGAGTTTATCCTTACTATCACATTGGCCATTTTCCTACTTCTTAGTAGATCATATAGGTGGGATCCTATATAAGACTGGTTGAGTTGAACTCCCATGTTTTATAAGTCTCAGAACTATCCATGATTTTCATATCTGCATCAGGGGTTCTAGCTAGTGAGTTATATGTATGCAGATTTCAGTTTGTTTTAGGTGCACTCGCCTGAGTGTGTGGAACTCAAAGTAGAAGGAGGATTGAATCCTCATTAATTAGTCTTTTCTTGCCCCTCAGTTTTCATGAATAAGTAGATTTGTGTTGCTAGACGAAGATTCCCAGGTCTAGTTTTCATATTTCTCTTTTAGAGTTAAGGGATACAAGAAAAATGGCTAACAGACCCTATCTCTCATTTTTCTTCCATTTCACCCCATTTTCACCCACCTTTTCTTCTCTTTATTTTGTGAGATTGATTAATCAAAATAACAAAAAAAAATTCAATAAACAACAAAAATAATTCAAACACCAATTATTAATCAATCTCTCGAGGGAGCATGCTTACGTCATTTTAGACATTGTCTGGGGCAGGGGCAAAATACTTGAAATTTTCTTTGAAACAATGTGGCACACACATTATTTCAAAGAGGGGAAAAATGTATACACCTAAAAATAGCTTCATTAATTAATTAAATATTTATTATTTAATTACTATTGACTTGATAAATTAATTAAATATTTATTATTTAATTAATAATTAGTCCTCTATTTATTAAATAAATTATTCAATTTATTTAGTGAATTCACTTAGTTTATTCTTCTATCCTAAGTCTTCTAATTAGTCTTATTAAAGTGATTTAATTAAATACACAATCACCTAAATATGACTAAGTTTCCTAGTCCACCCCACCTACCTAGTCACCTGACACATCACTTTGGCTAAAATAAATAATTATTATTAATTATTTATTCACAATTATCCTCACCCACACATGTCCTATTCTTAAGGGCTATGTGGCTTCATAGGACTTGGTCTCATGACCACATGTCTTCTCTTAAACCAAGTCAAGAGACAATCCCTATTCCTAAGGGGCTTCTCAAGCCACCTCTAAGGGTCAAAGGTGACTCATAGGACACTTGTGCAAAGAGTCCTCATGAGGAAAAGGTCTCTCCCTCTTTCTCTCTTTGGTCTTTGTGAGACACTTGACATGTGTCTTTCTCTTCCACCTTCTTCTCCTCTATGTCAATGTGAGAGGAACATCATCCCTATTCTTCCTCTCACATTCCAACTACATCCCCCTTTCTCTCAACTCCTTCAACCAAGTCAATCCTATCCCTAGGATCTTCCACCTTTCATTCTCAACCGTAGGATTGCACCACCTAGGCCTAGATCCTCCAAAACTCTATAAAAGGAGCCACATTTCCCATTTGAGAGCTAATAGGTATTTTTTATAATAGGCAATCAAGCATTCAAGCATTCAAGCAATCAAGCATCCAAGCATTTTTAGAGCAATCAAGCATCCATACTATCACCATTTCATTTGCATTCCACCCATTAGTTTGCATAAGCTATTGTGCACTCATTTCACAAAATCTCCACACTTTGGTATCATCTTGGGAAAGGGCTTCATTTGGAAATCTGAGAGCTCAACATCTTCAAGAAATCAAGGCTAGGAGGACAATGGAGACAAGTTGCATGGTAGGTGAAGGTAATTAAATTATTTCCATCATTTCATAGTTACTTTGCATTCTTCATTGTGTTTGCATTAGATAGATTTAATGGCTTTAATAGTTAATTTATCATTTCTAGTTGTTTAGACATCTAATTTGCATACACAAGGGTCATAAAACTTCTACTTGTCTCTAGCTGCACAATAAGATCCAAGATCTAATTGACAATGGTGACATTGTTGTCGACAACCATAACAAGAATTCAAATCATCGGGCATTCAAAGATCCCTTTCCCCCTCACAAGGAGGGTTAATCTTCCAAGACTAAGATACCAATGCCAAGGCTAACTACACGTACACCACCAATTGCAATGTCATTAACATGATTGAACCTATGGAGGTCAAATACTATGATGTGATCACCATCAAGGGGAGTGAGGATTCTCCTAAACCTAATACTTTTTTTTCTTGCGAGGCCCTGTGTCTCATTCTCCCAAACCTGAATCATCTCAAGATTGTGCAAACATTGTTACTCGCTCTCATGCAAAAATCACTATTAAGGGTCCCAACCCTTCTACATCTACACTTGAACAACCCATGGATAAAGCTATTATTAGTCCTACCAACAAGAACTCAAAATTGGTCCCTACACCTAGCTCAACTAATTATAGCATTCTAGACTAGCTGCAACATACCAATGCTTAGATTACTATCTTTGAGCTATTGAAGATCTCACCTACTCATAGGGAGATTCCTGACAAAGCCCTCACTAAGGAAAATGTCCCAAAAGATTTGGATCTTGACCGGTTTCAATCCATGGTGGGTCACCGGACATCATCGCATTATCTATCTTTCTCCAAAGAAGATGACCATTCACTAAGCCATCCACACAATGCCCCTTTGCATATAGAAGTCATGATAGGTCCAAAGCATGTCCATTCTATCCTCATTGACAATGGTGTTGGCCTTAATATTTTCTATACTAAGGTGCTCACCCAATTAGGTTATGATGAATATTGCATAGATGCCCGCAAGAAAATCACCATTAAGGCATATGATGAAGAAGAACACAAATCCAAGGGTCTGGTTGTGCTACCAATTTGAGTTGGACCTATAGAGAGGGATGTTATCTGTCAAGTTCTAGATATTCCTCTTGCATACAACATACTTTTGGGTAGACCATGGATCCATGAAATGCAAGCAGTTCCATCGACATATCACCAATGTATCAAGTTCTCATTCCATGGAGCAAAAGTGACAGTACCTGCCAATACAAACTATTCTTGCAATACACTCACACAATCTGTTGATAGTCTTGTCCCAACTAATAGGGATTCTACTAAATTCTATGATGCCAAACTCAAAGAAATGGAACAGACTTTGAAGCTCAAAGATACAGGCATGGGGGGATATCAGATAGAACCTATATTATCATTAGCATCTTTGCCTCTATCTCCACATTCCTATGGGAGACCCTTTGAGAGCAATAAACCCTCTGCTAGTTCTCCTCAAATAGTCTATAATGGTGCCTTTGTATGGGCCACAATGCCACTAGAAGATGAGGATGAGGAAAGAGCTATTACAGCTTGGCTTTACAAAGAGAAAAACACATATGAACAAATCACTCCTGCCCATGATATAGAACATGAACCAAACAATGAAGGTTTCAAGCTAATGAAATGCTTCAGTTATAAAGGGAGTGGCCCTATAGGGGTGAATGATAATGGTTTGCTTGAACCAATTGAAGCCACAGGTCATTGCACCAAGGACACCATAGGTCTAGGCTTCAAGAAAATTCCATTTCATTTAGGGATTAATCAAATTTATACCAGAACTAGAATATTAGCTAGAACCTGAAGACACTACCATAGTTACAAATCTAGAGGATAGCTTCGACGAGGATATCTTTCCCTATCCTATTCCTTCAGATTTTGCTAAATTATTTGAAGAACCAGATGATCCTATTATACCTGTCAATCTAGTAGAGACTGCTAGTGATTCTGATGACACAACTTCACTACATCTACTCACATACAACCAATGGAGAGCAATGCAAATTGCTGATCTTGATTTTCAGGGTGAACAGTACATACCATCAGCTTTCCAAGAGCAGTGTGAACAAGATAAACTTCAGCAAACCATCAACACTAGAAGAGATGAAAATGACTCAGATGGTACATCAAGTGTTGATGGAATTCCCATATCAAGCATCACTAATTCACATGAGTATGAGTTTGATTCTTTGTCTGATGCAACTTTTGATAAAGATATAGATAATGTTCATGTGTATGAAAACCTTTTTGAAGTAGGTCAAGGCTCTAGTGTTAGGATGACCAAGTGCGATTCCAATAATGCTAACATTCCCTCTACTTCTGCTATGACATCTCGAGAGGAATCAAACACACCACTGGATGAGATTGCTCTAGGTCTTGACTTACTTGTCCATGCTTTTGATGGCTATAATTTGAATGCACTTGAACCTGACACTTCTCTTTCACTCAAACATCTCATTAACTGGAACTCTCCCTCTCCATCTAGCGAAGTCCTTATGTTCCAAAATGACTACACTCTCACCCGTTATCTCAACACTATCAAACCTATAATGTCCTCCACCAGTGAAGATAGTATCAACATGACTGAATCTAACATCAAGTATTATAGTCATAAAATTAAAAGAAAAAAGAATAGGTGCTCTGATGGTGAAAACCACATTGTGGCAATATTAGAGCCAAAAAAAGTAAAAATAAAAAATGTATCCGAGGATGAAAACTTCTTTGAGGCATCCAAGGATGAGATACTTGATACACTTCCCAATAATTTTCAAGAAAGATCATCAGTGTTGATTGAGCCAACCCAACCAGTGAACTTAGGTACAGAAGCTGCACCATAGGTTATTCATTTGGCATAGTCAATATCTATAGAAGAGAGAGAAGAGTTCACCAATTTCTTTTGAAGCAAGAAAATAAACTTTGCATGGGCTTACTTTGATACGTCTGGATTGGATCCCAATCTAATCATTCATCATTTCTCTATTGCACTAAGCATTAAGCCTGTCAAACAAAAGCTTCAAAAGATGCATCCACATGTGGAACTCTTAGTCAAGGTTGAATTAGAAAAACTTCTCAAAGCTGGTTTCATCACAGCTATTGACTATGCAGAATGGATTTCCAATATTGTTCTAGTTACTAAGCATGATAAATCCATTTGATTCTGCACAGACTTTCGGGACTTGAATAAAGCATGTCCTAAAGATGACTTTCCATTACCCAATATTGACATGATTTTAGGTATGATGATAGACTATGAAATGTATTCTCTAATGGACTACTTCTCTGGTTAAATTCAGATAAAGATCATGCCAAAAAACTAAGAAAAGACTGCCTTCACATGTGCTTGGGGAACTTTTTGTTGGAATGTCATTCCCTTTGGCCTTAAAAATGTTAGAGCTACATATCAAAGAGCTATAACCACTATTTTTCATGACATGATGCACAAAATAATGGAATATTATGTGGATGACACTTTGGCTAAAAGCATGCAGCAAAAGATACATCTTACAGATCTAGGTCCTATACTAAATCAAATGGAACAATTCATTCTATGACTAAATCCCAAAAAGTGTGCATTTGGTGTCACTTCTAGCAAGCTATTGGGTTATATCATATTTGCAAAAGGTGTAGAGGTAGATCCTAAGAAAGTTCTAGCTATCATGGAAATGCCTCCACCCAATAACATCAGTCAAATGAGGACTTCAAGGAAGACTACAATCCATTAGGCTCTTTAATGCACAACTGGCTGATAAGTCATAGCCATTCAACAAGACTCTACATAAAGGTGTGATTTATGAGTGGAATGAAGAATGTGATAAAGAGCTCACTCAAATCAAGAAATATCTTGTAGATCCACCAATATTGATGCCTCCTATTCATGGGAAGCCATGCATTCTCTATATCTTAGCTACAAACACATCTCTAGGTGCCCTGTTGGCTCAAGAAGACCAAAATAAAAAAGAAAGAGCCATTTATTACATCAGCATAATTCTGGTCTCTTATGAAAAGAACTATTCAGTAATTGAAAAAGCTTTCCTAGAAGTGGTGTTTGCTTCATAGAAATTACAACACTATATTCTCGCTCACACTACAAGACTCATTGCTAAAATTGATCCATTAAAGTACTTTGTCAGCAAAGCTTCCCTCATAGGAAGACTGGCAAAATGGGTCATGATACTCAGCTATTTTGACATTGAGTATGTAGAGAGAAGGGCTATCAAAGGACAAGCAATTGTAGATCAATTGGCAGAAGCTCTTCTCAAGGATCATCAACCATTGAAAATTGAGTTGCCAGATAAATCCATAATTCTTCTTACACATCAAACATGGAGCATGTTCTTTGATGGATCTTTCACTCACCAAGGGTCAAGTGTCGGAATACTATTCATCACACCACTGAGATATTCTTTACCAAAGGCATATAAAATGTCATTTCCTTGCACAAATAACATTGTTGAGTGTGAAGCTTTAATCAATGGCATGAAGATAGTTGTAGAATGGTGTATGGATGAACTTAAGGTCTTTGGGGACTCTCAATTAGTTATCATTCAGGTCAATGATATCTATCAAACAAAGGATGATAAGCTGGTGCCTTATAAATGAATGGTCGATGATCTAAAAAAGTACTTTTCTCATATTACTTTCCATTAGATTCCAAGAGTAGATAACAAAGTAGTTGATGCCATGGCTACTCTTGCCTCCATGTTACAGATGCTAGAAAATGACTTTAGACATGAATTCCTGGTGGAGACATTATGCTACCTAGCCTACAATACCCCTAAATCTAGGATAATCTATTCAGTCATTGGACATGATTCATCCCACTACCATCATATTTACTCTTACCTCCAGGACCAGATTATCACACACTTACACCGGGAAATAAAAATGCCACCTAATTCATAGTCTTCATGCTGTCATTGTAGCTAACAACTTGTATAGGCAAGGTCTAGATGGTACCCTACTTAGGTGTCTAGAGCTCGATGAGTCCAAATGTACATTAGTTGAGGTGCATGAAGGCATATGTGGTTCTCATTCGAGGGGCCTGACATTGGCTCATAAACTTATTAGAGCCAGTTACTACTGGCTGGATATGGAAAAAGAAGCTACACAATATGGAAAATCTTGCAAATAGTGTCAGCTCCATGGAAATATGATTCACGCTCCTGCTAAGGAGCTCATTCCCTTCATCAATTTCTATCCATTTCAGCAATGGGCCTTTGATTTGGTGGGTCAAATTCATCCATCTTCCTCTAGAGGACACAAGTTCATTATCACTGCCATAGATTATTTTACCAAATGGGTCGAGGCAGTGCCTCTAACTATAGCTGATGGCAAGTCTGTGTCCTGATTTATACTTAATTACATCATCTGTAGATATGGTGTACCCTTCTCAATAATCATTGACAGTTCAAGAAAAAGGATCTAAAGGAGTTATGTACTAATTTCAAAATCATTCAGCATTGATCCTTGATCTATTATCCCCAGCGTAATGGATAGGCATAAGCTTCCAACAAGACAATCCTCAAGATCCTACACAGAATAGTTCACAAATCTAGTAGAGATTGGCACCTCCAGATTAATCCAGCTTTATGGGCCTATAAAAAAAGAATTCAAACACCAATAGGGGCCACACCCTTTGCCTTAGTTTATGGAGCAGATGTTATTTTTCCTATTGAGGTTGAGATTCCTACATTGCGAGTCTCTCTGAAGGGCCTCATTACTGATGAAGACATTAGAATATCTTGGCTACAAGAGCTAGAGTTACTAGATGAACATCGGCAAGTGGCGTTTGATCATCTTTGAGCATACCAGAAAAGAATGTCTAAAAGCTACAATAAGAAGGTTAGACCAAGGGAATTCCAAGTGGGTGATCTCGTCCTAAGAGAGAACCCCAAGAATCAACAGCAGCGGATCCAGAAAGGAAAGTTTGAACCAAATTGGCTTGGTCTGTATGTTATTACTACAGCATTTGGGTCTGGTGCTTATCAACTCTCTACCAATGAAGGAGAACAGCTCAAAGAGCCGATCAACACTCTACACTTAAAGTGGTTCTACAATTGAGACATATTTTGTGTGCTCTTGTACATATTCTATTCTGAAAAAATCCTAAAAATTGTAAAATGTCCTGAAAAAATGATCATCTTAGTGAAAACTTGGTAAACAGGCACTTTGATGTATCTATTATCCTAGTGAAAACCTAGTAAATAGGCACCTTGATAATACACAAAAAAAATGAACATTCAAAAAATACAAAAATATAAAAAAATAAATTTTAAAAAAAAGCAAAAATACAAAAAAAATTGAAAAAGAAAAAATGTGCCATTGATGAAAACCTGGCAAATAGGCGTCATGGTAGCAAAAATAGAATCTCTTCCAAGATGGTGAAAACCTGGTAAATAGACACCTCTTTTTCCCCAATGCTATACCTATTGCAGCACCACCTAGCCTTGTGCAATTCACTTTCCCACCTTTCTTAGCTTTAGTTTGTTTCCTGTTTTAGTTCATTTTCTTGCTTTAGTTTGCTAGCTCATGCATTCACTCTCAGTTATTTTTGAGATTATGCTTGACTCTACATGGATTGAAACTGGTCACACTTGGGGGCACCTTCCTAGTCTAGGGGGCATTGTCCTATCATTTTTAGAGGATTTTCTTAGCATCAGTCACCAGTGGTTCTCACTATGTCTTCCTACTGATGCCTAGCTATTATTCAGAGTTATCTCCTTAAGGATCTCTCATGTATCAATCACCAGTGGTTCTCACTATGTCTGCCTACTGATACCTCACTATCACTCAGATCTCTCTTCTTGAGGATCCCTCATACATCATTCACTAGTGGCTCTCACTACATCTTTCTGCTAATGTTTCATTCGCTCTTAGATCTCTCTCCTTGAGGATCTCTTGTATCAGTCACTAGTGGTTCTCTCTATGTCTTCCTACTGATACTTTGTTTATCACTCTGATTTCTCCTTGAGATTGTCTCTCACGTCAGTCACCAGTGGTTCTCACTGCATTCGTCTACTATCATCATCCTGTTGAGACTTCTCGTGCTGTATCCTTTTTATCCAACATCAATTCACTTAAACTGAAACTGAAACTAAAAACTAGATTTGTAACTCTCTGAAGCGTGCTGAGCTTTTCCTTATGTGCTTGTTTCTTTTGTTTTATCATTCCTCCTCGAGAAACTCCAAGATGTCTTTCTTGACAAAGAGAAGTGAAGACTGGGGGCATGATCTTTTGTAAGAATTTAATCTTTCCTTGGTAAATTATGTATTTAAAGGATAAACCAAGGTATCCTATTGTATTCGTCCTCTAGTTCAAGTGGGAGGACATGTCATATTTGTAATTTCCTTTATTAAGGAAAATAGATATTCCTCCTTATGAGGAATCCTACATTTGTTTCACACACTAGTGAAATGTGGCATACACAGAAATGGGAGTTACAATGTAACTCCTTTCTCACATCTCTATTAAGAGATGGCTCTCTTTCTCTCATCTCATGAGATTCTTCTTCTTCTTGAACTTTGTATGAGCTAAGCTCTCACTCTATCTCTCTCTCTCATTCTTAGGCATTTTTTTCCACTTTCATTATATCACAGGGGTTTTTTTATACTTTTCCCCCTTCAAAATATTGTCTCCTCATTTCCTTGTGCTTTGGTGAATGCTCCTAGTTTTGTGATTATTCATGGTAAATCTTCTTTTCCTTTCTCATTGATTAAACAATTTCCTAACTCTATATTTTATTATTATTATTTTAACATGGTATCAGAGCGGGTTGGTTTAATCATGTATTGAGTGTATAGGTGAAGGAGCTACCATATCTTGGAGCACTCCAATATTGGAGACTCTTGAGAGAGTTTTTTTCTTGTATATTTTTTTTACTAATCTAATTAAGAGAAAAAAAAATCAAATTTTTTTGGGGGTTTGGCTAGTTTACCGCCAAACCTGGTTTATCTATTGGATACATTATTGATTTGTTTTGTGCAAGTTTGGAGATATTTCAATATTGGCTCTGCAATTTAATTTTGTATTATTTTTTATCAAAATCTTAACTTTATAATCAAATATAATATTATAAATATATCAAAATCTTAATTTAATATTATAATAAAATATTGGTTCTTCTTTGCCACTTCAATATTAGTAAGTGCATGCATGCGCTCCCTTTTAAATATCATTATTGTTGCTATTTTTTTTGGTTACATGCATTAACCAATGATTTCCTTTAAATGCTTTTATTCATTGCAAAAATCTAATAATAGTTCTTAGCATTCTTTTATTCTTCGCGTTTTGTATTATAAAATATCTAGGGTTTGTTTACATTATTGCTATTACAAGTGATCTGGAATGAATTAAGAGTATTGTGAGGGTTTTCATTGCCTTTTTCCTATGTATGCATTCTGTGCATATCGGTCAGATCCTTCTTGATCTCTGCCATTTTTTTCCCATAGATCCAATCTTTTGGTTTGGTTCAAAAGCTTGACCATAGTCTTGAGCATTCATTTCTCTCTACATATCCCTCTTATTTCACTTTGCTTCGAGAAATCTATGCTACAAGTATATGTTCTGTATTGATTGATATATATTTCTTATATTTGATAAGTTGTAAGGGATCTATTTAATATTATAGATATAGATGCACTAGTAATTTGTAGATGGATATATCTTTTTCCTCCCCAAATCTGTGCAAGTTTCAGATCCATTAAACAATGGGTTACCTATAAATGATTGTAAATGATTTGAGCATTTGCGAAAGTCTATGTATTTTTAATATAGTCATTGAGTCAGATTTGGTTTTATATCAGTTCTATATTTTAACCCTAGTTTTTATTGTAATTTAAATTTTAATCGTAATCTTAATTTGGATTCTAATTAAATCTGAATTCTAATCTTGAAATTAATCCTAACTGCATGCTGGATTAGTTTGCATGCTGGTATCGTTGGATTAGTTTGCATGCTGGTATCGCTAGTCTTGCAATACGGGCCATATTTTGGTGAGTTCAACTTGGCTGGATACTAATATTATATATACAGGAGGGAAGCTTGGATTGACATTTGTCGGCAACTCTTTTTGAATAGCTCAATCTTCATCTTCTCTTCTCCATTCTGCCATTATTATTGCATGCATGCTTACATAGTTTCCAATCGGTATATGTTATGAGATTATTTTTTTGTATTTTCTGGTTTTATCTTTTAACTTTAGTTGCTTCTCCCATGTTCATCTTTTTAACTCTATTTTCATGTTCTAGATCTGTGGGTCTTGGCTTCATTTTTCTCATTCTCATGTTTTTTTCCTTCTGGTTCATGTATAAGATCTATCTATCTGTTCCTTCTCAAAATACCCCAGCATTGGAGTAGTAGAATTTTTTTTGGTTAAAAGCAAAGGGCATTTTGTGTTTTTTGTGGCCTTTTGTCAATTTTTTTTATGCATGCTGATTAGCATGAGTTCAATGTTGCTTTACTAGGTTTGTTCAGGGTGCGTATTTCCTTGGAACTATTTCTCATAACAGAGCTGCGATTTTTTGATTTGGCTTTTGTTTTTTGTCTATCGGTTGCATGCTTTGTTAGTTATTTTCGGTTGCAAGCTTTCTTTAGCGGCTCCTATTTTGTTCTTTTTGAACCAAAGAAGCTAATAACTTGTTAATAGTTATTAGTGTCGAACGGTATCTCATTAATAGTTTGTTAATAGTTATTAGAGCTAATAACTTGTTATTAGTTTTTGGTTATCAGTTAATATTTAATAGTTTTTAGTTATTTATTCTTAGTTTAGTTTGTTTCTTCATTTTTTTTTCTTTTTTGTGTATTGCGATCTACTTCCTCTTGTTTATTCTTATTTTCTTTTTCATTGCATGGCCATTCTTACTACTTTTTTTTCATTGCTTTGACTCTATTTCGTTATTTTTTGTCTTCCTTCAAATTTTGTTTGTATGTGCCACAGGTCTCATAGAATCATATCCATGTGAGACCAGTAAGGTTATCACAAGTGGATCCCGAGGCCTTAACCCTTTGGATTAATAAAATTTGCAATTTTAGTCCCTCTATTTTTCATTAAAACCCTAAGTTCAGACTCTTATAAGTTGTTTTAATAGTAGGTTCTAAAGCCTTTGAGCTGATCATGGTGTGGTGAGCATGGATCTTCCCTTACGCTGGGCCTCTAAACTACCGAAATCTCAATTTTCCCTTTGTATTCATTTTTTCTTGCTATACCATTAGGTTCAATTCTGCTCTTGTTTCTTTTTGTTTTAAATAATTTCATGTGTTAATTGTTGGTAGAGAAATTGATTCATATTTAGAGTAGTGCTTTTATAGTTTTATTGCTTCATTCTTGTTTAGCGCTATAATATCTATTAATTTGGGTTTGCTTTTTTGTTTTTTTAAATAGTTTAATATTATATTTCTTTATAAAAGTTCTTTCATAGTTCTTTTAATTTGGTTGTAGTAGTTTTTTTTCAAGTGATAAGTTTTTAGTTAGATTCAATTTTTTATTATTATTATTTATTCCAGATTACTAATCTCACTTTATATTCACCCGTTTAATTTCTGTTTACTAACGTTTCTTTGCAAGTTCAAATCTTATTTAGTATTTAGTTCCTGTTCTTACATGCAATAGATTTAGTTATCTATTAATCTATAACAGCTTAACAGACGTTTGTTATCTCTTTTGTTTTCTTAGTTTCTCTTTTTTTCCTTTGGTAGTTTTTTTTTCCTTGCATGTCTCATTGGCATAAGCTTTTATAGCTTTCTATTATTGCATGCAAGTGTATATTGTCTGTTTTAAGTTTCTGAATTCTGTTAATATTTTCTCTATTTATCCCTAGTTTAGAACTTCATTTTTTAACCATGACTACCCTAATGCTAGAAATAAAGTTAACTAGTACAAATTATCATGCCTAGAATTGAATAGATAACCTTTGCTCAAGCTAAAAATCAACCTCATTGGAAAACTGCTATGCAAGAAGAATATGACTCTTTAATTACTAATAATACTTGGGATTTAGTTACTTTACCTCATTGCAAAAATCTAGTTTCATGTAAATGGTTATATAAAACTAAGTTAAATTCCAATAATGAAATTAGTAAATTTAAGGCTAGATTAGTTGCATGTGGTTTTTCTCAAGTTGAAGGAATAGACTATAATGAAACCTTTTCTCGTATTGCTAAAATGCATACCATTAATATTGTTCTTGCTTTAGCTACAAAAATGAATTGGCCTATTCACCAAATGGATGTTAAAAGTGCTTTCTTAAATGGTGATTTGCATGAAGAAATCTATGTCTCAACCTCCTGGTTTTATTCAACAAGGTAATGAACATGTAGTCTGCAAACTAAAGAAGTCTATTTATGGTTTAAAACAATCTCCTAGAGAATGGTATTCCAAAATTAATGCTTTCTTTATTTCTCAAGGTTTTGAAAGAAGTAAAAATGATCCTAACTTGTATATCAAGCATAGTGAAGATGACATTATTATTATCATTTTGTATGTTGATGATTTGATTCTTACTTCTAGTTCTAACCATTTAATTTTTGATATTAAGTTCCAACTCAACCAAAAATTTCAAATGACAGATTTAGGTTTCTTACATTATTTCTTAGGAATGCAAATTTGGCAAACCCCTAAGGGTATTTTTATCTCTCAAAGTAAATATGCTAAAGATCTCCTAGATAGATTTAATATGAATGATGCTAATCTTGTTTCAATTCCATGTGATTTAGGAACTAAGTCAATGATAGATATGGAATCTCCTTTCATAGATGCTACTCCTTATAGAGAACTTGTAGGTAGTTTAATTTATCTAACCCTCACTAGACCTGATTTATCTTTTAGGGTTGGTTTAGTTTCAAGATTCATGTCCAAACCTCAACAAACTCACTTCAAAATTGCTAAAAGAATATTACGTTACATTAAAGGTACTATTAACTTAGGATTATTTTATGATGTAAATTTTTATTTTTCTTTAAAAGGCTTTACTGATTCAGATCTAGGTGGAGACCCCTGTTAGCACCTGAAATATTTTTCATGACTGTAGATTTTCTCTAGTCTCTACAAGTGTTTTTTAGGTCTCTACCCTTAAACCCTAAGTTCAAAAATTCATAAATCTAGCCGTTAGGGTGGAAAATCCTTTTTATTCTAGCCTTGTTATATTTCTTCATTACCTTTTCAGGCCACTTAAGTGACTAGAAAATGCACATGCACTTTATCTTTCCTAGTCTATCACCAGTTCACATAGTCCTCCAACAGTTAGCATTTGTTTTTGTTTATTCAGCGACTGCAGTGGTCGCGAGGTCTCCTATTCCCGGTGGTTTAACCCTTAACAGTTAGCAACTTGGCATGGTGGTTTATCTTTTCTTTGGTCACGTGTTTGCATGGTCAGTGGGGCCTGGCATCACAATTACTCTTAATCTAATGGTAGGCACATGATCACATGGGGTAGGAATATTCCATGCAATCATGCAATGACCACCCGATCTTCCAACATGTTGTGGCTTGTGCATGGTGGGTCCTTATTTTCCCAGTCATCCTAACTTGGTGGCTTTTCATTGGCTGAAGTGGATTATGATGTGTATCATGTCAGTGGGGCCTGTAGTGAAGGTTTTTTAATCTACGGTGGGTGCATGATATCAAGGAATATTCCTACCTCATGAGATCATGCACCATCCATTGATTTCAAATCTGACCAGGGATGGTGTCAGTGGGTCCGGTGCCAAGTGTTATAGAAATGACAGTTTCTCATTGGTTGCTAAGCGGTGATTTGATAGTTGTCAATGGGACCAGGGTTTTCGACATGTCTTTCAAGACTCTAACATTTCTAGAGGATCTACTATTGGCATATGATCTCATGGGTTCTGTCAATGTTATGAGATCTTACGCCAACCGTCGATCTTACCTTTTTCTCAGGTGGCAAAGGGAAGGTGGGTCCTCTGATAGTTGGAGCCAATGTGTGTGATTTTCATTGGCAAAAGGGTAATGATGCATTGGGACTGTTGGCCAGGTGGTGCTGATTTATTTTGCTTTGATTGGTTGGTGGGTTTGTGACTTGGTGGTTGTCAGTGGGGCTGGTTTCTCCAAAGGGGTTAAAGCACTACAAGATCTTGTGGTTGTCATTATACCAATGGGGTAAGATGCACAATGGTTAAGTGCACAATGTAACGATGACCGTTGATCTCATCTATAGAGAGAATACTTTGCGATGGGTCCTTTGCTGCCATGCGTTGCTAAGTTGCTTGTTTTCTATTGGTTGTGGACTACTGACATGGCTGTAGACTTTTCAATAGGCCCCGTGGCTATTGTAAATGATGAATCTGGCCCCGACCTACCAAGAAAACACAAGAATCAATGATCATGTTTTAAACCTTGTCGACCAACCGTTGCATTTCAAATTTGAATTTTTAAGGGTTTTCAACAATAGAAAGGACTGGTTTTTAATGCTTTCATGGTTGGATTCAGTAAAATTGGTTTTGTCAACTATTGCAAAGTGGTCCAGGGTGTTTGATGACTGATTGCAGGGGTTTTTTTACCATGAAGTGTTGCTTGAGGCATGTTGCAGGTGGACAATTAGATCGATAAGTTTAATAAATTTTTGATCCTCAGTACAAATCAAAAAAAATTCCATTTATGAGGATCATTCTAGGATCTTCTTTTTCTAGGCTGCTGGGTTTTCCCCCAATTTTAATAAATTCCTAATTGATCTTAGTTGGTTTGGTGGGTAAAACCCTAACCCTAATCATCTGTAGCTTGTTGCATCCTGTTTTGGCATCCCAAGATGATTAGTGGTATATATGGTTGAATTTTTTATTTTGTGTTGTTGGTTGATGATTTATGTTCAGAGTCAATGTAAAGACTGAACAAGGAGAGCCTGGATTTTGGGTCTTTTTCCTAACATTTTGTTATTCTGGTAATGTATTGATTCTGTAAATTTTAATGAGAATACACCTGGATTCCAATCTCAGATTTATGTTTGTCTTCTTGTTTTAATCTTGGGCTCATATATGTTAATATCACAAAGTGGGTTAGCATATGGTAAACAAAGAGTAATGTGAGATTATCTTTGAGTTCCTGACAAAGTTATGATTAAAGTCTTTAAGGTGATTTCAGTGAGTTCATGGTTGGATAAGAATTTGATGATCAGGTTTGGGAGTGAGAGGGATAATAGGAAAAGCACTTAGCCTGAGTTTAGGAGTATTTGATTTAGGATTTTTAGTTAATCTATGTTATTTGGTGAATATATGCCCTAGGTTAAGGCACTGATCTTTTCTCTAGAAGTAGTTCATCATCATCCACCATACATATAAATGATAAAATCTTTAAACCAAATTGTAAATGATATAATTGCTTAATATTTTCTGATTCCTTTCAAGAAGTGAATCAAAGGTACACCCGCCTGAGCATCTAGGCTCAAAGTGTAGGAGGATCTCTTTGATCCTTGTCAATTGGCCCTTTTCCTTGCAAACTTTGGAGTGGTGATAGAGTCAGTGACATTAAGTTGTCAATCATAGTGTAAACCTACAAGTAGAAAGAAAAGACAACCAACAACCCCAATGATGGGAAATCTACTTTTGGGTATTTTTTTTCTCTTGGTTCAAGTTCTATATCTTGGAAAAGTAAAAAAAGAACAATCTGTGTCTCTATGTTCTACTGAAGCTAAATATAAAAGTTGTACTCATGCCTCTAAAGAAGCTCTATGGCTTAGAAGAATACTTGAAGATTTGGGTCTACCTCAACAAGAACCTACACCATTGTATTGTGACAATCAAAGTGCAATAGCGTTGGCAAAGAATTCAGTTTACCATGCAAAGTCAAAGCATATTTCTCTCCACCACCACTTCATTAGAGAGCACATTGTAGAAAAGAAAGATTCCCTCTTCCATTGTAAAGGTGACGATCAAGTTGCAGATATTTTGACAAAACCTCTTTCTAGAGAGAAATTTGAATTTCATTGTAACAATTTGGGTTTGATACCCCTTGATGTAATTACCCCAAGTAAAGATTAAAGGGGGGTGTTAGAATTTAATCTTTCCTTAGTAAATTATGTATTTAAAGGATAAACCAAGGTATCCTATTGTATTCATCCTCTAGTCCAAGTGGGAGGACATGTCATATTTGTAATTTCCTTTATTAAGGAAAATAGATATTCCTCCTTATGAGGAATCCTACACTTGTCTCACACACTAGTGAAATGTGGCATACATAGAAATGGGAGTTACAATGTAACTGCTTTCTCACATCTCTATTAAGAGATGGCTCTCCTTCTCTCATCTCATGAGATTCTTCTTCTTCTTAAATTTTTAATGAGCTAAGCTCTCACTCTATCTCTCTCTCTCATTCTTAGGCATTTTTTGCCACTTTCATTATATCACGGGGGTTTTTTTACGCTTTTCCCCCTTCAAAATATTGTCTCCTCATTTCCTTGTGCTTTGGTGAATGCTCCTAGTTTTGTGATTATTCATGGTAAATCTTCTTTTCCTTGCTCATTGATTAAAAAATTTCCTAACTCTATATTTTTTTATTATTATTTTAACATCTTTTCTTTGCTTTATATTTTTTGGTTTAGTTCCAATGATCCAAAGGATTCATATAAGAGGGGTGTCAACTATGAGAGCCTTCATCTCATGTTGGATGGCCATGTGTACCTCAACTCCTTTTATATGGAAACTTTTGTGAGGTTGGTTCTTCTCCTTGTCTTTTTGAGTGACTTCTTCTTGCTACAAGTGAAATTTCTGACGCTCATCCTGCGAAGTGAACGTAAGGGTCACTGCGAGCACCATTGATATGCTTATCATTCACCTAGAAAAAGGAGGAACTCTCACATATTTGGTGTGTTTGTATGCAAGAAAAATTCAAGTCATTCTAGCAATTGTGCTTTAATGCTTATGTTAACTTGCTAAATCAAAAGGAATAAGTGTTCAGGTCATTCTGGCTTCTTGTGCCTTAATTCTTACACCTCATTCTGACAAATCTAAGACTATTGTCATATTCATATTCTCATAATTTCAATGTCAATGAGGGTTGTATGGCATCTTATGAGCATCCATTACTAAAAACCCTATGATGATAACCTAATGGGTCCAACAACCAAGTCATAGGGTGTGCATCTAGCTTAGGCATGCATTTTCATTCTAGGCTTGCATAGTGACAGTGGTTTGGTGCTCACTCGATTGTCCTCTTCTAGATTTATATGCTGAGGGTTCTCATCTTACATCTTGGGTTCATCTTGGCTGCACAAGTGTCTGATCCTCACTCTTGATATTCAAACATTCTTTTGGTTAGTACCTGTCATGTATTGCGACATCCTGCATGAGATGATTAGTACCATATTTTGCATTTCCATTGGCATCCATAAACTCATTTACATTTACATATTCATATACATGTGCATACATTATAAGCATAAATCAAATTATTCATTACATTTATTCACCTACTATATATCATTGCATCTCACATTGAATACTTATAAAACAAAACATTTACATATTCATAAAGAAACCATGTACATCTCATATCTATCCATACATCTAATCATATAGGAAACATCTCATAAAAACATAAAAATCCAAAGCAATATATACATAAGTACAATGATGCCAAAAGTTGAGCTCATGTATATATTGATCAAATGTCAGTGTACAAAAAAATGGTGCCACTCAAGCACAATCTATCAAAAATGTGGCAATACATCAATGTATCATCATATCCCCCAGAATAACTCTACCCATCACCACCTGGTGGAGGTGGAGGTGGTGGTCCCTGTGGAACTGCCCATGCCCTAGCATACTCTGAAAATGGTGGAACTTGCTCTGCTAAATCTAGCACTACCCCAACATAAGCTGTATAATAATATGCTACCTATGCAGCCTCATATCTAGCCTCTAGTTGAGCCCTAGCCAATGCCTCCTATAGCCCTCTGACCTCTCGATCTCTCTCTACCACCTGGGTCTCCTACACGATGACCTATGTATGAAAGTCATCTCTCTCTCTCTACACCTATCGGATCCTCTCTCAACTCTTTCATAGAGCCTTCTATAATTGTGTGACCTGACCTATCTATATCACTGATCTATGCCTCCTTGTCAGGAGGTGGCTAATGAGATGTGTCATTGGTCCTCTACCTAGTGGATCTATCCTGGGCCCTGCTACTACTTGCACCTATATCTAAACTCATCTACTTAGGAGGAATGGGAGTCTGCCCAGTCCTCAGCCTCAGCACCCTCTGTTGTTGTCCAGGCTACTGCTGCGGTACCTATTGTTTTGGTACCTACTACTACTATGGTACTTGCTATTATGTAGGCTATTTTTGAACTACCTATTGTACCTACTAGCCCATGCCAATGGGATCTATGAATCTAGGATAAGGATGTGCCAATATGTAGTCTTTGTACACTAGCATCATCCCTACATTTGTGACAGCTGCTAGGTAATCCTATCAGGCTGGAGGTACTCATGCCTCGATCATGTAGTGTCCCTGATCCAACCTTGGCTACCATCCCTTCTTCACCTCATCGGTGAATCAAGCGTATGTACAATACTCCTGGGAGACATCTTATGGCCTCCCAAATTGTCGTAAGACCTGTGATAGAGGGAATTGCTTAATAATGTTGATGGTACACCTGATCAAAGGACATGAAAAGAACATATGTGGGAGCTTGTGCTAAGCATCATCCCATACCTCTATCACTACACATGGCCACCAAATCACTACAACCATGTCACCCAGTTGCCCTCGCCACTAATCCATCTTACCTAGTGTTGGTTGAGTCATGGCTATCTAGTATCATGAAAAATTGGCCTACATACAGGGAGATGTTCCCAGGCCTAGATCTATAGAACAAAGACTCTTGTAGCCATAGTCCTAGAACCTCGATACATGATCTCATGCATCTCATGATACATCTATGCAAGCATGCACTCACCCCATCCAAATATCACTGGTGGCTGCTCTAACATCCTCTATAATGTTTGACTCCAACCACACTCCAGTCCATGTTTTACTCTATCCGGCATCAGGTAACAACTCAAGAATGATGCTAACACAAGTGCTAACATGTGCCCTGCACCATACTAGCTAATCAAATCCTCCCACGAGATGGCTCGACCCATCACTAGATCATCTCAGAATATGGCCTTCAGCACCAATGTGCCCGCTCTCAGTTGGATATCATACTCCATGCGTGCACCATGGAATGGTATCCTCATATTCCTATAGATGTCCTCTAGGGTGACTATCATCTCCCCTACCAGTAAGTGGAAGGTGTTCGTCACCGAGTGGAAACGCTCAACCAACACACCTAGTAGACCATGATTTACCTGAATGTCAGGTATATCACATAGATAGGTTAGGCCCAATCCATTAATGTGGGCAACCTCAGCATCATCCAATCTCTGCACTAGCTCACCTATGATCGGGTGGTGAGACTGGAATGTGATATCTGGGAAGTCAACCTGTAATGCAAGCAATGACACTCAATCAGTATCTTGATCATGATGATTTTCAAAGAAAAATAGCAACTGGAACTATACATATCCTGAACACGACTCTTAGATGCTCTAATTGGCTGATTTTATGAAAAATTGGACAAGGACTCTCAAATGTTGCAGTAGATTCTCATGCGAGGAAAGTGTTCCTCCACATGAGATTTTGTTGTAGCCTGAGCTAGTATCTCTATTCGCGTGAGAGTTCATCACTGAGGATGAAATCTCATGCGGCATCATCAAGCACCTCACGCGAGCTTACGGAGGTGGCTCGTGTGATGAAATTGTTTCCTCACATGATATTTGACGTGAAACTCCCTAAACATGCCCTAAATTGGCCTAAATCTCTACAAAGTAGTAAAAAACTTGAAATGCAAGTTGGGTTTTTGACTACTTACAGGTTTGGCATACTCCAGTGGCTGGTTGTGTCATCGAGAGTACTCAAATCAATGTGATCACACTAGCACATTCTCTATCTCATTCAGAGCTCTCAAATTCGCAAAAGACAAAAGTGAATAATGAATTGAAAATGACCCCTTTGAGCCTTATATAGCTTTTGACCTAATTTTCAAAAGTGCTCTGTTTTGCATGAAAACTTCACCCTTGGCTAAATCAACCATTTTGAATCCATTTTTGGGATTGAAATCGAAATCTGACATCTCTAGATAGCTCAAAATCACATTTTAAAATTTCTAAGACTATCGGGATCGAACGCTTGTGCAATCAACCTTTTGTTGATGTTTTCTTGCCAAAATCTTATCTCATCATCATTTCCTCAACTTCATCATCAAAAGTCAACTTTGGTCAACCTTAGTCAAATTTGGTCAAACTTGGTCAATAGGACCTCCAAATTGCTCCAACGTGCTTCTGCATCCTCTCGACGCTTCCCTAATATGTTATGAGTTCCTCTGTATCTTCAATTTTGTCTCTATCTGCAACCTATTATTGTCAATCATCTTTATGATGTGTCATCTTTCGATTTCACTCCCAAGGGGGTAGGATGATTGCATCATTGAGTCTCGAATCAATTCTCAAATCAGTCTAAACTGAATCAAAAGTTCTTATCACTAGGGGCATCTTTGTGCCTTGCATCTTGTCATCTATCTGTTAGGTATCTGAGCAATCTAACTCAGATCCTCGAGGATCAAGCTTCATTCTAGAGATGGTTCTCAAAATCTCATTAGGTATTGGGGAAATCTAACCCTAATTCCTGGAAGTTGAGCTTCATTCTGGAGATGGCTTTCGAAACCTCTTTTTGACCATTATCTAGGCAACCTAACCCAGATCTCGAAGGACTAAGATTCATTCTAGAGATGGTTCTACAACTCTATTTGATCAATGTCTTGGCATTCTAACCTTGACTTTTGAGGATTAAGCTCTATTCTTGAGATAATCCTAAAACCTCATCATTCATCACATCAGACTATTCTTTGAATCAATGCGTTGCTCGCACATCAATTCAAAGAGGGGAAAAATGTAATACCCCAAAATTGGCACCTTACAATTCTAATCAATTTTGGTGCATTTCTTCAAATTTCTACATCACCAAAGCCCTATTATACTAGGCAATTATGTCTCCTAATTGACTTTATTTGAATCGATTTCAAATGCAAAAAAACCCTAAATTTGCATTAATCAAACACTATATTTAATTCCCAAATATTTGACATTTATTAGCTAAATAATCCCTATGATTAATTAATTTAATTCTAAAGTCCTAGTGCTTTAATTAAATTAATTCCACCCCCTTTAGCTAATACACATCAAAGGAATTAAATATTATTTGGTTATTTAAATGGATTATCCCCACTTGAATTTAATTATTCAAATATACTCAAAAAGCCACCCATGTGGCAATAATTCATTTACTTAATTAAATAATTCCTCCAAATTGTTTCACCTCCCACCAAGGAGATGAAGAGATGACTGTTTCTTTGCAAGAAACACTTCACTCTCCATCTGGGCTCTTCTATATTATGAACCTCTCATTCCTCATTTAGAAGGCAATTTTTGAGAGTATCAAATCGCTGTCAAAATAGTGGCTCATTTTGTGATTCAAAGCTATAATCATTTTGCATAATTAGAATAGCATTCATCTTTTAGATTAATGATGCATTCATGTTTAAATTTAGTTTCTTCTATTGTTATTAGATTAAATGCTCTTTCTTTCATAAGCTCCTTAGATTAGCTTTGCATTCTCATGCTAGATTACAATTGCACTTTCATTCTTAGCTTAATTTCAATTCAATCATTTTCTTATGCATTCAAATCCTCCATTTTAGCTTGGTCTATGGTTGTTGGGCTCTCATTTTGAGAGTAAATTCACACCCCATCTAAATAGGAGACGACAGGTTGATTCAATTGAGATTGTGATATGAATAATTCATATTCATTGTCATAATTCATTCATTAAGCAATGAGCATGTTGAGGTATATGGATAGATTCAAGGTTTGTATTCAGACATAAACACCACCGACTAGACCTTTAACTCTTGATCAGTTGAAAGATCGACATGAACACAACATGACTATGATAGAGATTACCACTGCTCTATCTGATGCAGAATTTGAGGATGTCAAGACTTGCACTACTTCAAAGAAAATGTGGGATAAACTTGCTCTAGTCTATGGTGGCGATGCAAATGTGAAGAGAGCTAGAGCTGAAAGCTTAAGAGGTAGATTTGATTATATGAAAATAAAGGAAGGAGAAAACATTACACAATATACAAACTGAATCAAAGAGGTATTCAATTATATCCGAGGAGTTGGTGGTGTCATTGATGAAGATATAGTGGTAAGTAAGATTCTAAGAACCTTGTTTCCTGCATATGCAATCAGAATATCTGCTATACATGAAATGAGGTCTGCACCTAGCAGCACTCTTACTCTTGATAGTCTGATTGGTAAGTTAACAACTTTTGAGTTGAGCAATTTGTATAATAGTGTTGTACCATTTGTTGAGTTTGCTTTTATGTCTTCTCTGAAGATCAGTAAATCTAGTAGTAGACATAATATAAGGAATGGCAGTGATAGTAATACTGATGATGAGCTTGATGAACTTGAAGCTCTTATGGCCCAAAGACTACCTAAAGGTAAAGGTAGATATAGAGGAAAGTTACCTTTAGCATGTTTTAATTGTAAAGAAGTTGGCCATATTGTTGCTAGATGTCCCAACAGGAAAGAGGAAGATAAAGACCAAGACCGATTTGGTAATGGAAGCTATGGAAGAAGAAACAATAGAGGTTACTGACACTACAAAAAAAATAACTAAGATCACAAAGATAAGGGCAAAAAGGCATTTTATTTGGTTGAAGATGAGGACACCGATATCGACACAAATGATGATGTCAAGGTAGTGTTTGTTGTGATGAAAGATGACTCTGAGGAAGAGGAAAGGTATGTAGAAACATCACTCATTTCTAAAGTTAGTAAAAATGATATGTGGATCATTGATAGTGGGTGTACACATCACATGACTAGTGATGAAGATAAGTTTGATCATCTTGAGTACTATAATGGAGGATCACTAAAAATGGGTAATGATACATCTTGCATGGTTAAAGGAAAAGGATCTTTGTTGATAAATGATAAAATCAAATGTGATAATTCTTATTGGGTAAAAGGACTGAATTACAATTTGCTAAGTGTAGCACATCTTAAAAAATTAGGTCACCAAGTGGCATTTGAAAGCAAGAAGGTGAAGATCTATGATGAGAGTGGAAAGCTTGTTGTAACAGGAGGACAATCAAAAGGTAACTTATTTTATCTTGACAATGCTGAGACTTCTTGTTTACTGGTGAAAAATGAAGATGCATGGTTATGGCATAAAAGGTTATGTCATGTAAATTTTGATAACATGATTAAGATCAGTAGAAAGAGAAAAGTTAAAGGACTGCCTAGCCTAACTAAACCAGATCATGTTATGTGTCATCAATGTCAGAAAGGAAAGATGACAAAATCTAGTTTTAAAAGTAAAGACTATCCAACAAAAAGAATCTTGGAGTTAGTTCACACTGGCATATGTGGTTCCATGAGAACTCAAAGCTACTATGGTGATAGAAACTTTTTTTTTTTGTTGATGACTATACTAGATTGATGATTTTTATGTTTTTAAAAGAGAAATCTGAGGCATTTAAAATGTTTAAATGGTACAAGACTAAAGTAGAAAAAGAAACCAGAAAAGAACTGAAATGCTTGAGGTTAGATAGAGGTGGTGAGTTTATTTCTAATGAATTCACTAACTATTGTAGTGATCATGGCATCAAAAGATAGGTTTCTACACCTAGAACACTACAACAGAATGGGATTGCTGAAAGGAGAAATAGATCTATAGTGGATTGTGCAAAAACACTGATGATAGAGAAAAATGTTGCACAGGTGTATTGGAGAGAAGTAGTTAGCACAGTTGTGTATGTCCTAAACTAAGTACAATTAAAGCAAGACACAAACAAGACATCCTACAAGTTATGGTTTGGATACACACCGAGTGTAAGTTACTTCAAAATTTTTGGTAGAAAATGTTTTATTCTGAAAGATGATAGGAATGGGAACTTTGACTCTAAAGGGGATGAGGGAATATTTCTTGGATATTCTACTAAGAGTAAAGCTTACAAGTGTCTGAATAAGGTTACTAATAAAATGATTGAAAGTGCTAATGTCAGAGTTGATGAATTTGCTGATAAAAATGATGATGAAAGCAATAAGGAGTCAGAAGACTATGGTATATTTTCTTATGTTGAACATCCAGAGTACCTACCAAAGCTACAGGATGAGTCAACCAAGCATCAGGAAAATAAAACCAAGGAACAATAAAGGGAAACTGAGGATCAGGAAGAAGTTTTTGAGCAAGGAAATGAACCTAAACAAAATGAAGAACAAAGAATAGATCAAGTGTTAGAAAGATTTGTCAGAAGACATCATCATGAAAATCAAATCATTGGAGATAAGAAAGTTGGCATGCTGACAAGAAGTAAGTTAAAAGAAAATGTATGCTTAGTTTGTGAGTTTGAACCGAAGAATGTTAAGGTTGCACTTGAGAATGATGAATGGATCAATGCTATGAATGAAGAGATTGAACAAATTGAGAAA
Organism: Chamaecyparis obtusa; assembly: GCA_027943335.1. NCBI lineage: Eukaryota > Viridiplantae > Streptophyta > Pinopsida > Cupressales > Cupressaceae > Chamaecyparis > Chamaecyparis obtusa. Next base: position 1,104,205 of record BSBK01002108.1, read on the forward strand.
AACAAGACATGGACTTTAGTACCTAGACCAAAAGATAAAAATGTTATCGATGCTAAATGGATTTTTAGAAATAAGCTGAATGAAAATGGAGAAGTTACTAGGAACAAAGCTAGACTTGTTTGCAAGGGATATGCACAAGAAGAAGGTATTGACTATGCTGAAACTTTCATACCTATTGCTAGAATAGGAGTCTGCATGTTACTTGCATATGTTGCACATAAGAAATTCAAGGTCTATCAAATGGATGTTAAGTCAGCTTTTCTGAATGGAATACTAGAAGAGGAGGTTTACATAGAACAACCAAAAGGGTTTTTTGATCCAAATCAGAAAGACATGGTATGTAGACTGCACAAAGATTTATATGGATTAAAGAAAGCATCGAGAGTGTGGTGTGAAAGGTTACATACTTATCTTTTAAGTATTGGTTTTGTAAGAACTAGTGAAAATAGAAATTTGTACATGAAAGGAGGATCTGATGATACTATTTTGATTGCTGAAATATTTGTGGATGACATAATCTTTGGAGGGAAAGATCATATTTGTAAATCATTTGCTGATGAGATGAAAAAGGAATTTGAAATGTCAATGTTTGGAGAGATTAAATTCTTTCTGGGCTTGCAGGTTATTCAGTAAAATGATGGAATTTTCATCACATAATCAAAGTACATAAAGGAAGTATTGAGAACATTTGGCATGGAATATGCTAAACTAGTAGGAACATTGATGGTCACATGCTGCAAATTGACAAAAGATGATGAATATACAGAGTTAAATTAGACATTGTACTGATCTATGATTGGTAAACTAATGTATGTAGTACACAGTAGGCTTGATATTGCACATGCAATGGGGATTGTGGCTAGATTCTCTGCCAATCTAAAGGATTCACATATGGTTGCAGTGAAAAGAATCTTGAGATACCTAAAGAAAATAGTGGATTATGGTTTATGGTATCCTAAGGAAGGAAATTTTGAAGTAAGAGTTTACATCGACGCAGATTGGGCTGAAAATATAGATGACAAAAAGAGCACAACTGGAGGAGCATTTTTCTTTGGTGAAAGACTTGTAACTTGGACAAGTAAGAAACAACCTTATATTTTTTACTCTACTATTGCTACAAACTGTTCAAACATTGCTTATATCAAACAAGTGTTGGAAGAAATGAATGAGGTAATCACTGAGCCGGTGATTATATATTGTGACAATACTAGTGCAATAAATATTTCTAAGAATCTTGTAATGCATTCGAAGATAAATCATATATCAATTAAGTATCACTACTTAACAAGTATAGGAGAAGCAATTAAAACTTGAATATGTTACATCAAAGGAGCAACTTTTTGATATTTTTACCAATCCTCTACCAAAGGACACTTTTGAATACTTGAGGACTAGACTTGGGGTCCATCCCCTATCTACTAGTCACTAATGTGATTTGGAGGTTGCATCAGCCTAATCTTATTAGAAGATCATCCATGTTGATGCAACATTTCTCATACTTTGGATCATGTCTAAGGTTGTGAAAGATTTGAGGAGCTAGAACAAAGATTTGTATATCAGTATACAAAGATACATTGTCTGCACTAAACAATAGAGAGTTACTTGGCTATTGCAGAACTATATGTTTTATGTTTTTCTTTGGCATTGTTGTCAAAGGGAGAGAGATAAATAGTGAGGAGATAAATAGAGAGATCATGAAATATATATCTAAGGGAGAGATAATCTAAGAAAGTCAGAGAGAGATCTTAATATTTGTTGCTGAGAACAGAAGGAATCTGAGAGCTAAAAAGATCAAATCCGTAGAGGAGAGTCTACACTTGTAATGTTGTTATGTAACATAGTGATTAAACATATTAAATATCAAGCTAGGGAGAGCTTACTGAGCTACAACATTTACTTACATTGTTTTAGAATACATGTTTGGTATGTGCATGGCATATTTTCATATTGCTTGTGTTGACATCAATGCCAAAGGGAGAGATTGATGAACTACAACTGATCGAATACTTGAATGACTTGAAGATCAATGATTAGGGATCACTGAGTTATTGAAATGATATGTAAGATAATTAAATCAGTCATTATGTTGTCATTGATGTCAACTAGTTTTGACATTACTTGTCATGTTAGTTACAAACATCTAAACATTTGTAAAAAGGGGAGAAAAGATGAAGAACTGAGATATCTGCATGGAGAAAGATGGATATGGAAAATGAGGATAAGGAATACTTTGGGTAACTTATTGATGATTCTATGATCTCACATTGTTGACTTGATTATGTTGCATTAATATATTATGAAGAAGGAAGAAAAAATTTACAAGTCAATGTGGTCGATAAATGAAGCACTTCAGTATACACTGAGCTAGTGTAGTGTATACCAAGCGACAGTGTTAACCGAGCTTGTGTTCACTGACGCATTTCTTTGTTAATCGAGTATGGATGAAAGTATTAAATGCTTAGTTTAGCCGACAGAAAATGATGAGCTAAAAACTGTTATGATTTTGAGATTGTGGATAAAGTTTGTTATGAGATCCATGGCTAACAAAATTTGAAGAAGATCTAAAGGATGGAATTGAAACGTGTTATTGACACAACTATCAAGGAAGGCTAAAGAGGCAAAATCAACAAAGAAGAATAAGTGGAAAAATCTAATGGTTGATATGAAAATGGTTTATCTGTCTACATAAGAGCTATGAGTTTCTTTATTGAAACATGCCAGATGAAAGAAGACTGTAGAGATTTCATGTGAATATAGTTTCATGCATGCCTGATCAGATTGGTTTAAGGAGAATCAAACTGTAGAACAATACCTAGCGTCAGAGAGCTATTTCCGAGTGAAAGTAAGTTGAGGGAGTAAATTGAAATATCGATCAGAGGATTTGTATGGGCTTAGAATAGATCTAAACATCTACAAATTCAGTTGTATTTTAATCAGATCAACTACTATTTTAGTTTAACCATTGATACAAAAAATCTCCTAACTGAGTGGACTTAATTGTCTTATATTATGCCCCTATGTCATTCAAGGAATGTACATTTTTATCTTATTGACCCCATAGTGAATTCTGGTTGATAGTTAACTTTTAGTCTTAAATCCTCTAACAAGCTCACACCTAACAATGTGTTTGTAACCTTTAACAGGGTTGGCTCTTCACCAAGCTCACTTCAGAAGAGTGAAAATTATTTTGGGTTACCGGTCCCAGGTTATTTTTCCCTTAGCAGGGTTTCCACGTTAAATCATTGTGTTATATGTTTTTTTGATGATTGTTTTATTTTCATACTTTACATACTGCATATTTGATTTGGTTGATAATCGCAATGAGTTATTAACTGGTTATCGGTAAAAGGCACAGACAGTTTAATAGTTTATGTTACCGAGCTACAAAATTTATTGAAATTGTTTTGAGTGTTACATCTTTGTCTTTGGGACTATAGGATAACTGATCTAACTGATTCACCCCCCTCTTAGTTATTCTAACAAAGTGAGCAATAATTGAAACACTACAAAAATTGCAAAAGTTGCTTGAGCAACTTTTAAAATATTGCTCGACAACTTTTTGTAAAGTTGTAAAAACCAGTTAGAAGGCAGTTCTGGATGGTTCAGACCAGTGGAGAAACATGTAACCAATGTCCCATACCTATTTAAGGACCTTGGTAACTATGAAGAAGGGTTGACCTTCATCTGGATAAATAGAGCTAAGTGTTCACAGTGATTAATGACTATGTTTTTTTATGTTTTCATTCCAGAAGTAATGGTGGATTGAATAATCTATGTGTCTAGTTTAATTAGTTTCTATTTTTTATTTTAAATCTTTCTATGATAGGAAATTAGGGTTTTGTTTCTATTTTGTTCATTGTATGTAAATCTTCTTCCTCCATTATGTTCACTGGACTAGTCAAGACTGTAAATACTAAAATGAATCCCATTCCATTTCTATCCATGGAAAGGGTTTAAGCCTCGGTGAAATGATGGAGGAGTCAATGTACATTAGTTTGTTTCTTTTTATCTTTAGGAGAGAAAATGGTGGATTTTGAACTCTTTCCCTAGGTGAGCTAGGTTATAGCCTGGCTAGGGACAACTGAGTGACAAAGACTTTAGATTGCAGGGTAGGATTGAATAAGAGATTCCAATGTTTGGAGGATGGTCTTGACATCCTAAAGAACCAATGCAATAAATGGTGGTGTTAGGAATGAATGCTAAATGTTTTGCATCCATTCTATAGCATTTGTTGTTGCATTTATGACTATGATTGTCATTGATTTCAACACAGTGATTTACCGAAGACTTGTAGAGAAACAGACAGAGTTTGGATTAGCGCACATGGGTTATTGTAGTTGGAGCTATGTGATGTTGAGGATATACTCTTTGATATGTTATATGTCTATGGTTAATAGTGCATACATTAATTCATTTATTCATGGAAGTTATGAGCATTTTGGTGGAAGCAGTATTCAGGCAGTGTTCCTGAGTAGCGGTTTGTGAAAATCGGATGATATCTCCTAATCAAGATGGAATCTGGTTTTGTGCAGTTAAAGGGAATTTGAAGACACATTGATAGTGATGTGGATGATAGCAAAAACTTCGATGTCACATGAGTGAAGATTTATTATATTTCGAAGCTGACAATTTTGTGTAATTTTGATGTAGCGTGTGGAAACTTTTATATTGTAATTATATGCTGACTCAATTGTAATTATTTGAGTGTGGTATAAAGGAAGGAATGTATTTATTTTTTGTATAGTTGTGGATGTGATATGGAAATAGTGGTTTTGTGTGATGTTGTATGCATGAAGTGAAGAAAATAGCTAAGTATGAAAGCGAATTTGTGAAGGAAGACATGCAAAGTACATAGATCTGAAATTGAGATCTGATGTAATAGTGAGTGTGGTTTGGCATAGTTAGAGAAGAGTTAACATATTATTCTATTGATTAATGCAAAGGTTATTTGGACAGTGTGTTCAATGATCTTACCTTGAAGCTGTTTGGGCAGTGGGTCCTTCTGTCTTCCATAACTCTTAACAGGGTTAGAATCTTTTAACAGGGGTTCATATGTACTGAATGTATTTCATAAGACTCCAAATAGAGTCCATCCTTTCACAAGGAATATTTGATGAAGGGTGCTCCCCTTTATACCACAAACATATAACAGAAATAGAGAAACAACAACAATATGCAAGAATAGAAAATTGGCTTCTTATTATCTCCACAAATGTGAAATTACAAAATTTTAGAATTACAATATGCAAAGCCACATGGGAATTCCCTTACAATATTCTATAGGACAAGCCTTGAATCATTACCCAAATCTACCCAGAACTACCCTAGACAACACTATGAGCCTTCTTTATATAGGCAATTTCCACTGCCCGAGAAGGTTTCAGAAATTTAGCCCTTAGGGCTGACCAAACTTAGAATTATTTTATTTTACAATTTATTACATCAAAGTCAGCTCAAAATGACTTTTGAAACCCAAACAAAAATTTTGAAGGAAAATTATTTTCTGCCATTTCAGGTGACCCAACTTCTGAAGACCATAAGTCATCACCAGTTGACCCGATTGACTATTATAACCCCATTTTGGAAATGCCATGAAGTTCTCTACAGGCTTGATTGGTGCAAGCACTCATCACCCAAATTTTTGACCTCATCTGGGGCCTCTAAATCCTTCAAAATTGAGTTCAAAGTTTCTGTACCCTACTGCCAATACCAAAAATCTTCAATATCTTCAAAACTAGACCTGATCTAGCCATGAAACTTTACCGTTAGGCTGATGTGACTGAGATGAACCTCCACATGTGAAATCAGAACATTCTGAGATCATATGACCAACTTACTAAAAATAGTGAGTTTCCATAAATAGCAGCCCTACACAAGATAGCCCTTATTGAATTCAAAAATAGAAATATTTTTGGGTGATGCAAGATTGCTCTTACACCCAGGATGCTCCTGCATCAGACACCTGGGGTAATTTGAGAAGTGACCCTGTCACTACTTAGGTGTGCAGAGGAAAACCAAGATGGTTAACCTCCTCCTTTGTCAACCATGATGAATCTTCAACAGATCATCTTGTCCACTTGACCAGATATTCTTCATATGTCTTGTTCCTTGTGCTTCTGCCAACACGACTATCCAGTATGTCTTTAATCTCCTTGGTATCTGAACTACTTGCTGGAATACTCCACTGTGCTGCTATGATCTCATCTTCAACACTTCCTTCATGATACTCTGTCAAATCTAAAATGTTAAACATTAGTGAAATATTCAGCTCACTAGGCAATTCTACCTCATATGCATTTCCTGAATCATGCTTCTTCAGTATCTTACATGGTCCAAACTTCTTCATTTTCAGCTTGTTATATGTACCAACTGGAAACCACTCCTTTTGCAAATGAACCATGACTTCATCCCCAACATAAAATTCCTTATGCCTCCTTTTCTCATCTGCCTTAGCCTTATACTACGCATTCATCTCGGTACTATGCTTCCTCACCTCCCCATGGATGTTCTTCAAATGTTCTGCAAAATCTTCAGCTTTAGCACTACTTATTTCTCTTTTATCTATCTTTCTCAATTCAGATGCATTTCTTGGACTACTTCCACATACAATCTAGAATGGTGATTTACCAGTGCTCCTATTGACAGAATTATTGTATGCAAATTTTGCCTGTGGTAAAATCAAATCCCATCCTTTTGGCTTGTCTCCAACCAAACATCTCAGCAAATTTCCCAAACTTTTATTCACCACCTCTGTCTATCTATCAGTCTGTAGATGATGTGATGAACTGAACTTCAAATCTATCTTCAACTTTTTCCACAATGTCCGCCAGAAATATCCAACAAACTTAGTATCTCGATCTGAAACTATGGTCTTTGGCAAACCATGTAGTCTCACCACTTCTCTGAAAAACAATTCTACTACATGAACAGCATCATTAGTCTTCTTGCGGGGAATGAGATGTGTCATCTTCAAAAATCTATCAACCACCACAAAAATTAAATCATGTCCCCGCTAAGTCCTCGGTAAACCAAGAACAAAGTTCATACTGATATCCTCCCAAGGCTTCTCTAGTATAGGTAATGGCTGATACAACCCTGTATTATGCTTCACTCCTTTCGCCATTTGACATACTCTGCAACTCTATACAAACTTCTTCACATCTTACTACAACTGTGGCTAATAATAATTCTCACCAACCAAAGCAAGGGTTTTATCATGACCAAAATGTCTAGCAAATTCTCCACTATGCTTCTCTTTTATGAGATTCTCCCTCATAGAACTTCATGGAATGCACAACTGACTCCCTCTAAATAGCATATCATCGTGGATGATGAAATTCAGCCATTTTGTTCTATTTAGAGTAACAGGTTTTGTACAAGCTTTCCAAGCTTCACCAAAATCAGGATCCTCTAGATACAAATTCTTGAGTTCCTTGAACCCAACCACTTCAATCTGCATTTTTGTCAGCAATATTTGCCTTCTGCTAAGAGCATCTGCAACCCTGTTAGACTTTCTACTCCTATGTTTCAAGACAAATGTATAACTCTGCAAAAACTCAACCCATTTCAAATGTCTCTGATTCAACTTTCCTTGACTATTCAATTATTGCAAAGCTTGATGATCAGTATACAAAACAAACTCCTTAGGAAGTAGATAATGTCTCCACTTCTTTAATGCTTAAACTATAGCATAAAATTCCTGATCATAAACAAAATACTTCCTCTTGGCATCATTTAACTTCTCACTAAAATAAGCAACAGGTTTACCTTCTTGGCTCATAACAACTCCTATTGCAGTACCACTAGCATCACAATCTACTTGAAACACCTTATTAAAATTTGGAAGTGCTAAAATAGGTTGTTCTGTAACTTTTTGTTTCAACAATTGAAAAATCTTTTCTGCCCCATTAATCCACTTAAACTCTTTTCTATCCCCTCTCATTGTTTTAGTCAAGGGTCCACAAATACTGCTAAAATTTCTGAGAAACTTTCTATAAAAGCTAGCCAAACCATGAAAAGATCTTACATCAGTAGCACTCCTTGGAGTAGGCCATTCAAGGATAGCCTGTACCTTCTCTAGGTCCATTTTTAGACCTTCTACTGAAACTACAAATCCCAAATACACTAACTCTTTCTTCACAAAACTACACTTCTTCAAATTAATCAACAATTTCTCATCTCTCAGCTTCTTAAACAACATACGAATATGCATCATATGTTCCTCCAATGTCTTGCTAAAGATCAAAATATCATCTAAGTAAACAATGAAAAACTTACCCAAAAATTCTTTTAGAACCTTGTTCATGAGCCGCATGAAAGTGCTTGATGCATTGGTTAGCCCAAAAGGCATGACTAACCACTCATACAGTCCTTCATTTGTCTTGAAGGTAGTCTTCCATTCATCTCCTTCTCTAATCTGAATCTGACGATATCCACTCTTTAGATCTATTTTTGAGAAATACACAGCTCCACTCAAACAGTCCATAATATCATCTATTCATGGCATTGGAAACATGTACTTGATTGTGATCTTATTTATTGCTCTGGAATCTATACACATCCTCCACTCTCCATTCTTCTTTGGTGCTAATACCACTAGTACAACATAGGGACTTAGACTCTCATAGATCAATCCTTTTTGTAGCAACTCATGTACTTGTATATTTAATTCCTCACTTTCTACAGGTGTCATTCTATGTGCTACCTTATTTAGAAAACTCGCTCTTGAGATCAAGTCCATCTAATGACTGATCTTCCTGACTGGTGGTAATCCATTAGGCACATTATCAGATACAATATCCTGAAACTCATCCAACAAATCTACAACTTCTACAGGAACATCTTCTACTTCCTCCTTACCAGCTTTTGGAATTAAAGAAAAACACACATGCTCATGCCTCATACCATCTAGGAACTTTCTTCCATCAACAAAAGTTATTCTTGCACTACCACATACCTTTTCTTCTATTTCATTCAATGGCTTTAGCTTATGTTGCATTCCATCCTTTATTAGGGAATAGGTATTTGCATGACCATCATGTACAACACATTTGTCAAACTACCATGGTCTACCCAACAACATATGACATACATCCATAGATATGATATCACATAGTACCTCATCTTGGTACCCACCAATCTTGAACTTCACTAGGCATTGTTCATTGACCATGACCTTGTGGTCATCCTTTACCCAGGCAATTTGATATGGATGTGGGTGCTTCTGTCTCTTGAGCTTCATCTTTGTCACCATCTCTTTTGACACCAAATTGTTAGTGCTTCCACTATCAATAATCACATCACAACACTTACCCTCACACTTGCACCTGGTGTGAAATAGGCTCCTCCTTTGTTCAGGTTCATTCTCACCACTCAGTAGGACTCTTTTGTTAATCAGTGTTTCTCCTCTTTCAACATCTTCAGAATGTGATGATCTGGCATCTTCATCTACATGTGCAACTCTGGCCTGGCCTTCATTTCTCCTATCTATCCTTCCTTGGCATTGAGGACATTCAAATTCCCTATGACCTTCTTCTCCACAATGAAAACATGTTCCATGGAAGCCTCCTCTTCTAGATCCTTGTCCTCTTCCTCTTCCTCTCTGATCTCTATTACTCTAATCCTAGAAGTGATTGGAATTATTTCCTCTCTGATTCTGGCTGCTACTAGCCTCATCCTTCTTTTTTGGATCTTCATTTCGGCCACCATATGACCATCCACCAGATCTTCCATCGTGACCTCTTCCATTTTGTCTTCTCTCAAACTTCTTGTTCAACTTTTTCTCTACTTTTAGGGAAAACTGGTATGCCTCCTCAATATTGTTCATTCAAACTAGATTCAACTCCTCCTGAATACTTGGCCTTAACCCATTAAGGTATCAGGCAACTTTCTCCTTGTTAGCTTCTGCATGGCCTATTCTGATGAGGAGTCAATAGAACTCCTCTTTATACTCCTAAATAGATCTTCCTACTTGCTTCAAACTTTGCATTTTCTTTAGTGGGTCAAGCTCATAATCAACAGGAATGAGCTGTCACTTCAATTTATCCACCATCTGATCCCATCTTGTGATTTTATCTTTCCCTCTTTTATTTCACTCCAATTGAATTTCTTGCCACCAAATCTTTGCATGACCTTTCAGTGTGGCCTTGGCAAATTTGACTCTATTAGGATCCTCAACATCTTCATACTCAAAATATTCCTCACATTCATTGATCTAGTTGATCGATTCCTCTGGGTTAAAATTTCCAAAAAATGTAGGAACCTCAATCTTAGGTCTTTTCCCAATCTTGGAAATGGCCCAAAAAAGTCTTTCTTCCTCCTGGTTCATAATTTCAGCTTCTCCTTCTTGATATTCTTCTTCATCTTCATCATCTTTTTCATCTCTAACATTAAGATTCATTCCTCTACGAATCTCTTCTTGCAATGCTTGCACTTGTCTCTATAGCTCTCTAACCTCAGGTGTCACAGCACTAGCTCTTTTGCCATGTTCTCTTCATGGAGGTATTTTCATGATGTACGCTGAAACCCTAACCATGGTCCTGGTGCAAACTGCCTCACAGTCGGTGATCTATTTACACACTCAAGAACTCCTGCTCTGATACCACTTGATGAAGGGTGCTCCCCTTTATACCAAAAACATATAATAGAAATAGAGAAACAACAACAATATGCAAGAATAGAAAATTGGCTTCTTATTATCTCCATAAATGTGGAATTACAAACTTTCAGAATTATAATATGCAAAGCCACATGGGCATTCCCTTACAATATTTAATAGGACAAGCCTCGAATCATTACCCAAATCTACCCAAAACTGCCCTAGACAACACTACGGGCCTTCTTTATATAGGCAATTTCCATCACCTGAGAAGGTTCCATAAATTTAGCCTTTAGGGCCGACCAAACTTAGAATTATTTTATTTTACAATTTATTACATCAAAGTCAGCTCAAAATGACTTTTAAAACCCAAACAAAAATTTTGAAGGAAAATTATTTTCTGCCATTTCAGGTGACCCAACTTCTGAAGACCATAAGTCATCACCAGTTGACCTGATTGACTATTATAACCCCATTCTAGAAATGTCATGAAGCGCTTTATAGGCTTGATTGGTGCAAGTGCTCATCACCCAAATTTTTGACCTCATTCGGGGCCTCTAAAGCCTTCAAAACTAAGTTTGAAGTTTCTGTACCCTACTGCTAATATTGAAAATCTTTAATATCTTCAAAACTAGACCTGATCTAGCCATGAAACTTTACTAGCATGCTAATACGACTGAGATGAACCTCCACATGTGAAATCAAAACATTCTAAGATCATATGACCAACTTACTAAAAATAGCAAGTTTCCATAAATAGCAGCCCTACACAAGATAGCCCTTATCAAATTCAAAAACAAAAATATTTTTGGGTGATGCAAGATTGCTCTTACACCCAGGATGCTCCTGCATCAATGTTCATATTAGTGCATCTTTTGTGGGCATCATTCACACTAGGGTTTACTCTTTGATCAAGAGGTTCCCTAGTCAACATATCTTGTTTCATTATGTCATTGTGTATGAATATCTTTCTATGGTTGGTAATTATATTGCTTATATGGTTTAATGTTGTTGAAGATGATAAAAGTGATAATTATCTAATAAGTAATTCACCCCCCCCCCCCATCTTAGTTTTCTTGGTGGACTTTACTTTCTAACAATTGGTATTAGAGCGATAGGTCCTTGAAAAAGAAGTTTAACATCTTAAGGAGATCCATGGAAAATTTCAGGAAAGAAAGCCCTAAGTTTGATGGAGTAAATTTTGATAGCTGTAAAGAAAAGATGAAGACACACCTACTGTGTTTAGGACTAGGTTATTGGTTGATTACAAAGAATGATAAGACTATCATTGAAGAGGACAATCTTGAAACATGTACTGCTGATGAGAGAGATCTATTCATGTGTAACATACTTGCAAGAGAAGCACTTTTGACAGCCCTTCCAGAGAATGAGTACAGTTAGGTAAAATACTTGTCTCATGAAATTTGGAATGTTTTACACTCTATCTTTGAAGGTGATGAACATGGAAAAAGAGTTAGATTACATAATTGGATATGTGCATTTGAAGATATAAGAATGTTGGAATATGAATCTATTAGAAGCTATATTGGTAGAATGTCAGAAATTATTATAGGTATGAAATCTTGTGGAGGAACAAAGACAAAGAATGAAGTGATATGGAAAATTCTGAGGACATTGACCCTTGTATTTAAGTAGACAACACAGATGATTGAACAAGTTATACCTTTTACAACAAACTTTACAAGAGAGACTCTTCTTGGAAGATTGGAAGCAAGAGAAATGAACCTGAGATTATCAGGAGACTTACCTAGAATGGAGACATCATTCAGTGCTCTTAGTGTTCACCCTACTTTGTCAAGAAGCATCAGTGTGAGTGGAGATTATGCTGGGAGCAGCAGATCTAGAAATGAAGAAGACAAGAAGATTGAAGAAGGTATTGCCTTGCTTGTGAAAGGAGAACCAGATGGTAAGAAAATATTTAAATATTGGACTTGTCAAGAATATGGTCATTTTGCATCTAAATGTCCTAAGAGAGTTAAAAAGTACAGAAACAATTTCAGACCTAGAAGATCTAAGGAATGTTATTATGTTAATGATGAAGATCTTGAAGCTAGTATAGAAAGACCTTTAAGTGAAAGTGATACTGAGAATAATGATGACATAGGATTTGTAGCAATTAAAGAAGAGAATCCTGAAACTGATGTTAAGGAAGAAAAATCCCTAGTTTCTCAAGTTGAAAAGAAATCTGATTGAATTTTAGATAGTGTTTGTTCACATCATATGACTGGAGACATGAAAAAGTTCATAAATTTTAATGAATATGATGGAGGAGTTGTTAGAGTTGGAAACAATGCACCTTGTTTGATTAAAGGTATAGGATCTATTACTCTTGATGGAAAGACTAATACTGATGATGTTTATTTTGTGAATGGATTGAAACATAATCTTTTGAGTGTTGGATAGTTAGTTGATAAGGGATATCAAGTTTGGTTTACTGAGAAAACTTGTGTGATAAAGGATAAAGATGGAAATCTGATTGGAACTAGATCTAGAACCAGAGGTAATGTATTTCAGTTGAATCCTACTGAGATGACATGTTTGATTACTAAGATTGATAAAAATTGGTTATGGCATAGAAGGTTTTGTCATATAAACTTTGATAACATTGTGAAAGTAAGTACTACACTTGCAGTAAGAGATTTGCCTAAGATTATGAAGCATACTAACATGATTTGTAAAGAATGTGTAATGGAAAAATAGAAGAGAAGTTTACATCTATAGAGAAGCTAGAGATTGTTCATATAGATTTGAGTGGTCCTACTAGGACTAGAAGATCCTATGGAGAAAGGTATTTTATGATTCTTGTTGATGATTTTACAAGAATGATGTGGATTACATTTCTTAAAGAAAAATCTGAAGCATTTGATAAGTTTAAGATTGTTAAGAATAAAGTTGAGAATGAATCTAGAATGAAGATTAAATGTTTGAGATTTGATAGAGGTGGAGAATTTACTTCTAGAGAGTTTAACATCTTTTGTAAAGAAAATGGCATTAAGAGATAGTATTTAGCGCCTAGAACACCTGAACAACATGGCATTACAAAAAGAAGAAATAGATTAGTGACTGAAGTAGCAAGAGCTATGTTATTTGAGAATGATTTGGTGAAGATATTCTGGAGAGAAGTAGTGAACACAATAGTGTATACAATGAACAGAGTAAAAATTAGAGCAGACACAGACAAGACACCTTATGAATTATGGTTTGGACATGCACCCTCAGTTAAGTATTTTAGAATTTTTGGAAGCAAATGTTATATAAAGAGAGATGATGATATTGGAAAGTTTGATCCTAGAAGTGATGAAGGTATATTTCTTGGATATTCTTTGAAAAGAAAAGCATATAGATGTTACAATAAAAGAACTAAGACTATTGTTGAAAGCGCAAATGTTAAAGTTGATGAAAAGTTCAAAATTTAGGAAAGAATGCTTGATTATGAATCAGATGAAGAAGCTCATCCTAAACCTAACACTAGATCTACTAAATTATTTTATGAAACTGACAGTGATTTGTTGAATGAAAGCAACAATGAAGTCATTGAAGAACCTACATCTGAAGAGAGATCTAAGATAGTGACACCTAGCAAGAGCTTGTTAAGGAATCATCCTATTGGACAAATTATTGGAAGCATTAAAAGAGGAGTTCTAACTCAAAATAAAGTACAAGAACAGTTATATTTGATTTCTCAAATTGAACCTAAGACTACTAGTGAAGCTTGTGAAGATGAAAGTTGGACTAATGCTATGAAAGAAGAACTAGATCATATTGAAAAGAACAAGACATGGGAATTGGTCCCTAGACCTAAAGATAAGAATGTTGTTGGAACTAAATGGGTATTTAGAAACAAGATGAATGAACAAGGAGAAGTAGTAAGAAACAAAGCAAGATTGGTATGTAAGGGTTATTCACAGCAAGAAGGAATTGACTATGAAGAAACTTTTTCACCTGTTGCAAGAATTGAAGCAATAAGAATGTTTTTGGCTTATGCAACTTACAAGAAATTCAAAGTATATCAAATGGATGCGAAGTCAACATTTCTGAATGGAGAGTTGGAAGAAGAAGTCTACATTGAGCAGCCTGAAGGTTTTCCTTTGACTCAAGAAGGAGACATGGTATGTAAACTAAAGAAAGCTTTATATGGACTTAAACAAGCACCTAGAACTTGGTATTAAAAACTAGATAAGTATTTGTTAAAATTAGGATTTACAAAAGGAACGGTTGATAGCAATCTGTACACAAAAGAAATTGAAAATGGTTTGTTAGTTATAGTTATTTTTGTTGATGACATTATATTTGGACGAGAAGATGAAGCTAGTGACAAATTTGCTGATGAAATGAAAATTGAATTTGAAATGAGTATGATTGGTGAAATGAAATACTTTTTGGGATTACAGATAACACAAAATAATGATGGTATCTTTGTAAGTCAGAGAAAGTACCTGAATGACTTGTTGAAAATATTTGGAATGGAAAATTGTAAACCAGTTGGAACACCCATGGTGATTGGACATAAGTTATCTAGCATAGATGAGACTCATGTAGTGGAACAAAAGAAATACAGATCTATGATTGGATGATTGCAGTATTTGACTCATACAAGACCTGATATAGCATATTCAATTGGAATTGTAGCAAGATTTCAAGCTGAACCTAGAGAATCACATTATGCAGTAGTTAAAAGGATACTGAGATATTTAAGAGGCACAATGGACTATGGACTATGGTATGAAAAATCTAATGATTTTACCCTATGTGCATATATAGATGTTGATTGGGGAGGCATTTTTCCTTGGAGGAAGATTGGTTTCTTGGCTAAGCAAGAAGTAGAATTGTATCTCATAAAGAACAATAGAAGTAGAATATGTAGCAGTAGCAAATAATTGTAACCAGATAATTTGGATGAAGCAAATGCTAAAGGATATTGGAATAAAATTTGTTGAGCCTGTTGTCATACATTGTGACAACACCAGTATAGTTGGTATGTCTAAGAATCCTATATTACATTCTAAGATAAAGCATATAGAGATTAAGTATCATGTTGTAAGAGAGAAAGTTGTTGAGAAAGAAGTCAGACTTGAGTACATAAGTATTAAGGAGAAAATAGCAGATATATTCACAAAGCCTTTGCCTAAGGATACATTTGAGTATCTGATAGGTATGGTTGGGGTTATGCCCCAGCGTATTTTTGAAAAGTGATGCTATTAGTTGCATTTGTCTAGTGGTATATGAGCCTTATCTTTCTTTTGGACTGGATGTTGGTACTTCCTCTATGGGGGAGTATGTGTATCTGAGCTGAGTCATGAGGACTCTAGTGAATGTATTTTCTAAATAGTGTCTTTTGACATTAAGTTGTTGTTGACATAGTGATGAAATTTCTATCATTGATGTCAATGGGGGAGAAGTATACATGAAAACCATCTGAAATGTCTGTTGGAGAGAACTGAATAGGATAACGAAGCAAGATTTGATTGATGAAGAGGATTCGGAGCAACAGTGTTGTAGTATTGGATTTTTGGAACATTGGATGTGTTTCATCTATGTTTCCACCAATGCCAATGGAGGAGAATTTTAAGAATGAATGCTAAATGTATGGCATCCATTCTGTAGCATTTTTTATTGCATTCATGACTATAATTGTCATTGATGTCAACACAGTGATTTACCGAAGACTTGTAGAGAAGCAGACAAAGTTTGGATTAGCACACGTGGGTTATTGTAGTTGGAGCTATGTGATGTTGAGGATATACTCTTTGATATGTTATATGTCTATGGTTAAGAGCACAGATAGTAATTCATTTATTCATGAAAGTTGTGAGCTTTTTGGTGGAAGCAGTATTCAGGCAGTGTTCCTAAGTAGCAATTTGTGGAAATCAGATGATATCTCCTAATCAAGATTAAATCTAGTTTTGCACAGTTAAAGGGAAGTTGAAGACACATTGATAGTGATGTGGATGACAGTGCAAACTTTGAGGTCACATGAGTGAAGATTTATTTTATTTGGAAGCCGACAGTTTTGTGTAATTTTGATGTAGCGTGTGGAAACTTTTATATTGTAATTATATGCCAACTCATTTGTAATTATTTGAGTGTGGTATAAAGGAAGGAATGTATTTCCTTGTTGTATATTTTTGGATGTGATATGGAAATAGAAATTTTGTGTGATGCTATATGCATGAAGTGAAGAAAAGAGCTAAGTATGAAAATGAATTTGTGAAGGAAGACATGTGAAGTACAGAGATCTGATGTAACAGTGAGTGTGGTTTGGCACAGTTAGTGAAGAGGTAACATATTATTATGTTGATTAATTCAAAGATTATTTGGACAGTGTGTTGAGTGATCTTACCCTAAAGCTGTTTGGGCAGTGGGTCCTTTTGTCTTCCATAACTCTTAACAGGGTTAGAATCTTTTAATAGGGATTCAAAATCTCCTAACAGGGATTCATATGTACTGAATGTATTTCATAAGACTCCTAATAGAGTCCATCCTTTCATAAGGAATATTCATATTAGTGCATCTTTTATGGGCATCATTCCCACTGGGGTTTACTCTTTGATCAAGAGGTTCCCTAGACAACATATCTTGTTTCATTATGTCATTGTGTATGAATATCTTTCTATGGTTGGTAATTATATTGCTTATATGGTTTAATGTTGTTGAGCATGATAAAAGTTATAATTATCTAATAACTGATTCACCCCCCCCCCCTCTCATTTATCTTGGTGGACTTTACTTTCTAATAGGAGATCAGTGAATCCAATTCAACTAGTTGTGAGAAAAGCTCCTAAAAACTAGGTTATTAGCTCTACTTTTAGGGACCTGGTCCCTAATAGCATTGAAGTATTGTACAGATGTATTGAGACCTTCTAACCTTGAAAACCATTTGTATTTCCAAAAAGGGTATCTAGATCCAAGTTATATTTTATAGTTATTTTGTGAAGTTTGGGAGTTAGGTCAGAAAAGGTGACTGGACAAGACTACAAGGATTCATTGGGTCCATTTCTAGAAGTGACGTATGAGAAGGGTCTATGAATGAGTTATGATTCTATATCTTCACAAACATGTCAAATGTGATAGAAGAAGCATTACACCTACCTTGCAAGATTCTATGAGTTGGTTGAGTGTATGGTGAGGAATCCACCCATGTGGATTCAATGTTGTATGAAATCCTAATTAGTAGTGGAGGTCCTAGTAGAGAGGGTGAAGGAGTATAGTATCCTACCCTTAGTTAAGTTTAAGGCAAACCTTATTAGATCTAGGAAGGAGACCTTGTTTGTGAGTCAAGATGACTTAATTTGGAGCTCCCTATCAGATTGGTATTAGAGTAAGTTGATTGGGCTTGTGAGATCTTGATGTTGTATTCACCTAATTTAATGGATTCAAGTAAAATGGTGACCAACGTAGAGTTAGAAAAAGATGTGGAAGAATAGAGAGAGGATAATATTCTCCTAAAGGAATAGTTGTAAGAGATGACAACAAAGCTAGAGGAAGTCAAACTTCAAATAGAAGTAGTAAGAGAGAAAGTAAAGAAACAAGGGAGAAGGGGAAGTTAGTTGCAGTAGAGGATGATGTACCAGAGCCTGATCCAATTCTTCAAGAGGAGCCATTTCTTAGGTATTTGAATGCTATGAGTGGTAAATCATTAGGAGTGTTCCTATTCAGTGGAAAAATGGAGCCAAAGGTGGTCTTGGATTAGATAGAGGGTTTAGAAAATTATTTTGAATGTGAAAATGTGACAGAGGCCCAAAAGGTGAAATTAGCCAAGACTAGATTGAGAGGCACAACTCTCACATGGTGGAAGTTCATTCAAGATGAGAGATTGAAGGAAGGGAAGAACCAAAAATCCACCTTGAAGGGTATGGTTTCAAAAATTAGGGAAACTTATATCCCTAAGGATTATGAAATACAACTACATAAAAAAAGATAGAATCTTAGACAAAGAGATTTGGAGGTGAGTGCTTATACTGAAGAATTTAATAAGTTATGCTTAAGGTCTAAAGTGACATAAGAGGAAATAATTAAAGCATCTCGTTACCTCAATGGGCTCAAATGGAGTATTCAAGAGGAATTAAGTCTCTTGACACCTACTACTATCTAGAAGAGTTATTAGTTATCTTTCAAAGTGGAAGATAAGGGTAAAAGAAAGAGTGATTCTAATGCTAGAGGGCAAGGTAGAGGTAGAGACTCCAAGGGAAGGGAAATATGGTGGTAGAGGTAGTGATTTAAGGTCACAAGGGGAAATAAAATTGATAGAGAAAAGACAAGAATCTAGTGGTAGAGGTAGAGGAAGAGAAGGTAGAGGCTAGAGAGGTAGATTTGGAGGAGGAACCAATAGAAGTTTATTTACCAACATGAAATGCTATAACTACCACTAGTTTGGGCACCCTTCCTATAGGTGTTTGGATAAAGCCACCACCTCCTAATCAAAAAAAAGGGTAAACTATGTACAAGAAGATACTAGCAGTGTCAAGTCACTTGAAGTTAATTTGGACTCAAAAGGTGGAGAGAATTTAATGGTTAGAAGAGTTCTCATCAAGGAACTAGTTAGGGAAGAACCTAAATAAAGAAGGTCACTCTTAAAAGTCAAATGTAAAATCCTTGGCAAAGTGTGTAAGGTTATCATTGATTCAGGGTCAACACATAATATAATCTTAGAGGAGGCAATTATCAAACTTGGAATAACCAAGATACCCCACACCCATCCTTATAGAGTAACCTGGTTGAATAAGGGACAACAAGTCCTGGTAAATAAAAAATATTGGATTGAATTCAAAATTGGGGGTCATAAGGACAAGATACTATGTGATATACTCCCCATGGATTATTGCCACCTTCTCTTAGGAAGACCATGGACGTTTCATAGGAAATCCATCCATGATGGGGAGAAGAATGCCTATTCTTTTCAAAAGGATGGGATAACATACAAGATTCAATCCCTGGTTGAAGAAGAAGGAATACAACATATTCCTAATGTGTTGGTGATAGGAGGCAAGGAATTCTTCAAAGATCTCAAAGAAGGGGATAAGAAAGTTATGCAGTGATGATTAAGACTAAGGAGGAAAAGATAGAAGTACAAAGAAAAGTACCTAAGGAGATACAAGGACTCCTAGACCAGTTTAGTGATATTGTGAGTGATGTTTCACTAGTAGTACTTCCCCCTCTAAGGTCCAGAAGTCATCAAATTGACTTTTTTGCTAGGTGCATCATTGCCTAATAAGGCATCTTATAAAATAACTCCAAACCAGAATAAGGAAATAGCTAGGCAAATACAAGAGTGATTGAATGAAGGGCTTATTAAGAAAAGTATAAGTCCATGTGTTGTCCCAGTTGTTTTGGCATCAAAGAAGGGAGGAAAATGGAGGCTTTGCATAGAATCTAGAGCCATAAATAGAATAACAATTAGATATAGGTATCCAATCCCTAGGATTTAAGACCTAATGGATTATCTTGGAGAGGCTAAGTACTTCACAAAGTTGGATTTAAAAAGTGGATACCATCAAATCTAAATAAAGGAAGGGGATGAGTGGAAGATAACCTTCAAGACCACAAAGAGACTATATGAATGGCTAGTTATCCCATTTGGATTGAGCATTTCCCCAAGCACATTCATGAAGTTGATGAATGAAGTGTTATAAGAATACATAGGGGTATTTGTTGTAGTATATCTCAATGACATTCTCATATACAGTAGAACTAAGGAGGCACAACATGAACATTTGCAGATTATTTTGAAGAAGTTTCAAGAGGAACAATTGGAAATTAACTTGGAGAAATGTGATTTCCTCAAGTAAGAGTTGATTTATCTAGGATTTGTAGTTTCAGAAGGTTCACTCAAGATGGATCCTAGAAACCTAGAGGCAATTATTGTTGGAGATTTGCCAGTAGGCCAGTACTGACTATATGTCTGTCATTGATGACAACATATGGAAAGTAGCATGCATGGAAGTCTTATGTAGTAAGCCTTCTATATATGTAGCATGGACATGATATCAGCATGATATCATGGGCACAGAGGTTAACTGTTAGTACAGACAGTTATATAGCAGTTGGTGTCAGCAGTGTTCCTGACAGAGTAACAGATAGTCTTCTTTATATGGTTTTCCATACAGTTATCATGGAGCCTTGCACACTTGGATATATGTTGAAGACATGTTGGTGATTTTAATTTCATTGATGCATAGTTTGATGATGAATGCAAGTGAAGTTATGCAGTCGCTATTCGCCAGTAATAGTTTCCTATGTTTGTTTAGAAGAGCCGACAGAGATTTTATTGGTTCTTGAGTTGCACCTATCTTGATGGTATGCACCCTTGGAGTTAAGCTTTGAGAAGTGTTATTGATGTTTGATTAAGAGCACATAATTTAATTCAGCTTACAGAGAAAGTTCCAGTTATTTTGGTAGAGCCGACAGTGTGTAGCATGTGTCTACAATTATTTTATTAGACAGGTCCCAGAATGAGATGTGTGCATAATAGAGCCGAAAAAATGTTTATTGGAGTTTATTATGGTTTCTCTAATATGATTTCAAGGTGGTTCAAATAGGCTGACTTGATTATATCATTTGGAGGAAAGATATTTATAGGCAGTCATTTGTGATTGCTGAAGTGTGGTTCATGGTTGATTAAGGAGAGCAGAGCAGAGTGTACAAAGTGTTGAGCCATCAGAAGAAGGTTTATGTGACCAAGTGAAGTACTTATGCTATTCATTGGAATTGATCCAAATAGTAGGTCAAATCATAGTTCACAAGGATCTAGATATAATGTGTATCTATTATTCAGAAGGTTGTAGCCTTCGCCCATTTGAGTAGTGAGCTCTTGGATAGTGCATCCTCTCCCCTAACAAGGACAATTGTAAAAGACTCCTAATAGGGTCTGACCCTTGACCAGGTCTACTATACTTAATATATTGTAAAGCTACTCCTAACAGGGTAAAGGATCTTCTAACAAGGATTATTATACACTAGTACAGAATATTAGTGGGTATCAAGTCCCATCGGAGTTTTTACCTATCTGGGTTTTCCCATAACCAAAATATTGGTGTTGTGTTCATGTGTTCTTTCATTGTGTTTATGCTTTATGTTTAAGTATACTTAATTGGATAAAGAATTGAATCTTGTAGATAACTGATTCACCCCCCCCCGCCCCTCTCAGTTATCTCTTGGGACTATTCCTAACAATTGGTATCAGAGCCAAGTGCCTTAGAGAGAAAGTTTAACAACTTGAGGTTGATTAGATGGCGTACTTCAGGAAAGAAAGTCCTAAGTTCAATGGAGAGAATTATCTTGATTGGAAGAACAAGATGGTAACCCATTTGCAGTGCATTTCTTTTGAAGTTTTTAATGTAACCATCAAAGCAACCAAGATTCCTACCTTAGAAGACCTTGGAAAAGATGATGCTAATGACATACAAAAAGAATTGTTTCATCATAATTCTATTGCTAAAGAAGCTCTTATCAGTGCCCTATCTGATGGTGAATTTTTAGAAGTAAAAAAGTAGATACAGCCCACAAAATATGGAAGTACCTAGAAGACACATTTGAAGGAGACAAACAAGCAAAGGATGCACGTAGAAAGACATGGAAGAAAAGTACAATGCATTAGAGATGCTGCCTAAATAAAACATTGTTAGAAATAGGGAATAATGAGAGGGGGGGTGAATCAATATTCTACAAACTTTTTCTTTTGCCCAATTATGGATATAATAGATTATCTTTATACATGCATAACATAAGAAGCTAAAAAACATGCATAACAATAAAGAACTCATAACACATTATTTGTTCTCGAGGAAACCCTGGCCAAGGGAAAACCCTAGTGGGGATGGTACCCCCAAAGATCCACTAATCAAAAGTATCCTATTAAGGATGTTGACCCTATTAGGAGTCTATTACAAACATATAGTGTATCAATCCTGATTAAGGTACTATAGGCCTTGTTAGAAGCCCCAACCCTGTTAGGAGTTGTAGTACAAAATGTGATTACCAGATGAGCCCACTGCCCAAACAAGTAATGTAAAATATACATTGATTACAAAAATAGGTTAAGGTACAAAACCTTATACTTCTTGCCTTAGTATCTCTTTGCTAATCTTTCACTATCGCTATTACATATGCTTCATATACTTCACATCACATCACTACTTCATTACATTTCATTACTACTACTTGATACTTCTTGATACTCCTTCTAACTTTACAATTACAATTACATTTATACCAATAGCTTTATCCAAGAGTTAACATCTAAGATGTCATCCCTTTATATTTTTAAGTCATTATTTTGATAAACAAAATAATCCCTTAACTCTTTACTAGTTTTGTCTTCATATTCTATCCTATCAGCTTCACACTGTCTTCAGTAAGACTGTCATAACTTATTCCGTACATGTCATACTAACTTGCACTCTAAGATGGGTGATCAATAGCTATCATAGAGGCTATGTTCAAGTGTGCAAGCACTGAACTTACTCCAGTCAACATCGCAAAAAAAAATTGTGTCCAAGTTCACTGATAAAAACACTATCTCACACTTAGACAAATTTGCAATGCGCTATGTCATACATGCTCTCTAACTTGTGCGATCTTCATGTGAATCATACATTTCCATAATGACAACATCTATGTACTTAGCTCAGCCAAATTTCCAACAATCTCCCCCTTTGTCATTGGTGGCAACATATGAGAAAATTGGCTAAGTGTACAACTCAAAATCTCAAAATTGTGGCCATAGTATAGAATATATACTATCCTTATAACTCCTCAAAAATTAATGTCTCTAATATAGTAATCCCCCTAAGAATAACAATCCTTATCATATACTATCAATTTTCTTCTCTATATCTCTCCCCCTTTGACAACAATGACAAAATAAGGTAGGGAGGATTACAAAATTGTATCACAAAAGATTATACCTTAGATCAATTATAGAAAAGCCGGTAGGCTTGCAACACAATCTGCAAAATTTATCTTCATGGCTTCTATCTCCTTCTCCCATGATTTCTTGATGGAATCTACCACATTAAGTAGTGCGCTCAGTCCATAAGAAGCTATTTCACATGCTTGGAGGTTTTCAAAGTTAAATTTCTAAAAAGATGTCTTAACTAATAGACATTCTTCCAATTTCTCTTCAATAATGCTCAACTTCATAGAAGCATGCTCTCTCAAAAGAGTTTATCTTCTCAATTTTCTATCTTTCTCATCTTGTACAACTCTGATTTCATCATAAAGTTTCCAAACTTTCTTCTCAACATCACATACCTTCATATTGGGGCTAGACAGAAGGTTTGTTTCATTCAGAATTTATGATTCCTTCAACTTTAACTTCTGATCTTCTTCTACTGTTAAGGTTTCTGATTTTGTACACTGCATGTACAAAGATTTACCTGTCTCCAAATGCTTCCTCAAATCCTTGATACAGATATCAAGAGTGTTGATATCATTCCTAATGTTCTGACTGATGTTCAAAAGCATTCTAGCCTCATAGGCTGCTTGTGATTTCACTTTTGCAATATCAGACAGATTTGTGAATTCATTATCAAAGATGCTCATTACCTTCTTTACTTTCTCCATAGGGTCTTCTTCAGCAATTTGTGTGGTTATAGTACTTTGTAACTTCTCAGTTAGTTCCTTCAGACATCCTTCTAGACTCTTCACTTTCTTGTTCTTACCAATGATCTTATTCAAGGATGTGATCAATTCCAACTGATCATCATCATCTACTTCCTTTCCCAAATGCTCAATCATAGATCCAATTTGAGTCTTCTTTCCAGTCTCAGGAGTAAGACTGATATCTTCTTTGGTGGGAATGGGAATTTTTTCCTTTGTTACTGGTGGTTCCACAACTATAGTCTCTGTCACCTCTTCTTCTTTTGTAGCTTCATGTTCTTCAAAGGCTGAATTGTCAACAATGTTCTCCAAATTCTTGAATACATTTTCATCAGTATCTAGGGTGATCTTTGTACCTTCTACATTCATTGTTTCATCTTCAATATTAATAGATAGAGGAGAGGGAATTTACTCTTGTTCTTTCTCACCTTCTTGCTCTGCCGCAACTGATGATTCTCCAACATATTCTGCCATAACCTTGATAATAGCCTGTTCTGTCTCAGAATTGATTTCTTCATATCTGCCTCCCATAATCTGAATTTTTCTCATTTTGGTTCTCAGATGGGTGCTTAAGGCCTTCATGATCTACTTGAAATGTGTCTCATCTCTTATCTCACAAAGCTTCCTTACAAGCTTTTCTCTTATAGTTGTATCCTCTTCTGAGGCTCTCTTCTTCCTATTCATAAGTTTGTTATATAAATCATCAGGTATCTATCCCTGAATTGAATCAAACTTCTTATCAGTCAAAATCATATGCTTCACAACTATATTCTCTAGATTAAGTCTATCAGTATAATCATAAAGATCATAATATTTGTTCATTCTTGCAAAGTCACCATTCTCAATGATCTGCTCATTAAGCTTTTCAACTTTTGGTTTCCAAGCTTTCTTCTTAATAGTGACATCATCTTTTACTTCTACAATCTTCCTTGGGATAGGCTACACTAGATTTTTATGTCTCTTTCCTGGTCCAGTAGCACTTTCCTTAACTCTTTTGCTAGGTGTGGAGGAATTGGATCTATTAGACATCTTTGCTTCTATGTCCTTCTCAGTAACTTCCACTTTCACCTTTACTTGTGGTTCTTCTTGTTGTACTGCAATTGATGATAAAGGAGGGATAGACAAAACTTATTTTTGTCCACTCTCTCTGATTGTTGTTGTTGTCTGCTTTGCTACCAAAAACTCATGCTCTGTCAATCCTATCTCTTTAAGAATTTTCTTTATTGTGCTCTCAATTCTCTTCTTAGATTGCTTCTCTTCAATTAGGATCTTTGCGGAGTTGAAGTTCTCCTCAAAGGTTCCAAACCTATTACACTAAGTGTCCATCTTATACTTAAGTAACCTGCTAACATATTCTTTAGTCTCTACCTCAGATATCTCATAGCCAAGAGGATCTATGAACTCTATTCTAGGCTCTACTGCTTCAATATAGGAAAAGTCAGTATCCACCATAAAACATATATCATCTTTATATTTTTCAACAAGAGACTTAGGGATCCTTGATCTGCTAGACATAATATTTTGAAATGTCTTAATAACAAATACTGCACTCTCATTTACTTTTTCAATAACATGTCTTCTCTACACTAAGTTAATCCTTTCTGTTGGTCTAATTAAGTATTTACTAATTACACTTTACTTAAGTTTACTTAGGATAATGCATTTGCATATTAGTTGTCTTTGAGACACCTAGGATTTTTCATTTCTTTTTAGCACATGGTTAGGAGAATCTCCACTTTAGGTCTGATAGTTGTCATCACATACCTCTTTGTGTGTGAGATCCACCTTTAGTGCTCTTATCACATTATCATCCTCTCATTGTCGCACATGTTTCTCATACTTTCATGTACAATGGAGGATGATCCACCTTTGGTGGACATGTGATTCCACCATGTCAATTTGTGATCTTATCACTTGCATATCTTCTAGTTATCATGCATTGCCTATATATTGAGGCATTCCTACTTTTTAAATCAGTCATTGAATCTATTATTCATTATTTGATCATTTGATCATATCATATTTTGTCTCTCTTGTGCTATCTCTTGAGCTTCTAGATCTTGGTTTCTAATCTTTGCCTTCAGTAAATCCTTACATGGTTCAGGTACCAATGTCGATGTAGAATGATTGACAGAATTCCCATTAAGATATGATAGAGATGAGGCATGGAGACACCTACAAGCACCAACTAGGTACTCAACTAATAGGTTGGTATACTTGAACTTGTGTCATGCATCCATTGATGATTGGTTGGAGCATAACCTTCAAGAACCAAGTCCCATGATATTCCTAATCTACTAACATGGGGATTGCATCAAATGTGTCATCAATGACAAGGTACAAATAAAAATGTGGCACTTTATGATAGTGCGTGTACAACATGGCTCATGCAAGAGCATACAACATCAAATACAATGCAAAGCTGGAAACATGAAGAAGATGAAGCCACCAAGGATGCCCTGTCAAATGCTACAGAAAAGGTGTCCTCTTGTTGGCCTTGTGCTAGGAAGTCTTTGGGACAAAATTAGCCTCCCCCCTGGCTATCGGTTGGATGATGCTGCAAAACAAGTATACAAATGGCAAAGAAAAAAATTGTGTTCCCAATTTTACTTATTTGTTTTTGTTTTTCAAAAACCCCAAAAAGTTTAAGAAAAACATTTATTAAAAAGCCCAAAAAAAAATTAATTGAAAATAAAGAAAAAAACACAATTGTTTTTAATTTTTTAGATTTAAAAAAACTTTATTTATTAAAAAAACTTATAAAAAAAACATATTAAAAAACTTTTTTAAAAAACTTTTATGAATTTTTAAAAACAATTTTACCCCTTGCGGGGGCCGCACTGGTAGTGCGGGTACCGCACTGCAATGCATACTACACTGTCAGTGCGGCAGTGCCACACTACAATGCAGTGCGTACTGTAATGACCACACTGCTCATTGCAGTGTGTACACACAGGCTTGCGGGCCAAAACAAAAAAAAAAAAATTATTTTTTTTAAAACAAAATTTTAGAAAAAACACCCCCCCCTAATTATAATTTTTTAATTTTTTGATTTTTCAAAAATGAAAATATTTAAAAAGCAAAAAACAATAAAAATAAATAAATCGTACCTTTTGCAGATCCGTACGATGGGGCAGGGAGGGAGAATATTTCTCCTGAGACCAACGGTGTCTGATCTGGGTGAATGAATAGTTGATCTTGGGGTTTTTGGCCACTCTGATCGCAATGGAAATGTTAGATTTGGCCCAAAGTACTCCAATTTTGTAGATTGGCCTTAGGGGTCTGATTTGCAAAAAAAAATTTGCCTCAAATTTGACTTTTTCCCAAGGTAGGCAAATTTATAGTCAAAATTTATGGAAACAGCCACCCAAATGCAATGGTGAGGTTTGATCTTACTCAAAATGCTCCCACAAAATGCTGATCCCAGATCTGAATCATGGCCCTCCAGAGGTTGAAGCAATCAATGGCTCTCTAATGGCTATCCAATGAAAACTCCTTTGGCTCTGATACCATGTAAGAATTTGCTTAAGGCAAACAATAGAAACCAAGATCTAGAAGCTCAAGAGATAGCACAAGAGAGACAAGATAATATGATCAAATTATCAAATAATGAAATAGATTGAATGATTGATTGAATACAAAGTAGGAGTGCCTAAATATATAGGCAATTCAATAAGACTACATGATAGGGAGATGATAAGATATCACCCACACTAGGTGGAATCACATGTCCACCAAAGGTGGATCATCCTCCATTGTACATGAAAGTATGTGAAGCATGTGCAACAATGAGAGGATGATAATGTGATAAGAGCACTAAAGGTGGATCTCACATACAAAGAGGTATGTGATGACAACTATCACACCTAAAGTGGAAATTCTCCTAACCATGTGCTAAAATGAAATACAAACTCCTAAGTGTCTCAAAGACAACTAATATGAAAATGCATTATCCTAAGTAAACTTAATTAAAGTGTAATTAGTGAATATTTAATTACACCAACACTTTCCATTGTATTTTGTCCATCATTCCAGTCATTTCCTATGGTGTAAGGAAATCTCCTCAATAGATGAAAAAACATATATGTGATCAGGGATGAGAACCTAAACTGTGTAAACTTAGTCTTCTTAATCTTCTCCAAGTTCTCAAACAATTGAATTCTCATAATTTCACACATCTCAACTGGTACCTTTTCAACACACATAAGTTAAGCTACATGTACCATTCTAGCTGCCATGTCATCCTCTCTTGAATTTGCACAAAACTTAGTAGTTAGGATCTTGCATAAGTATCTCACATCATCTTGTTTAATCTTACTAAACACAATCCCTCTACCATTATAGGATGAGTTTGTGTTATCAATGACTATTTTTCACATGTTTTTCTCATTAAAAGGAATAGATCCAATTTTAGATAATCCAGTGACTTCATGAATCAAATCAGTTGTAATATCTATCACTCTGTCTTCTAGCCAAAACTTTCCATTATGAATTCTGCTCAATATAATCTTAGTGCATTCCTCATTATCAAATTCATATTGTAATCCATACTTAACAATTTCATTGTGTTCAAAATATTCAAAACCTTATTTCAGTGTCATATCCTAATTATATATCTTCTAATATTCATTTGTGAAATCACTATCACTCATTGTCTCTAGTTTGCATCCAAGATAACTCCTGACATTTTCTAAATGTAACACTCTATCTAGTACGAATGATAAAGCAAACCTAGGGTCATCTTCCAAGGGTTCTATTGGTTCCCTTTTCAATCTAGGTCTATTCTTATCTCTGACATTGTGTATAAAGGAAACATCCATGATTTCTTCAAATTCCCTTCTTGATTCAAATACTTGTCATGTAAAATACCTCAATTTCACGATTCTAGGGCTTGCATAGATTTGGCACCAAATTCTTCTCCAAATCCTTGCAAAATGCTTCCAATCACTGCTATCTAATCTCCTTCACATTTTAATTCACTTTGATGATCAAATGATATCAATCATAACCTTTTATTAATTTAATCTCACTTAGATCTGACATCGCATTCAATTCTTTTGCCACTTCTTTCCAAAAAGTTGTCTCTGCTAACCTGCAAAACTTAAAACTTTTTGCGATCTCGCAAAACATAATATTTTTCTTTGTGCTCTTAACCATAGCATTAGAACATCATAAACTACCTTGCATTAATTGTGCAAGACTCAGTTCATCATATATCTACTTCTACTCTAATCTAAGTTCCTATTCTACTGTAATTTTCACAAATTTAAGAGCTTTGAGATAGGTCAGGTAAAGATTCATTCTTACCTTCTTGATTACCTTCAATGTTGATTATGTCTCCTTGATCTGTGCTTTTGATAAACTTCATTTCATCTAAATTACTACAGCATCCTTTCTTACTGTTACTTGCATCTTCATTTCTTCTTGCATGATTTCTAGGGTTAGGATTAGGATGAAAAAATCTATTGTTCATTCTACAAAACCTTGATGTATGTCCAATCCTATTGCATGTCTAAAAAATAATTCCATTATTTCCATATCTTGGTCCAAGTTGATAGACTTGTGATCTGTAGTTTCTAGCAATGTTTCCAACCTTGTTGCATCTATAACATACTACTCCATTTCTTCTGTTCATATCTTCAGTAGGTTTCTTATCTACATTGTTAGTATTCCTAAACATTCTACTACCATCATTATTCTCAATAAATTTAGGTTTCTTACATTCAATAGCTCTATGTCCAAAACCATGACAATTATAACAATAACCATTAAGAGGTTTAAATTGCTTACTTGTGCAATCTCTCTTCATATGACCAATAGTATTACAAGAAAAACATCTACCTTTGAATTCTCTTTGCATACCTTTGGGTGATTCCTTTTGCTTTGGTGATTCTTCTTCTTTCAGTGTATCTTTAGATTTGTTGATCTCATCAGACTTCTTCATATCTATGCTTTCAAATACTTTCAGATCCAATTCCTTGCTATCATCATTTGCTTTAAAAGTGTTGAATCCAAGACCATCCTTATCATAAAATAGTTTTTGATAGGATATTTGTTCATCAATCTTCTCACTAGTTGAATATAGCCTTTCAAGTTGTTGTTTGGATTGAGTCAGTTCACCTTTCACAATCTCATTGTATTTCTCAAGTTTAGCATAGAGAAAACTAACTTTTTCAAGTTCAGATGTTACTATATCAAGTTTAGATTTCAGTCCTTCATTTTCAGTCTTTAGACTTTCATTCTCAGATTTCAGATTTGCTTCATTCTTGTCATTTCCATCTTTCAAACTAAGCTTCAAATTTACTATCTTTAGTTCATGTTTAAGGATCTTATTTTCTTTTTCCAAATTGTCATCACAATCTTCAATCAAAACTTTTGATTCCTTTTCAAATCTTAGATCTTCCAATTTGTTTATCAATTTCTCAATAAGGTTCTTTGCATCATCATACTTTCTTTTCAAAGTGTCTTTTTCAATAGTAAGAAATTCAATCTGTTCAAAAACTTCCTCAAGGTTCTTCTGAAGTTGATCCATATCCATAGAGATCTTACTCAAGCTACTAGGCTTTCCTTCAATGATTATTTTCTAAGTAACTATGCTTTGATACCAATTGTTAGAAATAGGGAATACTGAGAGGGGGGGTGAATCAATATTCTACAAACTTTATCTTTTACCCAATTATGGATATAACAGATTATCTTTATACATGCATAACATAAGAAGAAAAACAACATGCATAACAATAAAGAACTCATAACACATTATTTGTTCTCGAAGAAACCTTGGCCAAGGGAAAACCCCAGTGGGGATGGTACCCGTAAAGATCCACTAATCAAAAGTATCATGTTAAGGATGTTGACCCTGTTAGGAGTCTATTACAAATATATAGTGTATCAGTCATGATTAAGGGACTATAGGCCTTGTTAGAAGCCTCAACCCTATTAGGAGTTGTAGTACAAAATGTGATTACCAGATGAGCCCACTGCCCAAACAAGTAATATACAATATACACTAATTATTAATCTCTATTGAGCATTTAAGGTTGTCATTAGTATCAAAGGATAGTAAACAGGTTGGTTGGTTACTTATATTGAGTTGATCGGTAACCAGAAGTAAGACAAAGTAGTCGGTAAAGCCTTTACACCGATCATCACACTATTTACCAAGCACCAACAACACCGACACCAATGGTCAGTAAACACCGAGCATCACAGTATACATCGAGTTGATTATACAGTGTTTACCGATGATCAAATAAAATGGCATAGTAATCTAAAATGGCAAATTATTCTATGCAAATGGTTACAACAGATCATAAAATGGTTTACCAAGATCAAGGAGCATTTATTGTAAATAGATACTCATTAAATGTAATGTTTATCTTATTGTAATAGTTGATCTAGGTTATTTTGCAGCGTAGATCTTAGGGTTATGATTATTTATGTAACCTAATTTTTGCTAAGGTGGAAAAAATAGAACACTATATATTTTGTATGTTCGCACCATTTTATGAGGTTGGTGAGCTAATATATATGAATCACGGAGCACTTGAAGAAATTGCCTATCTTCAAGACAATCAGTTTACTGAGCAAAACAGAGTACAGAGGATATCAGATTGAGTAGAATCAAAGAAGGCTACCAAGAAGAACAAAGTAGAGAACCATCATAGATAAGGTGATATTTTGATAAGCACTTATGGATCTATTTCAGACAATTGAGTTGTCAACTAGCAGATAATTGCCTATTACTTTCTGACAATTGTGATAGAGTTTTTTGATAAATCTCTTAACAGAGTAGACTTAACAGTCTTATGTAAATCTCTTAACCAAGTACACACTTCATTAGTGTTGTTTAAATCCTATAAGTAGGTAGATCTAGATGATCTAATATGTTACTCCTAATAGGGTAAGATCACCAGAAGTGATCAAAACTTGTAGCCTTAACAAGCAAACATTTTCTATCTGCAGTAGTGAAGAATTTGTAGGTGTCATCCCCACCGTAGTTTTTACCTTCTAACAAGGGTTTCTACATTACCAAAATACTTGTGTTATGTGATTTTCATATTGATTTCATGTTGTTTACTTTCTGAAGTTAACTAGATGATTGATTTATGCAATTATGTTCAAGTTATTTTGATCGGTTATTATAGTATATAGTTATAGATTTAAAAGGTGTTACAAGTAGAGTTTTGAAGGCACTGATTCACACCTCCCCTCTTAGTACCTATCTCTCCTAATTCCAACAATTGGTATTAGAGCTCAGTTCTCTTGTTGAATAGTCTAACCACTGAAGGGTAAAGATCTAAGCCATGGAGAGATACAAACTTGACAAGACTATTGAGAATCAGAAGATACAAATACAGAAGTTTGTGGAACAGTATAAACAAGCCAAGGAAGAACTAAAGAAATTATTGGTTGAAAGGAAGAATCTTGCAATTCAGCTGAATGAAAACAATTATCATGAAGAACCTATTGATGAAATATTTGATCATATTGGATCAAGCTCTGGAAGTATCTCTGACAGATCTGAAAGCATAATCTCTAATTTATTTAAAAAGAATCAGCATCTATCTAAGCAAGTAAAAGCACTACAAATCGGTCATGAATCTCAAATGGTGAGAATGGTGGAAATCATGAAAAATGCCAGACAAGCTGAACAAGATCAAAATTTGGCAATTGAAGACTCAAGACTGATGACTGAACAACTTCAAGCAAAAGAAAGTGAAATATAGAGACTCACTAATCATCACTTACAAGTATCAAATCAGACGATGACAGTAAATCAAGAAATGAACTGATTAAATGGAGAATTATCAAGAAGACTTGAAGATGTTGCAATACTCAGAGAAGATAATGAAAAATTGAGAAATGAAATAAAGATACAAAAGCAACACAATGAAATGATGAAGATAGCTGAGGACAGTTCTAAAAAGATTGCTAATTTCTTGACTAATCAGAGGAGATTCGGAAGCAAAACTAGTATAGGATACACCGGTGAAGGAGAATCATCACAACAAGCTAAAAAAGTCAACAACAATCAAAGTCAAAAATGTAAAGTGATGACATGTTATCACTGTGGAAAGCCAAGACATACATCTAATGTGTGTAGAAGCAAAGCACAAGGTAAACCTCTTGTCATTCCTAAATTCAATGGATATTGTTATTACTGTGGTAAGTTTGGACATCCAGCTTATGAATGAAAAGCTAAGAAGAATGGTATTTCCAATATTACTACTAAGGATAAAATATGCTATACTTGTAATAAGCATGGACACACTGCAAGGGACTGCAAGGGACTGCAAGACGAAAATGAAACAAGTCTAGACACCTAAAGAGAAACTACAACAAAAGCCATATCAACCGAAGAGACAAGGTAACTCATATGTTTGGGATTATAATACATAGACTAATTATACTGTATGTGGTTGGTATGGACATATTGCAGCAAATTGTTACAGAAAGAATCAGATTGGACAATCAAGAAACTGGACAAATGCAGGAATGGCATGTATGCACTATCACAAGGTCGGTCATGTAAGAAAGAACTGCAGAGACCGAGCACCTGATGAAAACCATATATTTGAGAGTGGATATAACATTGTAGAAATTATGAAGTTAAAAAAACATAGTGTGGAAGAAGGCATCTAATGAGAATTCTAAGTCAAGTAACACTATCAGTGAAACCTCGTCCACTGGATTAGGTGACATCGGTACCTCCACTTAAGATGACAAAGGTATGTATGGAAGTGACATTCTAAATGATCACATTTTACATACAGTTCCTTATATGTGATGTACAAATACCAAATTTTCATGAATAAAGATGCACTATGGTTTATGTGTTATAAGTTTACAAATGTCACATAGTCAGTAAAAGAAGAAACATGAGTTGGTTACCCATCGATCATCACTATACAAGGTTAACTAACAATAGTGCAAACCGATGAAGAAATTATATGTTAACCGAGCAAAGGAAATTGTAGACATTACCGAGCTGATAATTGTTTCGTATCAAAAGTTAGGTCATGCATTTAATGCACCAAAGTTTGAGTGGGAATATCAAAAAATCTATAAATACGCGGAAACAGAGTTCATTGTTACATTGTGATTTCAAAGAATAGAGATTTTACAGAGAAGTGTTCAAGCTAAAGATCTCCAGAGAAGATTCAAAGCTACTAAATCAAACCAACAATAATTCTTTGACAATAATGAGTAAGTTCATATGCTTACCAAACACTGGTTATCAATTGTTTGTCAAAACCCTAGAAACAATTTATGGCATTGACATCAACTGTAAGCAAATCACAAAACATTGAGGAGGAAGTAGAATTAATTGTAAGGGCACATTTCACTGAGGAGAAATTCAAACCTCATCTCAAGGTCGTAGCACAAACAGATGATATGGGTGCATTTTCTAGTATTCCAGATAAGGTTTTGTTAACAGAAGATGTTAGGGCCTATATTCACTACAAAATCGGTGAAGTATGTGATTTTGAGACCATTGCTACTTATCAACAAGTCTATGGACCAAATGGAAAGATTAAATTTGAATACAAGAAGATTGAGGAGTCAGGGTTACAGTGTTTCACATACTTCCCGCAATCCTTCCAAAATAACTGGATAAGAATCGTGCTAAGTAGATTTCATGATGGAAAATTTTGGTTAGATAAACTTGTTGAGGTCACAAAGAATATTATCAGTAGGGTTATTGGGTACCCTACAACTGACAAAGCCAAAGCCTTTCAAATTTTGTCTCATCCTGACATAGAAAAGAACAATGGAGCTCAATGGGATGGTAGGGCATTGAAAATCTCAACTATCAAAGATCCAGCGGTAAAATTTGTAGCTCATGTCATCAGGTACAAGATATTTCATTCTAGCAGACCAAATAGTGTACCCTGCAGCACCGTGGACATGGCATACAAAATTGTGAAGAAAGATCACCAGGTAGATCTTGAAGAACTACTACTACACCAACTACATTATAATATGAAGACAATAAAAGCAAAGAAGTCCAATACATGTAAGTAAGGATCACTTCTTGTCTGTACACTTTTCTATCTGCAAAAATATGTACAGGGTATCGGTAAAGTAAACTAGCAATCGGACAAACCGATAATTGCACAAATCGGTGAAATGATGAAAATTCTAGGAGATAACCTGAATAAGGAATTTAATGCATATTTCAAGGAATTTCAAACAAAAATGTAACAAAGGAGTAGAATTCCAAGGGAATTAGTAAGTAAATTTGAAGATGACATATGTTTTGTAGTCAACACAGACCACTCAATGATAAAGGTAGTAGAACCAAGAACAAAATGGCTAGCACTGATGGGATATGAAATGAATCATGATTTCGCTTTGAAATCTATAAATGCATTGTTGGCATTACTGATAAAAATCACTACCAATAGGTTTTGTGTATATGAGGAAGCTAAATCTTGAATCACAACAGACATAGAGATCGGAAAAATGTCTAGAAGAGCGAAGAAAATGAGAAAAGATCTCATAGCAAAATATGGAAATGCATCTGACTCACCTAAGGAGTCACCGGTTAAAGAAGAAACTGAAGGTCAGCTATAGTTGGTTGACAAGCCCTATGATAGTGAGGAGACTGAGTCAGATAAATAAAAGGATCACACACTGGTTCCTCCCACAAATGATGAACAAGAAATGCAGCTACGAGAACCTAAAGGAGTAAGGACACGTTCATCAACTCCAGCTCAATCTACCGAGCAAGTAGAAGTAGTAAAAGTAGCAAAAAGAAGGGTAGCTACACCGACATGAAAATATGTAAAGAGAAAGACCAAGAAAGTAGTTGAGACACCAAAGAAAAAGAGGAAATACATAAGAAGTAAGGAAGATATAGAGGAGACTGACACCAAAAATGATCCAGATCAATTCAAGTTAGTTCATAGCAGGGAAAGTACAATAGAAGAAATAATTGAAGATATAATTGAGAATGGAAATCTTACAGATCCAGGCATAGATAAATTTAAAAAAATGTCAATTGAGGACAAGACAAAGCTAGAACATGTTATCATCCAAATGATGATTAAATTCAAGAAAGTACCAATGGAGTTCACATGTCAATTTCTGAAGGAACTTGATGAAAAAATAAGTGAGAGATGGGCTATTGCACTAGATACAGAGAAAAGGAAAAGAGAACGGTCACTCAGTTGTGTAGCCTCACACTTTAGCTATGCTGTGGTAAGTGAATACATGACAAAGTATCAAGCTAGATTTCTAGTCAAGAATAGAGCAATGCAGATCATGGATGAGAATGTGGATGATATGGATGTCATATGTGATTCTCTATGGACATCAATTTTGAAAGAAAAAGAGAAAGCTAAACAAGAAGCATTCCTGAAACTATCTAAGAAGAGACACAGTTCAAAAGGTAAAGGTATTTTCATTGATGATGACAAAGGAAAGAAAATAGAGGACTCCAATATATCAATTACCAAGGTAATTGATATCACCGAACAAAAGGAAGAAATTAGAATTTCACAAGATGCACCGGATCAAGTAAAGATCCACTTGCAAAATAAAATCAATGATGATGAACTCATTGAGGACATCACTAATGGTGATCTTGATGATGAGGATGATGAAGATGTGACAATTGCACCATACAAAGATGAAGCATTAGACACTGATAGTGTGCTCACATCTCTACTGGGTGAACTACCTGTACTTGTAGAGGTAGTTGAAATAATTTCACAAGTACAACTTGATGCTTCTCATCCTTAGAAAAATAAAGATACAACTGAGATACAAGCACCCAAGCAACCTGTAGATACAAATGAGCCTAACAAAATAGAGGCACAGTCTACCGAAACAAAGGAACCAGAAGAAACAAAGTCAACTAAGGTGAACCCACCTGACACTACAATCGAGACTCTCACACCATCTACCGAGGAGCAAAAGAAGGATGATATAGTGTCAACTAGGAAAGATACTCCGACGAGTGGAGAAAAAGCTATTGTTATAAGTAAGAAAAAGTCACCTCTTGCACCAAAGAAGAAGAAGAAGAAAGCAAAAGGGCCGGTCACCATTGATGAAATTATCATTATACTAGAATGTGACCCAAGAATCCTAAGCCCCGAGGAACTAAGTAGATATGGGGAATTATGTTCAAGGAAAGTGGCACAAGAGAAGGCAAGAATAGAAATGTAAAGAAGTGTTAAATTATGTGAGGGATATTTTGCAACAAATAGTACCGAAAACAAATATTGATGAGAATACTCCCATCTTAGACCAACTTGCCACACTCGCTGATAAAATCAATGCCCCTGATACAGATGCAGACAAAAGAATAGAAGAACGGGCAGAATCAAAGATTCAGAATAAATTGGCAGAAAGGATTAGCACAGAAGTGGTACTAAATAAGGTAAAATTATCTAAGGTCATTACCAAGGTAAAATCTCTTACCCAGATAATCTGTCAATTTCTCATCAAGCTTTGTACTTCAGACACCTTCACTGTAGAAGTCAGTGAAAAGATAAAAGGTTTAGAAGTAGAGATATAGTTGAGTACACAAGCAGCTATCACCAAGCCAACTACTTTCTTAAAGAATTTTCACCAAGTTCAGGAACTCCGGTGGCTGATAGTAGATTTAAGGAAACAAGAAGAACACATCACTTATTAGGTTACAGAGTTACAAAAAGAACTCATCCCTTACTTGAAAATTTTTGAAGCACACATTGTCAAAGCTAAACAACTTGTGGCAACACCAGAGATTTTTGTGTTGGATAATATCTTTGACATGCATGCACAAGTCAGTCTTGAGCATATTGCTCTTACCAACTTGAAAGAGGAATGGGACAACCTCTTGGAGTCTATAAAGAAAACCCATCAAAACATTTTTGATAAGATGTAAGTATACATTATATTTTTTTTGCATTTGGCATTATTATCAAAAATGGGGAAACCATGTATATGCCAAATGAGTATACTTTGATATGTATATTACATACTACCGAGAGCATGCACCGAGGGGGAGTAATTTTTTTTTTTTTGTATATGTCTATGGCAGAGACATAAGGAATATATAGAAACATTTTATCTATATACATTCAAAGTTTTGATACTAATGCCAAAGGGGGAGATTGTTAATCTCTATTGAGTATTTAAGATTGTCATTAGTATCAAAGGATAGTAAATAGGTTGGATAGTTACTTATATTGAGTTGATCGATAACCAGAAGTAAGACAGAGTAGTTGGTAAAGCCTTTACACCGATCATCACACTGTTTATCGAGCACTAGCGACACCGACAGTGACAGTCAGTAAACACCAAGCATCACAGTATACATCAAGCTGATTATATAGTGTTTACCAATGATCATAAAAAATGGCATAGTAATTTTAAATGGAACATTATTCTATGCAAATGGTTACAACTAATCATAAAATGGTTTACCAAGATCGAGAAGCATTTATTGTAAATAGATACTCATTAAATGTAATGTTTATCTTATTGTAATAGTTGATCTAGGTTATTTTGCACTGTAGATCTTAGGGTTATGATTATTTATGTAACTAGAACACTATATATTTTGTATGTTCACACCATTTTATGAGGTTGGTGAACTAATATATATGAATCATGAAGCACTTGAAGAAATTGCCTATCTTCAAGACAATCAATTTACCGAGCAGAATAGAGTACGGAGGATATCATATTGAGCAGAATCAAAGAAGGCTACCGAGTAGAACAGAGTAGAGAACCATCATAGATAAGTTGATATTTTGATAGGCACTTATGGATCTATTTTAGACAATTGAGTTGTCAACTAGCAGATAATTGCCTATTACTTTCTGACAATTGTGATAGAGTTTTTTGATAAATCTCTTAATAGAGTAGACTTAACAGTCTTATGTAAATCTCTTAACCAAGTACACACTTCATTAGTGTTGTTTAAATCCTATAACTAGGTAGATCTATTTGATCTAATATGTGACTCCTAACATGGTAAGATCACCAGAAGTGATCAAAACTTGTAGCCTTAATAGGAAAACCTTTTCTATATGTAGTAGTGAAGAATTTGTGGGTGTCATCCCCACCATAGTTTTTACCTTCTAACAAGGGTTTCTGTCTTACCAAAATACTTGTGTTATGTGATTGTCATATTTATTTCATGTTGTTTACTTTCTAAATTTAACTAGATGATTGATTTATGCAATTATGTTCAAGTTATTTTGATCGGTTATTATAGTATACAGTTATAGATCTGAAAGGTGTTACAAGTAAAGTTTTGAAGGCACTAATTCACCCCTCCCCTCTCAGTACCTATCTCTCCTAATTCCAAAAATAATTTAAAAAATAGGTTAAGGTACATAATCCTATATTTCTTGCCTCAGTATCTCTCCGTTGATCTTTCACTATCGCTATTACATATGCTTCATATACTTCACATCATATCACTGCTTCATTACATTTCATTACTACTACTTGATACTTCTTCATACTTCTTCTAACTTTACAATTACAATTACACTTATACCAATAGCTTTACCCAAGATTTAACATCTAAGATTTCATCCCTTTATATTTTTAATTCATTATTTTGATAAACAAAATAATCCCTTAACTCTTTACTAGTTCTGTCTTCATATTCTATCCTGTCGGCTTCACACTGTCTTCGGTAAAACTATCATAACTTATTTCTTACATGTTGTATTGACTTGTGCTCTAAGATGGGTGATCAATAGCTATCATAGATTCTATTTTCAAGTGTGCAAGCACTAAACTTACTCTAGTCAATATCGCAAACAAAAATTGTGTCCAGGTTCACTGATAAAAACATTGTCTCACACTTAGACAAATTTGCAATGCACTCTGTCATACTTTCTCTCTGACTTGTGCGATCTTCATGTGAATCATATGTTTCCATAATGACAACATCTATGTAATCAGCTTAGCCAAATTGCCAACAAACATCAGAGCTTACAATCAAAGGATTAATGAAGCAGTTGCTGGAATCAGGAACAATGGTGGAGAGATATCAGAAGAGGACATCATGGATAAGTTGATGACAACTCTTACTCTTGAATATGAAAGAAAAATCAATGTCCTTGATGATACCATGTAGCTTACATAAAATTTCAAGAGAGAGACCTTGATTAGCAAGATCTCAGCTTTTGAGATTTCAAAATTGAAGACAGAACCAAAGAGTGAGACAGCCTTCAAAGCAAGAGTTCATGGTAAGAAATCTGCAAACACTTTCGGTAATTTTGATGATGATGATGAAGATAAAACACTAGATGAATTCATTGCTATGACTTCCAAAAGATAAAAGAAAGGAAAAGGAAAATATGAAGGTCAATTACCATTTAAGTTCTTTTCATGTAATAAGATTGGTCACTTTACATGTAAGTGTCCCACTAGAGCTAGAAAGTTCAAAAAGGATTACAAGCCTAAGTATTCTAAGGAATGCTACTATGTTGGAGATGGAGTTTCAAATGAATAATCTAGTGAAGAAGAAATTGGATTAATTGTCATTATAGATAAAATGAATAACAAGATAGTACATGTAGAAAAGAAAGAGAATCAGGAGCTAGCATTGATTTCACAAATTGACATAAGGATAGACTGGATTATAGACAGTAGTTGTTCACATCACATGATAGGTGATAAAGGCAGATTTATTCATTTGGACAAATACAATGGAGGTATGGTCAAATTTGGAGACAACACTCCTAAACCTATAGTTGGTGGAGGAGCCATCACTTTGGATGGAAAGAAGAGTATTGATGATGTTCTTTATGTTGATGGTTTGAAACATAACCTTTTTAGTGTTGGACAGTTACTTGGAAAAGGATATCAATTGGGATTCAAAGATGACAAATGCATCATTAACAACAAAGATGGTGTTATGATTACATCAAGCACAAAGACAAGATATAATCTTTTTCAACTAAATTCAGAAGCAAGTTATTTTGTTGCTAAATTTGATGACAGTTGGTTGTGGCATAAAAGACTATGTCATATCAATTTTGATAACATAGTAAGGATAAGTAATGTCAAGGTAGTAAGAGATCTACCAAGCATAGCAAAGCAAGTTGATACTATATGTAGGGAATGTGTGATGGGGAAGCATGTGAGAAATTCATTCAGGAGCAAGCAGAATCTAGCTGAGAACAAGTTGGATTTGATTCATATAGACCTATGTGGTCCAACTCAATCAAGATCATACTATGGTTAAAGGTATTTCATTTTGTTTGTTGATGATTATACTAGGATGATGTGGGTTTCATTCTTAAAAGATAAGTTAGAAACTTTTGAGAAGTTCAAAATATTCAAAGATAAGGTTGAGAATGAATCTAGACTAAAGATAAAATGTTTGAGGTTGGATAGAGGAGAAGAATTCACCTCTGATAGATTCTATGAGTACTATGAAGAATGTGGCATAAAAAGACAATTAAGTGCACCTAGAACCCCTCAGCATAATGGAATTCACACCATTATGATAGAAGGAAAAGTTGCAAACACCTATTGGAGAGATGTAGTCAATATAGAAGTCTATACCATCAATAGAATTTAATTAAGGCTTGGCACTGACAAAACACCTTATGAGCTATGGTTTGGTAATGTTCCCATAGTAAAATACTTCAGAATCTTTAGAAGCAAGTGCTA
Organism: Chamaecyparis obtusa; assembly: GCA_027943335.1. NCBI lineage: Eukaryota > Viridiplantae > Streptophyta > Pinopsida > Cupressales > Cupressaceae > Chamaecyparis > Chamaecyparis obtusa. The sequence continues at coordinate 1,146,056 of BSBK01002108.1, forward strand.
CATCAAGAGGGATGAAGCAATAGGCAAGTTTAATGCAAGAAGTGATGAAGGTATTTTTCTTGGTTACTCTACCAAAAGTAAAGCTTATAGATGTTTCAATTTAAGATTGAAAAAGATCATTGAAAGTGCTTAGGTAAATATTGATAAAAATTTTATGATTCAAGAAAGATATCATGATTACTCACCCATGATTGAAGAGGAACCTAGACCCTCTACTAGTGAGATAGTTATTGAAGAAATATTTGATAGCATTAATGTGTTATTCAATGACCCTGAGATAAGTGAAGAAAATACTCCTAAGGCTGATGAATCAGCATCACCTAAAGTTCCAAAGTTTACATCAAGAAATCATTCCAAGGTAGACATCATTGGAGATCAGAGTGGGAAAGTCTTAACAAGATCACAAGCAAAGAACTTAGCTAGCAATGAAGTGGTATGTTTACTATCTCAAATTGAACATTTAAGTGTTGAAGATACATGTAATAATTTAGATTGGCATGATGCTATGAAAGAAGAACTTGATCAGATTGTTAAGAATGACACTTGGGAACTTGTCCCAACACCTAGTGATAAAAATGTGATTGGAACAAAGTGGATATTCAAAAACAAGATGAATGAAGATGGTACAGTAGTAAGAAACAAAGAAAGATTAGTATGTAAAGGATATGTGCAAAGAGAAGGCATTGATTATTCAGACACATTTGCACCTGTGAGTAGATTAGAAGCTATTAAGTTGTTTTTATCTTATGCTATATTTAAAAACTTCAAAGTTTATCAGATGGATGTCAAGTCAGCATTCTTGAATGGAGACTTGAAAGAAGAAGTTTACATTGAGAAGCCAGAAGGATTAACTTTATCAGACAAACCTGATATGGTATGCAGATTGAAGAAAGCCCTCTATGGACTTAAGCAAGCCCCTAGAGCATAGTATGAGAGACTAGATGGATACTTAACAAAGATTAGATTCAAGAAAGGAGAAGCAAATTGTAATTTATTCATTAGAGAGACATCTAAAGGTTTACTACTTGTACCTATATTTGTTGATGACATTATCTTTGGAGGTAATGAAAAACTCAGTGCTGAATTTGCCAAAGAAATGCAGAATGAGTTTGAAATGAGTATGATTGGTCCTATCAATTATTTTTTGGACTAAATGTGCAACAGACAAAAAATAGAATTTTTATAAATTAATCAAAGTATGTGAAAGAGATACTGAAGAAATTCAAGATGGATGAGTGTAAGCCAATAGGAACTCCTATGATCATTGGATGCAAGCTTACAAAAGAAGATGACTCACTAGTAGTAGATATAACATTGTATAAGTATATGATTGGTAAACTCATATATCTTACTCAGACTAGACTTGATATTTCAAATGCAGTTGGTATAGTTGGAAGATTTACAGTAGAACCTAAACAAAGTCACCTCATGGTAGTAAAGAGAATATGTAGATACTTGTAGGGCACTATAGATTATGGTCTATGGTATCCTAATTTAGAAAATGTTGAGCTTCATGTGTACACTGATGCAGATTGGGCAGGATGTGTTGATGACAGAAAGAGTACTTCAAGTGGAGCAGTGTTTCTTGGTGATAGACTTGTCACTTGGACAAGCAAGAAACAAAATTGTATTTTTCAGTCAACAGCAGAAGTGGACTATGTTGCAATAGCCCTGAATTGTTCTACAATTGTTTGGATCAAGCAGATGATAAAGGATTTTGGAATTCAGATTGATTATCCTATTGTTATTCACTATAATAACACTAGCACTATCAACATGTCAAAGAACACTGTGATGCATGCAAAGACAAAGCACATTGAGATCAAGTATCACTTCGTAAGAGAGAAAGTGGCAAAGAAAGAAGTCAAGTTGGACTATGTGAGTACTAAGGATTAGTTGGCAGATATATTCACAAAGCCCTTGCCTAAGGATACTTTTCAGTATCTCAGGGAGAAGTTGGGAGTTATTCCCTTCCCTGTTTCTACTTAGAAAAAGAAGGAAAGGCATCAGTCCTCTGGGACTGGTGGAAGGTTGACTACTCTACCTCAGGAGTAGTACCGGTGCTTAAAATGAATGGCACCCTTTTCCATTGATGTCAAAGGGGGAGTAATATACAAAGTCATAAAAAATAAAAGCAAAAGAGGAGTAATATACTAAGGGGGAGCAACATTCAGTTATGACAGCAGTATAGTTGAGGAAATGGAGAATATTAGAAAACATTACAGTAGATGGAGGATTCATCTTTGGGGGAGTTTTGAAGAGGAAATGGAGAATGTTATAAAAGAAACATTCTTTTGGGTTGGTGGTGGTTTTTCATTCCACATGTTGCCATCAATGCCAAAGGGGGAGATTGTTGGAGATTTTCCAACAGGCCAGTACTAACTGTATGTTTGTCTTTGATGACAACATATGGAAACTAGCATGAATAGAAGTCTTATGTAGTAAGACTTCTGTATATGTAGCATAGACATGATATCAGCATGATATCATGGGTGAAGAGGTTAACTATTAGTACAGATAGTTATATAGTAATTGGTGTCAGTAGTGTTCCTGACAGAGTAACAGATAGTGTTCTATATGTGGTTGTCTGTATAGTTATCATGGAGCCTTGCACGCTTGGATATATGTTTCAGACATGTTAGTGATGTTAACTTCATGGACGCATAGTCTCATGATGAACGCAAGTGAAGTTATGTAGTTGCTATTCGCTAGTAGCATTTTCCTGTGTTTGTTTAGAAGAGCTGACAGAGATTTTATTGGTTCTTGAGCTGCGCCTATCTTGAGGGTATGTGCCCTTGGAGTTAAGCTTGGAGAAGTGTTATTGATGTTTTGTTAAGAGTGCATAAGTTAATTTAGCTTACAAAGCAAGTTCCAGTTGTTTTGGTAGAGCTGACAGTGTGTAGCATGCATCTACGATTATTTTATTAGACAAGTCCCAGAATGAGTTGTGTGCATAATAGAGCTGACAGAATGTTTGTTGGAGTTTATTATGGTTTCTCTAATATGATTTCAAGGTGGTTCTAATAGGCTGACTTGATTATATCATTTGGAGAAAATATATTTATAGGCAATCATTTTTTATTGTTGAAGTGTGGTTCATGGTTGATTAAGGAGAGCAGAGCAGAGTGTGCCAAGTGTTGAGCCATCAGAAGAAGGTCTATGTGACCAAGTGAAGTACTTTTTCTATTCATTGGAATTGATCCAGATAGTAGGTCAAAGCGTAGTTCACCAAGATCCAGATATAGTGTGTATCTATTATTCAGAAGGTTGTAGCCTTCGCCCATTTGAGCAATGAGCTCTCAGACAATGTGTCATCTCCCCTAATAGGGACAATTGTAAAAGACTCCTAACAAGGTCTGACCCTTGACCAAGTCTACTATACTTAATATATTGTAAAGCTATTCCTAACAGGGTAAAGGATCTTTGAACAAGGATCATTATACACTAGTACAAAATATTAGTGGGTATCAAGTCCCACAGGGGTTTTTACCTATTTGGGTTTCCCCGTAACCAAAATATTGGTGTTGTGTTCATGTGTTCTTTCATTGTGTTTATGCTTTATGTTTAAGTATACTTAATTGGATAAAGAATTGAATCTTATAGATAACTGATTCACCCCCCCCCCCCCTCTTAGTTATCTCTTGGGACTATTCCTAACAATAATTACCTGGTCCATTCCAACAACCAGAACTGAGGTGAGAAGCTTTCATGGGCTTACCCAATTTTATAAAAAATTTATTAGGAACTTTAGTGCTATTTGTACTCTAATACTAGACACAATAAAGTGTGTGCATAAGACCAAGTTTACGTGGAGTGAAGAAGCTAGAAAGGGTTTTTAAATGTTGAAGGACAAGGTAGCCACCCAAACCATCCTCATGCTACCTAGTTTTGAAATGTTGTTTACACTAGAATGTGATGCTAGTGGGGTAGCAGTAGGGGTTGTTTTGACTCAAGAGGGTAGGCTAGTAGCCTTCTATAGTGAAAATCTCAATGAGGCCAAGAAGAAGTAATCTTCCTATGACATAGAATTGTATTCCCTAATACAAGCACTTAGAAATTGGAGACACTACCTTCTCCCAAAGGAATTTGTAGTATTTACAAACAATCAGGCCCTATCCTACATAAAAACCCAATAAATTTTGAGAAATAGACACCTTAAATGGATGCAATTCTTGCAGTCTGATACCTTTACTATAAAACATAAGAAGGATCAGATGAACAAGGTTACAGATGCCTTAAGCTAAAGGCTACTTACTGTTCAGGATGTGTAGTTACAAAGAATTGTGGTAGAAAGTTTCAAAGACTTGTACAATGAAGATGAAGATTTTACAGAGGCTTACAAGGTCTGTATGGACTTCAACAATCATTTTCATGGATAGTTTGTAGAGTGTACCTTACAAAATGAATTATTATTTAGGGGTGGTCAATTGAGTGTGCCCAAAGGATCTATCAGAGAAAACTTGATATAATAAAAGCACAATGGGAGTCTTAGTGGTCACTTTGGATTGAATAAGACCCTTGAATTGGTTCAGAGGTTCTATTACTGGCCAAAAATGCAAAAGGATGCTAGGAGGTATGTGGAGTAGTGTATAGTGTGCCAAAAATCCAAATTTATGACTTCTAATGCTAAACTCTATCAGCCCCTTCCTTTTCTAAATAGGCCATAGGACTGCATCAACATGGACTTCATAGTAGGGTTGCCAAGTGTTTATAGCTGAACATAGACCTCTAATCTAGCCATAGACACAACATAGTCATTGCTCACAAAGTGAATTATGAAGATGAGTATGAATTACCCAATTTGTGAATTCATAGTGAATCGACCTATTGCCTCCTAATTAGTTGGGGTGTTTGAATTACTCTTAGATTGGAGAGCCTACAACCATAGACCAAGCTAAGATGGAGGATTTAAAATCTTGAAATGATCAAAATTGTAATAAATTAAGCTAAAGATGATTGTGCAAATTAAACTAAGAACTTTTAAAGAAATATGAGAATGCAGATTCTAATCTAAAGAGCTTGAAATGAACATGAGAATTAAGCTATTAACCAATAAGAAAACTATATCAAATGAGAATGCAATATTATAATAGAATGATAATTATACTAATTATGCAATGAAAACTTTAAAAGCATGAGAGAATTGAGACACAAATTGACTATAGTTTTGATAGTCTAAAATTGCCTCCTCAAAATGAAGAAAAGGAGCTCATAATATAGAAAAGTTGGGAGAGAGGATGAAGAGTTTCTTAGAAAGAAATGGCTGACTCTTCATCTCCATGGTGAGACAAATATTGAAGAATTATTTAATTAAAAGAATGAATATTGCCACATGGATGGCTTTTTGAGTAATTTTGAATTAATAAATCCAAATAAAGATGTCCATTCAAATAACCAAATATTAATTCCTTTTTTATGTGTATTAGCTAAAGGGGGTGGAATTAATTTAATTTAAAAGCACTTAGGACTTTAGAATTAAATTAATTAATCATAGGGATGTTTAGTCAATAAATGTCAAAAATATTTAGGAATTAAATATAGTGTGATTAATGCAAATTTAGGGTTTTTTGCATTTGACACCAAGTCAAATAAAGTCAAATAGGAAACAGAATTCCCTAGTACAATAGGACTTTAATGATGTAGAAATTGAAGAAAATGCACCAAAATTGATTAAAATTGTGAGGTGCCAATTTTGGGGTATTACATTTTTCCCCTCTTTGAATTGATGTGTGAGCAGCACGTTGATTCAAAGAATAGTTTGATGTGACAGATGATGAGGTATCAGGATTATCTCTAGAATAGAGCTTAACTCTCAGAAGTCAAGGTTAGATCACCAAGACACTGATTAGATCGAGATGCAGAACCAACTTTAGAACAAAGCATGATTCCCCAAAGTCTAAGTTAGATTACAAAGACAATGGTCAGATTACCACTTGAGAGAAAACCAAAATCAGGGTTAGATTGCCCCAATACACATTGGTAGAATTATAACTAATGCAGATCTATGACTATCTCTAGAACCAGGGTTAGATTGCCCCAATACGAAGCTTAGTCCTCCAAGACCTAGGTTAGATTGCCCAGATAACGGTCCAAAAGATATTTTGAGAGCCACCTCTAGCACGAAGCTTGACTTTTAGGGATTAGGGTTAGATTGCCCCAGTACCTAATAGATTTTGAGAATCATCTCCAGAATGAAGCTTGATCCTTGAGGATCCGAGTTAGATTGCTCAGATACCTAAAAGATAAGATGATGAGATGACAAGATGTAAGACACAAAGATGCCCCTAGTGAAGAGATGCCCCAAGCAATGAGGACTTTTGATTTAGATCAGACTGATTCGAGAATTGATTGGACAAGATTCAATGATGCAATCATCCTGCCCCCTCAGGAGTGAAATTGAAAGATGACACATCAGAAAGATGATTGATAGCAAAAGGCTATAGATAGAGATAAGATCAAAGATCCAGAGGAACTCATAGTAGATTAAGGAAGCATCAAGAGGATGCAGAAGTGATTTGGAGTAATTTAGAGCAATTTGAAGGTCCTATTGACCAAGTTTGACCATAGTTGACTAGATTTGACTAGAGTTGACTTTTGATGAAAACATTGAAGATCTCGAGAAAATGGTGATGAGATGAGATTCCAGTAATAAAATGGCACCAAAAGGTTGACCGCACAAGCATCCGATCCCAAAGGTCCAAATTTTTAAAATGTGATTTTGAGCTATCTAGGAGTGTTAGATTTTGATTTTGATCCCGAAAATGGATTCAAAATGATCGATTTAGCCAGGGGTGCAATTTTCACGCAAAACATAGCACTTTTGAAAATTAGGGAAAAAGCTATATAAGACCCAAAGGGGTCATTTTCAATTCATTATTCACTTTGTCTTCTAGCGAATTAAGAGCTCTAAGAGAGAGATGGAGGGTGTCCCAGTGCATACACATCATTTTGAGCACTCTCAAAGACACGACCAGCCACCGGAGTATGATGCACCTGTAAGTAATTGATAAACCATCTTGTATTTCAAATTTTAACACTGTATAGGTCATTTAGGTTAGATTTTACACATTTTAAGCCTTGTTCTTCAATCCTCACACCAGCCTCAGTCGCCCCTCACCCAAGAGAATGGTTATCTCACATGGGTTAGGGTTTCTTCACCCCTGGCATCTTCACGAGCTCGTACGAGACACTTGGAAATGTCACGCGAGAGTTCATCCCATCTCGCATGAAGAAATAGTTTCCTCACGTAGGAAGTTGTTGTAGTGTTTAGAGTTTGCATCCAATTTTGCATAAAATCAGCCAATTAAAACATTCTAGAGTCATGTTTAGGATAGATGCATAGCCTTAGCTGTTGTTATTGCTTTGAAAAAACATCATAATTGAGATATTGATCCAACATCCCCGCTTTCTTTGCAGGTTGACCTCCTAGATGTTGCGTTCTGGTTTCACCATCTAGTTATCACCACATTAATACAGAGATTGAGTAATGTTGATAATGCCCACATCGATGGGCTAGGATTGACTTACTTGCATGATATACCTGACATTCAGGTAAATCATGATCTACTATGTGCACTAGTCAAGCGTTTCCATTCAGAGATGAACACATTCCACTTGTCGATGGGGAGATGACAGTTACTCCCAAGGACATATATCAGATACTAAGGATACCTTTCCATGGTGCTTGTGTTGAGTATGAGATCCAACTAAGAGAAGGTACACTGGTACTAAGGGCCATTTTTTAGGATGAGCTGGTGATGGGCTAAGCCATCCCATGGGAGGACCTAATCAACAGACATGGATCAAGGCACAGACTAGCAATTGTCTTGGTTATATTCTTGAGTTGTTACTTGGTTCCAAATCAAGGATAGCATAGATTGGAGTATGACTAGGGTCGCATGTTACAATAGATGCTAGATAGACCAGCTACCATATTTGGATGGGGTGAGTGCATGCTCTCTTAGATGTACCATGAGATCCATGAGATCATGTATCGAGGTGCACTGACCATGGCCGTAGGAGTCTTTGTGTTGTAGGTATGGGCCTGGGAGCACCTCCCCGCATGTAGGCCATTTTTTCATGATACCAAATAGCAGTTGGAGCCATATATATAGATATGTAGGTCCCATGACCTAGCTAGTGCTGGGTAAGATGAAGCAGTGATGAGAATAGCTGGATGACATGGTAATAGTTATATGGAGACCGTGGGTAGGTATGAAGCCATGGGATGATGCTTGGTGTGAGCTCTCATACATGTTTTTCTTGCATTCACTAATCATGATGCAGTGCAAGGTAGGAGAATCCCTGATGGAGATGTCCTAGCCCCCAGCAAATAACCACACAATAGAATATAATAACAATACAAATATTTAGAACCACACAATGACAAAACTCATAATAGAATTATCATATTTTCATCCAACATGCCCGACTGTAAGGCCTTCCGAGTTACAGCCAAATGCAATGCAATTCCAATAGTATCTTTGTAAGATCCCTCAAGATCCAATCCAAACCCTAGCCACACTATGGTAGAAACCTCCAGGAAGATCTAAACTTGTGCCCGCAAGCCCTCCAAGCAATCTCCTTGTTTCCCAAGCCACAGCTACTAGTTCTCCTCAAAATTCACTCCTCTACCTCTTCCTCTTCTCCAAGATGGATAAATGATGCCTAAAGACTTCCCCCACAACCCCTACTTATACCAATCTAAGCCACAAGTCAGCCCTGAACATAAATTAAATACAAACACATAAATTAAATGCCACAAGCCGGCCAACAACAACAATTAAATGCCCAAAATTGATGTCTTAGTAAAATCACAATATCTCCTAGCTTTGAATGAATTAGAACTCATGCTTCAAACCGTAGGTAGAAATATAGGCCCTCTTCAATCCTTGAAATTTTCATCCTCTAACTCTTTGTGGAAAATTACTTATATGGCCTGTAATAGGCACCAAATTCATAAGCAAGGCCGAGCTCCTCCTAGGCCATGCTGAGTAACCAAGACCATGCCAAGCTCCATTAAATACATCAAAACCAATTATCCAAGACCCAAGTAGGTTTATCCAACTCTACTAAACCCCTCACATATGAAAATAAGTCCACACAATTCCATCAAATCTCCCAAACATGTAGGATAGCCAACTACCCTGGGATGCTCCTACATCAGACTCCCCAGGTGCGAAAAGATGTTCTCAATAGCTGGAAGAACATTGTCTAGGATTCAACACATAAATACCTAAATGTTTCTTCACATACATTTCCTCCAAGTCTTCAACTTGCACATTCTTTCCCGTGTTTTGTTGCTGCTTCTTCATATCCATCCTCGAGGTCTCACAGGTTTGCTATCCACACTAATCTCTAACCCTTTTAGAATCTACCAACTCAACTCAGCTACCAATGCTCAAGTTCCTTCTACCAACCTCTTCCTTTTGCAAGGGAATTAGGGAATGCTTCATGCCATCTTTCACAATTGTAAACACATTCTTGACACAATCATGCATAGCCCTACAATCATACTACCAAGGTCTACCAAGCAACAAATGACAATTGTTCATGTCCACAATATCACACAACACTTGATCCTTATACTGCCCAATCTGAATACCAACAAGGCACTGCTCCCTTACTTCCAAAGCATGCTCACCTTGCAACCAACCAATCCTATAAGGATAACGATGTCTTGTTCTTTTCAAACCAAGTTTTTTAACCATCTCCTCAGCAATAAGGTTATCAGTACTACCACCATCCACAATCACATTACAGACTTTGCCACCAGACTTGCAATGAGTCCCGAACAAATTAGTCCTTTGACAAGATTCCCATGTCCTTTGACCCATTAGTACTCACTGAGCTAGAAAACTCTCTCCTTGCTTAGGTTCTTGGTCTTCAATGTCATCCACAATAGCAGCTCTTCTATCACCATCCTTCTGCAGACACTAATAAGCTCTATGCCCTTCTTCATGACATTTGAAACAAGTACCCTTAAATTCACCTTGACCTGTCCTTCACTTTTGATCAACAAGTTTTGGTTCAGCTTCTGCATTTGGTTTTGCCAAATAATCTTGCTTCTCCTTCCCTCAGGAACCACCTTGATTCTTCCTCTTCAACTTTTCTTTGGCCCTCAAAGCATACTGATAGGCATCCTCAACTGAAGAAATATTCAGCATACCAACCTCATCCTGAATATTGAATCTCAAACCATTAATGTATCTAGCCACCTTCTCCTTAGACAACTCTCTATGTCCAGAATGAATAGTCAACTTATAAAACTCCTCTATATAATCTTTCACAGTCATATCCTTCTATTTTAAATTCTGCAACCTCTTAAACAACTCAAGTTCATAATCAGCAGGAATGAACTTAGCCTTCAGTTTAGTCACCATCAATCTCCATCTAGTGATCTTCATTTCACCCTCCTCTTCTCTATCTCACTGTAACTCTTTCCACCAAAGAGCAGCATGTCCCTTTAGCTTGGTCTATGCTATCCTCACTCTAAGTGGATCTTCAATATCCTCAAGTTCAAAATAGTCTTCCAATTCACCAATCTAATCAATCAAGTCTTCAGGATTCAAAGTACCTGAGAAATTAGAAACCTCCATCTTATGCTTTAGCTTCAACTAAGGTCCAGATCTATCAAACTAAACAATCATATTTCCTCTAGGTCTCTCATCTTGCTCAGCTCTACCTTTAGATCTAGAAGTCTCAAAGTCTTCAGCAGCTTCCTCATAACCATCTTCAGTACCCACATGCCTAGGTATACCACCCAAGGCACTTACAATCTCAGTAATCATATCACTCTTCATCAGCTCCATCTTAGATCTAAGACTAGCTTTAACATCCTCTATTTGAGCCTTAATCTTCTCTGAGATTCTTTCTTCCATAGTATCCGTAAGATAATCAATTTCCCTAGGGTCCAATCTTCTTGGAAGCATCTTCCAAGATCTTTGCAAACCCTCTACAGCAAATCACCAACTAGATCCAACCTGGCTCTAATACCACTTGATGTAGTGCAAGGTAGGAGAATCCCTGATGGAGATGTCCTAGCCCCTAGCAAATAACCACACAATAGAATATAATAACAATACAAAGATTTAGAACCACACAATGACAAAACTCATAATAGAATTATCATATTTTCATCCAACATACCCAACTGTAAGGCCTTCCAGGTTACGGCCAAATACAATGCAATTCCAATAGTATCTTTGTAAGATCCCTCAAGATCCAATCCAAACCGTAGCCACACTATGGTAGAAACCTCCAGGAAGATCTAAACTTGTGCCCGCAAGCCCTCCAAGCAATCTCCTTGTTTCCCAAGCCACAGCTACTAGTTCTCCACAAAATTCACTCCTCTACCTCTTCCTCTTCTCCAATATGGATGAATGATGCCTAAAGACTTCCCCCACAACCCCTACTTATACCAATCTAAGCCACAGGTCAGCCTTGAACATAAATTAAATACAAACACATAAATTAAATGCCACAAGTCGGCCAACAACAACAATTAAATGCCCAAAATTGATGTCTTAGTAAAATTGGGCTATCTCCTAGCTCCAAATGAATTAGAACTTATGCTTTGAACCATAGGTAGAAATATAGGCCCTCTTCAATCCCTAAAATTTTCATCCTCTAACTCTTTGTGGAAAATTAATTATATAGCCTTTAATAGGCACCAAATTCCTAAGCAAGGCCGAGCTCCTCCTAGGCCATGCTGAGTAACCAAGACCATGCCAAGCTCCATTAAATACATCAAAACCAATTACCAAAGACCCAAGTAGGTTTATCCAACTCTACCAAATCCCTAACATATGAAAATAAGTCCACACAATTCCATCAAATCTCCCAAACATGCAGGATAGACAACTACCCTGGGATGCTCCTACATCACATCAGATGCACCATCACTATCATTGAGCACTTCTTGCTCACATGAGTCATGAGGTAGTTTGGGAGACCATAGGACATCTCCCAAGAGTACTGCACCTATGCCTGATTCATCGATGAGATGAAGAAGGGTTGGCAGTAGAGACTAGATCAAGGACACTATGTGATCGAGGCATGAGTACTTCCAGCGTAGTGGAACTACATGGTGGATGTCACCAATGCAGGGATGACGCTTGCATATAGATATCACTTTTTGGCACACCCCTTCCCAAGATTTATAGATCCTATGGGAATGGGCCAAAGAGGAGAGTGGGTTGTGTAGCCTACACAGTAGTAGTAGGGATAGTAGGTACCTACACAGTAGTAAATACCAATACAGTAGCCTAGACAGTAGCAGGTTTCTCAACAATAGTAGCAGAGAGTACTAAGACCAAGGAGTGGACAGACCCCTATACCTCCTAGGATGATGGGTTCAGATGCTGGTGCTGGTAGTAGTGGGACCCAGTAGAGGTCCATGAGGTAGAGGACAGGGGATACCTCTTAGTATCTACCTCCTGACAAGGGGGCACAGGGTGAGGATATCGATATACAAGATCAAGCTGCATAGGGGCCACCTCAGGTGACACAGCTACATGAGGCTCTTAGGAAGAGCTGAGAGAGGATTTGATAGGTGTAGTGGGAGTAGGATGACTTTCATACTCAGGTCATTGTCTAGGAGACTTGCATATTAGAGTGAGACTGTAAGATTAGAGGGTTGCAGGAGGTGCTGGCTAGAGCATAGCAAGAGGTGAGATATGAGGCTATGCAGTCAGCCTACTATTATGCAACATACATCTGCATAGTGCCAGATCTATTAGAGCAGGTGCCTCCATTCTCTAAGTATGTTGGGGCTCGAGCTATTCCATAGGGTCCACCTCCTTAGGTGCCACCATAGGGTCCACCTCCATAGACACTGATGCCTCCACCTCAGGGACCACCACAGCAAGCTCCTCCACCTCCACCTCATCTAGGTGGTAGCAGATCATGATGTATATTGTAGCCCATTTTTTTGATACTATGCTCAAGTAGCACCATTTTATACACTGACCTTTGATCGATATATATGAGTTTCATTTTTGGTATCATTGTACTTGTGTATATATTGCTTGAGATATTGATGTTTATGAGATGTTTCCTATATGTTTAGATGTATGGATTAGATATGAGATGCACATGATGTTTTTATGAATATGAAAATATTTTATGCACATATTTTATTTATATATATGCAATGTGAAGTTCAATGATAGATGATAGATAAGTGAATGCAATGTATGATTTAATTTATGCTTATAACGGATGCACATGCTAATGAGTATGTAGATGTAGAATCTATGTAAATGGAAATGCGATGAAAATTCAATGTATATGATAATAATCATCTCATGCAGGATGTAGTAATACATGATAGGTACTAACCAAAAAAATGTTTGAAGATCAAGAATGAGGACCGAACACTTGTGCAGCCAAGACGAACCTAGGATAAAAGATGAGAACCTTTAATGAATAGATCCAGGAGAAGACAATCAAAAGAGCACCAAAACACAGTCTCAATGCAAGCCTAGAATTAAAAATGTAAGCCTAAGCAAGATGCAAACCCTAGTACTTGGTTATTGGACTCATTTTATTATCATCATAGAGTTTTCAGTAATGGATGCTCATAGGATGCCATACAACCTTCATTGACATTGCAATCATGAGAATATGAATATGACATTAGTCTTTGATTTATTGGAATGAGGTGTAAGCATTAAGGCACAAGAAGCCAGAATGACCTGAACACCTATTCCTTTTGATTTAGCAAGTTAACATAAGCATTAAAGTACGGTTGCTAGAATGACCAGAATGTTGCTTGCAGACAAACATGCCAAACATGTAGGAGTTTCTTCCTTTTTCTAGGTGAATGATAAGCATATCAAAGTTCTCACAATGACCCTTATGTTCACTTAGCAGGATGAGAATTTGCAATTTCACTTATAGCATAAATAAGTCACTCAAACAAACAAGGAGAAGAACCAACCTCACCAAGGTTTCCATATAAAAGAATTCAAGGTACACATGGCCATCCAACATTTGATGAAGGCTCTCATAGTGGATAGCCCTCTTATGTAGATTCATTGGATTATTGGAACTAAACTGATAAGCAAAATGTAAAGGAAAGATCATACCCCCAGTCTTCACTTCTCTCAGTCAAGAGAGATTTCTTAGAGTTGCTCAAGGAGGAATGATAAAGCAAAAAGACAAACACACAAAAGAAAAGCTCAGCATGCTTTAGAGAGTTATAAAGTCAATTTTTAGTTTTAGTTTCAGCGGATTGATGTTAGATCAGATGTATACAATGCAAGAAGTCCTAACAGGATGTTGATAGTAGGTGGACACAGTGAGAACCACTGGTGACTGTCATGAGAGATGAATTCTCAAGGATAAATCAGAGAACTAATGAAGGTATCAATGGGAAAACATAGTGAGAAACACTAGTGACTGATACAAGAGATCCTCAAGAAGAGAGATCTAAAAGCAAATGAAACATCAGCAAGTAGTCACAGTGAGAACCACTGGTGACCAATGTACGAGGGATCCTCAAGGCAAGAGATCCAAGTGATAGCTAGGTATCAGTAGGTAGGCACAATGAGAACCACTAGCGACCGATACATGAGAAATCCTCAATGAGAGAAATCTCAAGAGTAGCTAAGCATCAGTAGGCAGATATAGTGAGAACCACTGGTGACTGATGCAAGGAAATCCTCTAAAAATGATAGGATGATGCCCCCTAGACCAGGAAGGTTCCCCAAGTGTGACCAATTTCAATCCATGTAGAGTTGAGCAAAATCTTGAAGATAACTAAAAGCGAATGCATGAGCTAGCAAACTAAAGCAGGAAACAAACTAAAGCAAGAAAGCAAGAAAGCAAACTAAAGTAGGAAAGCAAGAGCCAAGTAGTTTTGTAATAGGTATAGCATTGGGTAACAAGAGGTGCCTATTTACTAGGTTTTCACCATCTTGGCAGAGATTCTATTTTTGCTACCATGATGCCTATTTTCTAGGTTTTCATCAATGGCACATTTTTTTCTTTTGCAATTTTTTTGTACTTTTCTTTTTTTGAATTTTTTTTGTATTTTTGAAATTTCTCTTTTTTGTATTTTTTGATCTTTTGATTTTTTTGTATTTTTTTTTATCTTTTGATTTTTTTGTTTATTATCAAGGTGCCTATTTACCAGGTTTTCACTAGGATAATAGATACATCAAAGCACCTGTTTACCAGGTTTTCACTAAGATTATCATTTTTTAGGACATTTTGCAATTTTTAGGATTTTTTCAGAATAAAGTATGTACAGGAGCACAAAGAGAATGTCTTAGCTATAGAATCTTTTTAGGTGCAGAGCATTGATTGGCTCTTTGATCTATTCTCCTTCAATAGTAGATATTTGATAAGCACCAGACCCAAATGCTGCAGTGATAACATACAGACCAAGCCAATTTGGTTCAAACTTCCCTTTCTATATCCATTGTTGTTGATTCTTGGAGTTCTCTCTCAAGACGAGATCACCCACTTGGAATTCCCTTGGTTTGACTTTCTTATTATAGCTCTTAGAAATTCTTTTCTAGTATGATCTTAGATGATTGAATGCCACTTTCTGACATTCATCTAGTAACTCTAGCTCTTGTAGCCAATATATTCTAATATCTTCATCAGTAATGAGGTTCCTCAAAGAGACTCGCAATGTAGGAATCTTGACCTCAATAGGCAAAACAACATCTATTTCATAGACTAAGGCAAAGGGTGTAGCCCATGTTGGAGTTCAAATGCTTGTTTTGTAGGCCCATAAAGCTAGATTAATCTGGAGGTGCCAATCTCTACCAAATTTGTGAACTATTTTGTGCAGGATCTTGAGAATTGTTTTGTTAGAAGCTTCTACCTATCCATTACCCTAGGGATAATAGATCGAGGACCAATGTTGAATACTTCTGAACTTAGTACATAATTCCTTTAGATCCTTGTTCTTGAACTACCCCCCATTATTAGTGATTATTGAGGAGGGTACACCATATCTACAAATGATGTAATTCAATATGAACATGGCTACAGATTTTCCATCAACTATAGTTAGAGGCACTACCTTGACCCATTTGGTAAAATAATCTATAGTTGTGATAATGAACTTATGTCCTCTTCAGGAAGATGGATGTATCTGATGCACCAAATCAAAGGCCCATTATTGAAATGGCCAAAAACTGATAAAGAGAATAAGCTCTTTGGCAAGAGCGTGGATCAAATTTTCATGAAGCTAACATTGTTTACAAGACTTGGCATACTATATAGCTTCTTTTTCCATATCTCGCTGGTAGTAACTAGCTCTAATAAGTTTATGAGATAATGTTAGACCACTTGAATGAGAACCACAAATTCCTTCATGCACCTCAGCTAATGCATGTTTGGACTCATCAAACTCTAAACACCTAAGGAGGGTACAGTCTAGACTTCATCTATACAAGTCATTAGCTACTATGACATATCGTGAAGCACTATTGATTAGGTGGCATTTTTCATTTCAAGTATAAGTGTCTGGAATAACCTAGTCCCAAAGATAGGAATAAATATGATGGTAGTGAGATGAATCATGTCCAATGACTAAATAGATCATCTTGGAGTCAGGGGTATTGTAGGCTGGGTAGTGTAATGTCTCCACCAGGAATTCATGTCTAAAGTCATTTTCTAGCATTTGTAACATGGAGGAAAGAGTTTCCATTCCATCATCTACTTTGTTATCTTCTCTTGGAATCTATTGGAAGGTAACATGTGTAAAGTACTTTTTTAGATCATCTACCATTCATTTATAAGGCACCATCTTTTCATCCTTTTTTTGGTATGTGTCATTGACTTGATTGATAACCAATTTTGAGTCCCTAAAGACCTTAATATCATCCACACATCATTCAATAGCTATCTTCATACCATTGATTAAAGCCTCATATTTAGTGATTTCATTTGTGCAAGGGAACATCTTATATGCCTTTGGTAAAGAGTATCTCTGTGGTGTGACAAACAGTATTCCGGCACCCAACCCCTGCTGGGTGAATGAGCCATCAAAGAACATGTTCCATGTTTGATGTGTAACAAGCATTATAAACTCATCTGGAAATTCAATTTTCAATGGTTGGTGATGTTGGCAAGTTGTCTATACTAATGTATATGACTTGATATAGTGTTTTAATTATGGAAACAAAGTCATATAGCAGTTTGGAGTCAGTGCATTTGAAGAGAAGATTAGAAATCAGTTAAGTGTTGAAGACTGGATAGTGAATAGAGTTCCTCTAGCTCAAAGCATCAGCACACATGCATATAAAAGAATCAAGGTATGCACCCTAGAAGTTAAGCTGGTTAGACTATATTCATGCTTAGTCTATGAGGTCATGAGTAGATGTGCAAGGATGAGAAAGTTACAGTCAGTTGAAGTTGCACAGCCAGTGTGTGCCAGAGAAGAACAGTGCATGAAGCCGATAGTTAGTATTTTGGTTTGCAGATATAATTTAATGTTGTAAAGGCTATGCACCTATTGTATTTAGGTTGCTAACATATATACTTTTTTTTTTGTAAGCACGCTTAAGCCAATTCATTTTGGAAGCATTGTTTGTAATAGGTCTAAGGGCTGACCTAGTTGTTTATTTTGTATGAGCATATAAATATAAGGTGCGCCCATTGTATTCAGAATGGAAGTTGATAGAGAATTATAATAAGAACACTAGAAGTGTGAAAAGACACTAGAAGATGTATTAGATATTTTCCAGAGGTCAAAGCATCAGCGCATCAAAGGAACTGATCTAACAAGTAGTGTCATAGTGATAGTTCATCCTGCAGATATAGTGTGTATCTGAGACCAAAAGGTTGTAGCCTTCACCACTTGAGCAGTGAGCTCTTGGATAGTGCATCCACTCCCCTAATAGGGACTATTGTAAAAGACTCCTAACAGGGTCCAACCCTTAACAAGGTCTACTATACTTAAAGCATTGTAAAGCAACTCCTAACAGGGTTAAGGATCTTCTAACAAGGATCACAAAACACTAGTATAGAATATTAGTGGGTGTCAATTCCCACCAGGGTTTTTACCTATTTGGGTTTCCCTATAACCATATTGGTGTCATGTGTTAATTTCATGTTTCATGTTTATGTGAATGTTTATTTCAGTACTTAAGCATTTAAGTTTAGTATAAAGATTAAAATTAAAATTTAAAATATAGTGAACACTAATTCACCCCACCCCCTCTCAGTGTTCCCATTCCTAACAATTGGTATTAGAGCTCTAGTCCTCAGCAAAGAAGTTTAACCACTTGAGGAGATTATGGACAAAAGAGAAATGAAACATCTAAAAAGAAATCTTGAAGCTACTCTTGAAGACCTGGATAAATCAAAAAGAGAATATGAAGAACTAAGGGATAAACTTAGTGATGCTCAATTAGTCATCAAAAGGCTAAGGAAATATTTGAAAGAATTCTCTACCAGTGATTTAGGGACGATGGTCAAGAAGTTGAATGAAGAAAACAAATCCTTAAAAGAACAACTTGAAGAATTTGATGATAAGCTGACTAATAATCAAGAAGTCTATGATGAACAGATCAAAGAGAACCTTCAACTGAATGAAGAACTAAGACAAGAAAACATGGAAATCTTGGAGCTAAGGAATAAAAAAGAAAGCTTGGAGTCTGAATTGAAAGAAGCAAAGAATCATATTGAAAAATTACACACCAATTATGATTTGATAGAATCTCAGTTGTATGCAAGAAGAGCCAAAGGAGACACCAGTTGTATTGGATACAATGAAGCACAAAATTAGATTGACAATATGCAAGCAAGAAAGGATTCACAAAAGGACTCTACTGATGCTAAGGAGACTGAAGATCAAAACAAAGATAATGGTGAACCACCTAAGATTGAGTGCAAGCCTATAGACCACACTTGTTTTTCTTGTAACAAGCATGGACACATTGCAAGGAATTGTACAGAGGTAAGACCTTTTAATGGTTACTGTTATTCATGTAATAAATTTGGTCATAGATCTATGAATTGCAAGACTAGTAAGAAGAACAAGATTTAACAAGATCAAAGAAATCAGAATCAAACAAATGTAAAAATTTCTTAGAAGGTTACATGCCAAATATGTAACTATAATGGTCACTCAGCTAGACAGTGTAAAATGGTGATTCATGTCAATGTGCCAAGGAATATAAGACCTCCAGTCATTTGTCACTCTTGTAACAAGGCTGGACATATCTCAAGGTTCTATAGATCAAGGACGCAAGGTCAAGGAAGCCCTAAAAAGGCCGAAGAAATAGTTTTGGATCCCGTAGGAGAAGTTAATTTTTTCAAGGCCTCAGATGATGCAAGCATGATTTGGTCAGATAACAAGAAGGACAAGACTGATGAGAATGTATTGGATGCATCCGCAGTGGATGCACCCTCTACATCTGGATGAATGGACCTCAGGGTCATAGGGGGAGCTAATTTAGCTCTAGACCCTTACGTGGCTGGTATACTCATCCTCAAAGTATGATCCTATGAACTTAAGCTTTTGGAGTATAAAGATACCTATGTGAAAGAGCACACATGCTGATTGTGAATAGAATTCAAGTTGGAAATTTTGAAGTGACAGCCTAGTTTACGCGACTTGCATTAATGACAAAATTCTCACTTTAAGTACATAGAAAGTTATTTGATTTCTCATTACATTCGAACTCAGAGTGATTGAAGAGAAGAAAGAGCCTTGGAAGTTGTTGTGAAGACTTGGAGATTGATCTATCAGTAATTATCAGTGCATTTGGTCAATTGCAGAAACCCTAGATTGACACATCATTTCAGAAGTCTTCAGATCATCTCAGAATATAGTTGGAAAGAAATTAAACAAGTAAGTCATGGCCACTCCCATAGTTTTTGATGTTGCTGAGAAGAAGAGATATGTATTCAAGAAACATCCTTTCAAGTCAATGCTAGATAATTTAGAGGGAGCTTTCTCCCACATGCCTATGGGTGTCATGCATGTCAAATATATTAGGGCATATATCTACTGTAAGAAAGAACCAGTAGGATTGGATAGGTTAATGGCACACATGTATACCATGTTGAAACCAAATAAAACATTCATGGATGAATATGTCAAATGGAATGATCACCCTATTGTTGAGTATGCTATGGCATATAAATTCTATGAGACAGAATGGATAAAAATCTTATTGAGTAGAATTCATGATGATTTGATTTGGATTGGTGATGTCCCAGTAAGAATCACTAGTGACTTAATACATGAGATGACAGGCCTTTCTAGGATAGGCATCATCCTTCCTATGGACAAGGATGTCAGAAAGATGGTTGAGAAAACTTGTAAGTCAAGGAGCGATAGGTGCGGGATGACCATTGAGCCTATTGAACAATCAGACATCAAATTGATGTCAATGATACTAGGATACATGTTTCTTCACACTAGCAGGGTGAATAGTGTGTTTGTGGGCACTATTCTAGCATCCATTAGACTTGTGAAGGAAGATGTCAAGTTCAACTTGTGTCAGATCTTGTGCACATAGTTGATTGATAACATCAAGGCCATCAAGCATGATAAGACCAAAATATTTAGGTTTGGGTCTTTAATCATTTACATGTACCTTCATATAGTTGGAAAGATATCAAACTTGTATTTGGACAAGTCCATTCCAACCATGCATCAAATATCCAACAAAGCATCCATTGAAAGCACATTAAGAGATTATATAACATTGGAATTGAAGACCTTCAGGGTCAAGATGCAAATGAGGTACAGAATTCCAAAGAGCATTGTGGAAAAGTATAAGGATACTATCTATTTTAGGGTAGAGACAAATACAACTTGTATGGAAGCTATTTAGACAAGAACTAAGTGGATTCATCTACTTGGTTATGAGGTAGAGGAGTAGGTCCTTGAAGCATATGCACAGGTACTACTATCAGCCCCCAAAGATCCAAATGAACCTAGGTGGGGAACATATGAGGAGAAAACCAAAGAAGTAGATGCTAAACTTAACAGTGCAGCAACAAAAAGAAAGGTTGCTAAAGTCACATCAGAGATCTTAAGGATTCATGGTGTATCTCAAGAAAAAGTAAGTGATGAAAAGATTGCTTTGGAAATTAAGAGTGCATCATCATTGGAAGCTAAGTGTGATGATCCCAAGATGAAGAAGGTGAAAATTTAAAAAGAAGATAGTTAGAAGGGTAAAGAAGATGATACTCCTTCTGCACCCAAGGTAACCATTGACCTTACTACTCCTCCCAAGTATAAGGAAATGCCTAAGAGAAAGAAAGAGGTTGGCACTAGTCATCCATCCTCATGAGTCACAAGAAATAGAAGGAACACTCAAGCACCTCCTGAAGTAAGCTTCAAACCTAGTCTCAGTGTGCTAAGTGCCAAGATAGTTGATGAAGGAAGAATTGATCAACTAGGGAATTTTTATGATAAGTATAGTGAAATTGACAAGTCAGAGATCCATAGCATGATCATAAAGCACATGATCAAGTCCAAAAGGATAGTTTTGGAACTAAAAACAATGATTCCTGACAAGGTATGGAATATCCTTGAATTCCAAAAGAGATAGCCTATTGAGGAAGATCTACAGATAAGGGAAAAGATTCTTGATGATACCCTTCCTATGTGTGAACTAGAAGAAAAGAAATTTATGTTAGATCTAGTGAAGCCTCACCTCATAACTAAGATAAGGACTTTGAACATAATGGATAAGAATTATGAGCTAATTGCAAAAGAGATAGAGAAAGCCTTTGAGAAGGTATTTATGAATAGAAACATGTATCCACCCACTACACCCATAGCTAATGTACGAATAAAGGTTACCAAAGGGTCAGAGAGCATCAAAGTACATTCTACAGGTCTTCAAGATTTAGTGCCTATAGTGGAAGTACAATCAGAGGTAGACAATTCTACACCCATGTTAGAATCACTCAAGGACAACACCATTATCATTGATAATGTGGAGATAGCCATGGCAGCCACTGACATAGAATTGGACAAGTTTGAGGAAGCTTTTGTGAGCACACAAGAAGCTAAGATTTTATGTAGCAGCACACCACCCACTCATCAAGAAGAGGTATTGATTAAAAATATAATAGATGAGAAAGAAGAAGAGAATATGGAAGAGGAATAAAAGAAAGAAGAAGAAGAAGAAGAAAAAGAACAAGAGAAAGATGAAACTTCTATTGAACTAGCCAAGGTAAAACTAGAAGTGATGGATAGCACTCCCATCACTCCCTCCTCAACATTTTTGTCAAGTTTGACACCTGACACATCTAGTTTGGACTCATGGAGAGAAGAAGACCTGATTAAGCTTAGCATCCTAGCTATGGAGAAGGCAAAGGAAAAACAAGTAATGAGAAATCCTCTTCTTATGGAATCAATAAACATACTGAACAGTTTGTTTCCTGCTGACAAGAAAGTGTCTAAGGTACACTCTATTGATGATGTAAGTACAATCATTTCTTGGTTCAAAAGTAATTTCTCAAACCTTGAAGAATTTGCATCCCAAGTTGCAAAAGAAAAATATCTGAAGAAGAGATTGAATGAATTGATGAGAAACTTTGCACTAGATTTGAATTCACTCAAGACTGGTCAAGCATATTTAAAAGAATTTGTTGATCAAGGAAGGAAATTCATTGCAAACTGCATGGATCAGGATAAGCTTACTGATGTCGATCTTAAGAAAATACAAGAGGTAGAAGCTATGATTGAGTAGGTGAAGAGTTTAGTGAAAGACACATCCACTAATGTGAACATGTGCAAAAATGTCTACCAAGGTCAGTTGGACAAAATTGAGAAGGCAGAGAAACAGATGGCAAAGATAAGATCTAGACAGACTCAGTTGAGGAATGCTCTTGCACCCTCATTAGACATCCTCAATTAGAACACCAAGGAGATTGATGCCACAATGGTAACATATGATCAAGGTCCTTCCATAGATTTGAAAAAAATGGAGAAGCTCCAGATACTTAACTCTTTGATAACTTTTTGGAAGAAGGAGATCTAGAACCTTAAGATTGCATATCCAGATGTTTTCCCTCAATGAGTATATGTAGATACATTTTTTTGTAACACCTTTGTCATTAATATAAAAGGGGGAGTTGTGTATAGAATATGGTTCATAATATGTATAGGGAGATATAAGTATATGAATAGAAAAACAAAAGTTTTTGTATTAAGGACAGTTAGCAACTTGGCCATATTCCTTTCTTACCATCAATGACAAAGGGGGAGATTGTTGGAAAGTTGTCTATACTAATGTATATGACTAGATATAGTGTTTTCATTATGGAAACAAAGTCATATAATAGTTTGGAGTCAGCACACATGAAGAGAAGATCAGAAATCAGTTAAGTGTTGAAGACTGGACAGTGAACAGAGTTCCTATAGCTCAGAGCATCAGTGCACGTGCGTGTGAAAGAATTAAGGTATGCACCTTGGAAGTTAAGCTAGTTAGACTATATTCATGCTTATTCTATGAGTGCATGATTAGATGTGCAAGGATGAGAAAGTTACAATCAGTTGAAGTTTCACAGCCAATGTGTGCCAGAGAAGAATAGTGCATGAAGCTGACAATTAGTATTTTGGATTGTGGATATAATGTAATGTTGTAAAGGCTATGTACCTATTATATTTAGATTTCTAACATATATACTTCTTTTTTTTAAAGCACGCTTAAGCCAATTCATTTGGAAGTGTTGTATATAATAGGTCTAAGGGCTGACCTAGTTGTTTATTTTGTATGAGCATATAAATATAAGGTGCACCCATTATATTCAGAATGGAAGTTGATAGAGAATTATAATAAGTAGAGATGAAGTGTGCAAAGATACTAGAATATGTATTAGATCTTTTCTAGAGGTCAAGGCATTAGCGCATCAAAGGAATTGATTTGACAAGCAGTGTCACGGTGACAGTTCATCCTGCAGATATAGTGTGTATCTGAGACTAGAAGGTTGTAGCCTTCACCACTTGAGCAGTGAGCTCTTGGATAGTGCATCCTCTCCCCTAATAGGGACTATTGTAAAAGACTCCTAATAGGGTCCAACCCTTAACAAGGTCTACTATACTTAAAGCATTGTAAAGCAACTCCTATCAGGGTTAAGGATCTTCTAACAAGGATCACAAAACACTAGTGCAGAATATTAGTGGGTGTCAATTCCCACTAGGGTTTTTACCAATTTGGGTTTCCCCATAACCATATTGGTGTCATGTGTTGATTTCATGTTTTGTGTTTATGTGAATTTTTATTTTAGTACTTAAGCATTTAAGTTCAATATAAAGATTAAAGTGAAAAGTTAAAATATAGTGAACATTGATTCACCCACCCCCCCCCCCTCTCAGTGTTCCCATTCCTAATAGGTTCTCCTTGAGAGGAGCTTCTACCAATTGATCTGCAATAGCTTGTCCTTTTATATCTTTTCTCTCTACATACTCAATGTCAAACTCACTGAGTATCATGACCCATTTCACCAATCTACCTGTGAGGGCAGCTTTGCTGAGTAAGTACTTTAATGGATCAATTTTAGCAATGAGTCTTGTAGTGTGAGCGAGCATATAATGTCATAATTTATATGAAGCAAACACCAATACTAGACAAGCCTTTTTAATGACTAAATAGTTCATCTCATAAGAGACCAAAGTTCTGCTGATGTAATAAATGGCTCTTTCGTTATTGTTTTGATCTTCTTGAGCTAGTAGTGCACCCAAAGATGTGTTTGTAGCTGAAATATAAAGGATGAGTGGTTTCCCATGAATAGGAGGTATCAAGATTGGTGGATTTGCAAGATATTGTTTGATTTGAGTGAGCCCTTTGTCACATTCTTCATTCCACTCATAAGTCACGCCTTTATGCAAAGTTTTGGTGAATGGATGTGACTTACCAGCCAATTGTGCAATGAAGCACTGAATAGATTGTAGTCTACCTTAAAGTCCTCACATATGACTAATATTCTTTGGTGAAGGCATCTCCATGATAGCTTGAACTTTCTCAAGATCTACCTATATGCCTTTAGTAGATATGATATAACCCAACAATTTGCTAGAAGTGACACTGAATGCACACTTTTTCGGATTGAGTCTGAGACTGAATTGCTCCATTCAATCTAGTATGGGACCTAGATCTGCAAGATGTGTTTTTTACTACATGCTTTTAGCTAAAGTGTCATCTACATAAGCTTCCATTGTTTTGTGCATCATGTCATGAAAAATAGTAGTGACAGCTCTTTGATAGGTAGCTCCAGCACTTTTAAGTCCAAAGGGCATGACATTCCAATAGAATGTTCCCCAAGCACATTTGAAGGATGTCTTTTCTTAGTCTTCTAGCACAATTTTTATTTGATTATAACCAGAAAAGTTGTCCATTGGAGAGTACATTTGGTAGCCAGCTATCATGTCCACTATCATGTCAATATTAGGCAATGGAAAGTCATCTTTAGGACATGCTTTATTTAGGTCTCTGAAGTCTGTGCACATGCAGATAGATTTATCATGCTTTGTAACTAGAACAATAGTAGAGATCCATTTTGCATAGTCAATAGCTCTGATGAAACCAGCTTTGAGAATTTTTTCTAATTCAGCTTTGACAAAAAGTACCACATGTGGATGCATCTTTTGAAGCTTTTGTTTGACAGGCTTGACACCTAGTGCAGTAGACTGATGATGCATGATTAGATTGGGATCCAATCTAGGCATATCAGAGTAAGTCCATGCAAAAATAATTTTATTTCTTTGAAAGAAATTAGTGAACTCTTCTTTCTCTTCTGTAGATAAAGACTTTGCTAAATGAATAATCTGTGGTGTAGCCTCTGTACCCAAATTCATTGGTTGGGTCGGCTCAATCAGCACTAATGATCTCTCTTGAAAGTGACTAGGAAGTGTATCAAGTATCTCATCCTTGGGCACCTCAGAGAGATTTTCACCCTTAGATACATCTTTTATTTTTACTTTTTTCAGCTCTGACACTACCACAATGTGGTTTTCACCATCAGAGCATTTATTCTTTTTTCTTTTAATTTTTTGAATAAGATATTTGATATCAGCTTTAGTCATGTTGATACTATCTTCACTGGAGGAGAACATTATAGGTTCAACAATGTTAAGATAATGGGCAAGAGTGTAGTCATTCTGGAACATAAGGACTTCGCTAGCTGGAGAGGGAGAGTTCCAGTTGATAAGTTCGGGATGGTGAAGTGAAAGAGTAGTGGTGAGTTCAAGTGCATTCATAGTATAGCCATCGAAAGCATGGATGAGTAAGTCAAGACCTAGAGAAATCTCATCCAAAGGTGTGTTTGATTCTTCTTGAGTCCTCACAGTGGAAGTAGAGGGAATGTCAGTGTTAGTAAATTCACACTCGGTCAACCTAACACTAGACCCTTCACCTACTTCGAGAAGGTTTTCATACACATGAACAGTGTCTATATCCTTATCAAAAGTGGCATTAGATAGAGAGTCAAACTCATATTCATGTGAATCAGTGATGCTTGATATGGGAATTCCATCAACACTAGTTGTACCATCTGACTCATCTTCATCTCTTGTAGTATTAATGGTTTTTTGAAGTTGATCTTGTTCAAACCACTCTTGGAAATGTGGTGGTATGTACCGTTCATCCTGAAAATTAGGATCAGACATTTGTATTTCTCTCCATTGGTCATATGTGATTCGATGCACTAAAGTGGTTTCAACGAAATCACTATCAGTCTCTACCAGGTGGACAAGTATAATAGGTTCATCTGGTTCTCCAAAGAGTGCAGCAAATTATGGAGGAACAGGATATGGAAAAGTATCCTCATCAGAACTTCTCTTTGATTTATCAATTGTGGTAATGTCCTCAAATTTTGGCTAGAATTCTAGTTCTGGTTTTGGATTTGGTACAAACTTATTAATCCCTAGATGAAACGGGATTTTCTTGAAGCCTAGACCTAAGGTGTCCTTGGTACGATGACCTATGGTTTCAATTGGTTTAAGCAAACCATTTTCATTCACCCCTATAGGGCCACTCCCTTTATAACCAAAGTGCTTCATGATTTTGAAGGCTTCACTATATGGTTCTTGTTCTAATTCATGAGCAGGAGTGATATGTTCAGATGTTTCTTTTCCTTTGTAAAGCCAAGTTGTAATAGCTCTTTCCTCATCTTCATCTTCTAATGGTGTTTTGTCCCTGACAAAGGCACCATCATAGATTATTTGGGGAGAACAAGCAGAAGGTTTGTTGTTCTCAGAGGGTCTCTTATAGGAATGTAGAGACAGAGGTAAAGCCACTAATGATAACACCAGTTCAATTTGATACCCTCCCATGCCTGCATCCTTAAGTTTTAGAGTCTGTCCCATTTCCTTGAGCTTGGCATCATAGAATTCAATGGACTCTCTATTAGTTGGCACAAGACTGTCTGCAGATTGTGCTAGTGTGTTGCAAGAATAATTGGTATTGGCGAGGACTATCACTTCTGCACCATGGAAAAGGAACTTGATACATTGATGATATGTAGATGGAACTACCTGCATTTCATGGATCCATGGTCTACCCAATAGTATATTATATGCTAGAGGAATATCTAGAACTTGGCAAATGATGTCTCTTTCAACAGGCCCAACTCAGATTGGCAGCACAACCAAACCTTTAGATTTATGTTCTTCTTCATCATATGCCTTAATGGTGATTTTCTTATGGACATCTATGTAATCTTCATCATAGCCTAGTTGGGTAAGCAGCTTAGCAGAGAAAATATTGAGGCCAGCACCATTATTAATAAGGATGCAGTGGATGTGCTTTGGACCTATCATGACTTCTCTATGCAAAGGAGCATTGTGTGGGTGGCTCAATGAGTGGTCATCTTCTTCAGAGAAGGAAAAATAGTGTGGTGATGTCAGGTGACACACCATGGATTGAAACCGATCGAGATCTAAGTCTTTTGGGATGTTTTCCTTGGTGAGGGCTTTATCCAAAATCTCCAACATCTTCAACATCTCAAAGATAGTGATCTGAGCGTTGGTATGTTGAAGCTAGTCTAAAATGCTATAATTATCCATGCTAGATGTAGGGACCAATTTCAAGTTCTTGTTGGCAGGGCCAACAATAGATTTATCT
Source organism: Chamaecyparis obtusa (assembly GCA_027943335.1). NCBI lineage: Eukaryota > Viridiplantae > Streptophyta > Pinopsida > Cupressales > Cupressaceae > Chamaecyparis > Chamaecyparis obtusa. Next base: position 1,174,111 of record BSBK01002108.1, read on the forward strand.
GCAGGTTGCTTCAGAGTAGATGTAGAAGGGTCAGGACCCTTAATGTTTATTTTTGCATGAGAGCGAGTAACAATGTTTGCACAATCCTGAGATGATTCAGATTTGGAAGGATGAGACTTGAGGCCTCACAAGACAAAAGGAGTCTTAGTCATAGGAGCATCTCCACTCTTAATAGTGATCACATCACAATACTCAACCTCAACAAGTTCAATCATACCAATGACATTGTCATTAGTAGTGTACATGTAATTGATCTTAGCATTGGTGTTCTTAGTCTTGGAAGATTCACCTTTCTCATGTGGAGGAAAGGGATCTTTAAACACCTGATGATCTAAATTCTTGTTATGGCCATCCACAATAATGTCACCATTGTAAATCAAATCTTGGACTTTATGGCACAGCTGGAGACAAGTAGAAGTCTTATGACCCTTATTTTGGTGATAATCACAGTATGTGTTGTCATTCCACCATCGAGGTCATAGTTGTAGATCATAGAGATGCTTTTCCAAAGGAGTGAGTATCTAATTATGCACGAGAGTTTTATAAGCCACATCAAGTGGTTCTCCTAAGGATGTGAACTCACGCTTGGGTTGGGATGCCCAAGGTTTGTTCTTAGTGAATCTCGAAGGCTATTGAGTCTCTGTTGTAGCCTTCTTCGTAACTTTGACCACTTGTATACTAGAGGAAAGATTGAAAATAGATTTTGCAGGCTTCAAGGTCACATTGTCAACAACTCCATCATTCACCACATCTCTATTCTTGTTGAAAAACTTCCCTTTATCTTTGTTTGAGGAGGAAGACCCTTGTTTTTTATCTATGTTCAAAGTCAATTCTCCTTTCTTGATCATAAATTCTTCCATTCACACAGCTTGCTTAATCATGCTATCAAAAGTTAGGGGACCTTGTAATTGTACTTGATATCCAAAATTTGGGACAAGATTGTCCAAAAAGATATTGATTCTCTCAAACTCTGGTAGCTTATGAGGACACTTTGTACATAGTTGTCTCCATCTCTAGAGAAATGTTAGGAAAGGTTCCCCTTGTCGCTATTTCAAATTGCAAAGATCATCAATGTTGATCGAATGCTGAATATTATGTGAATAATGTTGGAGAAACAAATTAGCAATTTCATCAAAGGTCTTAATGCCAGTGGGAAATAGAGAAAACCACTCCATAGTTGGTCCACCCATGCTACGAGGAAATAGGTGCATAAGATATGTCTGATCATGCATGAATTCCATAGATAGAGTGCCAAACTCTCTTAAGTGATCTTGGGGATCAATGGTACCCAAGTACTTTTCATATTTAGGCAGCTCTACACCTTTGGGAAAAGGTGGCATGTGAAGACTCTTATCAAATGGGAAAGGACAGATGCTTTCCATTGTGAATTATTGTGCAGGTTTATCTTTATCCCTCACAAGTTGGCTAATTTGGTCTTGCATGTCTCGAATCATCTTTTACAACTTTGTGGTCTCAGTCTCTGCTTCTTTGGCCACAAGCATTTCAACTTGATAGTCTCGGGGTAATTTGGCTCCTTGTTTGGCCAGTTCTACAAAATATTTCTCCTTCTCCTCTAGAAGGAGGATCTCCATCATCTTGATAAGACCCTTGTTGGCTTTCACAACATCTATGTCATTTTGGGTTATTACCTCATCTTTGTAACCAAGAATCTCATAAATGCTTGGGACTTGATCTTGTTGCTGATCATCTTGGTCTTGGTCATGTGGAGGAGGGCGATAGTGATATGCTTGTTGATTGCCCTGAGATTTGTTTCAGGATTGATCATTCTAGGATTGATTTTGGTCATATGGAGGAGGGCGATAGTGATATGGATGTCGATTACCTTGAGGTTTGTTTTGAGATTGGTCCTGATTTTGATCATTTTGGGATTGATCATAGTGTTGATCATTTCAAGAGTGATCAGGATGCTGGTTATTTTGAGATTGCTCAAGAATTTGGTTGTATTTGCCCGGTTGGAAATCGAATGGATCTCCCATCTTGTAGGATTGGGTAGTGAATGTAAACTCAGTAAAATGATATGAATGATATTGAAAGGGCACGACTAAGGTAACCTTTGGCACTTTAATAGGATCAAGAGGGTTGATAGGTTCAAATGAGTTGATATCATCAACAGGGTTGATAGGTTCAATAATAGGACTAGTCCGAGGAAGTGGCCTTCCAAGGTTATGAAACAACAAGTTGTTTTGGAAGAATGAGTTGTCATGTTCTTGAAACAATAAGTCAGGTTGTGCTTGAAACAACATATTATAACACTCCTGGAACACTAGAGGTGATGATTGCGATGGACTATCTTTCAAAGTACTCAACAAAGAAGAACTTTTGGATCCCTCACAATACTTAGATTGGATAATGGGTTCAGAATAACCTATTTCCTAATTATGAGGTTTACCCCTACCTTGTCCAGTACCATGAATGGGGAAAGTATTGTCGCTTCTAGTCATAATAGGCATAGATGAAAATGTAACAAGAGAGGATTTGGGATTATGCTAGAACTTTGTCTCTAGGAATAATGAAAAGGAGATAAAGGCTAGAACAGCCAAGATGTGAGATGCACCTAGCATGAATCATCAAGAGAATGGCTAGAATAGCCAAGATGTGACTATCACGTTGCAAGGTACAAAAGCATAAAAAGATAGGATAAATAACAGGGAGACAATATGAGTTTAAGAAAAATCATTTGATTCATAGCTTGAGACACTCAGTTTCAAATAGTGAACAATAGGAAAATAGACAAACAGACCTCAGATAAAAATCAGATCAGGCAAAAAGTTGACTAGTTAACAGGAAATAAGTCGCTATTTTGAAAATCTGGGTACAGGTTCACATGAGAAAGTGCTGGGCTGCATGAGAAAATGTCAAACCATGTGTGAGAGAATAAAGTCTCACATGAGGAAGTGCTCTAGAAAGTGAAATTTCACACAGGAAAGAACTAAAGTTTGACAATTCAACACAGTTTTTGAGGTAAAAGTCAGATTTTGAGACACGACAAGGACTATTCTCTAATAGAATCTCTAGTTCTTGGATAGTTTAAAGATGGTTTGAATCAGTAATCTTAGTTCTGAAGGTTTCAAACATTCATTCACAAGCATAAAGTTTTAGATCAAGCAATAGTGGCACAAGTAGTCACAAACAATTTAACCAAAGACAAAGCAACTGTTGGAAATAGAAATTGAAGCAATTGTTGTATTTTCATTGATGTCAAACCTTAATTGGTAAGACTGTTGCTATTTAAGAAAGTAATATATCTATTTGATTATTGCTAAGGGGAAAGGCAAGGTTGGTAACAATAGCACCTAAGGAAAGGTTGAGTTATCTTGATACTTCAATGAGTACTTGATTATGTGGCACAATGATAAGACAATGTATTATTTATCTAAGTAAGAATGAAGACTAAACTGGTAAGCTTAAACGAGCAAAAGTGAAGAAATCTAGTTTAAGCTGAGTGATGTTAGTGTCGACCAAGCTAGTATATGTTGACTAAATTCAATGTTGACCGAACATTAGTTAATTGTTGAGGAAGACAGTATTAGTTGAGGAAATCATTTTTGAGGTGACCGAGCTTTCTAATGAAGACCGAGGAGTTGAACATGGTATTGACTAAGCATCAGTATTTTACATTTGTGGGAGAATTCAGATTTCCAGCCGACATCATTGAACTCTTGGATTATGTAAAATGTGTTGACTTTATTTATTGATTGTACGAAAGCATTTAATGCACTGTAAAACATTTTATTGTAAATCTATTAAGAGATTTGAGATATCTCTCGAAGGATAGATGAAGAACATAAAGTAGGAAGGATTCAATGAATCTAACCTAACCCTAAGATCTATGAAGGAGATTAAGCAGCAAAAAGATGTATTGACCTAATAGAGGAAGTATTAAGGAAACCTAAGCTAGAGGTTGAAAGAGAGAGGATGATGGAAGTATTGTTGATGTTATTGACTGTACAAGCATGAGAAGTTTGAACTGAGAGTGTATATAGATGTTGATTAGGCAAGAAATGTAGATGAAAGAAAGAGTACTAGTGGTGGAGCTTTCTTTCTTAGGTAGAGATTAGTTTCCTAGACAAGCAAGAAACAAAATTGCATTTCCCAATCTACTGTTGAAGCCAAGTATGTGGCTACAACTGTGAACTGTTCAAATTTGATATGGATAAAGCAATTGTTGGTAGGCATGAAAGAAGAAATCACTGAACCAATTGTCATTTTTTGTGATAACACAAGTGCTATCAACATCTCTAAGAATCTAGTGATGCACACAAAGACCAAACACATTTCCTTCAAGTATCATTACTTGAGAGAACTGGTACAAGATAAAGAGGTCCGAATGGAATATGTGAATACAAAGGAACAACTAGCATACATATTCACTAAGGCTTTACCTAAAGAAGCTCATGAATATCTGAGAAGTTAATTAGGGGTCCTTCCCCTAACTGAGGCTACCTAGTCAAGCTAGGAGCACTACATCAAATGTGCTGCAAAGAGTATCTAACAAGTTGATGCAAAGACAAGTCACACTTTAGGAGTAGCCTAGAGTTGTGAAAAGCATAGCAAAGCCAAGAATCAGTCATAAGAAAAGATGACAAAGGGAGAAATATTTGTTACTGAACTAAAAAGATGATATCTACATCTGTAGGATGTATGTTTTAGTTTCTCCTTTGGCATTTTTGTCAAAGAGGGAGATGATCATAGATGAATACACAGAATGAAATTTCATATTAACAGCAACTTGGCAGAATCATGGGAGTCTTTGTTTAATCATGATGGATAGTTTAAGACTTGATAACAAACACATAGTTATCCCTACAAAAAAAAATGGTAGAGAAGACAAAATTTGTGCCTCGCAGCTTACGTGCATGTGTTCACCTCACACAGCCACATCACCCCCTAGAGGGTGCTCATGTTTTTGGTGTTTCCAAGGAATCAATAGTATATGTTCAAAGGTTACCCTTAAAGTAGGGGCTAGTGTCATATACCAGCTTCAAATGTCCAGGTGCATGCCTATGGTGAGAATCTAGGGGAGAGATTCTTCCCCCTCCCTGCACAAAGATTATGTCTCCTTTCAGAGGTGATCCAGGTAGGAAACTAACTAAGAAATTTTTTAGTTGGCTTCCATTCACACTAACCTTCAGTTCCCCTGATATAGGGTTGAGGCCTCATAGCCACACCAACACCCAAAATTCATAAGCCTCTACAAGCAGGGCTAGGAGCGGTGCCACTCAGTACAACAGATGGAGCTTTCTCAAGATGATAGTCAAAATCAAGAGAAAGAAGTTAACATGGTTTTGGAGTCTTTAGACTCAACAAAACATTCTTTATTATAGTGAGGTGGAATCACCGATAATAGGTGTGTACTCACTTGGGTCATTCCTAGAGGTTCAACTTCCAGTAGGCCCTCTAAAGGTGACACAACTTGGCTTGGATTTGAGGGTTTGATTTTTTGGTTCTCTCAAAGAGAGAAGAGCATACTTCTCTACCTCTTCACCTTACCCAAACACGCAAGACATATTCATCACCAAGATAGTTCCTCCTCAACCAATCCATAAGATTTTAGGTTTCTGGTTCTCTCAAAGAGAGAAGAGCATAATCCCCTAACAAGTAGATGTGCTAAAGCTTCACTACCTTTCCTTGCTTCCCCAGGTATCTATTGGATATAATTGTCTAAGGGAGATTGTTGAATACAATTGTCTAATTGTGTGTTTTTTTTTATGTCACACAAATGTCATATCAATAAATAGTTTTGTGTGTCTACCAAGCTCAGTCAGTTAGCAAGGTGGTTTTCAAGTGTCTACTAAGATATCTTGGGTGTCAAAGAAAAGTATGGCAGAAGACAGTGTTAACCGAGCTTCCATGGTTATCAAAGGAAAGTTAGTGATTACCGAGCTAAGATAGTGTTAATTGAGCTTCCATGGTTATTGAAGGAAAGTTAGTGATTACTGAGATCACTCGGTCTCTGAAGGATGTTGTAGAATTCACTGTGGTTACCGAGTTGTCTCGGTCATCAATGAAATAGTTTCAGGATTAATGTTTACCAAGCAAGGTCAGTCCAAGTAAAGGATTTTATTTATTCTAGTCGACTGTTACAATGATTGTTAAAAGTTGTAATGATTATTAGTGCCAACTTGTTAATCTAAATGAACAATCCGAATGGTATATATATAGAAGGTCAAGTGGTGGATTGTGTATGAGTAAAAAGAGTAATATGCAAGTGTGAAGTTTGTGAGTGAACATGCAAATCATTTTGAAGGAAGGTGTGTGCAAATTTTGAAGGATGGTTAGATATCTTTGAGGAGTAGCAAAGACTTATTTTGATCAAGAAGGATCTAGTGAAGCCGAATAGAGATCTGTAATTAGCAATTCAATTGCATCACTATTCAGGTCATTTCATTGTTACTTTCTTACCATTGTAGCAGTGATTTCAAAATCTCCTAACCGAGTTGGTTTAACAGCCATTTTGTAAATCCTCTAACAAGGTGACAGTTCTATTGAATTGTTTCAAGACCTCTTAGAAGGCCACTCCTAACAGGGTGATTAAATCCTCTAACAAGGTCACACCTAACAGTGTGTTTTGTAACCTTTTATCGGGTTGGCTCATAATAGGGCATCACTTCAGAAGAGTGAAAATCAGTAACTAGTTACATTGGTGGTTTTTCCCATATTGGGTTTCCACGTTAAATCTAGTGTCTCTTATGTTCATGTTATTTTCTTTATTCATGTATGTTAATCACTGATGAATGCTTAAGAATAGTTATAATTAATACTCACTGCAATAACTGAGTTTCATCATTTCTCTATATGATAGCAGTAAATGATTTAATAAGACATCTAAGGGATCTGTGGTAATATTTTTGTGGTTAACTAATTCACCCCCCCCCCCCCCCTCTTAGTTACTACATCCATATTTCCAACAATTGGTATCAGAGCTTTTGGTGCTTGTAGGAAGGGTTTCAAGGACCTAAGCTAAAGATTAGGATGTCTTACAAGAGAGAAATTCCAAGGTTTAATAGAGATAAATTTTCAGCATGGCAAGGTCTCATGAGACTTCATCTAGCTTCCATTGGTGATTCAGGATGCAAATATATTGATCAAGAATATATAGTTCCTTCTGGCACATTAACTATTGAAGACATTGCAGAGAAAAAGAACCATAACACCATGATGATAGACATTGCATCAGCTCTTAGCTATGAAGAATTTGATAAGATCAAAGACTGCACAACTGCTTATGAAATGTGGAACAAGCTGAAGAAAATTTATGGTGGTGATGACAATGTGAAGAGAGCCAAAGCAGAAATCCTAAGAGGACAGTTTGATCAGATGAAGATGAAAGAAGATGAAAACATTGAAAAATATGTTGAAAGGATCAAGGTGAGTGTTAGTGCAATTAGAGCTTCTGGAGGAACAATTGATGATGAAACTGTTATAAGTAAGGTTCTTAGAACATTGCTTCCTATCTATGCAATAAGAGTATCTGCTATTCAAGAAAGAAGATGTGAACAAAATCACAATATAACTTTGGATGCCTTAGTTGGAAGATTGACAGCTTTTGAATTGGATAACTATGACAACTATGTTCCAACTTCTAAAAATATTGAATCAGCATTTGAGGCCAAACTTTCACTTAAGAAGGGCAAGAAAATCCAGTCAGAAAGTGAAGAAGAATTAGAGGAAAGTTCTGATAGTGATCTTGAAGTTATTGAAGCATTACTTGCAAAGAAATATTCTAGAGGTAGAGGCAAATACAAAGGTAAAAATCCCTTAATCTATTTTTCATGTGAAGAAATTGGTCATATTGTAGCTAGGTGCCCAAACAAGCAAAGAAAAGATGAGAAGAAAAGTCACAAGTACAATGGCAAGAATAATTTCAAGTCATTCAAGGATAAAGGTAAGAAAACATGTTTTTTGGCTAAGGATTCTGATAATAGTGAAGAAGAAATTGTTTTCATTGCTGTAAAACATGAATCTGATAATGATGAAGATGAGATGGCACTTATCTCTCATATAAGCAAAAATGATACATGGATTATAGACAGTGGATGCTCACATCATATGACTAGTGACAAAACTAAGTTTGAACATTTTGAAGACTATGATGGTGGTAGTGTAAGGTTTGGAAACAATGAACCTTGTTGTATAAAAGGAAGAGGATGAATTTCATTAACCAAAGAACTTATATGTGATAATGTATATTGGGTTGAAGGATTAAAACATAATCTTCTAAGTGTAGCATAGCTAATCAACATTGGATTCAAGGTTGAATTCATGGATGGAAAAGCAAGACTGCTGGATGACAAAGGAAAACTGATTGGTTCAGGCAAACAAACCAAAGGTAACCTATTTTATCTTGATCTTGGTGAATGCTCATGTTTTATTGCTCAAATTGAAGAAAGTTGGTTATGGCACAAAAGTTCATGTCATGTAAATTTTTATAATATGGTGAAAATAAGCAAATTCAAGAAAGTAAGAGGTATTCCTACTTTGAAGAAACCTGATGTTGGTCTATGCAAGAATTGTCATATTGGTAAAATGGGAAAGACTGGCTTTAAAAGTAAAAACTATCAGTCTGAAGATATTTTGGATATTGTGCATACTGATTTATGTGGACCTATTGGAATTGAAAGCTATACTGGAGAAAAATTCTTTATTCTCTTTGTTGATGATTACTCTAGAATGATGACTGTAATGTATTTAAGAGAAAAGTCAGAAGCATTTGAGAAATTCAAATGGTATTTGGCAAGAGTAGAAAAGGAAAAAGGAAAAAAAATGAAGTGTTTGAGATCAGACAGAGGTGGTGAATTCATCTCCCATGAATTCAATCATTTATGCATTGAAAGAGGAATCAAAAGACAGGTATCAGCTCCAAGAACTCCTGAGCAGAATGGAATAGCTAAAAGGAGGAACAGATCTATCATGGATTGTGCAAGGACTCTAATGATTGAAAAGAACATTGCTATGAAATACTGGAAGGAAGCTATTAGCACTGCAGTTCATACCTTGAACCGAGTACAATTGAGGAAAGACACATTGAAAACTCCTTATGAGTTATGGTATGGCTATAAACCCAATGTAAGTTACCTGAAAGTATTTGGTAGTAAATGTTACATTTTAAAAGAATCTAGAAAAGGAAAATTTGATGTAAAAAGTGATGAAGGAATATTTTTGGGATATTCTTGCAAAAGTAAGGCATATAAATGTTTGAATTTGTCTACTCACAAAATCATGGAAAGTGCACATGTCAAAGTTGATGAGTTTGCAGAAAAGACTGAAGAAGAAAGCAAAAAGGAACTAGAGGATTACAAAAGATTTGTTTACATTGAACCTGATACATTGCTAGACACATCTGTCAATAAGGAAAATGCATCTACCAAACCTAGTACAGTAACCGAATCACAAGAAGAAGTTCAAACCGAGTCACAAGAAACTGAGTCTCAGCCTGAAGCTACCGAGCAAATATCTACCAAGCCCGAGAAACCTGAACTCGAAGATGAAATTCAAGAAGATGATAATGTAACTCATTCAAGAGGCAAGGAACCTATATTGGCCAAGTATGTCAGGAAGCATCATACACCAGATTAGATTATTGGAAACAAATCAGATGGTACTATGACAAGAAGTAAATTAAAAGGTACATGTTTACTTGCTGATTTTGAACCTAGAAATGTTAAAAATGCATTGGAAAATGAAAGTTGGATTGAGGCTATGAATGAAGAAATAGAACAAATAGAGAAAAATAAGACATGGACTCTTGTACCTAGGCCTAAAGATAAAAATGTAATTAGAACAAAATGGGTATTCAGAAACAAGTTGAATGAAGATGGTCAAGTATCTAGAAACAAAGCTAGATTAGTGTGTAAAGGGTATTCTCAAGAAGAAGGTATAGATTATGGAGAGACTTTTGCTCTTGTTGCAAGATTAGAAGGTGTAAGGACTCTACTTGCATATGCAGCACATAAAGGATTTAAATTATATCAGATGGATATAAAATTTGCATTTCTCAATGGTATTCTTGATGAAGAAGACTACATTGAGCAACCTGAAGGTTTTATTGATCCAGACAAAAAAGATATGGTCTGTAAGTTACACAAAGCACTGTATGGTCTGAAACAAGCCCCTAGAGCATGGTATGAAAGATTACATAACTATCTTATTCAGATTGGTTTCAAAAGAGCTAATGACAACAGTAATTTTTACATCAAAGAAGGACCAGATAACAAAATTATTTTGGCAGAAATATTTGTGGATGATACTGTGTTTACAGGGAATGATGATCAATGCAAAGAATTTTCAGAGCAAATGAACAAAGAATTTGAAATGTCTATGTTTGGTCAAATAAAGTTTTTTGTTGGTCTTCAGATTCAGCAAAACAAGAATGGTATCTACATTACTCAGTCTAAATACATCAAGGAAATACTTAAGAAATTTGGTATGGAAGATTCAAAACCAGTTGGTACACCCATGTGTACAGGACTAAAGCTTACAAAAGATGATGATTCAAAAGAAGTAGATCAGACCTTATACATATCAATGATTGGAAAATTATAGTATGTAGTGCATACAAGCCCTGATATTGCCTTAGCAATTGGTATAGTAGCAAGATTCTCAGCAAAACCCAGAGAAAATCACATGATGGCAATCAAAAGAATCTTGAGGTACTTGAGAGGAACTGAAGATTATGGCTTGTGGTATAAATTTGGAGGCAATTTGGACTTAAAAGTGTTTACTGATGCTGATTGGGTAGGAAAAATTGATGACAAAAAGAGTACAAGTGGTGGAGCATTCTTTCTTGGCAAAAGGTTAGTATCTTGGACCAGTAAAAAGCAAAATTGCACATCCCAATCCACAGCAGAAGCAGAATATGTTGCTGCAACAATAAACTACTCTAATATTGTTTGGTTCAAATAGTTATTGGAAGGCATGAAGGTTGAGATCAAAGAACCAGTTGTTATGTTTTGTGATAATACAAGTGCAATAAATATTTCAAAGAATCCAATAATGCATTCCAAAACCAAACACATTGCTATAAAATATCACTTTGTCAGAGAATTGGTGCAGGACAAGGAAATTATATTAGAATATGTTCATACAAAAGAAAAAATTGCAGATATCTTCACCAAGCCACTACCTAAGGATGCATTCTTGTATCTAAGAGGTAAGTTAGGGGTCATTCCACTATCTGAGGCTCACTAAATTGAGTTTTAGTAATGCATCAACTAGAGCATGTTGAAGATCAGTCAGTTGATGCAGCATAGTCAAGGAATCATTGCATATGAATCAGTACTTAAGGTACATTGGTATTCACCAGAGGTGTGTTGTCTTTGGCATGTGTTGTCAAAGAGGGAGAGTTTGCTATCATTTCATGAAATTTCTAAGAAGGTGAATTTAAAAAGTAAAGAGGGATATTTTTCAGTCAGAGAGAGAAGTTTGCTGACAGAGGAAGATGAGAATCATAATGAAGCTAAGGATATGTTCCTTATTCTATGTTTGCTATGAAATTTCATTATGCTATGACATGTTGTGTTTCCATCAATGCCAAAGAGGGAGATTGTTGGATACAATTGTCTGAGGGAGATTGTTGAATACAATTGTCTAATTATGTGTTGTCTTTGATGTCACATAAATGTCATATCAATAAATAGTTCTATGTGTCTACCAAGCTCAGTCGGTCAGCAAGGTAGTTTTCAAGTGTCTACCAAGATATCTCAGGTGTCAAAGAAAAGTATGGCAGAAGACAGTGTTAACCAAGCTTCCACGGTTATCAAAGGAAAGTTAGTGATTACCGAGCTAAGACACTATTAACCAAGCTTCCATGGTTATTGAAGGAAAGTTAGTGATTATCGAGCTCACTCGGTCTCCAAAGGATGTTGCAAAATTCACTATGGTTATCGAGTTCTCTCGGTCATCAATGAAATAGTTTTAGGATTAATGTTTACCGAGCAAGGTTGGCCCAAGTAAAGGATTTTGTTTATTCCAGCCGACTATTACAATGATTTTTAAAAGTTGTAATGATTATTAGTGCCAACTTGTTAATCTGAATGAATAATCTAAATGGTATATATATAGAAGGTCAAGTGGTGGATTGTGTATGAGTAAAAAGAGTAATATGCAAGTGTGAAGTTTGTGAGCGAACATGAAAATCATTTTGAAGGAAGGTGTGTGCGAATTTTGAAGGATGGTTAGATATCCTTGAGGAGTAGCAAAGACTTATTTTGATCAGGAAGGATCTAGTGAACCCGAAAAGAGATCTGTAATTAGCAATTCAGTTGCATCACTATTTAGGTCATTTCATTGTTACTTTCTTACCATTGTAGCAGTGATTTCAAAATCTCCTAACCGAGTTGGTTTAACAGCCATTTTGTAAATCCTCTAACAAGGTGACAATTCTATTGAATTTTTTCAAGACCTCTTACAAGGCCACTCCTAACAGGGTGATTAAATCCTCTAACAAGGTCACACCTAACAATGTGTTTTGTAACCTTTTACCGGGTTGGCTCCTAACAGGGCATCACTTCAGAAGAGTGAAAATCAGTAACTAGTTACATTGGTGGTTTTTCCCATATTGGGTTTCCATGTTAAATCTGGTGTCTCTTGTGTTCATGTTATTTTCTTTATTCATGTATGTTAATCACTAATGAATGCTTAAGAATAGTTATAATTAATATTCACTGCAATAATCGAGTTTCAGCATTTCTCTGTATGATAGTAGTAAATGATTTAATAAGACATCTAAGGGATCTATGGTAATATTTTTATGGTTAACTAATTCACCCCCCCCCCACTCTCAGTTACTACATCCATATTTCCAACAATATCTATCTATCAGAGATTTTCCAGCAGTCCAGTACTAACTGTATGTTTGTCATTGATGACAACATATGGGAACTAGCATGCGTGGAAGTCTTATGCAATAAGCTTTTAGTATATGAATCATGGACATGATATCAGCATGATATCATGGGTGTAGAGGTTAACTGTTAGTGTAGACAGTTATATAGCAGCTTGTATCAATAGTGTTCCTAACAAAGTAACAGACAATGTTATGTGTATGGTTTTCCGTAAAGTTATCATGGAGCCTTGTGTGCTTGGATATATGTTGAAGACATGTTAGTGATGTTTCTTTTGTGGACACATAGTTTGATAATCAGTATAAGTGAAGTTATGCAATCGCTATTCACCAGTAGCAGTTTCCTATGTTTATTCACAAGAGCTGACAGAGATTTTATTAGTTCTGGAGTTGCACCTATCATGTGGGTATGCACCCTTAGATTTAAGCTTAGAGGAGGGTTATTGATGTTAGGTTAAGAGTGCATGAAGTAATTCAACTTGAGGAGAAAGATCTAATTGTTTTGGTAGAGCCAATAGTTGTGTAGCGTGCGTCTACAATTATCTTAATTGGACAGGTCCCAAATTATGTTGCATGCATAGTAGAGCCGACATAATTTTTATCAAAGTTTTTTATGGTTTCTCTTATATGATTTCAAGGTGGTTCTAACAGGCTGACTTTATTATATCATTTGGATGAAAGATATGTATAGCTAGTCATTTGTGATTGTTTGAGTGTGGTTCATAGTTGATTAAGCAGAGCAGAGTAGAGTGTGTGAAGTGTTGAGCCATCAAAAGAAGGTCTATGTGACCAAGTAAAGTATTTGTGTTACTCATTGGAACTGATCCAGATAGCGGGTCAAATCATAGTTCACCAAGATCTAGATATAGTGTGTATCTGTTAAATAGAAGGTTGTAGCCTTCACCCCTTTGAGAAGTGTGCTCTCAAATAGTGTGTCCTCTCCCCTAATAGGGACAATTGTAAAACACTCCTAATAGGGTCCGACCCTTGACCAGGTCTACTATACTAAATATATTGTAAAGAAACTCCTAACAGGGTTAAGGCTCTTCTAACAAGGATCATAATACACTAGTGTAGAATATTAGTGGGTGTCATTTCCCACTGGGGTTTTTACCTATTTGGGTTTTCCCATAACCAAAATATTGGTGTTGTGTTCATGTTTTCTTTCATTGTGTTTATGCTTTATGTTTAAGTATACTTAATTGGAATAAGAATTGAATCTTGTAGATAACTGATTCACCCCACCCCCCTCTTAGTTATCTCTTGGGACTATTCCTAACAATTGGTATTAGAGACAATTGCCACAGAGAGAAATTTTAATAACTTGAGGTTGATTAGATGGCATACTTCAGGAAAGAAAGTCCTAAGTTTGATGGAGAGAATTATCTTGATTGGAAGAACAAGATGGTGACTCAATTGTAGTGCATTGGTTTTGAAGTTTTTGATGTAACTATCAAAGTAGTCAAGATCCCTTCCTTGCAAGATCTTGCATAGGATGATGCTACTAAGAAGCAAAAGGAATTATTTCATTAGAATGATATTGCTAAAGAAGCCCTTATCAACACCCTATCTGATGGTGAGTTTTCAGAAATAAAAAAGGTAGATACAGCCCACAAAATATGGAAGCACCTAGAAGACTTATTTGAAGGAGACAAACAAGAAAAGGATGCATGAAAAAAGACATGGAAGAAAAGATACAATGCATTGGAGATGTTTCTTGAAGAAAATATTAGAGCTTACAATCAAAGGATAAATGAAGCAGTTGCTAGAATCAGAAACAATGGTGGAGAGATTTCAGAGGAGGACATTATGGACAAGTTAATGACTACTCTCACTCCTGAATATGAAAAAAAGATCAAAATCCTTGATGAGACCATGTAGCTTACATCTAATTTCAAGAGAGAGACCTTGACCAGAAAAATCTCAATTTTTGAGATTTCAAGATTGAAGACAGAACCAAAGAGTGAAATAGCCTTCAAAGAAATAATTCATGGTAAGAAATCTGCAAACACTTCAGGTAATTTTGATGATGATGATGAAGATAAAACACTAGATGATTTCATTGCTATGATTGTCAAAAGAGAAAAGAAAGGAAAAGGAAAATATGAAGGTTAACTACCATTTAAGTGTTTTTCATGTAATAAGATCGGTCACTTTGCATCTAAGTGTCCTACTAGAGCTAGAAAGTTCAAAAAGGATTATAAGCCTAAGTATTCTAAGGAATGTTACTTTCCTAGACATGGAGTCTCATATGATGAATCAGGTGAAGAAGAAATTGGATTCATTCCTATTTTAGACAAAATGAATAATAAGACAAATCATAAAAATGAGAAAGAGAAACAAGAGCTAGCATTGATTTCACAAGCTGACATAAGGACAAACTGGATTATAGATAGTGGTTGTTCACATCACATGATAGGTGATAAAGATAGATTTGTTCATCTGGAAAAATACAATTGTGGTATGGTTAGATTTGGAGACAACACTCCTAAACCAATAGTTGGTAGAGGAGCCATCACCTTGGATGGAAAGAATAGTACTGATGATGTTCTATATGTTTATGGTTCGAAACATAACCTTCTCAGTGTTAGACAATTAATTGGAAAGGGCTATCACTTAGACTTCAAAGATGAAAAATGCATGATTAACAACAAGGATGGTGTTACGATTGCATCAGGCTCAAAGACAAGAGGTAATGTTTTTCAACTCAATTCAGAAGCAAGTTGTTTTGTTTCTAAAGTTGATGACAATTGGTTGTGGCATAAAAGAATATGTCATATCAATTTTGATAACATAGTAAATATAAGCAATGTAAAGGCAGTAAGAGATCTACCTAGCATAGTAAAGTTAGTTGATACTATATGCAGGGAATGTGTAATGGGAAAGCATGTGAAAAATTCATTCATGAGAAAGCAAAATTTAGCAGAGAACAAGTTGGATCTGATTCACACAGACCTATGTGGTCCAACTCAAACAAGATCATACTATGGTGAAAGGTATTTCATTTTGTTTGTTGATGATTATACTAGGATGATGTGGGTTGTGTTCTTGAAAGATAAGTCAGAAGCATTTGAGAAGTTCAAAATATTCAAAGCTAAGGTTGAGAATGAATCTGGACTAAAGATAAAATGTTTGAGATCGGATAGAGGATGAAAATTCACCTCTAACAAATTCTATGAGTATTGTGAAGACCATGGCATAAAGAGATAATTAAGTGCACCTAGAACCCCTTAGTGGAATGGAATTATAGAGAGAAGGAATAGGATCATCCTTAATACAGCGCGCACCATCATGATTGAAGGAAAAGTTGCACACACCTATTGGAGAGATGTGGTCAATACAGCAATCTACACAATCAATAGAATTCAATTAAGGCTAGGCACTAACAAAACACCATATGAGCTATGGTTTAGTAATGTTCCCATAGTAAAATACTTTAGAATCTTTGGAAGCAAGTGCTACATCAAGAGGGATGAAGCAGTAGGCAAGTTTGATGCAAGAAGTGATGAAGGTATTTTCCTTGGTTACTCTACTAAAAGTAAAGCTTATAGATGTTTCAATTTAAGATTGAAAAAGATCATTGAAAGTGCTCATGTTAAGATTGATGAAAATTTTATGGTTCAAGAAAGATATCATGATTACTCACCCATGATTGAAGAAGAACCCAGACCCTCCACTAGTGAGATAGTTATTGAAGAAATGTTTGACAGTATTGATGTTTTATTCAATGACCCTGAGACAAGTGAAGAAGAAACTTCTAAGGCTGATGAGTTAGCATCACCTAAAGTTCCAAAGTTTACATCTAGAAATCATTCCAAGAAAAGACATCATTGGAGATCAGAGTGGCAAAGTCTTAACAAGATCCCAAGCAAAGAACTTAGCTAGTAGTGAAGCGGTATGTTTACTATCTCAGATTGAACCTTTAAGTGTTGAAGATGCATGTAATGATTCAAATTGGCATGATGCTATGAAAGAAGAACTTGATCATATTTTTAAGAATGACACTTGGGACTTGGTCCCAAGACCTAGTGATAAGAATGTAATTGGAACAAAATAGATATTCAAAAAAAAGATGAATGAAGATTGTACAGTAGTAAGAAATAAAGCAAGGTTAGTATGTAAGGGATATGCACAAAGAGAAGGCATTGATTATTCAGACACATTTGCACTTGTGAGTATATTAGAATCTATTAAGTTGTTTCTAGCTTATGCTACAGTCAAAAACTTCAAAATATATCAGATGGATGTCAAGTCAGCATTCCTGAATGGAGATTTGAAAGAAGAAGTATACATTGAACAACCAAAATGATTCACTTTATTAGACAGACCTGATATGGTATGTAGATTGAAGAAGGCCTTCTATGGACTTAAGCAAGCCCCTAGAGCATGGTATGAAATACTAGATGGATATCTAACAAAGATTGGATTCAAGAAAGTGGCAGTAGATTATAATCTATTCATTAGAGAGACATTTGAAGGTCTACTACTTGTAGCTATATTTGTTGATGATATTATCTTCGGAGGTAATGATAAACTAAGTGTAAAATTTTCTAAAGAAATGCAAAATGGGTTTGAGATGAGTATGATTGGTCCTATCAAATACTTTTTAGGACTAAATGTGCAACAGATAGAAAAAGTAATTTTTATTAATCAGTCCAAATATGTGAAAGAGATACTGAAGAAATTCAAGATGGATGATTGCAAGAAAATAGGTTCAAACACCTATGATCACTAGATGGAAGCTTACAAATGAAGATGACTCACCAGTAGTAGATATAACACTATATAAGTCTATGATTGGTAAACTTGTATATCTTACTCAGACTAGACCTGATATTTCCAATGCAGTTGGTATAGTTGGAAGATTTACAGTAGAACCTAAGAAAAGTCACCTCACGGTAGTAAAGAGAAAATTTAGATACTTGCAGGGCACTATAGATTATGGTCTATGGTATCCTAATTTAGAAAATGTTGAGCTTCATGTGTACATTGATGTAGATTGGGCTGAATGTTTTGATGATAGAAAGAGTACATCAGGTGGAGTAGTGTTTCTTGGTGATAGACTTGTCACCTGGACAAGCAAGAAACAAAATTGTATTTCTCAATCAATAGCAGAAGCAGAGTATGTTGCAGTAGCCTTGAATTATTCTACAATTGTTTGGATCAAGTAGATGATAAAGGATTTTGGAATTTAGATTGATTATCCTATTGTTATTCACTGTGATAACACTAGCACTATCAATATATCAAAGAGCCCTGTGATGCATGCAAAGACAAAGCACATTGAGATCAAGTATCACTTCCTAAGAGAGAAATTGGTAGAGAAAGAAGTCAAGTTGGACTATGTGAGTACTAAAGATCAGTTGGTAGATATATTCACAAAGCCCTTGCCTAAGGATACTTTTCAGTATCTCAGGGAGAAGTTGGGGTAATTCCCTTCTCTAATTCTTCTTAGAAGAAAGAAGGAAAGGCATCAGTCCTCAGGGACTGATGGAAGGTTGACTACTCTACCTCGGGAGTAGTACCAGTGCTTAAAATGAATGGCTCCCTTTGCCATTGATGTCAAAGGGGGAGTAATATATAGAGTCATGAAAAACAAAAGTATAAAGGAGGAGTAATAGGTTAATATGATTTAGAACAATAGAGAGGGGGGGTGAATCAGTTGTTCTCAGGTCCTGATGTATAAAATAACTTCAAAAACTTTTTTTTAAATCAAATCAAGCAACCAAAACAAACTTGATCATCACTAATTCAATAATAGAAACATATAACTCAGTAGTCCACTACCCAACTATATCTAACTTGTAAAACACATAAATGTTCAAACCAAAACATTCACACAAGTATTGACACCAAAATTTATAGTGGAAACCCAATATGGGAAAAACCACTTTGTAACATGCTACTATTATTTTCACTCTTCTGAAGTGAGCTCGGTTAAAAGCCAACCCTGTCAAAGGTTACAATACACACTGTCAAGTGTGACCTAGTTAAAGGATTTCAATCACCCTATTAAAAGTGAGCCTGGTCAAAGGACTTACATACACTCCATTAGAATGCAACCTTGTTCAAAGGATTTAACATATGACTATTAGGTCAACCTCTTTGAAATGGATTTTGACTATTACAATGGTTAGAAAGTAGTAGTAGTATTGATCTGAAAACATACAACTCACTTTGCAAATATCAGATCCAATTTCATACACAAATGCTGGTTTACTGACTTTGAAACTTTTCCATCTCCACTTCTGATCTACTCTAAACTTTCCTTCAAGCAATCACCACACTTTTCCTTTAGCCCTTTCACTTATATAGTCAATAAAACTTTATTGTTCTTCTAGCATCTACTTCACCCATGCATACACATACCTAATGCTTTGATTCCCTTAATACTTTCCTCTTTTAGGTTAACTTTTCTTTTGCCGCTTAATCTCCTTCGTAGATCTTAGGGTTAGGTTAAATACATTGAATCTACCTACTTCATGTTCTTCATCTCCTCTTCTAGAATCATCTCAAATCTCATAAAGATTTACAATAAAACATTTTACAAAGCATTAAATGCTTCCATACAATCAATAAATAAAGTCAACATATTTTACATAATCCAAGAATTCAACAATGTCGGCTCCAAATTTGAATTCTTCAAATATAAAATTGATGATGCTTGGTCAATACTGTGATCATCCACTCAATCTCCAAGTAAAACACTCAGTCACTACTAAAATTGTTTCCTTGGCAAATACTGTCTTACTTGGCAATTTACTGATACTCAGTCGACACTAGATTTTTTCTCGGCATCCACTAACTCGGTCGACTCTACATAACTCAGCTTAAACATGATTTCTTCATTTTATTTTATTTTGGTTAAGCCTACCAGTTTAGTCTTCAATCTTACTAAGATAAACAATACATTGTCTCATCATTGTGCAACATAATCAAGTACACTTTTTAGTATCAAGATAACTCAATCTTTCCTTAGGTGTTATTGTTACCAACCTTTCTTTCCCTTCTCACCATAGATATAGTACTTTCCTAAGTAGAAACAGTCTTACCAGTTAAGGTTTGACATCAATGACAATACAACAATTGTTTCAATTGCATTTTCTAACATAATATACTAAGGGGGAGCAGCATTCAGTTATGACAGCAGTTCAGTTGAGGAAATGGAGAATATTGGAAATTATTGCAGCAAATGGAGGATTCATTTTTGGGGGAGTTTTGAAGAGAAAATGGAGAATTTTATAAAAGAAATGTTCATTTGGGTTGGTGGTGGTTTTTCATTCCACATGTTGCCATCAATGCCAAAGGGGGAGATTGTTGGAGATTTTCCAGCAAGCCAGTACTGACTATATGTTTTTCATTGATGACAACATATGGAAAGTAGCATGTGTGAAAGTCTTATGCAATAATCTTTTAGTATATAAAGCATGGACATGATATCAGCATGATATCATGGGTGCAGAGGTTAACTATTAGTACAGATAGTTATACAGCAACTTGTCTCAGTAGTGTTCCTAACAGAGTAACAGATAGTGTTCTGTGTATGGTTGTCTGTATAGTTATCATGGAGCCTTGTGCACTTGGATATATGTTGAAGACATGTTAGTGATGTTTTAATTATGGATGCATAGTTTAATAATTAGTATAAGTGAAGTTATGCAATCACTATTCGCCAGTAGTAGTTTCCTATGTTTATTCAGAAGAGCCGACAGAGATTTTATTGGTTCTAGAGTTGTGCCTATACTATGGGTATGCACCCTTGGATTTAATCTTAGAGGATAGTTATTGATGTTAGGTTAAGAGCGCATGAAGTAATTCAGCTTGAGGAGAAAGATCCAATTATTTTGGTAGAACCGAGAGTGTGTAGCGTGCATCTACAATTATCTTATAGGACAGGTCCCAGATTATATTGCGTGCATAGTAGAGCTGACAGAATGTTTATCAAAGTTTGTTATGGTTTCTCTAATATAATTTCAATGTGGTTCTAACAGGCTAACTTGATTATATCATTTGGAGGAAAGATATTTATAGGCATTCATTTGTGATTATTTGAGTGTGGTTCATAGTTGATTAAGTAGAGCAAAGCAGAGTGTACGAAGTGTTGAGCCATCAGAAGAAGGTCTATGTGACCAAGTAAAGTATTTTTGTTATTCATTGGAACTGATCCAAATAGCAAGTCAAAGCACAGTTCACCAAGATCCAGATATAGTGTATATATGTTAAACAAAAGGTTGTAGCCTTCATCCCTTTGAGCAGTGTGCTCTTAGATAGTGTGTCCTCTCCCCTAACAGGGACAATTGTAAAAGACTCCTAACAGGCTCTGACCCTTGACCAGGTCTACTATACTAAATATATTATAAAGAAACTCCTAATAGGGTTAAGGATCTTCTAACAAGGATCATAATACACTAGTGCAGAATATTAGTGGGTGTAAATTCCCACCAGGGTTTTTACTTATTTGGGTTTCCCCGTAACCAAAATATTGGTGTTGTGTTCATGTGTTCTTTCATTGTGTTTATGCTTTATGTTTAAGTATACTTAATTGGATAAAGAATTGAATCTTGCAGATAACTGATTCACCCCTCCCCCTCTCAGTTATCTCTTCGGACTATTCCTAACACTATCATGCTAGTAAGATCTAGGTTTCAGGTTCATTCATGGGCATCACTTCCATGTAATGAAGAGCCTATTAGCCTAGTTCACTATCAAGACCCTTAAGAAATCTTCACAAGGCCCTAATTATACTATGTGATGAAAGCAATAAATAAGCAAAGTGTTTTTAAGTGTCTTCTACAATCGTCCTACAAGAAAACCATTAGCAATTTTTATCTTCATCACATGCCCTACAGGCCACAGTTATGCTATCAGAAAAATAGAGATATGAAAATCAACAGCAAACAGAAAATGTTAGAAATTTGCAACAGAAAATACAGAAACTAAAAATTTTAAGATGACTGATGGCAGGGCTCATGTGAGGAAGTGTAGCATTGCACATGAGAAAGTGCAGGGTCTGGTGTGAGAAAGTGATTTTTCACATGAGAGAATGCTAATGAAAGCAAACTTTACATGGCACACTCAGAAATCTTGCGCGAGATTTTGTACATAGTAAAGTACGGATATATGATAGAGTACAAAATTTTCAAAAAAAGTTCAAGATTGATGAGGCCAGAAATCAATTTTTCTACCCCACAGTGGGTACCAAAAAGTTTATAGCTAAATGTGGACCTCTAATCCAGCCATAGACACAACTTAGTCATTTCTCACAAAGTGAATTATGAATATGAGTATGAATTACCCAATTCGCAAATTCATAGTGAATCAACCTGTTGCCTCCTAATTAGTTAGGGTGTTTGAATTACTCTCAGATTGGAGAGCCAACAACCATAGACCAAGCTAAGACGGAGGATTTAAAAGCTTGAAATGATCAAAATTGCAATGAATTAAGCTAAAGATGATTGTGCAAATTAAACTAAGAACTTGAAAGAAATATGAGAATGTAGATTCTAATCTAAAGAGCTTGAAATGAACATGAGAATTAAGCTATTAACCAATAAGCAAACTATATTAAATGAGAATGCAATATTATACTAGAATAAGAATTATACTAATTATGCAATGAAAAATTTAAAAGCATGAGAGAATTGAGACAAAAATTGACTATAGTTTTGATAGTCTAAAATTGCCTCCTCAAAATGAAGAAAAGGAGCTCATAATATAGAAAAGCCAGGAGAGAGGATGAAGAGTTTCTTAGAAAGAAATGGCTGACTCTTCATCTCCATGGTGAGACAAATATTGAAGAATTATTTAATTAAAAGAATGAATATTGCCACATGGGTGGCTTTTTGAGTAATTTTGAATTAATAAATCCAAATAAAGATGTCCATTCAAATAACCAAATATTAATTCCTTTTTGATGTGTATTAGCTAAAGGGGGTGGAATTAATTTAATTTAAAAGCACTAAGGATTTTAGAATTAAATTAATTAATCATAGGGATTTTTAGTCAATAAATGTCAAAAATATTTAGGAATTAAATATAGTGTGATTAATGTAAATTTAGGGTTTTTTGCATTTGACACCAAGTCAAATAAAGACAAATAGGAGACAGAATTGCCTAGTACAATAGGACTTTAATGATGTAGAAATTGAAGAAAATGCACCAGAATTGATTAAAATTGTGAGTTGCCAATTTTGGGGTATTACACCAAGAACAAACAATGGAATGGATAGAATTTTTGTAGTGGTAGACAAATTTAGTTAAATGAGTCACTTCATCCAATACAAAATAACACATGATGCAAGTCATATAGCCCATTTTTTCTTCAAGGATATCGTAAGACTCCATAGATTACCTCTCATCATAGTCTCAGACAAAGATGTCAAATTTATGGGATACTTTTGAAAAACACTGTGGAAAATACTAGGAACAAATATGTCATTTGGGTCAGCAGATCACCTGTTAGAATGATTTTAGAACAACAAAGAGGGGGGGGTGAATTTGTTTTTCTCAAGTCCAGATGTACCAATTGAACTTTTTAGTACTTCAAAAAACTTAGATCTAATCAGCAATTCAAATCAGTCTTTATAGCATATATCAGAAACATATAACATGTAGTCCATTGTCTAAAAGTAATTAACTTGTAGAATATAAAACTTTCAACAACATCCACATCAAAAGCATTCACACAAGTATAACACTAGGATTTATAGTGGAAACCCAATTTGGGAAAAACCACTTTGTAACATGCTACTGATTTTCACTCTTCTGAAGTGAGATCTATGAAAAGCCAACCCTGTTAAAGGTTTACATACACACTGTTAGGTGTGACCCTATTAAAATATTTAAAACACTCTATCAAAAGTGGCTTGGTTAGAGGACTTAATAACATTCTATTAGAATATCACCTTGATTAAAGGATTTATACAATGACTGTTAGGTCAACCTTGATTAATGGATTTAGACTAATACAATGGTTAGAAAGTAATAGTAGGTTCTGATCTAAAAAATATACAACTCACTTTGCAAATAAAAATCCACTTTGCACATATGTTGATTTACTAACTGACCTTCATTTCATCTCCATCTCTGATCTTCTTGGAATTTGCTTCAAGCAATCACAACTCTATTCAGCTCCTTCAAAATTTCACCTTCAGTCTTCTGCTTAGACTTATCAGTCAATAATATCAACCTCTTCTTCACTCTTTTTAACCTCATAATTAGGTTAATTTTATACCTCCTTAATCATGTAGATCAATCTTTTGTCACTCAATCTCCTTCATAGATCTTAGGTTTAGGTCAGATGCATCAAATCCTTCCATCATTATGTTCTTCATCTTTTCCTTCTAAATACATCTCCAAACTTCTCTTTGAATCGATAATAAAATGATTTACCATGTATTAAATGCTCCATGCAATTCATTAATAATGTCAACACATTTTACATATCCCAAGAATTCAATTATGTTGGCTGGGATCCTCAATTCTTTCTCCAAATGTAAATTACTGACACTCTGTCAATACTGTTCTCATCTCCTTAGTCATCACTGTGTATCTCAGTCATCACTAAAAAAAGTCTTCCTCAAGAATTTTATGTCACTTAGCAATTATTGATGTTTGGTCAACACTAGATTTACTCGGCATATACTAGCACTCGGTTGACACTAACATCACTCGGCTTAAAACTAGATTTTCTTCACTTTTGCTCAGTTAAGCCTATGTTTCCAGTCTTTCTTCTTACTTAGCTAAACAACACATTACCTTGTCAATGTTCCAACCAATCAAGTATTCATTGAAGTATCACATAACTCAACCTTTCCTTAGGTTCTCTTGTTATCTCATATTTTCAAATCCTCTTCATCAATCAAAAGATATGGTATTATCCTAGATAGAAACTATCTTACCAGTTAAGGTTTGACATCAATGAAAATATAACAACTTTTTCAATTGTAGTTTCCAATAATATCCCTCTTCGGCATTGATGGAAACACCACATTAATAACATATTATTTACCAAACAATCCAAAATCTGTGTATCATATTTTATTAATATCCTTATCTTCATTATGATTCACAATGTTTTCCTTGCTTGACCACTTACTCAATTACTCCCTCTAAATATTTTATGTATCTCTCCCTCAGGTTTCATTGAATCTTCTCCCTTAGTGTTGTATCACTCCATTTGTTTTCATTTAATCTTCTCCCTCTTTGACAACAATTCCAAAGCTTTTATCTATCACTTACATCTTTACCATGTAGGTGTCTTTGTTAGAGTAGTCGAGTATTGCTAATAATTAAATCAGTTAATTATTAGTTCTCTACTCTTAGCTTAAGTTAGACTTAGGAAAGTTTTCTTTTCTTAGAAGTTTCCCTTTTAGGGTTTCGGTATCCTTTATAAGGATTCACCACTTTGTAATTCATAAGGAGATTGTATTTTTTTCATCATTGTTAATAGAAGATTATTTTTTTGCAACATGGTTTTGCAGTCTCTGGCCTATTGGCCGCCATAGCTTTCTGTCTCTCTTCTGTCTTCATTCTTGTAGCAGTCTTTGCATGCAGGTGTTCTTGGGAAGATTTGATGGTTATCAAATCCAACATGGTATCAGAGCCATCTTGCTGCTCGCTGTTCGTGTTTTTGTTGAAGTGATTCAGAAGCAAGACGTTATTTTTTGTTTCTTTTTTGCCTGCAAAAAAGAAAAAAAAAATTTGGGGGTATTTTGAGCAAAAACGGATGCTGCCATTACGCTCAGAAGGTCCGGGAGAGTCAAAAATCATATAAAATTTGCTATTTTTAGCCACTGTGACTTCTGGGAGAAAATTTTTGCCCTCCTAAGGCCGTACGGCTCGAAAATCGAGAAAAAATATTTAAAAAATCATTGTTTTTAATGATTTTTGCATTTGAAATTAACGCAGCCAATGTTTTTTACATAGCTCCACCCGCGCTCCTCCGCCGCGCCACCAGCGGCCACCGCGCCGCCAATCTGCGGGGTCCGGCCTCCGCCGCTACCGGCAGCGGCCCCTCCGGCCTCCACAGCTCCGCCGCCTCCGGCCACTCAGGCCCCCGCCGCCGCTCCGCTGCCCTCCATGGCCCCCGCTCCTCTGCACCGCCTCCCAGCTCCGCCGCCCTCCGCGGCCCTGCTCAGCTGGCTCCTCCCGGCTCCGCCGCCCTCCGCGGCCCCTGCTCCGCTGGTTCCTCCGCCCGGTCGCCGCTCCGGAGCTCCGCCCCGCCGGTTGCGGCCTTTTGCTGCCCCCGTGGGCTCTATTGCCAGCGGCCGGTCATATGACCGACCAGGAGCTCCAGCTCCAGCCCCCTGCGTGCGCCATGCGCCCAGGGGCTTTGTAATTCCAGCCCCCAGGGCTTAAAAAAGTTTTTTTTTTTTTTGTCCTTTAGAGCTTTTTCTAGGGGTAGCTGGGTTTTTTGGCCGTATCTTGTGCATACGGTATCGGTTTTCTGACTTCTTTATATCGTCGGAAATCTCTTTCCGAGCTCTTTCCGATGATGGAGGTTAGGGTTTTGGGTTCTACCATTTCAATAGCATTTTTTGCTGTTGAAGTCTGATGTCTGTTTTTGCCTTCCGGGAGTCATATCTGGCTCATCCGGACTCCTTTTTCGGCAAATGAGATATCATCGGAAAGATAATTCTGTGTACTATTCAGTGGCAGAGGTATTTCTTCCAGATTCTGCTCCAAGTTTTCACTCCTCTGAGTTATGCAGTTTATGCCCTCTGGTGGTGTGCTTGGTTCTACAGGTCCGGGGATCTCTTCTTCTGGTTTCTTAGTGCACTCTTCTTTCTGACTTCTGAGCTTGCATGCTCTTTCTGATGTATCTTTGTTCTGTAAACGCACTGAGATAAAGTGCCCTCTTCTGCGTTTCTGGGATCTTTTTCACCTGGTTCATTTTTAGTATTCGCACTCAGTTATAAAGTGCCATGGGGGGATTCTGATGCATTTGCCACTATAGGTGCATCCACTCTTGTCAAGTGAGTGTACCTTCCATGACATTAGCCCATGTAGACTGTGTCTATGACACCGCCCTTTATCCTGTGTGTGTGCTTCTGTTGCACTATTGGTGTTCCTGGTTCTTCTTCTGCAGCTGTTTCTGGCATCGCATTTCAGTGTTCCTGTCACCTCTCCCAGTTCAGCATTATGGGGGGGTTCACCTGTTGGTTCTATTGCTTCCTGGTTTGATTGATCAGCTCTTCAGACACTTGTCTTCTCTACCTGGTCATGCACTTCAGTGGGGGTTCCAGCAGTATCTTCTGACAGAGTTTTCAGACATGCTTCGGAGGAGCTTCTTGCTCTCTTCTTGTTCCTTTCTCTGGGACATCTTTTGCTTTATGTTTTGGGTACCTGATCAGGCCTAGTTGCCGGGACCCATCTTTCCTGCTTTCTATAGTAGTTTAGCTTTTTTTGCTTCTCCCTAAGTTACACTTAAGGGGGGGTGTTAGAGTAGTCGAGTATTGCTAATAATTAAATCAGTTAATTATTAGTTCTCTACTCTTAGCTTAAGTTAGACTTAGGAAAGTTTTCTTTTCTTAGAAGTTTCCCTTTTAGGGTTTCGGTATCCTTTATAAGGATTCACCACTTTGTAATTCATAAGGAGATTGTATTTTTTTCATCATTGTTAATAGAAGATTATTTTCTTGCAACATGGTTTTGCAGTCTCTGGCCTATTGGCCGCCATAGCTTTCTGTCTCTCTTCTGTCTTCATTCTTGTAGCAGTCTTTGCATGCAGGTGTTCTTGGGAAGATTTGATGGTTATCAAATCCAACAGTTTTCATGTTAGTATTGTATGTTGTATACTCCCTCTATCATCTTGCTTATGACTAATTAATATCTTTGCCTTACTTCTCACAACTCTAGGAAACTCCTAAAGTGTGACATTTTCTACATCAATTTGTCAAATATTCTGATTAGCATAATTTGATGCAGTGATCCTATTTTACTAGGTATCCTCAGTTAGGGGAATCACCCCTAGTTTACCTCTAAGATATTCATGAGCATCCTTAGGTAAAGCTTTTGTGAATATATCTGCTAATTTTTCCTTTGTATTCACATATTCCAATCTTACTTCTTTGTCTTGAACTAGCTCTCTCAAGTAATGATACTTGATAGCAATATGCTTAGTCTTAGTGTGCATCACTAAATTCTTTGATATATTGATAGCACTTGTGTTATCAAAGAAAATAAAAACTAGCTCAGTGATTTCTTCCTTCATGCCTTTTAACAATTGCTTGATCCACACTAAATTTGAACAATTCACTATTGTTGCTACATACTTAGCTTCTAATGTAGATTGGGAAATACAGTTCTATTTCTTATTTGTCCAGGAAACTAATCTCTTTCCTAGAAAGAATGCTCCACCACTTGTACTTTTTATGTCATCAACATTTCTAGCCCAATCTGCATCAGTGTAAACTCTAAGTTCAAACTTGTCATTCTTCTTGTAATATAATCCATAATCCTTTGTTCCTTTCAGATATCTCTATATTCTTTTCACTGCCATCATATGATTCTCCTTAGGATTGGCAGAAAATCTTTCCACAATCCCAACTGCTAGGGCAATATTTGATCTATTATGAACAACATATTGTAGCTTTCCAATCATAGATCTATACAAGGTTTGATTCACTTCAACTGTATCATCAGTTTTAGATAGTTTCTGTCTAGTAGCCATAGGTGTACTTACTAGTCTAGAATCCTCCATACCAAAACTTTTCAATATCTCTTTGACATATTTAGATTGAGTAATATAGATACATTTCTTCATCTGATAAACTTGCAAACCAACAAAGAATTTGATCTCACCAAACATAGACATTTCAAATTCAATTTGCATATCATTTGAAATTTTTTGACATAGGGCATCTTGTCCTCCAAATATGATATCATCAACAAAGATTTCAGCTAACAAAATCCCTTTACCTTTTTCAATCTTCATATACAGATTATTGTTGTCATTTATCCTTGAAAATCCAATATTTATCAAGTAATTATGTAGTCTTTCATACCATGCTCTGGGGGATTGTTTCAATCCATACAGCGCCTTGTGCAACTTGCAAACCATATTCCTCTTGCTTGGGTCAACAAATCCATCATGCAAATTATCTGCTTCTTCTTTTTATTGCTTTGAAGCATCCTCCTCATGCTCGACAACATCCTCTTGATGCTTGACAACATCCTCCTAATACTTGGTAGCACCTATTTGTGACACTACATCTAGTTTAGGTGTATTACTTGCATCTCCTTCTTCCATGTATACAAAAGATCTGTAATCTTCAGGTTCTTTCTTGCACTCAACTTCATTTCTTTCTACATATTTATCAACTCTAACATTTGCACTTTCCACAACTTTGTTAGTGTTAGAATTCAAACACTTATAAGCTTTGCTCTTAGTGGAATATCCTAGGAATATGCCTTCATCACTTTTTGTATCAAATTTTCCATTCATATTATCTTTCAATATATAGCACTTACTCCCAAAGACTCTAAAATACTTCACATTAGGTGTATATCCATGCCATAACTCAAAAGATGTAGCATTTGTACCTTTTTTTATTTGTACTTGGTTCAAGCTATAAACAACTATATTTATGGCTTCTCTCCTGTACTTTTGTGCAACATTATTTTCTATCATCAGTATTGTAGCACAATCCATAATTGACTTGTTTCTTCTTTCTGCTATACCATTATGTGGAGGTGTCCTTAGTGCAAACATTTGTCTCTTTATTCATCTATCATTGTAGAACATATTGAACTCATTTGATATAAAATCTCCACCTCTGTCAGATCTTAGACATTTCAAGCTTCTACCTATTTATTTTTCAACTTTTGCTAAATACCACTTAAACAGCTGAAATGCATCATATTTCTCCATTAAAAACATTACAGTTATCATTCTAGAATAGTCATCAACAAACATAATGAAATACTTATCACCACAATAAATGTGTACACCCATATATCCACAAAGGTCAGTATGAACCAATTCCAAAATATTTTCATAAGTATATGTCTTGCTCTTAAAACTAGACTTTATCATTTTTCCCAATTGACACTATTTTCACATCACATTTTCAAGTTTCTTCAATCTCGACAAACCTCTAACTTTCTTCTTTTTACTAATATTTACTAGATTGTCAAATTTCACATGACACTGTCTCTTATGCCATAACCATACATTATCAAATTGTGCAAACAAACATGTTTCTTCAGATAGGTCTAGATAGAACAAGTTACCTCTTGTTTGTTCTCCACTTCCAATTAGTTCACCAGTGGCATCAAATATTTTAGCCTTTCTGTGATGAAATTCTACTCGATAACCAGTGTTGTTCAACTATGCAACACTAAGCAAATTATAGTTAAGACCTTCAACCCAATAATCATTTTCACATGTGATCTTATCAGTCAATCTAATTGATCCTTTTCCTTTCATAGGACATGGTGCATCATTACCAAACTTAACACTTCTACCTTTGTAATGATCTAGGGTCTCAAACTTACTTTTATCACCAGGCATGTGATGTGAGAAACCATTATTGATAATCCATTTATCACCTTTACTCGCATAAGAAATAAGTGCAGTCTTCTCATCTTCATCATAATCATCTTTCATAGCAACATTAACAACTTCTATATCACATTCATCAAATTCACTAGTGTCACTGTCAGTCTCCTCTTCAGCAATATAACAATATTTCTTACCTTTGTCTTTGTAGTCTTTGTACCTTTGGTGATCTCTTTCATTTCTCTTGTATTTTTACTTTCTTTCCCTTCTCTCATCCTTGTTAGTCATGTTAAGGCATCTTTCTGCAATATGGCCAACTTTTTTACATGAAAAATAGATTATAGGAAGTTTACCTTTATATTTCCATTTTCCTCTTTTTACCCTTCTAGCCATAAGTGCCTCAAGATCATCTAGTTCTTCATCAAAAGTGTCAATATCATTGTCACCGTAACTGTCACTATCACTGTCACTGTCACTATCATTGTCATTGTCACTATCACTTTTCACACATTTTTTTTTCTCTCTTAGACTTATGCATAACCATTTGAGACATGAATGCAGATTCAACATGAGGAACAATGTAATTATCATAATTAGACAACTCAAAAGCAGTAAGATTACTAACAAGAATTTCCAGAGTTAGAACATTACTAGGGTTACATCTTGATTCTTGTATTGGAGAAATTTTGATAGCATAGATAAGAAGAAAAGTTCTCAATACTTTACCACTAACAGTTTCATCATCAATATTTCCATTAGCTCCTCTAATAGCATTCACTACCTCCTTAATTCTTCCATAATATTGAGCAATATTTTCACCTTCTTGCATTTTCATTACATCAAACTTACCTCTTAGGTTTTCAGATTTGGCTTTCAGTCCATTTGTATCTCCATCATAGATAGTTGCAAGAATGTCCCACATTTTCTTTGCATTAGTGCAGTCCTTGATGTCTTTGAATTTAGGATAGCTTAGCGCAAATGCAATCTCCAACATTGCTTGATTGTGTTCTTGTTTTTCTTTCATCTCCTCAGTAGTCAAAGGTGTAGTAGGTATAACATACTTATTTTCAACATAGTATTTCACCGAATCACTAATACTAGCTAGATGCAATTTCATCAAACTCTGCCATGCAAGGAAGTTCTCTTTGTTCAGCTTCGGTACCTCCTTTTTGTGCATCTTGATCATTAGCTTCGAGTACCTTTAAAATTTTCTTTGTAAGCACCAACAACTTTGATACCAATTATTAGAATGATTTTAGAGCAATAGAGAAGGGGGGTGAATCAGTTGTTCTCAGGTCCAAATGTACCAATTAAACTTTTTAGTACTTCAAAAAACTCAGATCTAATCAACAATTCAACTCAATCTCTATAGCATATATCAGAAACATATAACATGCAATCCACTGTCCAAAAGTAATTGACTTGTAGAATATAAAACTTTCAACAACATGCACATCAAAATCATTCACACAAGTATAACACTAGGATTTATAGTGGAAACCCAGTTTGGGAAAAACCACTTTGTAACATGCTACTAATTTTCACTCTTGTATATTGAGCTCTGTGAAAATCCAACCCTGTTAAAGGTTTACATACACACTATTAGGTGTGACCCTATTAAAGGATTTAAAATATTCTATCAAAAGCGGTCTGGTTAGAGGACTTAAAAATATTCCATTAGAATGTCACCTTGATTAAAGGATTTATACAATGGCTGTTAGGTCAACCTTGATTAATGGATTTAGACTGATATAATGGTTAGAAAGTAATAGTAGGTTCTTATCTAAAAAACATACAACTCACTTTGCAAATATAGATCCACTTCACACATTTGTTTATTTACTAACTGACCTTCATTTCATCTCCATCTCTGATCTTCTTAGAATTTTCTTCAAGCAATCACAAAAATTCTATTATGCTCCTTCACAATTTCACCTCCAACCTTCTTCTTAGATGTACCAGTCAATAACATCAACCTATTCTTCACTCTCTGTAACCTCATAATTAGGTTAATCTTATACCTCCTTGATCAGGTAGATCAATCTTTTATCACTTAATCTCCTCTGTAGATCTTAGGTTTAGGTCAGATTCATCGAATGCTTCCATCATTATGTTCTTCATCTTTTCCTTCTAGATACATCTCCAAAATTATCTTTGAATCTATAAGAAAATGATTTACCATGCATTAAATGCTCCATACAATTCATTAATAATGTCAACACATTTTACATATCCCAAGAGTTTAACTATGCTGGCTGGGATCCTCAATTCTTTCTCCAAATGTAAATTATTGCTACTCAGTCAATACTGTGTTCATCTCCTCAGTCATCATGGTGTATCTTAGTCATCACTATAAAAATTCTTCCTCGATAATTTCCTGTCACTCGGCAATTGTTGATGTTCAGTCAACACTAGATTTACTCAGCATATACTAGCACTCGATCGACACTAACATCACTCAGCTTACACTAGATTTTCTTTACTTTTTCTCAATTAAGCCTACATTTCTAGTCTTTCTTCTTACTTAGATAAAAAACACATTACCTTTTCAATGTTCCAACTATCAAGTACCTATTGAAGTATCACATAACTCAACCTTTCCTTAGGTTCTCTTGTTATCTCCTCTTTTCAAATCATCTTCATCAATCAAAAGATATGGTACTATCCTAGATAGAAACTATCTTACCAGTTAAGGTTTGACATCAATGAAAATATAAAAATTGTTTCAATTGTAGTTTCCAACAATCACCCCCAAACAGATGGCCAAAGGGAGGTTATCAATAGAGTATTGGGGAACTTGTTAAGATTCTTGACAAAGGAGTATGTCCAAGTATGGAACCAAATATACTAGCACTCGATTGACACTAACATCACTCGGCTTACACTAGATTTTTTTTACTTTTTCTCAATTAAGCCTACGTTTCCAGTCTTTCTTCTTACTTAGATAAAAAACACATTACCTTTTCAATGTTCCAACTAATCAAGTACCTATTGAAGTATCACATAACTCAACCTTTCCTTAGGTTCTCTTGTTATCTCCTCTTTTCAAATCCTCTTCATCAATCAAAAGATATGGTACTATCCTAGATAGAAATTGTCTTACTAGTTAAGGTTTGACATCAATGAAACTATAAAAATTATTTCAATTGTAGTTTCCAACAATCACCCCCAAATAGATGGCCAAAGGGAGGTTATCAATAGAGTATTTGGGAACTTGTTAAGATGCTTGACAAAGGACTATGGCCAAGTATGGGACCAAATACTACCACAAGCTAAGTATTCTTATAATGATAGTGTCAACATAACTACTGGAAAAATTCCATTTGCAATAGTCTATGGTGTGCACCCTAGAGGCATTTGTGAGCTTAGGGACCTAGGCAACATGGAGGGAAAGACTGGAAATGTTGAAGAATTTGCCCAATCCATGAAGGAAATACATGACCAGATTAAATAAACACTAATTAAAGCAACACAAAGATTGAAGACTAAGGTGGATGACAAGAAGAAAGACTTTCAGTTTGCGATTAGAGACTTAGTAATGGTACACCTCAACAAAGCAAGGTTGTGAAAGGGCATACCAAGAAAATGCCAAAAAAAAGAGGATTGGTCCATGTAAGGTGTTATCCAAGTATGGAGAGAATTTCTATAAGCTTGATCTACCTAGAGAGTTGTTCATTTCACCAATATTAAATGTCCAAGATCTAGTTGCTTACAAATGACCCATACTAGTTGATACAAAGATCACCAAAGAAAAAGGACAAATGGTCAAAGAAGTGTCTTTACCACCTCGACCCAAGCAAAAAGAAAAAAGAGTATTGGATTCTAGAGTTAAGAAACATACTAGGAATGGTATTTACAAGGAACACATGATCAAGTGGCACACTCTTGCAGAGGAAGATGCCACATGGGTTTTTGAAGAAGAATTCAAGAAATTGGGAATAGATCCTAACATATTAGTTCCCAAAGTAACTTGACTTCCTTGCTCCTGGGGAGTATGGTGTAGGAGCACCTAAAGTTTAAACCCTATTTTTTTGTGTTAAGCATTATATGTTTTTTGATCAAGTTAGTAAAGTCTTGGAGCAATTTTGTAATGTCTTAAGTGAGGTTGATGTGGGTCTTTATGTATTTAGGATCCAATTGCTCTTAGTCTTCTCCTAATGAGTATAGGGGATCTAGGAGTGTGTTAGGTGGTTGAATTCCTTAGAAGGAATTTTTTGTTGATTCTTTGAGCTCCAAGTCATGTTTTAGGTTTCTTTAGACTCCTTCCATGGAGTTGGTGGAAGAGCGAGCAAGAATTGCAACAATGTGCAAAAATTGCAAAAGTTGCTTGAGCAACTTTGCAATTTTTAAAATGTTGTTCGACAACTTTTTGCAGAGTTGTAAAAACCAGTTAGAAGGAAGTTGTGGATGGTTTAGGCCAGTGGAGAAACATGTAACTGAAGTCCCATACCTATTTAAGGACCTTGGGTATCATGATTAAGGGTTGGTGATGAAGGGTGCTCCCCTTAATACCACAAACACATAACAGAAACAGAGAAACAACAACAATATGCAAGAATAGAAAATTGGCTTCTTATTATCTCCAAAAATGTGGAATTACAAACTTTTAGAATTACAATATGCAAAGCCACATGTGCCTTCCCTTACAATATTCTATAGGATAAAGCCTCGAATCAATACCCAGATCTACCATCTAGAACCGCCTAGACAACACTATGGACCTTCTTTATATAAGCAATTTCCACCGCCCGAGAAGGTTCCAGAAATTTAGCCCTTAAGGCCGACTATACATAGAATTAATTTATTTTCACAATTTTTACAATAGGGTCAGCTCAAAGAAAATACAAAATATGCTTTTAGGTAACCCAACTTCCGGAGGCCATGAATTTTCAACCGTAACTCCATTTTTCTATTGTAACCAATTTTCAAAAATGCCATGACGAGATCTACAGTGCCTGACACACGCTAGCACCAATCAGCCGGGGGTCGATCATGATCCAGAGCCTCTAAGGCCTTCAAAATTGACTTGAAATATTTCATACCCAAGAACCTCAATAACTTCATCAATACTGATGATGTGGCAATGAAACTCAACTGGTAGGCTGAAATGACTAGGATGAACCTCCAACTATGAAATCAAAACATTCTGAGATCATATGACCAACTTACTAAAAATAGTAACTTTCCATAAATAGCAGCTCTACAATAGATAGCCCTTATTGAAAAGCAAATAGAAATATTTTTGGGTGATGCAAGATTGTTCTTACACCTAGGATGCTCATGCATCAATTGGCCTTCATTTGGATGAATAGAGCTAAGTGTTTACACTGATTACTAACTATATTTTTCTAATGTTTTCATATAAGTAATGGTGGATTGAATAATCTTTGTGTCTAGTGTAATTATTTTTTATTTGTTATTTTAAATCTTTGTGTGATTGGAAATTAGGTTTTTGTTTCTATTTTGTTCATTGTATGTAAATCTTCTTCCTAAACTATGTTCACTAGACCAGTCAGGACTATAAATACTAAAATCACTCCCATTCCATTTCTATACATGGTAATGGTTTAATCCTTGGAAAAATGATGAAGGGGTCAATGTACATTAATTTTGTTTTTGTTTTATATTTAGGAGAGAAAATGGTGGATTTTGAGCTCTTTCCCTAGGCAAGCTAGGCTATAGCCCAGCTAGGGACAATTGAGTGACAAAGACTTTAGATTGTAGGGTAGGATTGAACAAGAGGTTCGAGTGATTGGAGGATGGTCTTGACATCATAAGGAACCAATGCAAGCAATGGTGGAGGCTGATGAATCCATTTCAACTAGTTGTGAGAAGAGCTCCTAAAAACCAAGCTATTAGCCCTACTTGTAGGGGCCCGATCCCTAATAGCATTGAAGTGTTGTATGGATGGATTGAGACCATCTAACCTTGAAAATAATTTGTATTTCCCAAAAGGGTATCTAGATCCAAGTTCTATTGTGTATTTTTTTTGTGAATTTTGGGAGTTAGGTCAAAAAAGGTGATTGGACAAGACTATAAGGATTCACGAGGTCTATTTCTAGGAGTGACGTATAAGAAGGGTATATGAATGAGTTATGATCCTAGATCTTCAAAAACATGTCAAATCTGATAGAAGAATCATTAAAACTACCTTACAATAGTCTTTGAGTTGGTTGAGTCTATGGTGAGGAATCCATCCATGTGGATTCAATGTTGTATGAAATCCTAATTGATAGTGGAGGTCCTAGTAGAGAGGGTGAAGGAGTAGAGTATCCTACCCTTAGTTAAGTTTAAGATAAACCTTATTAGGTCTAGGAAGGATACCTTGGTTTTGAGTCAAGCTGACTCAGTTTGGAGCTCCCTATCACTATTCCTCTTAATTCTCCTACTTCAGTCTTTCGTCTTCTCTTGCTCTTGAAGGTATAATAAAATCCTCTAGTCTTCTCCTAGTAATCCACCCTATAATCCTTTTGAATCTAATGTATCTTCATAGCATTGACATCATATAGGGGCCACATGAGCATTCATGGCTGAAATATTAGAGGATACTAGAGTTTGCATCGAATCTACCTCCCTAATTGCATATACTTGGGTACCTTATTTATAGATACTTCAAGGTTAAGGGGGCTATGTGGCTCTAGTTTATTAAAGGCTTTTGGTAATCTTCTCCACCTATTTCTAGCACCTACTAAAGCTCACTAGAAAGTGAAATAGGGAATTCCTTGATATTCTTTGTAAACTTTCTCTCTAACAAAAAAAATTCTCCCATTGATTTCTGCTTTTATTTTTCCATAAGTAAGATTTAACCAATCCCTTAATAAAACATCAAGATTACTACTTTCAGCCCTTAAGGGTAACTTTTCTGACCTCTCCTGATCTTTGCAAGCATCTAACTTCCTATCATAGTTAGTCTCATTATGCATCCATGACATTAGAACTTTCAGATATATATCTCTAATATAGAGTTGAGGATTCCAATCAGTTTCATCGAGGATAATAGAATTATGGAGGTAAAGTTCACAAAGTAGATTTTGTTGCCAAGAAGGAAGGGATATATATAGACCATAGAATCCTTTAGCTATTTTAAACTCAAAATCATTATCCTTAATAGTCATCATTAATTGAAACATAAGAAATTATTCTTTTAAACATATAGTATAAACCCTAGGAGGAGGCCTACAAGCAATAATCTGATTAGCCAGCTTTAAAGCATGGTTCATTTTTTGTTTTTTCCTTTTCAATTGATCTTTTAAATCCTCTATTTCCTCCCTTTTTTCATCAATTTCTTGTTGCATTTTATTTCTTTCTTCTTTCCAAAGAGTTCTTTTAAACACAAACTAGTTATACAAACTGAAAAGAATAGATTAAAGAGTGGGTGGGCCAAATTCTATGAGTTGAGGCTTCTTCTTCTCACTACAGGTCTACTCTAGATAATTAGTTAACTAGGTTCTTTTGAAAGGCACAATTGCATTCCTGGGAAAAGAGCGAGTTGAAGCTTGAGCCATTTGAGCTTCTTCTTACATGTTTTCCAAGACTTTTTGTTGCATTTCTTCAGGGTCATTTTGTTGCAAAAGTGGCTCCCGATGAGTACTTTCAAGATGATTACTGAGTGAATCATTCAAATTTTGAGAATTATTTGGAACAAGTGTTTATGCTGGAGAACTATCAAAAATATGATCCATATGATTTTTAGTGGCAGGTTGATCTGATGAGATAGATAGGCCATCTGAAGGAAGATTTGGCACTTTCCCTCTCATTCAAGAGCTTCTTTGCAATGGAGTCTCTGTAACCTCTATTATTTTCTTCCTAATAGTTTTTTCTATTCTCTTTGTTGTAGGAACTAGCTTCTTTTTCTTATTTCTAGAAACTATAGGGATTTGGGTTTGGTTTTCAACCTCAGGAACTGAAGTTCCTTCATCAATTTTTATTTTCCCTCTTCTTTGGGTAGAGGTAGATGCATTTTCCACTCAATTAGGGTGAGGTTTAGTTTCCCTAAGATTTTTAGGCTCCACTCTTTGGCTAGTTGTCTCAGTAATTGGTCCAAAAGGAATATCACTCACATGATCAGATTGTTCAACAGGGTCATTCTGGGGATGAAAAGTCTTGATTTGAACAAATTCATCTTAGGTTAAGGGAGTACATCCTAAGTGACCTCTTGACAAGAAATTTAATCAAATCATGGTGAGTGACACAATTAGTTTTTCCTTTTTGGGTTTCTTTTGCACCAATACTCAACATATTATAGAGAAAATTTGGGACATTGACTAGAGAATTATGTCTAACATAACTAAGCAACTTGAAATGATGTTCATGTAAATGAGAAAACCTTCATTCACAAGTAAGGTGCCTTATAATGTGTGTTTCTAACTCATCAAATGGGGAAGGAAGGGACACATGCTTGCAGCCTTGCTTATTCACCTCCAATGGAGGGTCTGTAGGTAGGGTAAACTGGGCCTGAGTTGACCTAGCATCATGCTCATTTCAATAATGCTCACCAACCATAGATAACCCAGTTACTTATGCTATTCATTCCTTTGTTTCCAAAACTATTAGGCCCCATACTTTTTCTTCTCCTTCTTCAAAGGTTTTCATGCATTGGGTAGCTACCTCCTCATCAAATTCTATCAATTTTAGAAAATATCCAAGCCACCCACAAGCGTGAAATCTCCTAACTGCTTCTATATCTGTAAGCAAGATGGTATGAACCACTAGTTCATGATGCATTAACTGCCTGCCCATTTTTCCAATTCTTCCTCAATTCACTCTACAATTTGTCAATTATAATTTTCTCTATCCCTTTTGAAATTCCCAAATTCCTCTAATCACCTCTGTAATACCCTGAAATTCAGCTTCATAAAATTCCTGACTTCACCTTTAACTATGAATTCCCTTGTAATATCTATATTACATTTTCTAAAATGATAATAATGGAACTTAAGGCAAGGGAATTATAGTTTTAAATGTAATTAATTTTTACACAACTTGATTATGTCATTTTATGGTTACATCAAGTAAGAGATCGGAGATAATTCAAAAATCAGAGTATGATACTTGTGTGAAACATAAAGGACTTAATAAAATAGAATATAAGTACAAATTTGAAAAGACATATAATCTCTTAAGGAATTATGAGTACGACAATAGTGACCTGAAAAATTAATACACTTCCCTAGCCCCTACATAATTAAGATAAGTGTTCACACTTGTCATACTAGGCTTGAGGTAGGAAACTAGCATAATGCTACATTATAAATAAATCTAGTATTAAATATAATAGTCAAAATGTACGAACTAAAAGTGGAATAGATTGAATTGTTGTACTTGCTATTATGATTCAACATGTGCAATGGGTGATGAAAATTGAAAAATTCATTAAAAGAACTAGTGCTGAAGATGACCACATCGGCTATCGTGGTGATTATTGAAAGAAAATAAATTAGAAATGTTATGACATGGATAATGGGTGGATGGAAGGTAGATAAATGAAGTGGAAAGGAAAGAAGAATGTAGAAAATGAATGGAGAAAGAAACTTCATTGAAAATGAAGTGTTTATTATGATCATACCCAATAGAATTTAGGGTGAAGCTGCAGGAAAAAGGCTGGCACCTTCTACTGCAAGAAGTACTACTTGTGGTGATTTTGAAATATTATCATGAAATTGCTATAGGAAGTGATGTTTTGTATGTGGTTAATGGTATAGATGAAGGCTATGACCATTTACCAATAACTTGAAATGAATAGGATCAATGGTGGATAATTGGACTACTCCATTGTCAAAGACATGATCAATTTCATAGGGCCCTAGCCACCATATTTGTAACTTGTTAGGTATTTCTTGAAAACATAAATCAAATAACAATGCCCAATCACCTACTAAGAAGCATTTATTCTTGATGTGTGAATCATGCCACTTATTTCTCTATTTTTGGACTATCTATGTTCTCTCCAAAACAAATTTTATCATCTCATCCAAAGAGTTGAGGTGAAGAAGGCGGTCTCGTTGTGCTACAGGAAGATCAATGTTGAGCTTTAGGGCAGTGCGCAATATTTTATGTTCACATTCAATGGGAAACATTGTGGTTTATCCATAGATCATTTCAAAAGGAGTGAATCTTGTTGTTGTCTTCCATGTTGTACGGTAAGCCTAGACTTCTTATGGAAGGCGGCTGCTCCAATATTAATGATGTAGTTGAATTGTTTTAGTAAGAATAGCTTCAATTTCTCTATTTGTAACTTTTGCCTAGCCATTTTCTTGAGGATGGTAGGGAGTGTACTTTATGTGTCTGATATTGTACTCATTCATAAGTGTTGTGATCAATGTTGATATGAATTATGCCTCTTGATCTATAAGTACCTCTCTGGGCACACCATACTGGGTAAATATTTCTTCATATAGGAATTCAGCCACTTTGTTGTCATGCGCATGCTTCATTGTTTTGACTTCAATCCATTTGGTGACATAGTCGGTGCAAACTAGAATGTAAGATTTTCCATTAGATGGTGGGTCAATAGAACCAATAAAATCCATGTCGCATTTATCAAATGGTGTGACCACCACTTGTGGAAATAGAGGCATTTCATCTGACTTTTTAGGGTGATCCATCCATTGACATTTATCACATTTCCTGGTATAGTTGGCTGCCTCGTTATGAAGTGTAAGCCAGTAATAACTAGTTGTCAATATCTTCATAGTTGTCCTTTTAGCTACA
Organism: Chamaecyparis obtusa; assembly: GCA_027943335.1. Lineage (NCBI taxonomy): Eukaryota > Viridiplantae > Streptophyta > Pinopsida > Cupressales > Cupressaceae > Chamaecyparis > Chamaecyparis obtusa. The sequence goes on from BSBK01002108.1 coordinate 1,215,186, forward strand.
AAGTGTCAGTCATAGGGCTCATAATGAAAAGCATGAAGGATGTCATAAGTCTCATCCTCACATACACATCTTCGCATGACTTGGTTTGGACCAATATTAAAAAATATATTATCAATCCAAGAAAATTAAAAACTTTTCTCAAAGAGTAGTTTTCTTTCCTTGGGAGAAAAATATGTAGGCATCTTGTCAGCTACAAGATAGTTAGCTATATCAACATACCACAAGCTTTTGACAAAAATATGAAATATATGCTAATCAGGGAATGCATCATTAATCACAAAAGTGTCAATGTTATCATTTTGGGGCCTTGATAAAAATCAACCACAATATTAGCTCTACCTGGCTTGTCAATGATAGTTATTTCAAATTCTTGTAGCAACAAAAGCCATCTTACTAACATGCCTGAGATGGAAAGTTTATTCATAAGGTGTTTTATGGCTGCATGGTCAGTATGAACAAAGATTGGGTATCTTGTATATAATGATAGAATTTATTCAAAGCATAGACAATAGGTAGTAATTATTTTTTAATGACTGTATAATTGAGCTCTAATCCATGTAAACTCTTGTTGATATAGTAAATGGCATGTTCAAGGCTATTGGCTTTCTGACTTAAGACTACTCATATTGCATAATCAGAAGCATCAGTATGAATATGGAAAGGTAAAGACCAATCAGGTCCTCTAAGCATTGGGGTTGTGGTAAGATGGGATTTGAGTTGTAGGAAAGATTCCTCAAAGGATGGTGTCCATGTGAACTCAATTTCTTTTGTAAGAAATGTGTATAATGCTGGCTATTTGACTAATTTTTTTAATGAAATGCCTACAATAACCAGCATGTCCCAAAAATGATCTAACATATTTTTGCTTTGTAGGTGTAGGCAATTTAAGAATTACCTTAATTTTTGTAGGGTCCACTTGTATTCCAGATCCTGAGATGAAGTGTCCTAGAACAACTCCTTGCATCATCATAAAACATTTTTCACTATTTAGAGATAGATTATGCTCTTTACATCTGATTAACACTTTCTCTAATCTCAGAAAAGCTTTATCAAAAGTAACACCAAATGTGGTGAAATCATCCATGCAAATTTCCATGAAATTGTGTGAGATATCAGCAAAGATGTTGATAACTATAATACCTCAAAACTGGCATCTTGATATCTTAACCAATTTTGTTTCATTTTAGTCTCATTCTCTTAATTTTGAATCATCAAAGTCCTATTGTACTAGGAAATTCTGTCTTCTGATTGACTCTACTTGACTTAGTGTCAAATGCAGAAAACCTTAAATTTGCATTAATCATATATCATATTTAAATCCTAAATATCAACTATAATTGGCTAAATAACCCTATGATTGATTAATTTAATTACAAAGTCCTAGCACTTTAATTAAATTAAATTCACCCTCTTTAGCTAGAACACATGAAAAAGGAAATTAAATAAATATTTAGTTTTAAATAAATATCATCATCTCAATAAATGAATTTAATTATTCAAATAATTGAGAAAATCCACTTATGAGGCAATATTGTATTTATTTGAATTAAATATTCTCTCCAAATCTTCTCTTCAGCTCAGAAAAGGAAACTTTGATTTAATTGAAAATCAAAAAAGGAAATAAAATAGTTAAATCTCCACACAGAAAAAAAACAAAAAGCTAACTACCTCTCTGTAGGAAACTTTCCATTCTGAACTGATCTCTCATTCAATCTCCATCGTTCATCTGATTCAATCTCGATCGTCGATTGAACCTCAGATTCTATACAAGAACCCTTATTTCTCATTCAAAGGATCCCCACTTTTTGAGCAATGAAGTGTTGTCGCATTGTTACCAGAACTCTTTTGCATTCAAGCTTTCATTTCTTAGCATAATATTCATTCTTAGATTAATATATCATGTCTAGCTTAAAGGATGCACTTCATTTCTTAGTCTAGTTTTCTTTCATTGTTCTTAGATTAATTTCATACTAATTCTAGAATAATTTGCATTGTGCTTTCAATCAAATCCTTCATTCTAGTGTTAGTCTATGGTTGTAGGACTCTCGATTCTAAGAGCAATTTCAAACCCTACCTAGATAGAAGGCAACAGGTCGAATCATCTAGACAGGCGAGATAAGTAATCTAATATTCATTCTTGGCTACAACTAGTGAACAATGACTATGTTGAAGTGTGGAGCCAAATCTGAGGCCCATATTTAGTTCATACATTTCTGGCACCCAGCGTGGGGCAGAAAATCAATATCTGGCCCCATTCATATTTCATCGTATTTTAAGTTTCTAACAAAATGTTTCATTATGTTTGTACTTCTATACATCCCTATACAGAATCTCGCATGAAGATTCTCACTGTATCACGTGAAGTTTTGCTGGTTCTGGCATTCTCTCACGTGAAAAAACATGTTTTCTTACGCGGGACTGTGTACAATCTCGCGTGAAATTTTGCATCAGAGACCTAAAATCTGCATATTTGTACTATCAGTTTGTTATTTCCTGACATTTGTTGTTTGCTATGATTTTCCTTATTTTTCTCTTTCTAGAAGTAGCGTAATACTGGATTGCAGAGCATTAGACTTGAGGTGATTTGCTACAATCTCTATAACACTTCAATTTTTGACATTAAAATAAATTTCTTACGTGTTGGACTTGAGTGTTTCCTACTTTGATAAATCACACTTCAATTTTGGGCTCTAAAAAAAATCTAAATTCATTTTTAGCATATCTATTTCACATAGTAAATAGGCCCTATGAACACTATTTGTGGAGTTCTTGAGAGAGTGGGCTTCATTCACTTGTTTTACATGTGAAGCTCTTCTTGATGACAGAACCCCTTGTAGGTAGGGAAGGAGTTGATATTACCTCATAGTCTTACTTGGTTTTTGTCTTCAATATTTGGTGGTACGTTCTCTCTTGGTCCCATTTAGAGAGATCGGTAGCCATTGTTGTTGATATACAAACCTTGGTGAGGTGGTTTCAATTTATCATGTCAATGAATCTATCTACTATGTCTAGGTGAGGTGAAGACGCTAGAGGAGTATGCTCTATTCCCTTTTGGGTGCATCAAAAACTCAAAACCTTGAATCTGAACCAAGTCCCCATGTGGTCCTTTTTGTGAGTCTCCTTATTAGAGAGGGTTAACCATAGTGGACATTCCCTTTATTGGGTCAACCACGTGGATGGAACCTCAAGTGGTAATAGCCATTTTCACCATGGTAGTAGCAATCGCTATATAAATGTCCTTGTGGAAGAAATCTCCACGGGTGTAGTTTCTTGTTGGGCTGTTAGATCTCCTCAGCATCTCTAATTGATTAAATTCTCAGAATGTGACAAAACCCCGATGCACCTAGATTGGAGTTCACCCTCTTGAGATTAAAAAAGTTGTAGAGTCAAACCATTACTACAAACCATAGTGCAACCAACTTTTTATTTTCTTAGGACTAGGTGTGTGATTGCAAAACATTTTGAGAACATACACAAGTAGCACTCTTAGGGAATAGAATACTATGTCAAATATTCTTGTTCATGCACAAGGTTGCTTTGTCCCTTGCTCATTGTTTGAAGACATTGTTTGCTTGAAATCCCTAATTATTGTCTTATGTGCCTGATCACAATAGAAATTTATTGATGTATGTAGAAGTTGAGTTGCTTATTTAGATCTATCTGAAATCTAGATATTCTATCTGAGAACAGCTAGCGTTGTGTCTCAAAATCTATTCCTACCTTGAAAACTATGTCAAACTATCAAACTTTATTCTTTTCCCGCATGATATTTCATCTTTATGTGCATTTCCTCATGTGAGATAGCATTTCCTTATGCATAGTTTGGCATTTCCTCATGCGGGACTGCACTTCCTTGTGCAAGACTGTCCCCTGATTTTCAAAACAGTGAGCTTGTTCCCATCAGTTGGTCACTTTTCTATCTGATTTGGTTTTTTTCTGGGGTCCATCTTCCTATTCTCCTATGGTCCACTACCTGAAACTGGATGTCTCAGGCTGAGAACCAAGTGATTACTTCTTAAACTCACTTTATCTCTTTGTTATTTATCCTTTCCTACTGTGCTCTTGTACCTTGTGACGAGATAGTCACATCTTGGTTGTTCTAGCCTTACTCTTAATGATTCATGTCAAGTGCATTTCACTGTTATCACTTTTTTTGTTATTCTAGAGATGGAGTTCTGAGCATAATCCTTGTCCTCTCTCATTACTTAATCCTTTTCTATGTCTGTGATGACTCGAAGCGGTGACATGTTCCCTCCATGTTTCACTAGATGGGATAGAGATAGACCTCGCAACTGAGGAAGAGGTCATTCTAAGCTTACCATACAATCTGAGTGTCATAAAGGATCTTCACATTCTTCCTCCAAAACATCTAGAGAGGAGTCCTTTCACTCTCCTTCTCCTATCATTCGACCTTGTGTCTAGCATACTTTTATAGTGAACCTCAGTCAAACCAAGAATCCCTTGTTTCAAGAACACCAAGACTTTGAAGAATCATCATCAGAAATTGATCCCTTTGAGGAATCTTGTGTTTCCTTGCCCAAGATTGATCCTTTTGAGGAACACCACATTTCCTTGCTAGAGCTTAATCCTTTTGTGACACCCAGGGCTTCCTTGCCAGAGATTAATCATTTTTCAAAACCTAAGGTTTCCTTAGCAGTGACCTCTCATCATAGTGAACCTCCTCGTACTCAGTCTGCTCACACTGTGCACTTGCACACTAGAAAGATGTCACACAAACATCAAGAGGGTGAGTATAATAGAGCTCATGATCATGGTTAGGATCAAGTTCAAGATAACCAAGAAGAATTATGTGCCCTGACCATCTTTGAAATCCTTGATAATGAAGATGAAGAAATAACCCAGCAAGACGTTGAGGCTGCCCAATCCAATAAAAGTATTCACAAAATGATGGAAATTTTGATGAAATAAGAGAAAAAGAAATACTTTCTCAAGCTAGCCAAACAAGGGGCCAAGTTACCCCTAGACTATAAAGTTGAGACTCTTGTAGTCAAAGAAGAGGAAACAAAGGTGGCTAAAATGCAAAAACTAGTCCAAGACATATAAGCCCAGATCCAACAACTCGTGAAAACCAAGGACACACCAGCAAACTAGTTTACACTAGAGAGCATTTGTCCATTCTTGTTTGACAAGAGTCTCAGCATGCCACCTTTTCCCAAAGGTGTAGAACTCCCCAAGAATGATAAATATCTAGGTACCTCCAATCCTCAAGATCACTTGAGAGAATTTGGTGCTCTATCCATGGAATTCATACATGATCAAACTTATCTCATGCATCTCTTTCCTTTGGGTGGATCTCCTATGGAGTGGTTCTCCTGACTCCCTACTGGTATCAAATCTTTTGACGAGATTGCTAATCCATTTCTCCAACATTATTCACATCATATTCAGCATTTGGTCAACATCCATGATCTTTGCAATCTAAAACAATGATCTGGAAAACCTTTCCTGACATTTCTCCAGTGATGGAGACAACTCTATACCAAATATTCTCACAAAATACTAGAATCTAAGAAACTTGATATCTTTCTCAATAATCTACTTCCTGATTTTGGATACCAAGTATAGCTACAAGGTCCTTTGACCTTTGATGACATGATTAATCAAGCTATGAGAATAGAGGTGTTTATGGTCAAGAAAGGAGAGCTTACCCTACATAAAGATAACAACCAAGGGTCCTCCTCAAGAAAAGATAAGACTAAAATTGCCAACAAAAACTAGGATATTGTGAATGATGGTGTTTTTGACAATGTGACCCCAAAGCCTCCCAAGGCTATTTTCAATCTCACCTCTAGTATGCGAGCAACCAAAGCCACTAAGAAGGCTATGACAGAAACTCAACCACCATTGAAATTTTCCAGAAACAAACCTTGGGCACCTCGACCCAAACATGAGTTTGCTCCCCTAGGAGAACCTCTTGACGTGGTTTACAAGATTCTCTTGCAAAACCAAATCCTCACACCTCCAGATAATCTGTGTCCTTATGATCCACAACCACAACCTTCCTGGTGGAATGAGTTTGCATACTATGATTACCATCAAAATAAGGGTCATAAGACTTCTACCTATATTCAACATCGACACAAGATCCAAGATCTTATTGATAGTGGCGATGTTGTTGTGAGTGGTCATAACAAGAATATGGATCATCAAGCATTCAAAGACGCCTTTCCTCCTCATGAGAAGGGTGAATCTTCTAAGGCCAAGAATACCAACAACAAGGTCAACTATACTTACAATACTAATGACAATGTTATTAATATGGTTGAACCTGTCAATATTGAATATTGTGACGTGATCACAATCAAGGGGAGAGAGGACACTCCTAAACCTAAAGCTCCATTCATTTTGTGAGGTCATGTGTCTCAATCTTCTAAATCAAAATAGTCTCAGGTTTGTGTGAATGTTGTCACTTGATCTAATGCAAAGATCACTCCCAAAGGCCCCGAGCCTTCTACATCTGCACCAAAATAATCTACAAACAAAGTTGTTGTTGCCCCTGCCAACAAGATTCCAAATTGGTCCCTACACCTACTAATGCCAACTACAACATCTTACACCAATTACAATGCACCAATGCTCAGATCACTATTTTTGGGTTGTTGAAGATCTCGCTTGCTCATAGGCTAATTCTGGATAAAGCCCTTGCTGAGGCAAATGTCCCAAAAGATCTCAATCTAGACTGGTTTCAATCCATGGTAGGTCACTTGACCTCACCTCATTATATGTCTTTCTTTGAGGAAGATGATCATTTGCTAAGCCATCTGTATAATACTCCTCTGTATATTGAAGTCATGATTGGCCAAAAGCGTGTCTGTCACATCCTCATTGATAATGGTGCTAGTCTTAATATCTACTCTACTAATTTTCTCACCCAACTAGGTTATGGAGAAGATTATATAGATGTGCATAAAAAGATTACCATCAAAGCATATGAAGAAGAAGAGCGCAAGTCTAAGGACCTAATTGTGTTACCCATCAGGGTTGGCCCTATTGATAGAAATGTTGTCTATCAGGTATTGGATATTCCTCTTGCCTACAACATACTATTGGGAAGACCATGGATCCATGAGATGCAAGTGGTTCCTTTGACATACCATTAGTGCATAAAGTTCTTGTTCCACAGAGCCAAATTAACTGTACCTTCCAATAGAAGTTATTCTTGTAATACCATCACTCAGTCTGCTGATAGTTTTGTCCCAACAAATAGAGAGTCTACTAAATTCTTTGATGCCAAACTAAAAGAGATGGAAAAGACTCTAAAACTAATGGATTCAGGCATGGGGGAATATTAGATGGAACCTATTTTGTCATTGACAACTTTACCTCTATCTCCATGTTCTTACGGGAGACCTTCTGAGAACAAGAAACCTTCTATTGTCTCACCCCAAGTAGTCTATGATGGTGCTTTTGTACAGGCCACAACACCGTTAGAATACAAGGATGAAAATAGAGCCATTACAACTTGGATTTATAAGGGGAAAGAGTACTCTGAATAAGTCACCCCAATTCGTGATATAGAACATGAACCAAATAGCGAAGGTTTCAAGCTCATGAAATGCTTTGGCTATAAAGGGAGTGGCCCTATAAGGGTGAATAATAATGGATTGCTAGAACCAATTGAAGCCACAGGGTGAAGGACAAAAAGACACCTAGGTCTAGGCTTCAAGAAAATCCCATTTTATTTAGGGATCAATAAATTTCTACCAGAACCAGAATGTCTGCCAGTATCTAGTGACACTATTTCAGTTGAAAACTCTGAGGTTAGTTCAAATGAGGATACCTTTCCTTATCCTATTCCTCCATATCTTGTCATGCTCTTCACAAAGTTGGATGGTCTAGAGTAGCATATCAGACACCTTGACATTGATAGTGATTCTGATGACACCACCTTAGTTACTCCTTTGACATATGAACAGTTGAGAAAAATGCAAATGGCTCACCCTAACTATCAATGGAAACTCTACATACTGTCATCTTTTAAAGCACATTTTCAACAAGAAAAAAATCAACAGAACATAAATGTTACAAGAGATGATAATGAGTTAGATTGTACAACAAGTGTTGATGGAGTTCCTATATCTAGTATTATGGACTCGCATGAGTATGAGTTCAATTCTCTGTCTGATGCAACTTCTGACAAAGATGTAGACACAGTACACACATTTGAAAATCTTCTCAAAGTAGGTGAAGGGTCTAGTGTTAGGATGACCGAGTGTGATTCCACTAACATTAACATTCCCTCTACTTCTAACATGAGGTCTTGAAGGGACTCGAACACACCTCTGGATGAGATCGCTTTAGGTCTTGACTTGCTTGTTCGCACTTTTGATGACTATACTATGAATGCACTTGAACCTATGACTTGTCTTTCACTCCACCATCATGAGCTGATAAACTGGAACCTCTCCTCTCCATCTAATGAAGTCCTTATGTTCCAAAATGACTACGCATTTTCTTGCTACTTTAATGTTGTCAAACCTATAATGTCCTCCCCAATGAAGATAGTGTCAACATGACTAAAGTTGATATCAAGTATCTCAGTCATAAATTTAAGAGAATAGGTGCTCAGATGGTGAAAACCACATTGTAGTAGTGTCAGAGCCAAAAAAAGTAAAAATAAAAGATGTATCCGAGGGTGAAAACCTCTATGAGGGGCCTGAGGATGGAATACTTGATACACTTCTGAGTCATTTTCAAGAAAGATCTTCAATATTTATAGAGCCAACTCAACTAGTAAACTTGGGTATGAAAGCTACACCTCAAATTATTCATTTGGCGTAGTCCTTATCCGTAGAAGAGAAAGAGGAATTCACCAGATTCTTTTGAAGCAAGAAAATCAACTTTGCATGGGCTTATTTAGATATGTCTAGCTTAGATCCCAATCTGATTATGCATCACTTATCTATTGCGCCAGGTGTCAAACCTATCAAACAGAAGCTTTGTAAGATGCACCCGCATGTGGCACTTTTAGTCAAAGCTAAATTAGAAAAACTTCTCAAAGTTGGTTTCATCAAAGCAATTGAATATGCGGAGTGGATTTCTAATATTGTTCTAGTTACTAAACATAATAAATCTATCAGAGTCTTCATAGATTTCTGATATTTAAACAAAGCTTCTCCCAAGGATGACTTCCCATTACCTAACATTGACATGATTGTAGACATGACTGCGGGTTATGAAATACATTCACTGATGGATGGTTTCTCTGGCTACAACTAGATCAAAATTGCACCAAAGGACCAAGACAAGATTTCCTTCACTTGTGCTTACGGAACTTTCTATTCAAATATCATGCCCTTCAGGCTTAAAAATGTTGGAGCCACATATCAAAGAGTTGTCATCTCTATCTTTCATGACATGATGCATAAGATGATGGAAGATTATGTGGATGATACATTAGCTAAGAGCATGGAATAGAAAGTACATATTGTAGATCTAGGTCCTATATTAGATTGAATGGAATAATTTAGTTTAAGGCTCAACCCAAAGAAGTGTGCCTTTGGAGTCACCTCTGGTAAATTATTGGGTTACATCATATTTGCTAAAGGCATAGAGGTAGATCCTAAGAAATTTCAAGCTATTATGGAGATGCCTCGACCATGTAACATCAGTCATATGAGAGGTCTCCAAGGTCAGTTACAATCTATCTAGTGCTTCATTTCACAACTAGTAAATAAGTCACAACCATTCACCAAGACCCTACATAAAGGTGTGACCTATGAGTGGAATGAAGATTGTGAGAAAGGGCTCCAACAGATCAAATAGTATCTTGCAAATCCACCGATATTAATGCCTCCTATTCATGGAAAGTCACCCATTCTCTATATCTTTGCTATAGATACATCTCTAGGTGTCTTATTGGCTCAAGAAGATCAGAACAACAAAGAAAGGGCTATTTATTACATTAGTAGAACTCTGGTCTCTTATGAGATGAACTATTCAGTCATTAAGAAAGCTTGCCTAGTAGTGGTATTTGCTTCACATAAATTGTGAAACTACATGCTTGCCCATACTACATGTCTTATTGCTAAAATTGATCCATTAAAGTACTTGCTCAGCAAATCTGCCCTTACAGGTAGATTAGTGAAATGGGTCATGATACTTAGTGAGTTTGACATTGAGTATGTAGAGAGAAAAGCCATTAAAGGATAAGCAATTGTAGATCAGTTGTCTGAAGCACCTATCATAGATTATCAACCATTGAGCATTGAGTTTCTAGATGAGTCCATAATGCTTCTCACACATCAAACATGGACTATGTTCTTTGATGGATCATTTACCCAATAGGAGTCAAGTGCCAGAATACTATTCATTACCCAACAGAGGTACTCTTTACCAAAGGCATACAAAATTTTGTTTCCTTGTACAAATAACATTGTTAAGTATGAAGCCCTAATCAATGGCATGAACATAACCATTGAATGGTGATTAGATGAACTTAAAGTCTTTGAAGATTCACAACTTGTCATCAATCAAGTCAATGACATTTATCAAAAAAAGGATGACAAATTGGTACCTTACAAATGGATGGTCGATGACCTGAGAAAATACTTTGCACATATCACTTTCTAGCAAATTCCATGAGTAGACAACAAAGCAGTCGATGTCATGGCTACTCTTGCATCCATTTTACAAATGCTAGAAAATAAATTCTGACATGAATTCATGGTGGAGATGCTATGCGACCTAGCCCATGACTCCTCGAATCTAGGATGATCTATTCAGTCATTAGACATGACTCATCCCACTACCATCATATCTAGTCCTACCTCTGTGACCAGATTGTTTTAGAAACTTACACCCGAAATGAGAAATGTCACCTAATCCACAGTGCTTCATGGTATGTTATCATAGCTAATGATTTGTATAGGCTGTTGGAATAACTGAGAGGGGGGTGAATTAGTTATATAGTGTCCCAAAACAAAATGTATAATCCAAAACAAATTCTTCAACTTCTTCTACTCGATAAACATAAAATACTTTCACTGTCTGTGTTTTTACTGATTTTCAATTTAAAACTTATAGTAGTTACTGATCAAATCTAACATGTAATATGCAAAGTATGATAACAAACAAATATCACAATCAACACATAACACAAGAGATTTAACATGAAAACCCTATGAAGGGAAAAACCACCTGGGACCGACAACCCAAAAATGTTCACTCTTCTAAAGTGAGGTCGGTGAAGACCCAACCCTGTTAAAGGTTTACAAACACACTATTAGGTGTGACCTTGTTAGAGGATTTTAGACTAGAAGTTATCGTCCAACCAGCAGTCACTCTAGGGTTGACAGGATAACAATGTTCACTCTATGAATGAGACATTAAAAAGACTTTCTTAGTCCACTTGGTTAAGAGATTTAACTGTGTACAATGGTTAAATATGTAACAGTAGATGATCTTCCTTGAAACAACTTCAATTATAGTTTACAGATCAATGTTTCACTCATTCAAATCTTTTTGATCAAGATATCACTTCAGTTTCAATACTATATCAACTTACTGTCTGTCAGTAATTACTCTCTGTAGCTCGGTAATTGTTCTGTAGTTTGGTTCTCAATAACCAGTATGATCAGAATGCATGAAAACTCCTTCACATGATAATTTTGTAGTATCTTCTTCATCTGGCGTCTCCTCAACAATGAAACCAATGTCTCTTATATAGACAAGTAAATCATTTTCTTTTTGTCCATCAGATTTTGCCGCTTAATCTTATTCCTTGATTTTTCCACTTTAACCTCCTTCAGCTAATGTGTCAGTAACATGTTTCAATCTACTCTATTAGATCTTTCTTAAATTATGTTAGTCATCGATCTTCATAACAAACCTTATATGTTACCTCGATTTCATACAATTTACAACTCATCACTTTATCGGCTAAACTGATCATTTAATTCCTTTCTATTTTTCTTGGTTAACAAAGAAATGTGTCAGTGAACACAAGCTCAATTAACACTATGCTCAGTATACACTACACTCCATCAGTGTATACTAGAATGCTTCATTTACCGACAACATTGCTTTGTGTCTTTCAGCTCTATTCTTCATCATAGATGAATGCAAGATAATAAAGTCAATATCATCAAGTCATAGACTCATCAACAAGTTACTCAGTGTATTTCTTATTCTCATCTGATATATACATCTTCCTTATGTAGATATTTTTGTTCTTCATCTCTTTCACCTTTCTTTAGATGTGTCGGTATAGTAACTTACAAGATAAGTACTGTCAAGTTAGTTGACATCAATGACAACATAATATTGATTTAATCATCTTGCATATCTAATCAACAACTCCTCAGTGATCTTAAATCATGGATTCTTCATTAGTGTTCTAAATCAGTTGTAGTTCATCAATCTCTCCCTTTGGCATTGATGGAAACTCAAGTAATATGAAGTGTACCATACACACACCAAACATGTATTCTACAACTCTATAAACAAATGCTTTGCTAAGCTCATATAGCATTAATATGTTTAATCACTACGTTACTAAACAACATTATCAATGTAGCTTTGACATTCTACAAATATGATCTTTTCAGCTCTCAGATTCCTTCTTCTATTCTCAGTAACTGATCTTCAGTATTTTGTTTCTTTCATATTATCTCTCCCTTAGATAGTTCTGATCGGTGCATATTGTTTCATATTATTTATCTCTCCCTTTGACAACAATGCCAAAGAACCAAATAAATAATCAGCTCTGTAATAGCTAAGTAACTCTCTATTGTCCAATACATTCTTTGTATCTCTATATACTGATATCCCAATCTATTTCAGTTCTTCAAACTTAATCACAACCTTGAACATTATCCAAAGTTTGAACTATGCTGCATCAACAGGTGTGATCTTCTAATAAGTGTAAGCTGATGCAACATCCAGATCACATTAGTGACCGATAGATAGGGGACAGACCCGAAGTCTAGTCCTCAAATATTCAAATGTGTCCTTCGGTAGAGGCTTTGTAAAGATATCTGCAAGTTGTTCTTTAGATGTAACAAATTCTAACTTCACTTGCTTCTCTTGCACTTTTTCTCTTAAGCAATGATACTTAATTGATATATGCTTTGTCTTAGAGTGCATCACTGGATTCTTTGAAATATTGATAGCATTTGTGTTGTCACAGTATATAATCACTAGGTCAGTGATTACCTCAATCATTCCTTCCAACACTTGCTTGATATATGCAATGTTTGAGCAATTAGTAGCAGTAGCAACATACTCTACTTTAGTTGTAGACTGAGAAATACAAGCCTGCTTTTTACTTGTCCAGGTTACAAGTCTTTCACCAAAGAAGAATGCTCCTCCGGTGGTGCTTTTTCTGTCATCCACATTTCCAGCCCAATCAGCATCAATATAGACCATCAGTTCAAACTTACCTTCCTTAGGATACCATAAACCATAATCCTCTATCTTTTTAGGTATCTTAAGATACTTTTAGTAGCAATCATGTGTGATTCTCTAGGATTAGAAGAAAATCTAGCAATAATTCCCACAACATGTGCTATATCTGGTATATTGTGAACTACATACATTAGCTTACCAATCATGGATCAGTAAAGTGCCTGGTTTACCTCTGTAGTTTCATCTTCCTTTGTTAGTTTACATCCAATATCCATCAATGTTCCCATAGGTTTAGCATCTTCCATGCCAAATGTCTTCAAGACTTCCTTTATGTACTTGGATTGTGTGATGAGTATCCCATCACTTTGTTGAATCACTTGTAGTCCTAGAAATAATTTAATCTCTCTGAACATAGACATTTCAAACTCATTTCTCATGTCATCAGCAAAAGATTTACATACATGATCTTGACCTCCAAAACTAATATCATCAACAAAAATTTTAGTAATAAGAATAGTGTCATCAGTATCACCTTTCATGTACAAGTTATTGTTTTCACTAGTTCTTACGAATCCAATACTTAACAAGTAAGTATGCAGCCTTTCATACTAGGCTCTCGGTGCTTGCTTCAAACCATATAAAGCTTTGTGTAATTTACATACCATGTTTCTATTGTCTGGATCAAAAAATCTTTTAGGTTGTTCTATGTAGACCTCTTCTTCAAGTATACCATTCAGAAATGTTGACTTCACATCCATTTAATAAACCTTAAATTTCTTGTGTGCAGCATATGCAAGTAGCATTCTAACTCCTTCCAATCTAGCAATGGGTGAAAATGTCTCACCATAGTCAATGCCTTCTTCTTGTGCATATCCCTTGCATACCAATCTCACTTTATTTCTTGTCACTTCACCATTTTCATTCAGTTTGTTCCTGAATATCCACTTAGTACCGATAACATTTTTATCTTTAGGTCAGGGTACTAAGGACCAAGTTTTGTTCTTCTCTATTTGTTCTATTTCCTCTTTCATTGCATTAACCCATTCTTCATTCTCTAATGCAACTTTCACATTTTTTGGTTCAAATTCACAAACTAGACATGTACCTTGTCCTTCTTTGCTTCTTGTCTGCATGCCAGCTTGTCTATCTCCAATAATTTGTGTCTCGAGATGATGTCTTCTAACAAAACTAGCCAATACTTAGTTTCTCCTTTCTTGTTCATCCTATTCAGGTTCATGTGCTTGCTCAGTAGCTCCATCTTGTTCATCGGTTTCCCTTTCCTATTCCTCGAGGTTATTTTCCTATTGACCGGTTATCACAGGTTGTGACTTCAGTAGATAGTCAGGAAGTTCAATGTAAGTGAATCTACCATAGTCTTTTGGTTCCTTTCTTTCCTCTATGTTCCTGTCATCAAACTCATCAACATGGACATTAGTACTTTCAATTATCTTATTTGTAACCTTATTTAGACATTTGTATGCTTTAATCTTAGTAGAATATCCTAAGAATATTCCTTCATCACCTTTAGAATCAAATTTCCCATTTCTCTCATCTTTAAAATTAAAACATTTGCTTCCAAAAATCCTAAAATAACTTACAGTAGGTTTGTGTCCAAACCATAGCTCATAAGGTGTCTAGTTGGTGTCCTTCTTCAGTTGTACTCAGTTAAGCACATATACAACTGTATCGATAGCTTCCCTCTAGTTTGTCTAAGAAATATTCTTTTGTAGCATTAGTGTCCTTGCACAGTCAATGATTGACATATTCCTTCTTTCAGCAATCCCATTCTATTGAGGTGTTCTCGATGCAGAGACATGTCTTTTGATGCCATGCTCATTATAGAAATTAGTAAATTCATTAGAGATAAATTCACCTCCTCTATCAGATCTTAAGCATTTTAACTATTTTCTAGTCTCTTTTTCTACCTTTGCCTTATACCACTTAAACATCTTAAATGCTTCAAATTTTTCTTTTAAGAACATAACTGTCATCAGTCTAGTATAGTCATCAATAAAAAGAATAAAGTATCTATCACCATAACAACTCTGAGTTCTCATAGGACCACATAGGTCAATATGAACCAACTCAAGTATCTTCTTTGTTGAGTAGTCTTTGCTGTTAAAACTAGACTTAGTCATCTTACCTTTCTGACATTCATGACACATAGCATGATCCAGTTTTGATAAGTTAGGCAACCCTCTAACTCTTTTCCTCTTACTAATCTTGATCATGTTATCAAAATTCACATGGTATAACCTTTTATGCCACAACCATGCATCTTCATCCTTCATTAATAAACAAGAAGACTGATCAATATCAAGATAAAATAGATTACCTCAGGATTGTGTATCGGTTCCAAAAAGTCTTCCTCCATCATCATAGATTCTTACCTTTCTACTCTCAAAAGAAAGTCGATGGCCTAAGTTATTCAGTTGTGCCACACTTAACAAATTATAGTTCAATCCATCTACCCAGTATGCATTTTCACATTTTATTCTATCATTAATCATTAGTGAACCTTTACCTCTTACCATACAGGGTGCATCATTTCCCATCCTTATAGATCCTCCATCATATTCATCAGGTAGATCAAATTTCTCTATATCACTAGTCATATGATGTGTACAACCATTGTCTATGATCCATGTATCATTTTTGCTTACTTTAGAGATTAGTGTTGTTTCTTCATGTTTATCTTCTTCCTCTGAATCATCTTTCATAGCAACAAATACTACTTCTACATCATCATCAGTGTCAGATTCATATTCAAATTCTTCAGCTATGTAACATACCATTTTCCCTTTGTCATAGCTATCTTGGTTATCTTTGTTATTGTGTCGGCAGCCTCTGTTGACTCTTCTCCCATAGCTTCTTTCAGATCGATCTTTGGATCTATCATTATCTTTCTTATTCGAACATCTAGCAGTGATGTGGCCAACTTCTTTACAATTAAAGCATGCCAAAGGTAGCTTACCTCTATACCTTCCTTTACCCTTGGGTAATCTTTTGGCCATAAGAGCTTCAAGCTCATCAAGCTCATTGTCGGTACCACTATCACTATCATTATTCTTACTATTCCTGCTACTAGACTTACCAATCTTCAAAGAGGACATGAAAGCGGATTCAACAGAAGGTACAACACTATTGTCAAAGTTATTCAATTCAAAGGTTGTAAGCTTACCGATCAGTGTGTCAAGAGTAAGGTTGGATGTAGCCCTTGTTTCATGAATTGCAAAGATCCTGATCGCATAAACTGGCAGTAAAGTTCTGAGAATCTTGCTTATCATTGTTTCATCCTCAATAACTCCATCGAATGCTCTAATAGCATGTACTACCTCTTTTAGTCTATTTGTGTATTGCACAATGTTCTCACCTTCTTTCATCTTCATATCATCAAATCGACCTCTTAGGCTTTTTGCTCTGGCTCTCTTAACATTCGCATCTCCACTGTATATTTGAGTCAGTTTATCCCACATGGCTTTGGTAGTTGTGCATCCCTTAATGTCTTCAAATTTGGCATTAGTATAGGAAGCAGCAAGTTCCATCATAGTAATATTGTGTTCATGCATGTCCTTCAGTTGATCAAGTGTCAGGGGACCTGGTGTTGGTTCAATGTAGCCATTCTCCATCAGTTCTAGTGCAGAATTCCCAATTCTAGATATGTGCAACTTCATCCAACTTTTCCATACTGTGAAGTTCTCTTTGTTTAGCTTTGGCACTTCCCTCTTATACATCTTGAGACCTTTGTGCTAGAGTCCTTAAAACTCTATTTTAAGCAACCAGAGCTCTGATACCAATTGTTAGAATAACTGAGAGGGGGGTAAATCAGTTATCCAGTGTCCCAAAACAAAATGTATAATCCAAAACAAATTATTCAACTTCTGCTACTTGGTAAAATACTTTCACTGTCTATGTTTTTACTGATTGTCAGTTTAAAACTTATAGTAGTTACCGATCAAATCTAACATGTAATATGCAAAGTATGATAACAAACAAATATCACAATCAACACATAACACAAGAGATTTAACGTGGAAACCCTGTGAAGGGAAAAACCACCTGGGACCAGCAACCCAAAAAAGCTCACTCTTCTGAAGTGAGGTCGGTGAAGACCCAAACCTATTAAAGGTTTACAAACACACTGTTAGGTGTGACCTTGTTAGAGGATTTTAGACCAGAAGTTATCATCCAACCAGCAGTCACTCTGGGGTTGATAGGATAACAATTTTCACTCTATGAATGAGACATCAAAAAGACTTTCTTAGTCCACTCGGTTAAAAGATTTAACTGTGTACAATGGTTAAATATGTAACAGTAGATGATCTACCTTGAAACAACTTTAATTGCAGTTTACAGATTAATGTTCAGCTCATTCAAATCTTTTTGATCAATATATCACTTCATTTTTAATACTATATCAACTTAATATCCATCGGTAATTACTCTTTGTAGCTTGGTAATTGTTCTGCAGTTCGGTTCTCAATAACCAGTATGATCAAAATGCATGAAAAATCCTTCATGTGATAATTTTGTAGTATCTTATTCCTCTGGTGTCTCCTCAATAATGAAACCAATGTCTCTTATATAGACAAGTAAATCATTTTCTTTTTGTCCATTAGATTTTGCCACTTAATCTTATTCTTTGATTTTACCACTTTAACCTCCTTCAACTGATGTGTCAGTAACACGTTTCAATCTACTTCGTTAGATCTTTCTTGAATTATGTTAGCCATCGATCTTCATAACAAACCTTATTTGTTACCTCAATTTCATACACAAGCTCAGTTAACACTACGCTCGGTATACACTACACTCCGTCAGTGTATACTGGAATGCTTCATTTACCGACAACACTACTTTGTGTCTTTTAGCTCTATTCTTCATCATAGATGAATGCAACATAATAAAGTTGATATCATCAAGTCATAGACTCATCAACAAGTTACTTAGTGTATTCCTTATTCTCATCTAATAAATACATCTTCCTCATGTAGATATTTATGTTCTTCATCTCTTTCACCTTTCTTCAAATGTGTCAGTATAGTAACTTACAAGATAAGTACTGTCAAGTTAGTTGACATCAATGACAACATAATACTGATTTAATCATCTTGCATATCTAATCAGCAACTCCTCAGTGATCTTAAATCATAGATTCTTCATTCGGTGTTCTAAATCAGTTGTAGTTCATCATAGGCGAGGTCTAGATAGTACCCTTCTTAGGTGTTTAGAACCCAATGAGTCTAAGTGTGCATTAGCTGAGGTGCATGAAGGCATCTGTGGATCCCATTCGAGCAGTCTGACACTAGCTTGTAAACTTATTAGAGCTAGTTACTATTGGCCTGATATGGAGAAAGAAGCTATACAATATGCTAATGCTTGTAAATAGTGTCAACTTCATGGGAATCTAATTCACGCTCCCACTAAGGAGCTAATCCCATTCATAACCTTTTGGCCATTTTAGCAGTGGGCCTTTGATTTGGTGGGTCAAATTCATCCTTCTTCATCAAATGGATACAAGTTCATTATCACTGCTACAGACTATTTCACCAAATGGGCCAAGGCAGTACCTCTGACTATAGAAAATGGCAAGTCTATAGCCATTTTTATCTTAAATTACATCATCTGCAGGTATGGTGTACCCTCCTCAATAATCACTGACAATGGGGGGAAATTCAAGAATAAGGATCTGAAAGGGCTATGCTCTAAGTTTAAGATTACTTAGCATTGGTCTTTGATCTATTATCCCCAGTGTAATGGACAGGCATAAGCATCAAACAAGGTGATCCTTAAGATCCTACACCACGCAGTTCATAAATCTGGTAGATATTGGCACCTCCAGATCAATTCGGCTTTATGGGCCTATCGAAAAAGTATTTGAACACCAACAGGGGCCACACCCTTTGCTTTAGTTTATGATGCAGATGTTGTACTACCTATTGAGGTCGAGATTCCTACTTTGCAAGTCTCTTTGAAAGGCCTCATCATTGATGAAGACATTAGAATATCTCAGCTACAAGAGCTAGAACTACTAGATGAACATTGTCAAGTGGCGTTCGATCATCTATGAGCATATCAAAAATAAATGTCCAAGAGCTATAATAAGAAAGTTAAACCAAGGGACTTCCAAGTGGGTGATCTCGTTCTGAGAGAGAACCCTAAGAGTCAACAACGGATCCAAAAGGGAAAGTTTGAACCAAATTGGCTTGCTCTGTATATTGTTACTATAGTGTTTGGGTCTGGTGCCTATCAACTCTCTACTTTTGAAGGAGAACAGCTCAAAGAGTTGATCAATGCTCTACATCTAAAGTGATTCTACAACTAAGACATCTTCTGAATGCTCCATGTACATACTATTTTGAAAAAATCCTAAAAATTGCAAAAAGTCCTTAAAAAAATGATCATCTTAGTAAAAACTTGGTAAACAGGCGCTTTGATGCATCAACCAAAAAAATACAAAAATTTAAAAATACAAAAAAATTGAAAAGATAAAAATACAAAAAAATTGAAAAACAAAAAATGTGTCATTGATGAAAACCTGGTAAATAGGCGTCATGGTAGCAAAAGCAATAAAATCCTGCCAAGATGGTGAAAACTTGGTAAACATGCACCTCTTGTTCCACAATGCTATACCTATCATAGCACCGCTTGGCCCTATACAGTTGCTTTCTTATTTTCCTTCTTTAGTTTGCTAGCTCCTGCACTTGCTCTAAGTTATCTTCAAGATTATGCTAGAATTTACATGGATTGAAACTGGTTACACTTGGGGGCACCCTTCCTGGTCTAGGGGGCATTGTCCTATCTTTTCAAATGATCTTCCTTGCATCAGTCACCAGTGGTTCTCACTGCATCTGCCTACTGATGCTTAGCTTTAGGATCTTCCTCGCATCAATCACCAATGGTTCTCACTACATCTTCCTACTGATGCTTAGCTATAGGATTTTCCTCATATTAGTCACCAATGATTCTCATTATGTCTGCCTATTGATACTTAGTTCGCACTATGATCTCTCCTTGAGGTTCTTTCTTGCATCAATCACTAGTGGTTCTCACTTCGTCTATCTATTGTCGCGATCCTGATGAGATTCCTCAAGAACATGGTATACTTCCGATCCAACATCAATCTGCTAACACTAAAACTAAAACTAAATTGTAACTTTCTGAAGCGTGCTAAGCTTTTCTTTTTGTGTACTTGCATTTTCTCTTTCTCATTCCTCCTCAAGAAACTCAAAGATGTCTATCCTGACTAAGAGCTACAAGGACTAGAGGCATGATCTTTTCTTTACTTTTTGTTTGCTAGTTTAGTTCCAATTATCCAAGGAATCCACATTAAATGGGTGTCCACTATGAGAGCCTCTATCTCATTTTAGATGGCCATGTGTACCTCGACTCCTTTTATATGGAAACTTTGGTGAGGTTGGTTCTTTTCCTTGTCTATTTGAGTGACTTCTTTTTGCTACAAGTGAACTTTCAAATGCTCGTCCTGCTAAGTGAACGTCTAGGTCACTACGAGCCTTCTTAAATATACTCATTAAATCACTTAGCAAAAGAAGCCACTCTCATGTGTCTGGTTATTTGTATGTAAGCAACATTCAATTCATCCTAGCAACTATTCTTTGATGCTTATTTTAACTTGCTAAATCAAAAGGAATAGGCATTCAAGTCATTCTAGCTTCTTGTGCCTTAATGCTTACACCTCATTCTGACAAATCTAAAGACTAATGTCATATTCATATTCTCATGACTTTCATATCAGTGAGGATTGTATGACATCTCATGATCATCCAATACCAAATGCTCTATGGTGATAACTATCTAATGGGTCTAGCAACCAAGTCCTAGGGATTGAGTCTAGTTTAGGCTTGCATTTTCATTCTAGGCTTGCATTGCAGCAGTACTTTGCGGTTCTCTTTTTTTATATTCTTCTAGATTTGTTTGAAGGGTCTCATCTCACATCTCGGGTTCACCTTGACTGCACAAATGTCTGATCCTCACTATCAATCTTCAAGAACATTCTTTTGCTTAGTACCTATCATGTATTGTGATATCCTACATGAGATTATTAGTATCACATCCATTGCATTACATCTACCAAAATGCATCAAAATATTGAAATACGAGGTAGGTTATCGACTACTCACAGGTGGGTCATACTCCATCAGCCAGCTGTGACGTCAGGAGCACTTGAATTTGTGCAATCTCACTGACATGCTCTCCATTTCACTCTAAGCTCTCTAAATCGCCAAAAGTCAAAGGTTGCAAATGAATTAAAAATTACCCTTTTGGGCCTTATATAGGTTTTGGCCTAATTTTCAAAAGTGCTTTGTTTTACGTGAAAAATTCACCCTTGGCTAAATTGATTGCTCTGAATCTATTTTCGAGATCAAAATTGAAATCTGACACCTCTAACTAGCTCAAAATCATGTTTTAAAATTTCTGGGTCTGACGTGATCTGACGCTTGTGCAGTCGACCTTTTGACATCGTATTCTTTCCAGAATCACATCTCATCATCATTTTCTTGACTTCCTCATCCTTTTCATCAAAAGTCAACTCTAGTCAATTATGGTCAACCATGGTCAAACTTGGTCAACCAGAACTCCAAATGTCTCCAAATCGCTTCTACATCTTCTTGATTCTTCCATAATCTGTTATGAGTTCTTCTAGATCTCCAATTTTATCTCTATCTACAACCTTTTGTTGTCAATTACCTTTCATGACATTTCATCTTTCCATTTCACTCCTGAGGGGGTAGGATGATTGTGTTGGTTGTCTTTTCTTTCTACTTGCAAGTTTACACTATGATTGACAACTTAATGTCACTGACTCTATCACCACTCCAAAGTCTACAAGGAAAAGGGCCAATTAACAAGGATCAAAGAGATCCTCCTACACTTTGAGCCTAGATGCTCAAGCGGGTGTACCTTTGACTCACTTCTTCAAAGGAGCCACGAAATATTACACAACTATATCCTTTACAAATTGTTTTGAAGATTTATCATTTAAATGTGTGGTGGATGATGATGAACTACTTCTAGAAAATGGATCGGTGCCTTAACCTAGGGCATAGAGTCACCCAATAACACATATCAACTAAGAATCCTAAATCAAATACTCTTACACTCAGAATAAGTGTTTTGCCTATTATCCCTCTCACTCTCAAACTTGATCATCAGATTCCTATCCAACCATGAACTCACTGAAACCACCTTAAAGACTTTAATCCTAACTTTGTTAGGAACTCAAAGATAATTCCACAATACTCTTTGTTTACCATATGCTAACTCACTTTGTCACCTTAACATATATGAGCTCAAGATTAGAATAAGAAGACAAACATGAATTTGATATTGGAATCCAAGTGTATTCTCATTAAAATTTACAAAATCAATACATTACCAGAACAACAAAATGCTAGGAAATAGACCCAAAATCCAAGCTCTCCTTGTTCAGTCCTTTACATTGATTTTCAATATATCATCCCCCACAAAATAATAAAACTTCTACAATATATACCACTAGTTATCTTGGAATCCCAAAAAGTTCAGGATGCAACAAGCTACGGATGACTGAGGCAAGGGCTAGGGTTTTCACCCACCAAACCAACCAAAATACAATCAAAATTTAATACATTTGGGGGAAAACCAAGTAGCCTGGAGAAAGCAGATCCCAGAATGATCCTCATAAATGAAAAATTTCCTGATTTGTATTGAGGATCATGAATTTATTAAACTTATCGATATGATTGTCCTCCTGCAACATGCCTCAAGCAACTCTTCACAGTACAAAAATCCCTGCAATCAGTCATCAGACACCCTAGGCCACTCTACAGCAGTCGGCGAGATCATTTCTACCAAATCCAGCCACCCAAGCATTCAATTCTAGTCCTTTTGTCACTAAAAACCCTTTAAATATTTGAATTTCTTGAAGAAACAGCTAATCAGCAAGTTTAAAATGTGGTCGTAGATCTCATCCTTTCCCGGTAGATCAGGTGGTCATCATTAATCTATGTAACAGTCAAAAGGCCATTTTGAAAAGTCTTTCACCACGTCACCAAACTATCGACAATCAGAAATGAGCATGTCAGCACCATGTAGCATCACAGACCCACCTGTTAATAGCCACTACCTCATAGAAGATCAAACTGTGGTCGCTATACTGCTGTGCTTAAAAAAGCATCAACTTTCATCAACGGTATAATGACAACCGTAGGATCAAACAGTTGTTTAAACCTTTGAAAAATCTAACCCCACTGACAATCACCAAGTCACAAACCTGCCAACCAATGAAAAGCCTCCATCTTCGCAACACTTGGCACTGGACCCACTGACACCATCCCTGGTTAGATTCAAAATCAATGAATGTTGCATGATCTCATGGGGTAGGAATATTCCATGAGATCATGTGCCAGCCGTAGATTTAAAAACCTTCACTGCAGGCCCCACTGATAGGATCCACATCACAATCCACCTTTCTTTTGTTGCCTCATCACTGATAGCTCTACAAATTTTCTGACAATGGTCCCATCGAGAACCACCAACTCATTACCATGTGGACCAATCAAAGTAAAGCCATTTGTGTACAGGTAGCAGTGGACCTGCCTATTTTAAAGGTTGTGCTATAAAGAAGAATCAATGGCTGGTGTAAGATCTCATAGAGCAGAAAGACTCTATGAGAAGATATGCCAACCGTTTGATTGAACTATGATAGAGAACTGGGCCTAGGAAAATTAAAGGCTGAGCAGCTAGACTTAGGGAAATATAAAGCGCCAAGCAGCTAGACTTAGGGAAATATTAAACGGGGACTGGCCTAGGATAAAAAGATATGAAAACATGACCCCGCGGGTGATAAAAATAAAGCACATGCTTTATAAATCAGTTAAGTGGCCCAAAAAAGTAATGCAAAAATAGAACAAGGCCAGGGCAAATAAGGGTTTACCCTTCTAACGGCTAGAAATATGAATTTGAACCAAGGGTTTAAAGCTAGAAACATGGAAAAATTACAGAGACCACAGGGAACGACTAGAAGCCATGAAAATTTTTGCAAGTGCTAATAGATTGCATCATTGAATCTTGAATCAACGCTCAAATTAATCTGATCTAAATCAAAATTCCTTGTCACTCAAGGCATCTCATCACTTGGGGCATGTTCAGTTCTTCATACCTTGCGGTCAAAATTGGATGTTCCACTATCTTGAATCACTAGGGGCATCTTTGTGCCTTGCATCTTGTCATCTTACTGTTAGGTATCTGAGCGATCTAACTCAGATCCCTGGGAATCAAGCTTCATTCTAGAGATGATTCTCAAAATCCCTATTAGGTATTGGGGAAATCTAACCATAATTCCTAAAATTCAAGCTTTATTCTGGAGATGTCTCTCGAAAACTCTTTTACCAATGCCTGGGCAATCTAATCCAGGTCTTGAAGGATCAAGCTTCATTCTAGAGATGATTCTACAACTCAATTTGATCAGTGTCTTGGAAATCTAACCTCGACTCCCAAGGGTTAAGCTTCATTCTGGAGATAATCCTGAAAACCTCATCAATTGTCACAATCAGACTATTCTTTGAATCAATGTGTTGCTCGCACATGAATTCAAAGAGGGGCAAAATGTAATACCTCAAAATTGGCATCTTGATATCTTAACCAATTTTGTTGCATTTTAGTCTCATTCTCTTAATTATGAATCATGATCAAAGTCCTATTGTACTAGGTAATTATGCCTTCTGATTGACTCTACTTGACTTAGTGTCAAATGCAGAAAACCTTAAATTTGCATTAATCATATATCATATTTAATTCCTAAATATCGACTATAATTGGCTAAATAACCCTATGATTGATTAATTTAATTACAAAGTCCTAGCACTTTAATTAAATTAAATTCACCCTCTTTAGCTAGAACACATGAAAAAGGAATTAAATAAATATTTAGTTTTAAATAAATATCCTCATCTCAATAAATAATTTAATTATTCAAATAATTGAGAAAATCCACTTATGAGGCAATATTGTATTTATTTGAATTAAATTTTCTCTCCAAATCTTCTCTTCAGTTTAGAAAAGGAAACTTTGATTTAATTGAAAATCAAAAAAGGAAATAAAATAGTTAAAGCTCCACACAGACAAAAACAAAAAGCTAACTACCTCTCTACAGGAAACTTTTCATTCTGAACTGATCTCTTATTCAATCTCCACTGTTCGTCTGATTCAATCTCGACCGGCGATTGAACTTGGGATTCTATAAAAGAACCCTTATTTCTCATTCAAAGGATCCCCACTTTTTGAGCAACGAAGTGCTATCGCATTGTTACCAGAACTCTTTTGCATTCAAGCTTTCATTTCTTAGCATAATCTTCATTCTTAGATTAATATATCATGTCTAGCTTAAAGGATGCACTTCATTTCTTGGTCTAGTTTGTTTTCATTGTTCTTAGATTAATTTCATCATTTTTAGATTAATTTCATACTCATTCTATAATAATTTGCATTGTGCTTTCAATCAAATCCTTCATTCTAGTGTTAGTCTATGGTTGTAGGACTCTCGATTCTGAGAGCAATTTCAAACCCTACCTAGATAGAAGGCAATAGGTTGAATCATCTAGATAGGCGAGATGAGTAATCTAATATTCATTCTTGGCTGCAACTAGTGAACAATGACTATATTGAAGTGTGGAGAAATTAGAGGCCCATATTTAGTTCATACAATAACAACCCTTTGAAATGTAGCTGGAGCATTACATAAACCAAAAGGTAACATAGAATAGGAATATGTTCCCAAAGTACATGTAAATGTGGTCTTTTGTTGATCCTTTGGCGAAATATTCATCTGGTTATATCCACTATATCCATCAAGAAAATAAAAGTACTTTTCACCAACTAAGATATCAAGAACTTGATCAATGAATGGAAAGGGAAAATGATCTTTCTTTGTCCACACATATTCTCCATTTACCTCCCTTTTTAGGGACAATTACCAAAGGAGAAACCCATTTGTTATCTAAGATTGGGTAAATAAAACCAACATTTAATAATTTATGCAACTCAGTTTTTACAATTTCTCTCAAGGCTAGGTTAATTCTTCTCTGAGGTTGGCGGAGTGGTAAACTGCCTTCATTGATATAGATTTTGTGTGTAAAAATATTTGGCCTCAATCCTTTCTTATCTCCATAATCCCAAACAAAAGCTTTCTCATGTTTACAAAGGAGTTGAGTTAACAGGGATAATTGTGGTGATGACAGTTTATTCTTGACATGCAGGTTGTGACCAAGTGAGAGCTCCACTTTAGTTGTTAGTTCAAGCATTGATACTTTAGGTATAGGAGTTGTGGATATCTCATAGGATAATAATTGATGGATAATATCAGGTTCAAGAGAAAGAGCATTGTTCTCATAGGTAGATAACTACAAAATAGAACTATTAGAGATATCTTTTACTATAACATAGTCATTGGTAAGAATGATTTGAATCACATCATCATCTTCTTTAAGTTACAAGAAATATTTTATGTGCAACATCATAAGTTAAGCAATAGAAATAAGCTCTTCTACCTCATCTCCTAAATCAGGCCAAGTAGGAGTACTTAAGTCTTGTTGAGTATGGGCTAGAGGATATAAAGCTAACTTCTTAATTATTTGGACATCTAAAATAGTCATATTACCTTAATGAAAACCGATATTGGCATCATTTATGGCTAACCAAGGTCATCTAAGGATGACTGGGTAACCAACAAGAGTTACCTTAGGTGATAATATCATGAAGTCAACAGTATATTCCCAGGAATCCAATGTAACTACAATATCTTCTATTATGCCATATGGGGTGACAGTGGAACTGTCTGCAAGCTGCAAGACTATTGGAGTGGTTCTGAATCCTTCTATACTCAATTTATGCATGGTATCCTTAGTCATAAAATTGATAGAAGCATCCAAATCTATTAAAGCATTTTTCACAAATTGACCATTAATTATAATATCAACAACTGGACTTCCAGGGTCAGAGTACTTTGAAATGACTATCTTTCCCAACATAATATCTACAATTTGGCCAATAACATGTACCATTTGAGGATCATTTTTTCTATGTCCTGGATTTTTGAGGCTAGCTTCTTTAATAGCTTTTCCATAGACATGAATATCTTTGATAGCTTGAAAAAGTAGAATTTGAATATGCATATTCTTCAAATGATCAAGAATATCAAATGGTGTCTCATCTTGGGGTACAAATATACCAGCTCTAAGCCTATGAGAAAAGGAGGATCAACTTTGGTATGAATATTAGCTTCACTTGATGTATTATTTGGTGGAATATTATTTGACAAAGTAGTTTCTGGAAGAGGTGATGATGTCGCAGGAAGGTCTAGAACTTCTGTAATAACAAGAGGTTTTGGTGCGAGTAAAGTAGTGTCAAATCTTAAGTGAATATTAATTATTTCTAATGCATAGACAAGATACTATTGGACATCTGTAGAATACATAGATTGTTGTTGTTTCTTTTTGTTAGGATTAGGTTGTGGTTGAGAAGGTAATTGTGTTGGCCTTAGAGGAGGACTTGCAGCTGCAAGAGGTGGCATGAGTGCAAGTTGAGACACTAGAGGTGGTAAATATTGATAAGAATGATTTTTATTAGGCCATTGTTGGGGTCCTTTCCACTAGTTATATGGTTTATAATTCCCTTGTGGTGGCTGCCATTGGTTTTGAGCCTATGGCTATTGGGTTTAGTGTGAATTAAACCACTTGTTTTGTTGAGTATTAGTCCAAGCATTATTCCAAGTAGGTTTGGAATACTGAGGAAGGTATTAAAAATTATGGTTTTTCCATTGATTATTATAAGGATTAAAAGATTGCAAAGGATCTTGGGGCATACCTTGTCTAGGAGCCCATGGTCGATGTTGAGCAACAAAGAACACTTGCCTGTCCTCTCCTTCTATTTGCCTGAACTTGGTAGGAAGGTGTTGGGTCTCCAAATTTTCCACTAACGTGCACCGACAGTCCTTTTTTTGTTGTTGATAGTGAGGGAAATATTCATTCAACTTTGCCTTGGCATCATCATGTTTCTTTTTGTCCTGCATTGTGTCCAAACGTGTAGCAACATCATTGATAATATCTTGTTTTAAATCTGATAGCAGATTGGAAATTTCTATTTTAGAGATACCGAAGCTATTCCCTTTAGCAATTGTGGGTCAAAATCCTCTTCCTTTCTTCACGAATGATCTTGCATAGTTAAGACAAATTTTCTTAAGATCATCCTAGGAAGATTGAGAAATTTCTCCTCCAGACATAAGATCAAGTGCTTCAAGACAATTATTGTTAGAGTAAATTATTAATTTTATTAATATTTTACTCCCTTCTTAAGATATCAACTCTTTGCTTTAGTCAACTCATGCACTAGTTATGCATCAGTTTTCTTTAGTTGACTCATGCACTAGTTATGCATCAGTTATTTTTTGCATGCATTAGTCTTGTAATAGTTTAACTGATTATTACATGCACTTCTTCTTTTTAGGTTTGCCTTTTCAAGGCCTTTGATCTCCTTTATATGGATGATCCATTGTACAATATTATTCATTCATTAATTTGAGGATATTTTCTTCTTCATATTTTTGAGTCAAACCCTTGCCCTCTTCTTGTCTCTACTTCCTTGTAACAGGCTTTTGTATGTAGGTGATCTTAAAGTTTTATGGATTTGTATTGCTCAAACCATACATGGTATCAGAGCTTAATCTCCTACAGCTTTTTCATGTTTGAAGGACTCAAAGATCTGATGATGGATTTTTTGGTTTTTTATTGAATCTGTGGGGGACCTATTTTTCTGGTCATCTTGGCTTCAAACGAACCTCACGGTTGCATTCAAAGCACCCAAGAAACCCAAGATCCATATAAAATTTGTCAAATTTGGACAAAGTTGGATCTGTGAGAAATAAAAATTGTAATTGGCCCCGACATGGATCTCGAGGTGATCAGTATTTTTTGGAGCACTTCTACCCCAAACAGACCTCATGGTTGCGTCCAAAAGGCCCGAGATAGTCAAAATCCATATAAAGCTTGTCGATTTTGGACAAGTTGCCATTTGAGGCAAAAAAAAATTGATACCAAGGTTGTACAACCCTAACATGCGGACCGAGGCAAAGTATGGCAATTTTTAAATATATATATATATATATATATATATATATATATATATATATATATATATATATATATATATATATATATATATATATATATATATATATATATATATATATATATATTGGGGGGGGGGGCACCGCCCAGCAGCCACCCCTGCACCGCTCAGTGGCCACCGCATAGCAGCCACCACCCTCTGCCCAGCACTCTGCCCTGGTTTCTCTGCCCACCGCCAAGGTTTCTTCGCCTCTGCCAGGGTTCCTCCTTGGCCGCTCCGCCTGCGCCACGCTACGCCCGCCACCACCGCTGTTGCGCTTGCTCAGCCCGGGAACCGCCACCCTGAAGACTGCTGGACTTAGCCGCTAGCGGCTTATGCTAAACCACCAGTGGTGACCCAAACCGCTGATGGCCAACCCTCTTGCACCAGCCTGATGTGACCAAGGGCTAGCCCTTTCACATATCTATTTGGTTTTTTTGGCCATTTGGAGCCCTTTTCACTGAAATTGGCTTTCCGGGAGCTCTAGGTATCATTTTTTTACAAACAAGATATCACCAGAAAGCTGATTGCAAGCTCGATGCTCTCATGGATTTTAATCTGGTATTTTTTTCCATCTAGCTTGTTTTTTCTAATGTCAAAGCCAAATTATCCTTTTTACATTCCAGGGGGGCTAATTTGCTCAAATTAACTCCATTTTTTGATCCGAAAGCACCAAAAAGCTCTTCTTGAGAACTATCCAAATTTCTACCTATTTTCATCAAAAAAAATTTCAAGGTACACAAGATTTAGATCTAAAGCTTTTTTGCTCTTCTCTTGATAAAGTTATCATTTTAGGCTTGGGGGTTTGATATTTGGCTTGTGGGGGGGTGTTCTTTTCTTGTTTCTTTCAGTTAAACAAGATATTTGTCAAAACAAAACCCCTTCTAAAAAATATGGCTGAGACCTCTTCTTGTCTAGCACTTTTGACCCCACATAATTATCACACATGGAAAACCCTGATGACATGAATTCTCCATTCAAAAGGGCTCTGGTCTTGTCTAGATGCAGTGCAGCCAATATTACAGAGGCCATTTGAGATGATGCTGCATTGAAACAAGATGGATGAAGCTATGGGGTTGATTGCTTTACAAGTATCAGACAGCTTGCAGTTTCACCTTGACAGGTGCAATACCCCTCTAGCTATGTGGACAAAGCTGAACACTTTGTTTGGTATAGTGAATGAGTTTTGAGCACTTCAGATTGAGGCAGAACTTACCTCTCTTGTACCTGATTCTTTTCCCTCTATTGAGGACTTTCTGATGAAGTTTAAATAGCAGAGATCTTTGTTACATGGATGTGGAAAGCAAAAGACTGATAAAGAGTGCATCTATCTGATTCTGTCAAAGCTTAGGGGAAACTTTCAGATATTCTCTTCTACCTTTCATTCTACCATGGATGCTTTGGGACCTACATTCACCATGCCCACTTTTGAGGTGTTTTGTGATCATTTGACTAGAGAGCATTCCAAGCTTACTCAGTTGGACTCTCTAACAAGATCAAAGAACCATGCATTGGTTGCCCAACCCTCCAAAGAAAAGCAGAAGCAGAAGCCAAAACAAATATCAGATTCCTCTTCTAAGCCCTCTACTGGCCCACCATCTTCTTCTAAGAAGGAGAAATAGAAGACTGAGAGACCTACATGTTCCTATTGTCTGAAGGGACCTCATGATGAGTCACATTGTTTTCAGAAGAAATTTGATGGCTATGAGAAACAGATTGTAGATTTGCAAGTTTTTCTTCAGAAGAGCTATGTTTCCTCTCCATCCTCTTCTACCTCATAGGGGTCTACTTTTCAGTCTTCCTCCACATCTTCGACATCTGGACAGGATTTTGGAAAGGGTCATGCATTACGGGCATCCATTGCATCCCCTTCACAGGTCCCTTGGATACTAGATTTAGGTGCTTCTCACCATATGGCATCTTCTAAAGGGGTCTTCTCTACTGTTGAGGCTTCTCCCATTCCTCATATTCTCATGGGGAATAACATTGTCCTGATAGTCTATGGGAAAGGTTCAGTCGGCATTCAGGATGGCACATTCAATGATGTATTGTATGTTCCATCTCTATCTGTAAACCTTCTCTCGATTTATCAGATTACACACAGTGGTTCAGGGAAGATAGTTGAGTTCACTGCAGATTCAGTCTTCATTCAAGATAGTATGATAAGGAGGTATTGTTGCTACAGGGATAGTTGATCATTCCACCCATCTCTACACATTCTCACACTTTGGTCCACCATCTCCATTGTCAGAGCACAGCTCTCCTCTTTCATGAGAGCCTCATGTGGTGCAGTCGGGTTGCTTGAACTTTTGTATTGTTTCTGAGATCACTGCTATGATTGCCACACCACATTATGTTGAGGTATTTTCTCTTTAATAGGATTATTCTTTAGCATTGCCTGACCCTCTAGCTCCATTCATTGAGCCACCAAGTGCACTTGTTGAGGATTCTATAGAGGAAATTCATCTCCTCTTTCATGACAGTGTCAGCACACCTGTCACACCACCTACATTGGGGATTCCCTTTCAGGATCGTCATGTTTTCTCATTTGAGCATCAGTTAGGCCTTCCAATTTCACCTCTCATTCAGGGGTTTCCTTGTTCTATGCCTTTGTTTCTTCCACATTGGAGTTGCATTGGTTTGATCATTTCCACAGGGGTTCCATCATACTGAGGGGGCTTTGGTGTCTCACCCTTCTCTCATGGGGGGGTTGGTTGTACTTATGGTTTTGAGAGAGTCTCTTGAGCCATTTCTTTGTTTGAATTTTTCTATCTCTTTTTGGAGTAGGGTTTTTTCCCACTGATTTTTCTCTATTTCTCCATTTTATAGAGATTTGGTTGTGCTGGGTACCTCATCAGGCCATGTTGCCAGGACCCATTTCTGCTTTCAGCATTGTAGTTTCCTTTGCTTTCTTCTTGCATTATTTGTAGCTGCATCATTGCTCATCTTAAGGGGGGGTGTTAGAGTAAATTATTAATTTTATTAATATTTTACTCCCTTCTTAAGATATCAACTCTTTGCTTTAGTCAACTCATGCACTAGTTATGCATCAGTTTGCTTTAGTTGACTCATGCACTAGTTATGCATCAGTTTTTTTTTGCATGCATTAGTCTTGTAATAGTTTAACTGATTATTACATGCACTTCTACTTTTTAGGTTTTCCTTTTCAAGGCCTTTGATCTCCTTTATATGGATGATCCATTGTACACTATTATTCATTCATTAATTTAAGGATATTTTCTTCTTCATATTTTTGAGTCAAACCCTTGCCCTCTTCTTGTCTCTACTTCCTTGTAATAGGTTTTTGTATGCAGGTGATCTTCAAGTTTTGTGGATTTGTATTGCTCAAACCCTACAATTATCATTTACTCTCCTCAAGAAAATGAGTTTTTGTGAATCTTCATGCTATGTATGTTGAGGATTCTTCTACAAGTTATATAGGAAGTGTGAAATATAATCTTCCAAATTCTCATCTTCCTTTTGTGAGATTCAAAAAATGTCATCCCCCCTTAAATCACCCCCTTTAAAATACTCTTTATATTTTTGCAAAAATAAAGTCTGCATCTCATCCCAAGTGGTTGTTGCATTAGCCCCTAATCCCATGAACCATCTTAAAGCTGACTCCTTTAACATTGCTGGAAATAACTTGAGTTTGTGGCTATTAGTGTTATAATCAAAACTTTGAAAAATAATGTCAAACTCAAATAGAAAGGTGTCAGGGTCTTCAGTAATTAGACCATAGAACTTTGGAAGTGCAGCAGTAGGTATGTTCTTGAGATTGGCATTGTTTATAGAGCTAGGAAGAGGGAATAGAAAGATAGGTTGTGCCATCACTGCAAGTACTTGGGAGTGAAGTTGTGATTAGGAAGTGATAATAGCCAAAGTTTTATTAGCACTAGGTAGACTTTTGGTGGAAGTATTAAGAAAATTGACCAATATTTCTGCAAAAGGTCAAAGATCAAATGGATCAAAGGGGTCTTCTACAGATGAGGATGCTGAAGGAAATTCAGGACTTGCATTAATAAAAGGTAATTCAACTTTTTCAGATTTTGTATTTAGATTACTAGGTTCTTTTCAAAGGAATCTGCCAAATATGTCTGGTCTTCTTCCACTTCGATGCATGTAGGTAGAATAACAAACTTGTAAAGCAAGTTCTGAGCTAATATTATCTAGAAAGCGGAAAACTATCTAAAATGACTCAATGAGGTTCTTAGCTTGACACCATCCCCAACAATGATGCCAAAAATGAACAGCCCCATAATAGGTAATAATAATCATGCCATGGCTTCTCCTATGAATAGTATATTCAAACTAAGTATCATTTTCCCTATCATGAAGTGCATTTAAATTGTCAACCCAGGGACATATACTTGAAATGGGACAACACAGTTTGTGCACTAAGTCTCTCATGGAGTCATTTTTATTAAGTTGTAGGAAGGAAAATACATGAAAAAAACTTATGCTATTGTTGTAGGAAAGTAAACACACACATCTACTAATGAAAATAGTGTTGACAACTATAGCTTCAATCTTAATCTATTTTGTCAACCCAAAGAATTCACAATGATCAATTCTGCAAGTGTTGCAGAAACATAAATAGTGTATAGTGCTATAGGAAAGAACAATGAACTCTACTTGAATTGTTGTAAATGTTAAAAGAACTTAATCTACTCTACTCTAATCCACCTTCCAAGTGGGCCCTCTTGGTTGACTTCTGCTATAGACCAACACAAATTGAACTCAAAATCACTTCTTCAATATATTTCCATAAAATTGATTACATTATCATGAGACAACACAAAAAATTGGAAAAGTAATTTTGCTTCAGCTTTTATCAATAATACAACTATCTAACTACTTTCTATCTAACCATAATCTCCCTTTATATAGAGGATCGATGCTTATTTGAACACAAAATATAACTTATAACTTAACTCGCACCATAAAGAAGGAAAGTACAACAGTCCATGACATAATAACATAAAGGCTACATAACCGCTTAACATAATATTTATCATAGAGAATATATAGCGTAAGCATGTTCCTATATTTCCTAGAATGGTTCTTCCTTCAAATTATCAGGCATGTCTTGCGGCACCATAATGACTTTCCATCATCGTGATTGAGTCTTCCTCACTTTTCATTACTGCTTGTTGATCCATTCTTCAGTCGTTCCTATTTCCCTGGAAAGTTAGTAGCATATACATATCTTCAAGTATTTAACCATTCAACTAATCCAAATATTAGAACACACATTCAAATGATTATATGAAATACTGCAATATATGTATAATATTTGGAAAAAAAAAGGTATTTAGAGTATATCAACTATTATCTACCCATGGGTTTTAATGGTTTGAGTGTACTTATAGCATATTCACAAGTTAAAATACTAAAAGGTATAACAAGTGTCTTAGAAATGTTTAAAACAAAGCATAAAAGTATCATAAAACAAGAACAATTATAGACCCATTAGTACCTCCCTATGAGATTATGCATTTTATTGGTGTGTGTGAGAACCTTTCCTTTCTTGCATGTATACATTGTGTTTGTGGTCGGGTTAGTATCTCTGCGAGCATGATGGGTGAGCCTAAGGGTTCCATGTGGTAGGGTGGCATTGCATTACTATACCATTGTTGGGGACTAGTGTACAGAGACACACATTGTTGCATTGGTATATGCATGTATATCTACTTGATGTTTTTGTTTATAATCTAGTTCCTTTGTGCATTATTGATGCAATTGAGTTACCATGGACTCAAAATGCATGTATTAGGTACTCCTCGGTGTGGAGTTAGGTATTTACTAGTTGTACATTGGTGTCATCTTAGGTTTAGACTTGTTAATTTGAGTATTTTGGGCCAAGTTCACAGATTCACGTCTATGCATGCTCATTAACATTTGCACCAATTGATCTCTCTACCTAAAATACAACATTTGTACCCTCACTAGTTAGAGAATTTTTCTTTTGGGAGCTCACCAATCATGAATCGATGTCTCCACCAATCAACATCTTTACTTCCCCAACCAATGTCTCTGTCTACTCATCAATGTCTCCGTCTAGAGTCGATTTGTGAGCAGTTTTGGGAGATGGGTACTTTGTGGGTATTTCTAGGTTGGAATCCTGAGGGTCTTAGTGTGCCTTTTGGACCTTATTGATGCTTTTTTATGGATGTATGTTTATTTATTACTTTGTATCATGGTTAGAAATATAAATGAGCCTATATGGCTAATCATTGTAGGAACTTCTATTTGGGCTTTAAAAAAACATTGGTTTTATGGGATTGATCTAGTTAGTATTGTCCCTCATTGTTAGCTATGAATGCTTATTGTATTCACCTCTTGTGATTTTTGGATGATGTCTAGATCCTTGAAGGGAGATCTTGGGAATGTGTGTACTCAGTTCTAAGTGTGTTTGGTAGCTTGGGAATCTTTGGAAGTACTTGTTAAGACTTATGCTTGTGTATGAACATGTGATGTTGATGAAGGGCACATCCACTCTGATACCACTTGATGAAGGGCCACACCACCCTTACCAACTCATAACTAAAGACATAACAACATGGAGACAAAGAGAAGATAAAATGCTTTACAAAGCATACATTAATACTTGAAAATTATTACAACTTGAGAGATCTTACAACATGAGAGCTTCTTCTCCAATAAGAGATCCTGCAACTTGAGCACTTCTTCCCCAATACAAGATCCTACAACTTGAGAGCTTGCAATGAGAGAGCTTGAACTCCAAGAGCTTACAATCTGAGAGCTTGCTTATGAATGCTCATATGCCTTCTTTATATAGGCATTTACCACCCAAGATATTACAACACAACCAATGTGGGATAAAAGATAAATCCAACTACCTTAATACAAATATTAAATACCCACCCAATTAATATTTAACACCACCATGTGGTCCAATTAGAAAATTACATTGCCTTTGTGGGCCAATAAGAAAATAAAAAGTTGTAACTACCTAGCTACAAATATTAAATGCAAGAACTTTCCACAAACTTCTTAAATGCCACCTACACACCTCGATAAATGAAATGATTTATTTTTTATTTATTTATTTTTATTCCACCTATGCACCTTGGTAAATGAAATAATTTTAAGTTTGGTCAGCCCTATGGGCTAAATTTTTGGAACCTTCTCGAGCAATGGAAATTGCCTATATAAAGAAGGCCCATAGTGTTGTTTTAGGTAGTTTGGGATAGTTCTGAGTAGATCTGGGTATTGATTCGAGGCTTTGTCCTACAGAATATTGTAAGGGAATGCCCATGTGGCTTTGCATATTGTAATTCTGAAAATTTGTAATTCCACATTTGTGGAGATAATAAGAAGCCCATTTTATGTTCTTGCATATTGTTATTGTTTCTCTGTTTCTATTATGTGTTTGTGGTATTAAGGGGAGCACCCTTCATCAAGTGGTATCAGAGAACCCTTCATCAGATGTTCAAGATGTCACCTTTAGGGTGTATTTTATCATTTATATGATATAATTAGATATATTATGCTTATGCAATGTTATATTGTTAAGTGCATGTTTTACCCTTTTGTTCCAAGGCTTCTCTGGTGGGGCATTACATCTAGTACAAGAGCCCATGTTCATATACTAGTATCTTTGTGTATATGCTATGCACATAGTGGATGATGTGGATGTGTGACAACATGTGTTTTGAGTTGAAATATTATGATTAATTATTGCTTGGGTGCCCAAGTACGGCATTGTTAAGTGTTCTTGAGGAATCGACCTGAGTAACATGTGGTGAAGGAAGTGTCTCTCCTAGATATTTGTACCTATAAGGAGATGGATGATACCAATACATGAGAACCTCTTCAAAGAACTTTATATTGTATGATAGGTATGTTGCTAATGGATATTGGAGCATTTGGTAACCTCTGTGTGGTCTAGTTGTGTGGATACATTGGCAATTATGGTTTGTGTTTCCATTTTTTATAGCTTGATAACTTGCTTACCCATGTTTCTTTCTTAATGGATTTGGATGTTTAAGTTTCCCTTGAGTGGCTTGTTTGCATGTATGATGCCATGGTCAAAGTCATTGATTAGTGTCCATGCATGGCCTTGAGTTCCTATTGTTGACTCCTTGTGGAGTGTTGTGTACCATTTATTCTTATGATTATTGTGTTAATAAAAGAGTAATGAAATGAATTATGTTGTATTTACTTGGAATATTATTTCTTCCATTGTTATGCATTCTTCTTATAGAGAGATGTTCATGCACTGTAGTAAATGTTGAAAAGAGATAATTATTGGTAGTGGGAAGTGTTATTATAAATTGTAATAGATCATTTAGGTTAATGATGTATGTCCCCAAATTGCATGGTTTCTTAATATTTTTGTGAAAATTTATGTGGATGTGCTATATCAAGTTGAATTATCTCCTTCAGTGGGATCATGTGTATTTTTCCTTTTGTCCTTATGACCTTGCATCTACCTTGCATTAAGAGAAATGATGTCATAGTGACAATAGATTTTATCCATCATTTGTGTGATGTTGGGATTGATACTATACCCTTGTGAGTAGAGTGGTTTCATATTTTTATAGCCAATTTGATGACTTGTGATGTGAGTTGTGCATACCCCATTTGTGGGAAAGAACCTTTGCGGTCATTGAAAAATCATTCCTTGAGCCAATATTGTATAAACCCTCTTGTATGAGCATGATGAGCACCCCTCTAAGAGAGTGAGTCTCATGTTTCAACCCCATTTGTGTTCACCTTGTGGTTCTAATTACCCTCTGATGTGTTGCTTATTTGGAGAACTTGAGTTGTGCATTCAACATATGTTTTGAGGTTGGTTCTAGACCCTCTTCTGATTGAGACCCTACATAATGAAATTATTGTATTACATGGAAAGAGGTAAAATAAATATGCATTGAATAAGAATAAGGAAATTTAAATTGTGAAAGAATATTGTTGTTTTGTTGGAAGTATAGTGATACATATGATTGATATTTTAGATGGTTCAATGGTTGATGTGTGTGGGTATGTTCTCTAACACTGCTGAGATAATGAGTTCCACGGTACCTTGTGGTGGTTACTCCCTCTTGTGTGATTGATTTCAGTCATAATATTTTATGAATTTACTTTGATGGGGCAATAATTTGTCTTTGTTTTATGATATTTTTATGCTATGTTTTCAAACATTTCTAAAATACTTATTATGTCTTTTCAATACTTGAACTTATGAACATGCTATAAGTGCATTCAAACCAATAAAATCTATGGGTAGATAATAGTTGATATACTTTGCCAAATATTATACATATGTTGTAGTATTTCATATAATTATTTGAATGTATGTTCTAATATTTGGATTAAGTTGAATGGTTGAATACTTCAATCTATATGCATGTGCTACTAACCTAACAGGGAAAGAGGAGTGACTGAAGAGTGGATAGACAAACATTGATGAAGAGCGAGGAAGACTCAGTCACAATGATGGAGAACCATTATGATACCACGGGACATGCCTAATAAATTGAAGGAAGAATCATTCTAGGAAATATAGGAGCACACTTATGCTATATTTTCTCTATGATCAATGTTCTGTTAAAGTGGTTAAGCAATCTTTATGCTATTCTGTCATGGACTATTGCACTTTCCTTTCTTTATGGTGTGAATTAGTTAGACCTTATCTTTTGTATTCAAATAAGCATCAATCCTCTATATAAAGGGATATTATTGTTAGATAGAGAGTTATTCAGATGGTTGTATTATTATTAATTTGAAGCAAAGTTACTCTTTTTAGTTTTGTCTATTGTTTTGTGATAATGTAATCAGTTTTCTGGAAATACAATGAAGGAGTGATTTTGAGTTATATTTTGTGTTGGTAGCTAGCAAAAGTTGACCAAGGGGGCCCACTTGGGAGGTGTATTAGAGTAGATTAAATTAAGTTGTTTAAGCATTTATAGCAGTTCAAGTAGAATTCATTATTCTTTCCTATAGCACTATACATTGTGTATGCTCCTATAGAACTTGGAGAGATAATCATTGTGAATGCTTTGGGTTGACAGAATAGGTTAATATTGAAATTATAGTTGTCAACATCATTTTCATTAAGTAGCTATGTGTATTTACTTTCCTGCAGCAATAGTGTAAGTTTCTTTCATGTATCTTCCTCCCTATAGATTAAGAAAAATGACTCCATGAGAGACTTAGTGCACAAACTATGCTATCCCATTTCAAGTATACATCCCTGGGTTGACAATTTAAATGCACTTCATGATAGTAAAAATGATACTTAGTTTGAATATACTATTCCTATGAGAAGCCTTGGCATGATTATTATTACCTATTATGGGGTTGTTCATTTTTTGCATCATTGTCAAGGATGGTGTCAAGATGAGAACTTTATTGAGTCATTTTAGATAGTTTCCTATTTTTTTTAGATAATATTTTGTAGTCCTAAAATTACTTCACAACTTTGTTAAATTACTTGCATGCATCGAAGAGGAAGAAGATGAAATGTCTATAGCAGATTCCTTCCAAGAGAACCCATTAATCTGAATGAAGAATCTAAAGAATTTGAATTACCTTTTGTTGATGCAAGTCCTAAATTTCCTTCAGCATCCTCATATGTAGAAGAACCTTTTGATCCATCTAATCTTTGACCAAATGCTAAGATTTTGACCAATTTTCTTTATAATTCCACCACAAGTATACTTGTTGCTAATAATCCTTTGGATATTTTCACTTCCCAACCATAACTTCACTCCCAAGTACCTGTGGTGATGACACAACCTACCTTTCCATTCCCTCTTCCTAGCCTTATAAATAATGCTAATCTCAAGAACATACCCACTACTGCACTTCTAAAGTTCTATGGTCTAATCACTGAAGACCCTGACACCTTTCCATTTGATTTTGACATTCTTTGTCAAAGTTTTGATTACAAAACTAATAGTCATAAACTCAAGTTATTTCCAACCATGTTAAAGGAGTCATCTTTAAGATGGTTTATGGGATTAGGGGCTAATGCAGCAACTGATTGGAATGAGATGGACTTTGTTTCTACAGAAGTATGAAGAGTATTGTAAAGGGGGTGACTTGAGGGGGGATGGCATTTTTTGTATGTCACAAAAGGAAGATGAAACTTTGGAAGATTACATTTCATGCTTCCTGTATAATTTGCAAAAAAATCCTCAGCATGTGTTGTAGGAGGATTCACAAAAACTCATTTTCTTGAGGGGAGTAAATGACAAATGTCTTGAAGCACTAGATCTTATGGCTGGAGGAGACA
Source organism: Chamaecyparis obtusa (assembly GCA_027943335.1). Classification (NCBI taxonomy): domain Eukaryota; kingdom Viridiplantae; phylum Streptophyta; class Pinopsida; order Cupressales; family Cupressaceae; genus Chamaecyparis; species Chamaecyparis obtusa. The sequence goes on from BSBK01002108.1 coordinate 1,255,981, forward strand.
TTTCTCAATCTTCCTAGGATGATCTTAAGAAAATCTGTCTTAACTATTCAAGATCAACAATGAAGAAAAGCAGAGGATTCCGACCCACACTTTCTAAAGGAAATGGCTTCGATATCTCTAAGATGGAAATTTTCAACCTGTTGTCAAATTTCAAACATGACATTATCAATGATGTTGCTACACACTTGGGCACAATGCATGCCAAAAATAATCATCAAGATTTTGAGGAAAAGCTATCTAAATACTGCCCCACTGTCCATAACAAAAGAGGGACTTTAGGTGCAATCTAGTGGCAAATTTGAAGACCCAACACCTTCCTACTAAGTTCAAGAAAATAGGATAGGACAAGCAAGTATTCTTTGTTCCTCAATGTTGGCCATGGGCCCCAAGACAAGGTATGCCTCAAGATCCTTTTCAATCTTTTAATCCTTATAATAACCAATGGAAGAACCAGAATTTTCAATATCCTTCTCAATATTCCCAACCTGGTTGGAATAATGCCTGGCCTAATACTCACCAGAACTAATGGTTTAATTCATAGCAAACCCAATGACTATAGCCTCAAAACCAATGGCAACCACCATATGCGAATTGGAAATTATACAACCAATGGAAAGGACCCCAACAATGGCCTAACCAAAATACTAGTTATCAATCCTTAACACCTCCAGTGTCTCAACCGATGCTCATGCCACCTCCTGCAGCCATAAGTCCTCCTCCAAGGCCATCATAATTACTTGCTCAGCCACAACCTAATCCTAATAATAAGCAACAACAACCACCTCTTCATACTACAGATACCCAATAGTACCCTACATATGCATTAGAAATAACTAATATTTATTTAAGATCTGACACTACTTTACCCGCACTAGAACCTCCTATTATTATAGAAGTTGCAAATATTATGTTGGGAAAGATAGTCATTCCAAATTATTTTGACCCTGGAAGTCCAGTTGTTGATATTATAATTAATGGTTAGTCTATGAAAAATGCTTTAATAGATTTGGGTGTTGCTATTAATCTTATGACTAAGGATACCATGCATAGACTAAGTATAGAGGGATTGAGGACCACTCCAATAGTCTTACAACTTGTAGACAGTTCCACTATCACCCCAGATGGCATAATAGTGTAGACACCTAAAAATCCTTTAGAAAATAAATTATTTTTATTTTCTGAAAAATCCCTGATGACATCATCATTTATTAATTAATTAATTATTTAATTAATTAATTTATTTTTATGTCATTAAATCCCTTTATCTTAATTAAAAATATTTAATTAAGAAATCCCTCCCAAAAATGTTTAAATCTTATTTAAACATTAATCCCCTATTTATTAATTATTTTAATTAATAAATTGACCAAAAATCCCCCAAAAAATAATTAATTTATTTTTTGACCAAAAGTTAGCCTTTTTTCCTAAGACCACTAACCTCTTCCAAAATCTTCTAATCCCTTCTTAATTTCGATTAAAAGGCTAATCCCACCTTTTCTAACCCTAATCTCAACTTAAAATATTTAATTAAGATTAAATATTTAATTTTCATATTTATTGAAAATATTTCAATAAATATTCCCAAAACTTAAGCTTTTGGAATGAATAAACTTTTATTCCATAAAACCTAGGAGAATTTTAGACTTTTCTAGAAACTTCTCAACCCAACCTCTTCACCCATCCTAATCCTAAAATCCCCTAATCCTAATCCTAATCCTCCCCCTAACCTTGTCACATTCCCTAAACAAGGTTAGCCAACTCCTAAGCTTGACCCAAAGTCAACAAACTTCTAGAGGCTTCTCTTACATGCATTAAGTGCATTTAAAGCCTCCTTATCCCTCTTACATGCATTTATGATGCATTTAAGAATCCCCTCACCCCTTTCTTACACCCTTTGACCTTAGGCACATTTCCCAAATTGTGCACATTCCTCCCATCTTTCAACCCAATGCCCTTGTGACACTTGTCACAAGGAGGTGGCCTTGAACTAGCACAATCCATGTGCTCCCCTTTGAATGAATCTTGGCCTCTCTTAAGGATTTTGATCCTAGCCACTCATTCATCCTCCCAAAAGTCTATAAATAGTCCTCATTTCCAAGAGCAAAATACCCATTCACCTTTCATTTTATGCATTGTTATCATGTCCATTTAGCTCTAGACTTAGCATAAGCAATACTAATTGTTAGTTTCTTTTTATCATCTTCAAGCTTTCTTAAAGAACATCATAGCTTAGCAATAATGGATTAACATAGTTTCTTTTATTATTTTGCATAGCATATAGCATCATATCACACCTATATTTGGTCTAAAATCAATCTTAGTATGCATTAAAATATGCTCCAAGTGCTTGGAGAGCACACCCACATCCCTCTAATTGAAGCGAATCAAACATTTGCTCTATAGCACTTGTTTTTTTAGCAACAATCTTGAGGTGGCTTTGGTTTTGTTTTCATGTCTTATGCTATTTTTTTAGTTCATGAATATGTTAGATTAGTCTAATGTTTGAATGTTTCAGCCTTTCAAGACAGGTAACAGGTTCAAAATCATAGTCTACATTCTGGCACGCCCGGTGGGACTCACTTCACAGGTTCTTTGCAAACATTCTGATGGGTTTTAGACCATTTTCAGATTTTTCAAGCTTATAGGTGGACGGAGCACTTCGATCCCTTCTTCTTCTTCTTGTCTATATTCTTCTTCCTCTTCTTGTCTATATTCTTCTTCTATTCCATCTCCTTCTTCTTCTTCTTCTAGCAAGGAGGTCATGGCCATTTTTTTTCAAAAATAATAATAATATCCATAAGGAAGCAAAATCATACACACCTTATTTTAGTGCTTAAAATGAACCCCCAAATCATTCTTGAATGCATTAAGGACTAAAATTTGCAAAATTTGTTCTAACAAACAAAACAAAAAAATTAATCAAGGCATTTGCATCCTTGCAACATCAAGGATTTTTAACAATGCATTCATGCAAAGTAGGAATGATCATATCTTTTTGGGCATAAAAAGAACATCAAATCTGCATTCAAACGAGTCAAAACAAAATCTTGAATGAAGCTAAAAGGAAGAACTTAGGTCCTAAGTGTCATTGTCAATTTGAAAATCAAACTCAATCTTGAATGCACTAAAAGGAACAAACAACTCTATTCCCTCATCTGTTTCAGTTTTCAAAGCAAGCAAGCCAAATTCAATCTTGAGTGATCTAAGGGACAAAACAAAGCTTTTTCAAAGTTCTTAAATCAACTCGCTAATCAAATCTTGAATGCACAAAAGGAAATAACTTGCAAACGTTCAATTCATTTACATTTTGAGGAAAGGAACAAATCAAAATCTAATCACGAGTGTCTTCATTTCAAAGTTCAAACATCACTTAATCAAATTTGGGAAAATGAACAAAATCTGCTTGATGTGCATGTAGGAGTTTTTCAATTCTTGCATAATCCTTGTTAGAGTAAGCAACGTGGAACATTTGAACTTGGACAAGTTCACTTGTTCTACTTTTAGCGAGGCCTGTCCAAGGAGAAGCGCTTCCTCCTCGGAGAACGACCTCAAACCGGTATCCCCCCCGGCCGGTATACAAATAAGTGAATACCAAAAGAATCACTTACATCTCCTAATCGCCGGGTGTTCGTGCCAAACACGTGACTGGGGATGGTAAACATTCCTCTCCCCCAGCATAATTGGCAAGGCTCTTAAGTGAGTCACGGATGATCAGCATAACCGGGTATGGAGACACCACGGAATCATTAGCAACCTGATAAAATAGAGGCTACCCTATCTACATCCGAAAGTATCAAAATCCTTGTGCAAGGACCGATTCCAAGGGGTTTACCGGGTCGCCTCAAGATTACTCACCATTTGTATTCCCTTCTAGGGGATACCAAGCTGTGGGCAAGCGATTTTGATACTCACCTTCCTTAGGTAGATCTGTTTGAAGTGCTTGACAGTCAAAGACTCCGTGAAAACACTTGTTGAAACATACACTTTCAAAGCTTTGTCAGAGTCAGTTGTCTTTGTTTGTATCCCGCAGGGTTGCTTTGTCCCTTGTGAAGATTGCTTTGACTTTAACTTTTTCCATTGGAAACCTTTGCCTCAAAATCAGAAGCCTTTTTTCCAAGTGATGCCCAGCAAGAACAAACATCCTAAAGCAAAGTTGCCCAAATCCCAAGCCTATCAAGAGCAAAAAGTTGCCAAGAAGAACGCCAAGACCTATCAATCCATTATCCAAGCAACCCAAGCAGAAGAAAAGTCTCAAGCCAGACTTGAGAACATTGCCCATAACGCTCGCATCAAACAGTTCGCCTTCCGTTTCCGAGTTAACCATCACTTTGTCAACCTTGAGCCAGAAGATTAGCCAATCCTTGTTCATGTCTTGTTCCATCTTCAGATCTTGAAATCTTGTCTCCAACATGCCTTGCATCTTAGTTTCATCCTAGTTTCACCCTTTGCATCAGCATTAAAACCTTAGTTGCATTTCAGAACATCATAAAGTTGCATATGCATTCATCTTCCTACCAGCATTCTAGAATCAATCCTTGTCATTCGCATAGAGCATTGTCCCTTCAACCTTCGATACCTTTTCCACCAGCATCCCCCCATCAGCTTTCCATATCTTTGCAGCAGATCCACCATCCTTTGTTCCAAATCCAGAGATCCACCAACACTTAGTGTTCTACATTTTGAGTTGTTCCTATCCTATATCCAAGATCAGAGACCATCATCCTCTTTTTTGGCACAACGTGTTGTCATAAAGAAATCAAACCTTGTCCTTGCATAGCCATCATCTCGAGCAAGAGATTGGAGTGTATTGATAAAAAACTTGTTGACCGAAGATCATCAGTCTATCTTAGGTTGACCCCATCATATCTCTGATCCTCCATTTGGGAAAAATAGCAGCTCATTTGTTGACCACTCAGTAATCTTTCACCAGCTTTCCATCAGCAACCTATCTTTCCTCCACCATCTTGATCCATATCAGTTCCATCCAGCTTCCATCATCGCCATCTTGATCCCTATCTTTGCATTTGCATCTTAGAAGTCATCATCTTTAGAAGTTCATCAACTTTGCATCCATCAACATCTTTTAGCCAAACATCTTGCATACATTTAGCACTTGCATCTCCATGCCTGTTGAGACCAGATCTCGGAAAAGAAGAAGCATGAATCCTTATCCACCAACAACCTCATCCGATCCCAACCTTTTCACTAATGCCATGATGACCTACAATCCCCAGATCCAAGCCAGTAACCCATGTGAAGATCCAAACATCCCTTCATCCCCGTTGGCAAACCAAGCATTTGTGAATCCTCCAGAAAGCCCACCAGCAACCAATGCCCTTGTACCACAACATCAGCAAAGCACGTTTGTTCACTACCTGCCAGAAAGTACCTCCATCCCACCATCTCTCTATCCACGCATCCCCATCAAAACTATCCAAGTTCCAGCACAAGCATACTCTCCATTCCCTAATCCTATCATGCAAACACCCCAAGAGCTTTCCACCATTCCCCTTTTCTTGCAAGGAAGCCTCACCAGTCCCGCAACACAAGCTGCAGCACCATCCGCTCCGTCTCATACCCCTTTTGCTTCATCATCTGCTATCGCTGCCCAAGCCCAAATCCAACACTTAACCCAAAGTCAGCTTCCACCTCTCACACAAGCTTTTACACCACCGCCATCCACAAGTCAAGCAACGCCTTTCACCATCAAAGGAGCACCGTCACCCTTCACCCCCCAAGCACCTGTACCTTCTTCTTTGGGGTTAGCGCAATCGCTCCCCATTCCAACCTCATCCTTCTCTTGGGTGTTTCCTTCATTTTCCTCTTCACAAGCATCCGCTCAACCACAACCTCAACAAGCTCCTCTCTCTCAACCATCATTCGTGTCCCAAGCTCCTGTTGCTCCTACCATTCCATCATCCACTGCAGTGCACCCTAACACAAGCTCTCAATGGGGCCTTACGCAAGAAGAAATGAAGGCATGGGGGATCCCATCTCAATCCCCTACATCTATGGTTGCAAGTCAACAAACCGCCTTCACCCAAGCAGCACAGCAGCAACTACCCCAAGCACCGCCGGCTTCAAGCTATTCATCCCAAATCCCAAATACCTTCCAGCAAGTTCCACCACCTCAACAGCCAACTTTCTCCAGCTATCTTACCCCATCACCCTTTGCTTCTAGCTTCCCCACATTTGTTCCACCTCTAAACAATGCAGGCATGCACCCAGCTTATATCAGCCAAAACCAAAGCCAACCTCAACAACTACCACCATCATACCCGCAAGCAGCATCATTCCAACAGCCTCCCCCACAGCAACCACATGTCCCCTTTCAGCAAACACCCATCATTCCTCAACAACAGCAAGTCTCTTGCTATCAACCTCAGCAACAGATCCCTATCATCCCCCAGCAACAACAAGTTCCCACCCATCAGTTACAACAGGAAGTTCCAAATGTCCAATATCAGCAAGTAGTCCCACAACAACCGCCAGTTCAACAACAGCAAGTAGCCCAACAACATCAAGCGGTTCCATATCATTTACCACAATATCCCCCTATGCCACACCAGCAATATCCCCAGCAACCATTGCCCCAGAATCAGTTCCAACCCATTTATCCACAGCAAGCGCTATATCCAGTTCCACAGCTTCCATCACAAGCAGAAGTCCCAGTTCCCTCGCCACTCAATGCTGAGTGGGAAGCAATGAAAAATGCTCTAAAGGAGCTACAAAGTGGAACAGAGAATAAAACATACAAGTTCGAAGAGGTGTGCTTATATCCCTTCGATCGGTCCATAGCAACTATCCCTTTCCCCAAGCATTTTGAGATGCCCAAGTTCGACAAGTATCGGGGGAAAGGAGATCCAGTAAACCATATCAAAGAGTTCTACATGGCGTGCCAAGAAGTAGCTTACAGTGATAACTATCTCCTGCGCCTGTTTCCCAAAAGCTTGGGAGGAACTGCTGTTGAGTGGTTTTACAAAATACCACATGGGACAATAAAAACCTTTGCTGAACTCTCTGAGAAGTTCATCACACACTATGCCCATAATGTGGAGAATGAGTTGTCCTTGCTAGACCTATGCAACTCAAAGCAGAAAGATGGAGAAAGCCTTGCAGAATACTTGCAAAGATGGCAGAATCTTACAACTAGGTTATCATATCAGCCGCCAGAGAAGCATCTAACAAAGATCTTCATTGATAACCTGCATCCAAAGCTATCCCATCACATACGAATGAACTGTCTCCAGACATATCAAGACATCAAGAGCAAAGGCATAGGCATCGAGAAAGCTCTCCTAGATGAAGGCACTATTCGTCACTTCAAGGATGATTCCAAGAACAAACCCAACAATGATAAATCCCGTTACTGGAATTGTAACAAGAATGTTGTTACAGATGGAGCCACTGACACTAAAAATGTACAATTCGTTGTGGCTAGTCCTACACCAGCTCAAACATACCAACCGCCACAAGCGCCCATCTATCAGCAACCCCCAGCTCCCGCATATCAAGCACCTATTTATCAGCAGCCTCCTCAAGCTCATCAACCACCCGTGCAACAGTATCAGCAGCAATACCAACAGCAACAGCCAGCACGTCAGGGCAATCCTGTTAACGCAGTTAACGTTGCCCCAAGGCAGAACAAACCCAACAATCAGAACAATCCAAAGAGGACTTTCACACCTTTGGGTGAGCCTCTGGATCAGATCTTTTATCGGCTAGCCAAGGCAAATATGATCACATATCCGCCCATCCCACAGAAGGATGACAACGCACCAAAGTCTGATTGGTATAAAGAACATGAATACTGTGATTACCATCGTGTGAAGGGGCACACAACATTGAAGTGTATGCGGCTTAAGAACCACATCCAGGATCTCATTGATTGCAAGGAGATCCAGGTCGATGCACCAACTCAAGCTTCACCCAACGCCGGTTTGCAAATATATCAAAATGTGTTCCCTCAACATGATACCGGGAAGAATCAAGCCAACGCCAATCAACCCCAAAATCGTGGCAAAGGCAAGCAAGAAGATCACACAGCGGCCTACATCAACTATGACAAGTATGTCAGATGCATAACTCAGGTTGAGCCCATCCAAGATGAGCCCACCATCAATACCATCCACGTCAGAGGGCCGGATCGACAATGTGCTGCAACTACCCGCAGTGGTAGGATAACTATTGCCGGTGCTCCTCCGAGGTCAGCTGCTCCTCCAAGGCCAACATCTACTGCATCCACAGCACAGTCTAACACTAGGTTAGCATCAAATGCACGCGCAACACAACATAATGCACCAAGTGCACAATACAATATCATAGATCATCTTGGGAACATGCCAGCCCAAATATCTATCTTGGATTTGCTCCGCACATCACCCATCCATCAGGAGATCCTGGACAAAGCTCTAAAAGAAGGCCATGTCCCCACGAATATTAACACAACTCAGTTTGAAACTCTTGTGGGACACCTATCAGCAGCATGTGCCTTATCCTTCAAAGAATCTGATATACCAGATGTCGCTCCTGACCATATTCTTCCTCTCCGCATTGCCGTCATGGTCAGAGATTTCGCCATCAAACGAGTTCTGGTGGATAATGGCTCAGCCCTCAACTTATGCACATTAAAATTCATCAAGAAGATCGGGTTCACGGAGGCCGACATACAACATGAGATGATCACTATTAAAGCATATGATAACTTGGAGCGTACCTCTGAAGGTACTATGACTTTGCCTATCCAGCTAGGCCCAGCAACGCAAGATACTCTCTGCCACGTTGTTGATCTTGACCTACCGTTCAATATCCTCCTCGGTCATCCATGGATCCATTCCATTAAGGCCGTACCATCTACTTACCATCAGTGCATCAAGTTTCCACATCAAGGCACTGAGGTTACCATCCACGCTGACCCTAACCCCTTCGCATACTGCCTTGCGATGGAAACATCTTTCCCTCATTCTACTCATTGTCCTGGAACCGATATTGGTACTTCTATTGCTAGCTCATCCCGATCCCATCGCGATCCAGAGACCATCCTCTCTTCCACCTTATCATCCATCAAGATCAACAACCAGGGTTGTGGCGAATACAGCCTCAGTGATGCATTTGTTGTAGGAGCTCTTCCATGTGATCCACATACTCAAGGGTGCCCAAGTTGTCAAAACAAGCCTGTTGAAGAACATTATAAGCTCAAGCAAATCGGAAACATGACTTTTGAGTCTCATGGTACCATCAACAGCAAAGAAATGGATCCAGATATTAACAAATGGTTATACAAAGATCCCCCATCACGTGACACACAACTTCTTGAGTACTTCAAAGAGAAATATCCAATCCCCTACAAAAATGTCACAGAACACTATAACTATCAAGGTGGTGGTCTAGGACCACAAGAGGATGGAAACTTATTTCCTATCATACCATCCCAGAATCCAGAACAGCAAGGACTTGGCTTTAATACCTCTCGCCTGCTTGAACAAGAGCCCAATACCACAACTAAGGGCACTAACATGACCAACGTGAACTTTTCGAATAGCTAGGATGACCTTGTGGAAATCGAAGACATCCCCGAAGAGAAAGACATCCGATCCTATGATGATATCTTTGCCGACGACACCCTCCTGGGGACTTCTGTTCTCCAACAACTCTCCATTAACCTCATAGATCTTCCCCTCACAAACCCCGACCTCATAGATTGGGACCAACCAAGCATTGCACACATCGATGAGTTCCAAAGCGCACAAGCACTCCTAGAATTCATGGGGGCATCAGGTCCAGCAAGCAATCAAGATCCAACATCAACCTCTGTCTATCAGCTTCACCCAGAAGGATATTTTGGGGAAGAGGCAAGCTTTAGTCGCAAAAATGATAAAGCAAAAGAACATCATGATTCTTTATGTGAAAACCCTTCTGGGGCACATTCTGACTCCAAAACAGTAAAAATAAAGGGCGTATCTTCTAGTGAAAACTTGGCAATTCAAGCGCTAGAAGATGAAGCCTTGCCTCTTCCCCCTATCCAAGATTATAGACCAGAGCAATCTCCAATCATCATAGAAGAGACCAAGCCAATCAACTTGGGAACAGAAGAATGTCCAAGGATCACCTACATTGCAGTCAACCTAACAGAAGGAGAAGAAATGGCTCTCAGCACCTTGCTCAAGGAATCAGTTATCAACTTTGCATGGTCATACGCCCACATGCCTGGGCTTGATCCAAACCTTGTTGTTCATCATCTATCAGTAGATCCAAATGTTAAGCCAGTGAAGCAGAAGCTAAGGAAAATGCATCCAAAGGTAGCATTACTAGTTAAAGCAGAGCTTGAGAAGCTCCTTCAAGCAAAAATCATCAGAGCAATTGACTACTCAGAATGGATCTCTAACATGGTGCCAGTCACAAAGCCTTCTGGCGACATCAGAATCTGTACTGATTTCAGGGACTTGAACAAGGCATGCCCTAAGGATGATTTCCCATTGCCAAACATAGACATGCTTGTAGACCTCACAGCGGGTCACGAAATGCTATCACTCATGGATGGCTTTTCCGGTTACAACCAGATTCATATAGCAGAAGCAGATCAACATAAAACAGCATTCACAACCCCATGGGGTACCTTCTGCTACAATATGATGCCCTTTGGGCTAAAGAATGCAGGAGCAACATATCAGCGAGCAATGACAGCGATCTTCCATGACATGATCCACAAGATCCTTGAAGACTATGTGGATGATATCCTTGCAAAATCCAAAACAAGGGATGAACACCTCAACATCTTAGAGCATGTGTTTGATCGTCTGAATCATTATGGCTTAAAGCTTAATCCAAAGAAATGTGTCTTTGGTGTTACATCTGGAAAGCTCCTAGGTTTCATAGTATCGCGACGAGGCATAGAGATAGACCCCAAGAAGGTCAAAGCAATAACAGAGATGCCTCCACCAAGAACACTCAAACAGCTCAGAAGCCTACAAGGAAAGCTTCAATCAGTGCGTCGGTTCATTTCTCAGTTAGCAGACAAGTGCCAACCTTTTACGCATCTCCTATGCAAAGACACAAGCTTCAAATGGGATCCCATATGTCAAAGAAGCTTTGATAAGATCAAGGAGTATCTTGCCAATTCTCCAATCCTAGTACCACCAATTCCAGGACGCCCTCTCATACTCTACATCTTGGCAACCACTACAGCACTGGGGGCACTCTTAGCTCAGCATGATGATGACAACAAGGAGAGAGCCATCTATTACATCAGTCGCACTCTTGTCGGATATGAGCTTAATTATTCACCTATGGAAAAAGCATGCCTTGCAGTGGTCTTTACCACTCAAAAGCTTAGACATTACATGCTCAGTCACACAATCAAGCTCATTTCAAAGGTGGACCCCCTCAAATATCTACTATCAAAGACAACTCTCACAGGCCGTATGGCAAAATGGGTCATGATACTCAGTGAGTTTGACATCCAGTATATTGATCACAAAGCAATCAAAGGGCAAGTCATTGCCAATCAACTAGCAGAAGCACCACTGGTGGATGCCTATCCACTAATCATGGAATTCCCTGATGAACACTTATGCATGATTGAAGAGCAGCCCATGTGGAAACTATACTTTGATGGCTCCTACACATCACATGGATCAGGGGCAGGAATCCTATTCGTCACACCTCAAGGTGACTACATCCCAAAATCATTCAAATTGGGATTTCCATGTACCAACAACATTGCAGAATATGAGGCACTCATCTTAGGTCTCAGAACAGCCATTTAGTGGAATATCATAGAATTACAAGTATTTGGAGATTCACAGCTGATTATCAAACAAGTCCTAGATGAATATCAAACAAAGGATGACAAGTTGCTACCTTACAAAGAGCTGGTGGACAAACTGCAAGAGCATTTCCTACATCTACAGTTCACACAGATCCCAAGACTTCAGAACAAAGCAGCGGACGCAATGGCAACCATTGGATCCTTGTTAGAAATCTCACGCGACGCATCACAATATGAATTCCTAGTCGAGCAGCTACATACGCCAGCTTATGAGAACGCTGATGCAGAAATGGTATGTGTCTTGGTTGGTCCCCAATCCCCATGGTACCACGACATCCATGCATATCTAAAAAATGGTATCATATCTCCCCATCTCACCAATAACCAACGCCAAAACCTTATTCGCAGAGCTTCCCGCTACACTCTTGTAGCCAACACCCTATATCGTCGTGGGTATCACAATGTCCTATCTAGATGTTTAGATTCAAACGAGGCCGTCCTAGCCTTACAAGAAGTTCACGCTGGAATTTGCGGTGCCCACACGAGTGGCATGGTTCTAGCAAAGCAGCTGCTTAGAGTTGGATATTATTGGCCAACAATGGAACATGATGCATGTGATTTTGTCAAGAAATGTCTCCCATGTCAACAGCATGCCAATTTGATACATGCACCAGCACAAGATCTACAGCCTATTGCACCACCATGGCCTTTTTCATGTTGGGGCCTCGACCTCGTTGGCTTGATCACCCCCCTCTCTTCGGATGGACACAAGTATATCATAACAGCCACAGAGTACTTTACCAAATGGGTTGAAGCGATTCCACTCACCCTTACTACTGGCATCCAAATATCTAAGTTCATCCTCTATCATATCATTTGTCGCTTCGGCATACCATCTACCATCTTCACAGACCATGGCACACCTTTTGAAAACCAGCATGTGGATGATCTATGTGCCAGACTCCACATCCATCACCGTTTCTCCAGTCCATATTTCCCTCAAGGAAATGGCCAAGCTGAGGCAACTAACAAAACTATCTTGAAAATCCTCAAGAAGGTTGTCAATGATTCTGGTCGTGACTGGCACCTCCAAATCAATCCCACCCTTTGGGCCTACCGCACTTCTTATCGCACTCCCACAGGCACCACCCCATACTCCCTTGTATATGGTGCTGAAGCTGTTCTACCGATCGAGGTTGAGCTCCCCTCATTGCGAGTCTCCATGAAGAACTACACCACTGATGAAGATTATCGTGTAGCCCGTCTCACACAGCTAGACCTGTTAGATGAAAAGAGACAGCAAGCATATGATCACCTGGTGGCATACCAAAATCGACTCAAAAGGAGTTATAACAAAAAGGTCCATCCTAGACAATTCCAGGTCGGTGACATGGTCCTTAAAGAAAATCAGAAGGTCCTAGCAAATAGAGAAAAGAAAGGCAAGTTTGAGCCTACTTGGTTGGGCCCCTATGTTGTCACCGCATCCTTCAGCTCGGGAGCCTATCAGCTATCAACACCAGAAGGTGAGCCCTTGAATGATCCTATCAACATCATCCATCTGAAGAGGTTCTATGCCTGAACCTGATCCTGCATATATCAGAAAATCCAAAAACATTCAAAAAAGCAAAAAAAGCAAAAAAGAAAAGAGAAAGAGAAAATGATCGTCCAAACGGTGAAAACTTGGCAATTCAAGCACCTTGGACAAGTATGTTGGTGAAAACCTGGTAAACAGGTGCCAACATAGTAAACTGGGCTATTTATCTATTCAGTTGTCCTTTCAGCTACCGTCCTCTTCCTCCATCCATAACAGATCTCCCAGCAGTTCCATCTCCCCTATCCTCCAAGCATTCGGCTTCCATCTTCCTCCAACCCATCTGCAATCCATATCCTATTCCAAAGCTTTGTACCATATCTTGTACCATATCCTTATCCCTTTCCTATACAGCGCAATCCTTTCTGTAAATATCCTTCTTGTCTCCGTCCTAGTGAGAGTCCCGCCGAGTGTGATCTTCCTATCCCCAATCCTGAGCTTCTGTACATATCCCTTGTGCATATCGTTCCTCCTTGTTGTACATAACCTTTGTCCATCCTGCAGCAGCATTTGATCAAATATCTTGTCCCATCCCCAGCCTCAGAAAATTTGTAGTCCCACTCAGGCCTTGTGCTTCAGCAACATCAATTGATGACTTATCCTTGCTCATCCTGATTATTCCTTGAACTTCAGCTTTTTGCTAGCGAACAACTACACTTATTCTCTCACCAACCCATGGGTCCTTGAGGATATATCGTTCCTCCTGTCTGACCTAATCTTCCATCCTGGTCCTTGAGGATATATCGTTCCTCCTGTCCGACCAATCTTCCCACCATCAATCACATCAAATCTCTCTCCTTGGCAAAGGATGTCTTTTTGGAGTTTTCATTTTGACCTTGGATTTTGTCCTTTGGGTCTTGTTAATCTTTTACAGCCTCTCATTGTTCTCTACTCAACGTCACCACGATCCTTTATATCATGGTGTGCTGCGAATGAGGATAATCTGGGGCAAGGTCTTTTGATCTTTTGCTTCTGCCTGTGAGTCAGTCGTGTGTTTGTGGTTTCTTCAGCATCATTTCCACCATGCCTCTTTCGGGTTTCATGTGCGATGCTGGGGCAACCCTGCGTGTCTTTTTCACGTCAGTCCTATGCAACACTGGTGACAAGGCCTCGTGATCCCAGTATCCTTGGCAGGTCTTTAGCATTGCTATATTAAACTAGGTTGTGCTCTCCACATTTGCACTTGGAGCTTCCCCATCTCCCCTGCATCCTGCATCATATAGATTAATCTTGCATCCTCATGTAGCTGCATCCTGCATTTTGCATTCCATCTCATCTTGCATTCACTCATCTTTGCTCTTGGAAGCTTGGTTATTTATCTCCCCTTCTTCCTAGGTCCTTCCTTCTCTGTTTCCTTTCGAGAAAATTTCACAATGTTTGCTCCTTGCGTTATTTTCTCGAGGGGGCACAATCCCTTATTCCTCTAAATTCTAGCCTTGGGCATCTTATTTTCTTGTCTTTGACGCCATGCCACTTGCGACATCGCATCAAAGAGGGGCAAAATGTAGACACCTAAAAATCCTTTAGAAAATAAATTATTTTTATTTTCTGAAAAATCCCTGATGACATCATCATTTATTAATTAATTAATTATTTAATTAATTAATTTATTTTTATGTCATTAAATCCCTTTATCTTAATTAAAAATATTTAATTAAGAAATCCCTCCCAAAAATGTTTAAATCTTATTTAAACATTAATCCCCTATTTATTAATTATTTTAATTAATAAATTGACCAAAAATCCCCCAAAAAATAATTAATTTATTTTTTGACCAAAAGTTAGCCTTTTTTCCTAAGACCACTAACCTCTTCCAAAATCTTCTAATCCCTTCTTAATTTCGATTAAAAGGCTAATCCCACCTTTTCTAACCCTAATCTCAACTCAAAATATTTAATTAAGATTAAATATTTAATTTTCATATTTATTGAAAATATTTCAATAAATATTCCCAAAACTTAAGCTTTTGGAATGAATAAACTTTTATTCCATAAAACCTAGGAGAATTCTAGACTTTTCTAGAAACTTCTCAACCCAACCTCTTCACCCATCCTAATCCTAAAATCCCCTAATCCTAATCCTAATCCTCCCCCTAACCTTGTCACATTCCCTAAACAAGGTTAGCCAACTCCTAAGCTTGACCCAAAGTCAACAAACTTCTAGATGCTTCTCTTACATGCATTAAGTGCATTTAAAGCCTCCTTATCCCTCTTACATGCATTTATGATGCATTTAAGAAGCCCCTCACCCCTTTCTTACACCCTTTGACCTTAGGCACATTTCCCAAATTGTGCACATTCCTCCCATCTTTCAACCCAATGCCCTTGTGACACTTGTCACAAGGAGGTGGCCTTGAACTAGCACAATCCATGTGCTCCCCTTTGAATGAATCTTGGCCTCTCTTAAGGATTTTGATCCTAGCCACTCATTCATCCTCCCAAAAGTCTATAAATAGTCCTCATTTCCAAGAGCAAAATACCCATTCACCTTTCATTTTATACATTGTTATCATGTCCATTTAGCTCTAGACTTAGCATAAGCAATACTAATTGTTAGTTTCTTTTTATCATCTTCAAGCTTTCTTAAAGAACATCATAGCTTAGCAATAATGGATTAACATAGTTTCTTTTATTGTTTTGCATAGCATATAGCATCATATCACACCTATATTTGGTCTAAAATCAATCTTAGTATGCATTAAAATATGCTCCAAGTGCTTGGAGAGCACACCCACATCCCTCTAATTGAAGCGAATCAAACATTTGCTCTATAGCACTTGTTTTTTTAGCAACAATCTTGAGGTGGCTTTGGTTTTGTTTTCATGTCTTATGCTATTTTTTTAGTTCATGAATATGTTAGATTAGTCTAATGTTTGAATGTTTCAGCCTTTCAAGACAGGTAACAGGTTCAAAATCATAGTCTACAAATAGAAGATATAGTGGTTACATTGGATTCTTGGGAATATCTTGTTTACTTCATGATATTATCACCCAAGGTAACTCTTGTTGGTTACCTAGTCATCCTTGGATGACCTTGGTAATTCACAAATGATGATAATATCAGTTGTCATTCAGGTAACATGACAATTTCAGATGGTCGAGCAATTAAGAAGTTAACATTATATCCTCTAGCCCAACCTCAACTAGATTTAAGTACTCCTATTTGGCCATATTTGGGAGATGAGGTAGAAGAGCTTAACTCTATTGCTCAACTAATGATGTTACATAGAAAATCTTTCCTGAAACTTCAAGAAGATGATGATGTTGTTGGAGATTTGCCAGCAGGCCAGTACTGAATGTATGTTTGTCATTGATGACAACATATGGAAAGTAGCATGTGTGGAAGACTTATGCAATAAGTTTTTAGTATATGTAGCATGGACATGATATCAACATGATATCATGGGCACAAAGATTAACTGTTAGAATAGACAGTTATATAACAGCTTGTGTTAGCAGTGTTCCTGACAGAGTAACAGGTAGTGTTCTATGTATGGTTGTTCATACAATTATCATGAAGCCTTGTGCGCTTGGATATATGTTGAAGACATATTAGTGATGTTACATTCATGGACACAAAGTCTAATGATTAGTAGAAGTGAAGTTATGCAGTCACTATTCACCAGTAGCAGTTTCCTGTGTTTGTTTAGAAGAGCCGACAGAGATTATATTGGTTTTGGAGTTGCGCCTATCATTTTGGTATGCACCCTTGGATTTAAGCTTATAAAAGAGCTAGTAATGTTCAGTTAAGACTGCATAAAGTAATTTAGCTTGAGGAGAAAGATCCAGATGTTTTGGTAGAGCTGACATTATGTAGCGTGCATCTACAATTATCTTATTGGACAAGTCCCAGAATGTGTTGCGTGCTTAGTAGAGCTGACTAAATTATTATTGGAGTTTGTTATGGTTTCTCTAATATGATTTCAAGGTGGTTCTAATAGGCTGACTTGATTATATCATTTAGAGGAAAGATATTTATAGGCAGTCATTTGTGATTGCTTAAGTGTGGTTCATAGTTGATTAGAAAGAGCAGAGAAGAGTGTGCGAAGTGTTGAGCCATTAGAAGAAGGTCTATGTGACCAAGTAAAGTGTTTGTGCTATACATTGGAACTAATCCAAATAGTAGGTCTAAGTGCAATTCACCAAGATCTAGATATAGTGTGTATCTGTTATTCAGAAGGTTGAAGCCTTCGCCCCTTTGAGAAATGTGCTCTCAGATAGTGCGTCCTCTCCCCTAACAGGGACTATTGTAAAAGACTCCTAACAAGGTCCAACCCTTGACCAGGTCTACTGTACTAAATATATTGTAAAGCAACTCTTAATAGGGTTAAGGTCTTTTAACAAGGATCATAATACACTAGTACAAAATATTAGTGGGTGTCAATTCCCACTGGGGTTTTTACCTATTTGGGTTTCCTCGTAACCAAAATATTGTGTTGTGTTCAAGTGCTCATTCATTGTGTTTATGCTTTATGTTTAAGTATACTTGATTGGATAAAGAATTAAAACTTGTAGATAATTGATTCACCCCCCCCCCCCCCCTCTTAGTTATCTCTTGGGACTATTCCTAATAATTGGTATCAGAGCCTGGTGCCTCAGAGAGAAAGTTTAACAACTTGAGGTTGATCAGATGGCATACTTCAAAAAAGAAAGTCCTAAGTTTGATGGAGAGAATTATCTTGATTAGAAGAAGAAGATGGTGATGCATTTGCAATGCATTGCTTTTGAAGTTTTTGATGTAACTGTTACCCTATTTTTCATATTACAAAATAATAGGCAAAAACATAGGAATAGTGAGTTTTATTTTTGGTACTTTCATTTAACAATGCTTTTCAAGTCACATGGATCATCATTTTGGTTATTGCATTCATATCATACTTTTATTTGTACTCTAAGTATTGATCACATGTTTAAAAAATTTCCAAAATTCATAATTGATCATTACATTGTGCATTCATACTGAAAGTAATTTACAAATGTCTCTCATATTTCAATAAATAGAGTATAAAGTAGACAGAATAGAAAGAAGAGATAGGGGTATGAGTGATTCCTCTGCATTGCCTTGAAGTTGTCTGCATATTTGGAGCCAATTGTTATGTCTAGTCCTAGTCCTCCGGGTCTCTGTCTGAGTCTGCATCTGTTTGGTTTTAAGTCTTTAGGGGTTGTCCTGCATTATGGTTAAGAGTTTGTTAGATCCAACTGGATCTAAGCAATGCAAAGAGAATGAAAACACCATACATCAATATCAAGGTCTTTCATAGCTACATATTTCTCTGATGTTTAATGCAATAATAAAATGAGTATGCACATGAAGTGAAAAATAGTGTTAAAAGACAATAATATCACTTTATGTTAGTGAACACACCAGTGGTCTTATGGATGCCCAAAACTGACCACTGGGTCATGTTCACTAACATAAAGTGTTTGTTTTGATGTTTTTAAGTTTAACACAAAAATGCATTATTCAAAACAGACTAGTATTCTTCACAGTCGAGAATCCAAAGATCTGCAGTATACTTTTCATCATGTTGTTCACAGAATATGTGCGTTGTATAGATATTGTTCATATGTTGAAAAGATGTTAAAAATCAAATACAAGAACATAGAAATCTATTTATGGGTGTCACAAGCCCGTGCTCGAACCTCATAAATAGATTTTATTGTTGATGTTACAATTTTAAAATCAGGAAAAGGAACAATCATGCTTTGTTCATAACAAGGGATGCATGATAAAATCTTAGTGTTCAAACTCCATAAACAAGATTTTATTGCTGGAGTCACATATATTTCAAGTTGTGTCATATTTGATTCATGGATTTATAATAGGATATCAAAATGGTATGCAAGTTGAAATTAGTGCTGAGATACTACTAGTAAAGAAAGGTTCAAGCAACATGACTTCAAAGACTAGTCAACTTATGTACAGTTGAGGTACTTGTTGGATGGATTACAGCTTGACAATGAACAAGTGTATAAATTTTGGCTGGAAATGTACATTCAAGTGTGTACTCAAGTATTCAAAGTCAAGCTACATACTCAAGCTACAACTCCCACTGATTTTCTTGTGCCATCAAGGAAAGATAACTAATGTACTGGTACTGTGTAGATCTAGACATGTAAAATGGTCAAATTATCAATATGAATAGTGAATCTATGCTAGTCAGAAACAAGCAATGGAAGGAAAATTCTAAATTTATTGCAACAAAATGAGAGTATATTTGGCTTCAACAAAAAGTTAATATCAAGCAAAATCTCTAAAATCTACAGTGAGCATTACAAAGTCACGGTAGATAGCTTTAGTATTCAAGGACAAGCTAGATATAACCATAATAAAACCAAACTATTTTCCAAGAGCTAGAATGAAGGACATGTGTTTGTTAGCATAATTAAAGCTTTAACAATAACGGTTTGGGATTTGTGCTTGTACAAAGAGAAAATTGGTAGGGTTAGAATAATAGTAATAAAGCTCAAGCAAAGCTTGATCAAGCATATATAGTAAGTATCACAAGAAATAAAACTCTCTATGTTATATCTCCAGTCTTTAGGCTGATAAGCAACAGTCAACAATAAGTTTCACAAGCACAAAGAAGTCCCAAGTCTACACAAGGAAAAATGAGGGTTTTTTAACAAACAAGCTAAGTTCCAAATTAAGAGGGAAAAGATATACTTATCTCTAGTTGAAACTGTGAGTACCAAGTGATGGTTGCAAAATGGAGTTATTTTCCAGCAGGAAGTTGAGTTATGAAGCTCGTGATTCTTTCAATCAGTCTGTGAGTTAAAACTGGAGGATGAGTTTTTACATTGTTGAGTGTTTTGAACTCAAACTTCAAATGCTTAGTCATTTCCAGCCAACAGCTTGGCTCTCCAAAAGTTATGGATGTAACTCGAGCTCTATCCAAGAGCTCACTGATGGAACTCGAGCTGATACTAGTCACAATTTGTGGCCAAGACTTATAGTTTACATAGAGCTCGAGTCCTTAAAAACATATAGACCGAGTGCCAGAAAAGAGAAAGAACGTGAGTGAAAGCCTGACATTTTGGATACATAGTAGCTATCTTGCCCGTATCTCAGACTTGCAGTTCCAGTAAACTCAGGTTATAAAGTCAAATATCAGTAAAAAAATTGCTAGCAGTACCATGCGATCACAACCCCAAGCTCAAAGCCAAGTTCTAGTCAAGAGGGTGTTGTTGGGCCAAGTTTTCTCCCAGTCATAGGTCGTAAGCCTCAAGTTCAAAGAAGAGATCATAGCATTTAGATATGATAGCTAAGTCCAAGTATATATTATCTCAAGCCATGAACTTGCAGTCAAAACCGAGTCCCAACACCACAGCTCATGCTTGAGTATGAACTCGGGTCAAGAAAGGAAGACAAGTTAGCTACTGCCAGTTGAAAATATCAAATCACCAGAATTCCAAGGATAAATCATAGAGACAAATCAAACATAGAGGGAAATTTGCAGAGGATGTCGCCATTAACTAGGGTTTCAACCCTTAGCTTTTCCAAAACAATGCAATGGGAGAACCAAGACAAAGCCATAACAAATAAAATTTGGAATCCACTGATAGAGAAGTAATTGTATTAATTTATCTAGTCTTTTCCATCCAGCCTCAAAAATTGCTAGTGCCACCTCACTGCCTTCATTTTCATGTAATGTGCAAGTGGAAGAATGGTCATGTCGACTTTTTTTCCACTTAACATTTTTAGACTTAGGGATTTGTTTTCTAGGTTTATAAGGTAGTGTAGATTTTTTATATTTTGAATTTTTATTCAAAATAAAATGAAATAAATATTTGTTAAAACATTGTAAAAAGGGGTTTTATCCTTTAATTAAAAACCAATATTTTAGGCACTCATTTTGGAGTTCTTAGGCTAAATTTTTGGCTTGTTTTTTGGCCAAATTAGGGCAATTTGTAAAGTGATTGGATTTTCGGATTAGGGTTTTGAGGGCTTCTTAAGGGAGTTAGATTGTTAGTTTTAGGGGTTCTGAATAGTGGAAAGGAAGGGCTGAGTGAACATATTCATTCCTCTACCCCTTTTTCATGATTTTGTAGCCATTTTTATAGGTTTTTTAAGGATAATAAAGTAGGTTTTTTAAGGATAATAAAATAGGCTTTTTTGATTACATCAATTTCTGAGTATTGGATCCATTCCTATTTTTCTTTTCTGCATTAAGTGTTGCAAATTTTATGTGATCTGGTAAAGTGAATTATTTCCAATTCCTTTCCTATGTTATCAGAAATCGGGCCTTTTGCAGAAATATGTAAGTTTGTTGTCAGTTTTTACTGTTTGTGGTATGAACCCTAATAGTGAATTCTAGTCAACCTTTATGTTGAGTAGAGAATGATAAATGAAGCTCAGTAATTTTGTAGTTAGGAATGCTGGTTTGAAAAATCCTGATAGATCTGGAGTAAGTTTTCGGTGTATCACCCCATTTCCCATTCAGTTTTAATATCTTTTCCCTTTTCCCCATCAAGTTTTCAATCAGGAGGTAATATCCCAAATCAAATAGGAACCGGCCTAGAATCTGGAGATTCATCCTTATTCATAGTCTACCCATAGCTAGAGGAGGTTTCCATTATCAGGATAGAATTATTGTGTAGCCCTAATGCTTGAGTTAGGGTGATAATTCTAGGCCTGAACAGTAACTATCAAAGCAGTCAAGATTCCTACTTTAGAAGACCTTGCAAAGGATGATGCTACTGATAAGAAAAAGGAATTATTTCATCAGAATGCAATAGCCAAAGAAGCCCTTATCAGCACCCTTTTTGATAGTGAATTTTTAGAAATAAAGAAGGTAGATACAGCCCACAAAATATGGAAGTACCTAGAAGACATATTTGAAGGAGACAAACAAGCAAAGGATACGCACATAAAGACATGGAAGAAAAGATAAAATGCATTAGAGATGCTACCTGAAGAAAATATCAGAGCTTACAATCAAAGGATCAATGAAGCAGTTGTTGGAATCAAGAACAATGGTGGAGAGATCTCAAAGGAAGACATTATGGACAAATTAATGACTACTCTCACTCTTGAATATGAAAACAAGATCAACATCCTTGATGAGACCATGTAGCTTACATCAAATTTTAAGAGAGAGACTTTGATCAGCAAAATATCAACTTTTGAGATTTCAAGATTGAAGACAGAACCTAAAAGTGAGACAGCCTTCAAAGCAACAGTTCATGGTAAGAAATTTGCAAACACTTCTAGTAATGTTGATGATGATGATGAAGAGAAAACACTAGATGATTTCATTGCTATGATTGCCAAGAGAGAAAAGAAAGGAAAAGGAAAATATGAAGGTCAATTGCCATTTAAATGCTTTTCATGTAATAAGATTGGTCACTTTGCATCTAAATGTCCCCTAAGAGCTAGAAAGTTAAAAAATGACTACAAGCCTAAATTCTCTAAGGAATGTTACTATGCTGGAGATGGAGTTTCAGATGATGATTCAAATGAAGAAGAAATTAGATTCATTGCTATCATAGATAAAATGAACAATAAGACAGATCATGAAGATGAGAAAGAGAAACAAGAGCTAGCATTAATTTCCCAAGTTGATATAAGGACAGACTAGATTATAGATATTGGTTGTTCACATCACATGACAGGTGATAAAAATAGATTTGTTCATCTAGAAAAATACAATGGTGGCATGGTTAGATTTGGAGACAACACTCCTAAACCCATAGTTGGTAGAGGAGCCATCACCTTGGATGGAAAGAATAGTACTGATGATGTTCTCTATGTAGATGGTTTGAAACATAACCTTCTTAGTGTTGGATAGTTACTTGGAAAAGGTTATCAATTGGAGTTCAAAGATGACAAATGCATGATTAACAACAAGGATGGTGTTATGATTGCATCAGGCTCAAAGACTAGAGGTAATTTTTTCCAACTCAATTTAGAAGCAAGTTGTTTTGTTGCTAAAGTTGATGACAGTTGGTTGTGGCATAAAAGAATATGTCATATCAATTTTGATAACATAGTAAAGATAAGAAATGTAAAGATAGTAAGAGATTTACCTAGCATAGAAAAACCAGTTGATACTATATGCAAGGAATGTGTGATGGGAAAGCACATGAGAAACTCATTCAGGAGCAAGCACAATTCAGTAGAGAACAAGTTGGATCTGATTCATACAGACCTATGTGGTCCAACCCAAACAAGATCATAGTATGGTGAAAGGTATTTCATTTTGTCTGTTGATGATTATAATAGGATGATGTGGGTTGCATTTTTAAAAGATAGTCAGAAGAATTTGAGAAGTTCAAAATATTCAAAGCTAAGGTTGAGAATGAATCTGGACTAAAGATAAAATGTTTGAGATCGGATAGAGAAGGAGAATTCACCTTTGACAGATTCTATGAGTACTGTGAAGAACATGGCATAAAGAGATAGTTGAGTGCACCTAGAACCCCTTAGTGGAATGGAATTGCAAAGAGAAGGAATAGGATCATCCTTGATATAGCGCGCACCATCATGATTGAAGGAAAAGTTGCACACACCTATTGCAGAGATGCAATCAATACATCAGTCTACACCATCAATAGAATTCAATTGAGGCCTGGTGCTGACAAAACACCTTATGAGCTATGGTTTGGCAATGTTCCCATGGTGAAATACTTCAGAATCTTTGGAAGCAAGTGCTACATCAAGAGGGATGAAGCAGTAGGCAAGTTTGATGCAAGAAGTGATGAAGGTATTTTCCTTGGTTACTCTACTAAAAGTAAAGCTTACAGATGTTTCAATTTAAGATTGAAAAAGATCATTGAAAGTGCTCATGTTAAGATTGATGAAAATTTTATGGTTCAAGAAAGATATCATGATTACTCACCCATGATTGAAGAAGAACCCAGACCCTCCACTAGTGAAATAGTTATTGAAGAAATGTTTGACAGTATTGATGTGTTATTCAATGACCCTGAGACAAGTGAAGAAGATAATCCTAAGGTTGATAAGTCAGCATCACCTAAAGTTCCAAATTTTACATCTAAAAACCATTCCAAGAAAGACATCATTGGAGATCAGAGCGGCAAAGTCTTAACAAGATCACAAACAAAGAACTCAGCCAGCAGTGAAGTGGTATGTTTACTATCTCAGATTGAACCTTTAAATGTTGAAGATGCATGTAATGATTCAGATTAGCATGATGCTATGAAAGAAGAACTTGATCAGATTGTTAAGAATGACACTTGGGAACTGGTCCCAAGACCTAGTGATAAGAATATGATTGGAACAAAGTGGATATTCAGAAACAAGATGAATGAAGATGGTACAGTAGTAAGAAATAAAGCAAGGTTAGTATGTAATGGATATGTGCAAAGAGAAGGCATTGATTATTTAGACATATTTGCACCTGTGAGTAGATTAGAAGCTATTAAGTTATTTCTAGCTTATGCTACAGTAAAAAACTTCAAAGTTTATTAGATGGATGTCAAGTCAGCATTCTTGAATGGAGATTTGAAAGAAGAAGTATACATTGAGTAGCCGAAAGGATTCACTTTATCAGACATACCTGATATGGTATGTAGATTGAATAAGGCCCTCTATGGACTTAAGCAAGCCCCTAGAGCATGGTATGAGAGACTAGATAGATATTTAACAAAGATTGGATTCAAGAAATGAGCTATAGACTGTAATTTATTCATAAGAGAGACATCTGAAGGTTTACTATTTGTAGCTATATTTTTTGATGACATTATCTTTGGAGGAAATGACAAACTTAGTGTTGAATTTGCTAAGAAGAAGCAAAATGAATTTGAGATGAGTATGATTGGTGCTTTCAAATACTTTTTGGGACTAAATGTGCAGTAGACAGAGAAATGTATTTTTATTAATCAGTCTAAGTATGTAAAAGAAATATTGAAGAAATTCAAGATGGATGATTGCAAGCCAATAGGGACACCTATGATCATAGGATGCAAGCTTACAAAAGAAGATGATTGTCCTATAGTAGATATAACATTGTACAAGTCTATGATTGGTAAACTCATTTATCTTACTAAAACAAGACCTGATATTTCAAATGTAGTTGGCATAGTTGGAAGATTTGTAGTAGAGCCTAAACAAAGTCACCTCATGGCAGTAAAAAGGATATTCAGATATTTTCAAGGCACTATAGACTATGGTCTATGGTATCTTAATTCATAAAATGTTAAGCTTCATGTGTACACTAATGCATATTGGGCAGGATGCATTGATGATAGAAAGAGTACATTGGGTGGAGTAGTGTTTCTTGGTGATATACTTGTCACCTAGACAAGCAAGAAACAAAATTGTATTTCTCAGTCAATAGTAGAAGCGGAGTATGTTGCAACAGCCTTGAATTGTTCTACAATTGTTTGGATCAAATAGATGATAAAGGATTTTGGAATTTAGATTGATTATCCTATTGTTACTCACTGTGATAACACTAGCACTATCAATATGTCGAAGAACCCTGTGATGCATGCACAGACAAAGCACATTGAGATCAAGTATCACTTCCTAAGAGAGAAAGTGGTGGAGAAAGAAGTCAAGCTATATTATGTGAGTACTAAAGATTAGTTGGCAGATATATTTACAAAGCCCTTGCCAAAAGATACTTTTGAGTATCTCAGGGAGAAGTTGGGAGTAATTCCCTTCCCTAATTTTGTGTAGAAGGCAAAGCATTAGTCCTCAGGGACTGATGGGTGGTTGACTACTCTACTTCTAGAGTAGTATCGGTGCTTAAATTGATTGGCACCCTTTTCCATTGATTTTAAAGGGGGATTAATATATAGTCATGAAAAATCAAAGTAAAAAGAGGAGTAATATGCTAAGGGGGAGTAGTATTCAATTATGACAACAGTTCAGTAGAGGAAATGGAGAATATTGAAGAATATTGCAGCAAATGGAGGATTCATCCTTGGGGGAGTTTTGAAGAGGAAATGGAGAATGTTATAAAATAATTATTCATTTGGATTGGTGGAGTTTTTCATTCCATATGTTTCCATCAATGCCAAAGGGGGAGATTGTTGGAGATTTGCCATAAGGCCAGTACTGACTATATGTTTTTCATTGATGACAACATATGGAAAGTAGCATGCGTGGAAGACTTATGTAGTAAGATTTTAGTATATGTAGCATAGACATGATATCAGCATGATATCATGGGTGCAGAGGTTAACTATTAGAATAGATAGTTATATAACAACTTGTGTCAGTAGTGTTCCTGACAGAGTAACAGGCAGTGTTTTGTGTATGGTTGTCCATATAGTTATCATGAAGCCTTACACACTTGGATATATGTTGAAGACATATTAGTGATGTTACATTCATGGATGCAGAGTCTGATGATCACTTGAAGTGAAGTTATGCAGTCACTATTCACCAGTAGCAGTTTCCTATGTTTGTTCAGAAGAGCTGACAGAGATTATATTGGTTTTGGAGTTGAGCCTATCATTTCATTATGCACCCTTGGAGTTAAGCTTAGAGAAGATCTAGTAATGCTTGGTTAAGAGTGCATAAAGTAATTCAGCTTGAGGAGAAAGATCTAGTTGTTTTGGTAGAGCCGACAGTGTGTAGCGTGCGTCTACAATTATATTATTGGACAGGTCCCTGAATATGTTGCATGCTTAGTAGAACCGACTGAATTGTTATTGGAGTTTATTATGGTTTCTCTAATATGATTTCAAGGTGGTTCTAATAGGCCAACTTGACTATATCATTTAGAGGAAAGATATTTATAGGCAGTCATTTGTGATTTCTTAAGTGTGGTTCATAGTTGATTAGAAAGAGCAGAGCAGAGTGTGCGAAGTGTTGAGCCATCAGAAGAAGGTCTATGTGACCAAGTAAAGTGTTTGTGCTATACATTGGAACTGATCCAGACAATAGGTCTAAGTGCAGTTCACCAAGATCCAGATATAGTGTGTATCTGTTATTCAGAAGGTTGTAGCCTTCGCCCCTTTGAGCAGTGTGCTCTAGAACAGTGCGTCCTCTCCCCTAACAGGGACTATTGTAAAAGACTCCTAACAGGGTCTAACCCTTGACTAGGTCTACTATAATAAATATATTATAAAGAAACTCCTAACAGGGTTAAGGATCTTATAACAAGGATCATAATACACTAGTGCAAAATATTAGTGGGTGTCAATTCCCACCAGGGTTTTTACCTATTTGGGTTTCCCCGTAGCTAAAATATTGTGTTGTCTTCAAGTGCTTATTCATTATGTTTATGCTTTATGTTTAAGTATACTTAATTGGATAAAGAATCTAAACTTGTAGATAACTGATTCACCCCCCCCCAACCTCTCAGTTATCTCTCGGGACTATTCCTAACAAATGTGATTCAAAGCATCCTTACTAATGATTGTGTCACAGTAAAAGATATCTCTAAAAGATCTATTTTATAGTTGTCTACCTATGAGGACTATGTTCTACCTATGGAACCTAATATTATCCATAAATTACTACCATGTGAGATATCGACAACTCCTATACTTGAAATATCAATGCTTGAACTGGAAACCAATGTGGAGTCTCACCTAGTCGCAACCTGCATGTCAACAATATACTACCACCACAATAATTAACATTGTTAACTCAACTCCTTAGTAAACATGAAAATATTTTTTCTTGGAACTATGGAGATCTGAAAGGATTGAGCCCAAAAATGTGTACATATAGAATTTACATCAATAAATGCAGTTTACCACTCTACCAACCTCAAAGAAGAATTAACCCAACCTTGAGAGAAATTGTAAAGATTGAGTTGCATAAACTGTTGAATGCTGGTTTTATTTACCCAATATCAGACAAAAAATGGATTTCTCCTTTGGTAATAGTACCTAAAAAGGGAGGTAAATGGATAATATGTGTAGATTATAGAGAACTAAACAATGCTACAAAGAAAGATCATTTTCCCTTCCAATCATTGATCAAGTTCTGGATACCTTAGTTGGTAAAAGGTACTTTTCTTTTCTTGATAGATATAGTGGATATAACCAGGTCAACATTTATCCAGAGGATCAAGAAAAGACAACATTTACATGTCCTTGGGGAACATATGCATATTCTATGTTACATTTTGGTTTATGTAATACTCTAGCTACTTTTCAAAGGGTTGTAATCAATATTTTTGTTGATATCTCACATGATTGCATGGAAATCTATATGGATGATTTCACCACATTTGGTGTTACTTTTGAAGAATCTTTGGAGAACTTAGAAAAAGTGTTGATCAAATGTAAAGAGCACAATTTTTCCTTGAACAGTGAAAAAAATTTCATGATGATGGAAGGAGTTGTGCTAGGACACTTCATCTTAGAAGTTGGAATACAAGTGGGCCCTACAAAAATTGAGGTAATTCTTACATTGCCTACACCTATAAAGCAAAAAGATGTTAGATCCTTTTTAGGACATGTTGGTTATTATAAATATTTCATTAAAAATTTCAGTCAAATAGTCAGTCCATTGTACACATTGCTTACAAAAGAGTCTAAGTTCACATGGACACCAACCTATAAGGAATCTTTTATGTAGCTCAAGTCCCTTCTTACAATAGCACCAATGCTTAGAGGGCCTAATTGGTCTTTACCATTCCATATTCATACTGATGCTTATGATTATGCAATAGGAGCAGTCTTAGGTAAGAAATCAATAACCTTGAAAATGTCATTTACTATATCAACAAGAGTTTACATGGACCAGAGCTAAATTATACAGTCACTAAAAAAGAATTGCTAGAAGTTGTCTATGCTTGACTAAATTCCATCATTATGTAACAAGATATCCAATCTTTGTTCATACTAACCATGCAGCCATAAAATATCTTATGAAAAAACCTACCATTTCAAGCAGGGTAGCAAGATGGCTTTTTCTCTTATAAGAATTTAATCTAACAATCATTGACAAGCTAGGTAAAGCTAATGTTGTGGCTGATTATTTATCAAGACTCTAGAATGATGACACTAACACTTCTATGATAGATGATACATTCCCTGATGAGCATCCATTTCATATTGTTGTTAAAAGCCCATGGTATGCTAATATAGCAAATTACTTTGTAGGTGACAAGATGCCTAGACATTTTTATCCTAAGGAAAGGAAACTTCTTATTGAGAAAAGTTTTCAATTTTCTTGGATTGACAATATATTGTTCTATACTAGCCAAGACCAAGTCATGAGAAGGTGTGTACGTGAAGATGAAACTTATGATATCCTCAATGCTTGTCATGATGAGCCCTGTGGAGGACACTTTGTAGTTAAAAGGATAGCTGTGAAAATATTAAAAACTGGTTATTATTGGCCTACACTTCATAAAGATGTAGCAAACTATACCAGGAAATGTGGTAAATGCCAATGGATGGGTTGTCCTACAAAGTTAGATGAAATGCTTCTACATCCACAAGTGGTTGTCACACCATTTGATAAATGGGGCATGGATTTTATTAGTCCTATAGACCCACCATCTAAAGGTAAATCATACATTCTAGTATGCATAGACTATGTCACCAAATGGGTTGAAGTAAAGGAGATGAAACATGCACAAGACAACAAAGTGGTTGAGTTCATGTATGAAGAAATAATTACCCGTTATGGTGTGCCTAGAGAGCTAGTAACAGATCAAGAAGCACAATTCACATCAACCCTGATCACAACACTTATGCATGAGTACAATATCAGACACAAGAAGCCAAGTCCCTACCATTCCTAAGAAAATGGTCAAGCAAAAGTTACAAACAAAGAAATTGAAACTATTCTCACCAAAACAGTTCACATACATCACCGAGATTGGAGCAGCCACCTTCCAGAAGCAGTATGGGCTTACATAATAACATGAAAGATAACAACATGATTCACTCCATTTGAATTGATTTATAGGAAAATAATAATGTTTCCCATTGAATTTAAGCATAAAACATTGCGCACTCCCCTGAAATTGAACATTGATTTTCCTGCAGCACAACGAGACCATCATCTACACCTCAACTCTTTGGATGAGATGCGAAAATATGCTTTGGAAAGAAAAAAGATAATCCAAAATAGAGGAAGAAGTGGCATTAATCCCACATAAAGAACAAATGCTTCATAGTAGATGATTGGGCGTTACTATTTGATTCACAGTTTCAAGAAATTTCAAGCAAA
The DNA here is from genome assembly GCA_027943335.1 of Chamaecyparis obtusa. Classification (NCBI taxonomy): domain Eukaryota; kingdom Viridiplantae; phylum Streptophyta; class Pinopsida; order Cupressales; family Cupressaceae; genus Chamaecyparis; species Chamaecyparis obtusa. The sequence goes on from BSBK01002108.1 coordinate 1,286,451, forward strand.
CTACAAACACGGTGGTTAAGACCCTATAAAATAGATCATGTCTTTGACAATGGAGCAGTCCAACTATCAACACTTGATCTTGTTCACTTTAAGCTATTGGTCAATGGTCATAGAATTCATCTATACCATTAGCCATAGACCAAGAATGAATTCCTACAACAATTTAGTGACACTACTCTAGAATCACAAAAGGTACTACTTGTTGCAGTCGAAGGTGCCAACTTTCTTCTTGCAGCTTCACCCTAATTTCCTTCGGGTATGCTCATGATAAAAACTTCATTTTTAATGAAGTTTATTTCTCCATTCACTTTCTAAATTCTTGTTTCCATCCCACTCCACTTCTCTACCTTCCATCCACCCATCCTCCCATCACATTTTCTATTTTTATATGTTTTTAATAATTGCCACATCAACAGATGTAGACATCCTCAACACTTGTTCCTTTGATGATGATCTCCATTCTCATCACCTTCTCATGCATGTAACAACATAATGATGGGTACAACTCTTCAATAGTTGCCCACTTTTAGTTCGTACATTTAGATTATTATATATAATACTGCACTTATTTATAATATCGCATTACACTAGTTTCCTTCCTTCTGCTAAGTATGACAAGTGTGGACACTTGTCTTTATTTCGTAGGGGGGTAGGGAAGTGTATTAATTTCTCCAAGTCACTATTATTTTACCCATCATTCCTAAGCAAGATTGTCTGTCAGCTCAAATCTGTACTTATATTCTATTTTATTAAGTCCTTTATTTTTCGCACAAGTGTCGTACCTCAATTTCCAAATTATCTCTAATTTTTTACTTGATGTAACCCTACGATGACATAATCAAGTTATGTGGAATTTAATTGCATTTAAAACTATTATTATTTACTATGAAGTGCCATTCTTATCATTTTTCAAAAAAATGTAACATAGATATTGCAAGTAAATTTGTAGTTTAAGGTGCAGTTAGGAGCTAAATTTTAGGGTATTTCAAAAGAGATTAGGAAATTGGGGAATTTTAGAAGCAGAGAAAAAAATTGTCATTAACAAATTGCAGAAAGAATTTGAAGAAAGCATTTGGAACAATGGGAGGGTAGTTAATGCATCATAAATCAGTGGTTTACACCATTCTGCTCACAGATGTAGAAGCAACTCGAAGATTCCATGCTTGTGGATGGCTTGGGTATTTCTTAAAGTTGATAGAATTTGACAAGGAGGTAGCCACCCAATTTATGAATACCTTTGAAGGAGGGGAAAATGTGTGGGACTTGATAGTTTTGGCAATAGAAGAACACATTATAGAAGTAACTGGGTTACTTGCAATTGGGGAGCATTATCCTAATGAACATGATGCTAGGACAGCTCAGGCTCAGTTTACCCTTCCTACGTACCCTCCATTGGAGGTGAACAAACAAGGTTGCAGGCATGTGTCCCTTCCTTCCCAATTTGATGAGCTAATGATGCATATTATAAAGTAACACCCCTGTGAAGGAAGATTTTCCCATTTACATGCACACCATTTAAAATTGTTTAGTTATATTAGACATAATTTTATAGTCAATGTTCCAAATTTTCTTTATAATATGTTGAATATTGGTGCCAAAGAAACCCAAAAAGGAAAAACAAATTTTATTCCCCACCATGCCCTGATTAAATTGCTTGTTGAAAGATCTCTCAAAGATGTGTCTCCCTTGGCATGGGATAAATTTGTTCAGGTTAAGACTTTGCATCCTCAAAATGAACATGTTGAACAACATGTCAATGAGAATGAAATTCCCTCCGAGCCATCTATTGAAACAACTAGCCAAGGAGGAGAACCTAAAAAATCTTAGGGAAAATGAATCTTCCCCTACTCCAGTGGAAAATGTACCTACCTCTTCCCAAAATAAAGGGAAAAAAAAAAATTGGTGAAGGAACTTCAATTCTCGAGAATAAAAATGAACCCCAAAACCCTACAGTTTCAAGAAATAAGAAAAGAAAGTCGGCTCTTGCAGCAACCTTTCCTGCAGTAGAGAGACCGAAGAAAACTATTAGAAAGAAAACTGTAGAGGTTACTGAGACTCTTTTATGGAGAATTTCTCAAATGAGAGGGAAAATTTCACATGTTCCTCTAGATAGCCAATATGTTCCCTCAGATAAACTTGCCATTGAATCCCACATTGATTATGTTTCTGATAGTTCCCCAGCTCAAATGAATGTTCCAGATAATTTCAAAATTTGAATGAATCACTTGATAATCAACCTGAAAGTACTTTCCAAGAGCTACCTCAACAACAGTGTGATCCTGAGGAAATTCATCAAACAATTCAAGAAGACAAGCAGGAAGAACCTCAATTGTCTCAACCAACGGCTCACTCTTATTCCTAGAATGCTATTGTGCCCTTTAAAAGAACTTGGTTCATTGATTACCTAGAGTAGGTCTATAGTGAAAAGAAAAAGCCTCAGCCAAAAGAGTTTGGCCCACCTACTCTTCAATCTATTCTTTTTAGTTTGTATGCTTAGTTTTCTTTTAAAAGGACTTTATGGAAAGAAAAAAGAAGGAAAATGAAAAAAAAAAATTGATGACCAAAGGGAAGAAATAGAAGATTTGAAAGAACGAATGCAAAAGTAGAAGCAAAAAAATGGACCATGCTTTAAAGCTAGCCGATCAAATTATAGCCTGCGGGCCTCCTCCCAGAGTTTATGCCATTTGTTTAAAAGAGCAATTTCTTTTGTTTTAGTTAATGATGACCATTAAAGATAAAGAGTTGGAGTTTTAAATAGCTCAAGAATTTTATGCTTTGTACCAAACCCTTCCTACTTAGCAACAAAACCTACTTTGTGAACTTTACCTCCATAACTTTATTATTCCTGAAGAAATTGATTGAAATCCCCTACTTTACATTGGAGATATACATCTAAAGGCCTTAATGTCATGGATGCACAATGAAACCAAATATGATAGGTAATTAGATAATTATAGGGATTAGGAGAGATCAGAACAATTACCCTTGAAGGTTGAAAGTAGTAAGCTTGATGTTTTTTTGAGGGACTGGTTAACTCTCACTTATAGAAAGACAAAAGCAGAAACCAAGGATAAAAAATTTGTTGTTAGAGAATTTTTTTATAAATAGTATCAGGGGATGCCCTCTTTTACCTTTCAGTGAGCCCTCGCAAGTGTCAGGAATAGATAGAATAGGTTGCCAGAGGCTTTTAAGAAGTCAAGGCCACATAGTCCTCTCAACCTTGAAGCAACAATTAACCGGGTACCTAAGTACATGCAATTGGGAAGGCAAATTTGGTGTGAGCTCTGGTGTCCCTTGACATTCTAGCCACCAATGCTTATGTGGCCTTTGTATAATATTAATGCTACAAAATTGGATTAGATTCAGGAAGATTATAAGATGGACTATTAGGAAAGGACTAGGGGATTCTATTACACTTTCAAGAGAAAAGGGAGGGGAAAGACTGAAGTTGGGGAGTCTAGGGGAATTGCTAAGAAGGGTAATACTTGAGGACAAGCATTATGCTCGTAGGGGGTAGATGATGGGTCAATAATTTGTCTTTGTTTTATGATACTTTTATGTTCTATTTTAAAACATTTCTAAAACACTTGTTATGTCTTTTTAGTACTTGAACTTATGAACATGTTATAAGTGCAGTCAAACCAACAAAACCTATGGGTAGATAATAGCTGATATACTTTGCCAAATATTATACATAGGTTGCAACATTTCATATAATTGTTTGAATGTATGTTCTAATATTTGGATTAAGTTGAATGGTTGAATACTTGAATATATATGCATGTGCTACTAACCTGCTAGGGAAAGAGGGGCGACTGAAGAGTGGATCGACAAACATTGATGAAGAGTGAGGAAGACTCATTTAAAATGATGGAGAATCATTATGATACTGTGAGACATGCTTGATAAATTGAAGAAAGGACCATTCTAGGAAATATAGGAACATGCTTACACTATATTTTCTCTGTGATCAATGTTTTGTTGAAGCGGTTAAGCAACTTTTATGCTATCTTGTCATGGATTGTTGTGCTTTCCTTTCTTTATGGCATGAATTATTTAGACCTTATCTTTTGTATTCAAATAAGCATCAATCCTCTATATAAAGGGATATGATTATTAGATAGAGAGTTAGTTAGATGGTTGTATTATTATTATAATTTGAAATAAAGTTACTCTTTTTAGTTTCGTATGTTATTTTATGATAATGTAATCAATTTTCTGGAAATAGAATGGAGTGATTTTGAGTTATATTCTGTGTTGGTAGCTAGTAGAAGCCAACCAAGGGGGCCCACTTGGGAGGTGGATTAGAGTAGATTAGATTAAGTTTTGTAAGCATTTACTATAGTTCAACTAAATTTCATTGTTTTTTCCTATAGCACTATACACTATGTATGCTCTTGCAACACTTGGAGAGATAATCATTGTGAATGCTTTGGGCTGACATAATAGGTTAAGATTACAATTATAGTTTTCAGCATCATTTTCATTAAGTAGTTGTGTGTGTTTACTTTCCTGCAACAATAGTGTAAGTTTCTTTCATGCATTTTCCTCCTTGTAGCTTAAGAAAAATGACTCCATGAGAGACTTAGTGCACAAACCGTGTTGTCCCATTTCAAGTATACATCCCTGGGTTGACAATTTAAATGCACTTCATGATAGGAAAAATGATACTTAGTTTGAATATACTATTCTTAGGAGAAGCCTTGGCATGATTATTATTATTATCTATTATGGGGTTGTTCATACTTCAAGATTGGTGATTTATTTTATCTCTTGGTGGATATTTCCATGTGTTGTGTGGGATAGCATTAAATTTTGGTATTTCTCATGCTTGGATTAGTCACCAAAACATCTCTATTTATCTCTTCGTGACAATTGTCATGTTTGATTTATTGTTGAATTGCATGCATTTTGGGGGTTTACCGTTGGAAATGATAATTCCCCCATTTGGGTTTTTCCCTTATATTTTATGGTGGTTATCCCAAATGTTTTTGATTGCTGCCCAATTTTATGTTTTGTGACTCTATCATGTTCAATGTGGACCTCTGATAATATGTGCATGAGAGAACATTATGGATGACATATTGTAGTGTTAATGAGAATGCCTTCTTATTTAAATTAGGAGGAAATATTGTTTTGTACATGGAAAGAAATTTAAATTGATAATGATGCATAAGCATGCTAGCATTAATTGATTTAAAGATGCATTGGACTGTAAATCTCCTTAGTATGGATGTTCATAGCTATATTGTATAATTATTGGTAGAGATTGAATTATTGCATTAGTTTTTGGCATGAATTCTTATTGAGGTTCTTGTTTTCTCTCGTGATGTAATTTGGAGACCTTGAGTGTTTCCCTTCTTAGCTTTGTTATTCTGGATAGTTGAGTGTGACTTAGTCCACCTATGAGTTTTGATTCATGTTATGGGTATTGATGACCATGTATTTTGATTGTGCTTGACTCTTTTAGAGTGATTGTGGAGGTGTTGGATGCACCACTATATGTGTATTATTGT